>CM022303.1:153729581-154465951 GCA_011799875.1 Thinopyrum elongatum | reverse complement strand
GGCCTAGGGCCATATAGGGGGAAGGGGTGGGCCGGCCGGCTGGGCTGAGGCCCAGTTAGGCAGGGGGGGTTCTCTTTTTTAATTTTCTGTCTTGTTTTCTTTTGTCTTTTTCTTTTCTTTATTCCTATTTTCTGTTTTGTAATTAGTTAGGCCACCAAATGATTTTTGTAAAACATGGCATTTGCTCCAATAATTACTAGGCATTACCTACCACTGCCAAAAATTGGTTTGGAGTCAACTTGAGTTCACACAATTTTTATAATAAATAAAATGCATTAATCCTTGCTGTTTTGGTAATGTTAGAGCCACCTAATTAATTTATTAATTGTTGGTTACAATTTTAGAATAGCCTCTGTAATATTTGTTATTTATTGAACATTTTAGTTTCTATGTTGGACAACTTTTATTTTCCACTTTCATTTAAATATTGAATTTGTCTTAGGAGTTGAAATGCAATATGATGCTAATGATGATCAAGCACTATTAAACTTGCTGACTTGTCATTATCAAAAGTGATTACTGTGGCTAATGACATGGGGTGTTACAATTCTCCTCATCTATCAAGAATTCTCGTCCCGAGAATTAAGAGGAAGACTGAAAGAAAGAGGGGTATTCTTCACGAAGACGATCCTCGCGTTCCCAAGTGGCTTCATCTTCAGAATGATTTGACCACTGAACCTTGAGGAATTTGATTGACTTTTGACGAGTCCGACGTTCAGCTTCATCAAGAACACGGATGGGATATTCTGGATAAGATAGATCTTCGCGTAATTCAAGCACTTCATGATCCACAGCTCGAATAGGATCCTTGAAGCGGGGACGGAGTTGGGATACATGAAAGACATCATGTACTTGGGAAAGATTAGGCGGCAATTGCAATTGATATGCCACTTCTCCTCGACGGGCAAGAATACGTAACGGGCCAATGTAGCGAGGAGCTAACTTGCCTTTGATTCCGAACCTATGAGTGCCTTTCAACGGAGTGACGCGGATGTAAGCTTGTTCGCCAGGTTGATAGACCATTTCCTGGTGCTTTCGGTCATAGTTGCTCTTCTGACGAGACTGAGCAGTTTTCAAATGTTCACGGACAATGCAGACTTGTTCTTCAGCTTGCTGAATAATTCCGGTCCGACGAGTGAGCGTTCCCCAGTTTCTGACCAATTCAGAGGGGTTCGACACTTACGACCGTATAGAACTTCAAACGGTGCCATCTTCAAACTAGCTTGATAGCTATTGTTGTAAGAGAATTCGGCTTACGGGAGAGATTCCTCCCATTTCTTACCGAAGGAGATGACGCAAGCTCGAAGCATATCTTCGAGCACTTGATTAACTCGTTCAACTTGACCCTGTGACTGAGGGTGAAAAGCGGTGCTGAAAGACAGATGAGTTCCCATAGCTTCTTGGAAACTATTCCAAAATCTGGAGGTGAAGAGGTTGCCACGATCCGAACTGATCTCCAACGGAACACCGTGGAGTGACACAATTCGGGAAACATACAAGTCTGCTAACTGGCTAGCAGTGATTGTCTCCTTAACTGGCAGAAAGTGAGCAACCTTGGAGAATCGGTCAATGACGACAAAAATAGCATCATGACCCTTCTGAGATCTGGGAAAACCAGTAATGAAATCCATTTGGACCTTGTCCCATTTCCATTCAGGAATTGCAAGGGGTTGCAGAGTTCCAGCGGGCCTTTGATGTTCTGCTTTAATGCGGCGGCAAACGTCACACTCAGAAACATATCGAGCAATATCTCGCTTCATATTAGGCCAGCAGTATCTCTGACAAATGTCACAGTACATCTTTATGCTACCAGGATGAATTGACAGAGGAGTGTCATGAGCTTCCTTCATAACGTGTTCTCTCTCATCCTTGAACTTGGGTACGAAGAGACGGTGTTGGAAGAATAGGATCCCATCTTTATCAAGATGGAATTCCGACGGCTTTCCTTTTTCGAGGTATCGCTTGATCCTTTCTACTTCAGAGTCATACCGTTGCATAGTCTTGATGCTGTGTTCTAAATTTGGTTCGACAACGAGGGTATTGAGATAACCCTGTGGAACAATATGGAGGTTCAATTTCGAAGCTCTTCATAAAGAAGAGGTTGTGTTTCCTGAACCGTAAGATTGTTGCAATAAGCCTTACGACTCAAAGCATCGGCCATCACATTAGCCTTGCAGGGGTATATGAGATATTCATATCATAATCGGCAATTGTTTCGAGCCATCTTTGTTGACGAAGGTTCAGATCTGGTTGAGTATATAGATACTTCAAACTTTGATGATCCGTGTATATCTCGCAACGATTACCGAGAAGGTAATGTCGCCATAGCTTCAGGGCATAAATAACCGCAGAAAGTTCAAGGTCATGCACTGGGTAATTTTCTTCATGAGGACGCAATTGTCGAGAGGCATAAGCAATCACTTTGCGTTCTTGCATTAGGACACAGCCTAATCCTTGACGGGAGGCATCACAGTATATCACGAAATCCTTTTGGGAATCCAGGGGTGCTAAGACTGGGGCAGATGTTAACTTATCTTTCAGTGTCTGAAAGCTTTCTTGACATTTTTCTGTCCACTCAAATTTGACACCTTTGTGAAGCAGATTTGTCAATGGTTTTGCAATCTTGGAAAAGTTCTCAACGAATCGACGGCAATAACTTGCAAGTCCGAGAAAACTTCTGACTTGCTTGACATTCTTCGGGGGAGTCCAGTCAAGAATAGCCTGAACTCGTTCGGGGTTAACAGCAATTCCATCCTTGGAAATCACATGACCAAGGTAAGTTACTTCAGAAAGCCAAAATTCACATTTGGAATACTTGGCATACAACCGGTGTTCTCGAAGCCTTTCTAGTACCAAACGGAGGTGTTCAGCATGTTCTTCTTTATTCTTAGAATATATAAGGATATCATCCAAATAAACCACGACGAATTTGTCGAGGTAATCCATGTATATATAATTCATCAGACGGGAGAAAGTTGCTGGAGCATTCGTTAGGCCAAATGACATGACGGTGTATTCATAGGAGCCATAACGAGTGACGAATGCAGTCTTGGGAATATCCTCTTCACGGACACGGATCTGGTGATAACCCAACCTCAAGTCGAGTTTAGAGAACACCGATGATACAGCGAGTTGATCATAAAGATCATTGATCCGGGGCAGTGGGTATTTATTCTGGATTGTGGCTTGGTTAATGGGCCGATAATCCTGAACCAAACTGTTAGTTCCATCCTTCTTCTTAACGAAGAGTGAAGGTGCTCCCCAAGCAGAGGAACTGGGGCGGATGAAACCACTCTTAAGTGACTTGTCGATTTCTTCCTTAAGCTCGAGTAGGTGATGCGGAGGCATCTTATAAGGTCGCTTGGCAATAGGGATAGTGCCAGGCTTCAAGTCAATGACAAACTCGACAGCTCTAGCCGGGGGTATTCCTGGAAGTTCTTCTGGAAAGACGTCTGGAAAATCTCGAACGACAGGAACATTCTCGATCCCTTCCCGAGGTGAGGCGTTCAAAGCATTCAGAACATATATCTGAGCTTCAGCGTCCCGTGTAATGCGGGCGGTATAGTTCACTATCTCATCGGAGGGGTGAAGAAGTTGGACGACTTTAGTGGCACAATTGATCAAAGCAATGTGAGCTTTCAACCAATCCATTCCGAGTATGAGGTCTATGGTGGAAGACTTCAAGACGATGGGTGAGGCAAGGAATTCCAACCCTTTAATTTCGACGGTAACGTTAGGTGCTATCACGTCAGCATGACAGTGACCTCCGGGAGTTTTAATGACTAACGGAGTATGCATCTTCTCATATCGAATGCCATGCATGAATGCAAAATTTCCAGAGATGAATGAATGTGATGCTCCTGAATCAAATAAAACAGAAGCGGGTGCTGAGTTAACGAGAAGGGTACCCATCATAGTAGCAGGTTGATCCTGGACTTCTTCAATGTCGATGTTGTAAGCTTGTCCACGACCATGCGCAGCAGACCTAGTATTATAGTTGCGGGTCTGGTTGTTGCCACTACCATTGCCACGGCCAGTACGAGGAAAAGCTAACTGATTCTGAGTCTGGCGGCAGTCTTTAGCCTGGTGACCTGGTTTGCGGCACTTGAAGCACAGACCATCTTCAGGACGAAGAGGAGCATTATTTTGAATAGCTTGAGCTTTTGGCTGCCTCGGTGGTGGAGGAGGCAGACATGGTGCAGCATAGTTGTTCTTTGGTGCAGAGGTATTGGGACGGAACGCATTGTTGGGAATCCAAACTCGACGCTTCGATGCTGAGCCCGAAGATGAGCTAGCATCACGATAGCGCTTCTGCGAGTCCTTGTGTTCCATCTGAGCGGTCTCAACAAGAATAGCCTTGTTCATTAGAGTTGAAAAGTCATTGAAGTCTTGAGCAGCAAGTGCAAGCTTGAGGTCCGGGTGGAGTCCATTACGGAACTTCTCTTGTGTACGGGCATCTGTGGCGATGTCTTCTTCAGCATAGCGGGAGAGGTCTAGAAATTCCCGCTGATAAGCTTCGACAGTCTTGTTGCCCTGAGTGATGTTACAGAACTGGGTCTTCATGCGTTCCATAATTGTCTGAGGGATGTAACGTGTACGGAAAGCAGCCTAGAACTCATACCAGGTAATGACTGTTCCAACAGGCAGTGTACGCTTGTGTGTGTCCCACCATTGAGCAGCGGGGCCCTTTAAGAAAAAGGCCGCGAAGTTGACGAAGTTGGCAGGGGCGACATTAGCAGACTCCATCTCGTGAGTGATGTCACGGAGCCAGTCATCAGCATCCAGTGGCTTGTCAGAGTTGTGGAACTGAGTTGGGTTAAGTCGCATAAACTCTGTCAAAGTTATTGAAGCTGGGTTCTGGTTCTGGTTGTTCTGATGCGGAAACTGAGCCATAATTCCAGTCATGAACTGGCGGTTAAGCTCAAACTGTTGCATCATAGCTACCATATAGTCTGGCGGTGGTGGGTGTTCAGGGGTACCACGACCACGACCACCTAGTCTAACCATCCTGCTAAGTATCAATAGGGGGTAGTTTAGTAAAAGCAATTGCTAGCGTTTAGTGACAAGCATGATGTAGCTCGTCAACAATTTAAGTAGTGAAACAGATACATAACAGTAGTCAATTAAGACATACAGATCCATACACAGAGTCGGGTACATGCGGGTAGCACAACGGCGCAAATTCAAAAGGTAGACATACTAGGCGGCGCGCAGGCACGCGGTAAGGAAGTACACAACGAGACATAGCAAAGGCTACATCAACATCGGAGAAAACCACTGAAACGGGGTAACTGCAAGTGTGGACGATGAATGTTCGTCGCGGAAGGATCCTGCGCTCCATGTGCACTCTGATGCAGAATCCGGTCTCGAGCTGTAAGAGGAGGTCCACGTGCAGGTGTATGACCTCCAACAGCAGGCCAATCAATACCAGCATACATCTGAGTCCTGCGCGGATAAAGGATGTGCTCTGGATGTATCCCTGCGCGAATAGCGGGTAGCAACTGCGTCATAGCATCGTAGAGACATGCTCGAGTGGCAACCAACTCGACGGCAAGAGCCTGAACAGTGCGATCCAGAGCCTGAGTGCACTGAATCAGAACGCGCGGGTTATAGCGACGAGGCTCGTACGGGGCACAGATAGCTGTGTAGTATCCAGTAGCATCTCCAGCAGGGGCATACGAAACGTATCGGAACTCAGAGTCATCCAAGATATCGCTGAACTGTCCTCGAAGACGTGCGACAGCAGAGTAGGCGGCATCATGGACTGCCATCTCAATCGTCATGCCGATACCGTGGAAATGGTGTAGCTCGGTGTCTGAGTCATTTTGCTGATCATAGATACGAACATTAGCATGGTACTGCTCATGGTTGAACTCGCGGTAATCCTCGTAAACCATGTACTCGGGGTACCAACGGTAGCCAAGTCTGGTCATGAGAGCGATCAGGACAGCTGGAAACCCAGGGGCATCACGAGCCCAAGTGCGAAGCACAAGCTGTGTCGTAGGATGTGGTGGAAACAAACGGTCCATCTGAAACAGAGGAAATTCAGATTTGTCAAATGACAATGAGAAGTTTAACACAACTCGGAGAGAAAGGTTAAACAAAACAATGGAAAAGAAAATGATTATCAGACTAATCAGATCAATGACAGCGAAATCGCACAGATATCCAACTCTCCGGGTAGACAGAATTTACGAGATCCTAAGTGTTGGCGTTAGTAAAATTTATTTCACCCGAATAGAAGAGAGATCAGAGTCCCAGAGTATAGACGAGGAATAAAAGATCCTAATACCACCCAGTTGGCGACGTGGGCCCATAAGCCACACAGCCAAGTTAGTAAATTAGTTTTTTTGGTTTCTAGACTCAACTTCGGCCAAGGAATTGGAAGGGGGCTTCCTACAGGCAGTCGGCTCTGATACCAACTTGTGGCGCCCCCGACTCAATCGTACACTAATCATACACGCAAACGTGTACGATCAAGCACAGGGACTCACGGGAAGATATCACAACACAACTCTAACACAATTTAAACGGAGATCCACAATATTACAGACCAGGGATCCGAAGATCCAAATACATAAGTCAGTCATACAAATATTATCTGAGTACAGACATAGTTAGACAAGTTTTGCCTTAAGAAGGCTAGCACAAACAACGACACTAGATCGAAAGGCGTTGGCCTCCTGCCTGGGAGCCTTCGATCCTACTCCTGGTCGACTGGCTCGATCCAGTAGTACGTGCCCTCTGGACCCTCCTGGTAGTAAGCTCCTGTGGTGGCATCTGGCTCCTGGACTCTATCGTCTGATGTATCATCAATGTGGGGTATGGGGAAAAGAGAAAGTAAAGCAACCGTGAGTACTCATCCGAAGTACTCAACAAGCAAGGATCTATACTACATATGCAACATTATCAATGGAGAAAGGCTGTATAAGTGGACTGGGCTGCAGAAATGCCAGAATAGAGAGAAGGCCTAGTCCTATCGAAGACTAGCATCTTCACGAAGCCATCATCTTGCAGCAGTAGAAGAGAGTAGAATAGCATTTTATTTAGCAAACATGTTGAAGCAAAGCCTAGAGATCCTTCCTCGACTCCCAGCGAGAAAGCGATCCCGAAGCTTCAATTAAGTAACAAGTATCCAGTTCAAGTAGTAGATCGGGATACACAAACTGAGCGTCCTTTACCGTAGGACCGGCTATCGATAGATGATTCATCCCTGCAGGGGTGCACTACTGTTACCCAACATGCTCGATCAACTCTGGCCGGACACACTTGCTGGGTAATGCTCGTCCTTGGAAGATCAAAACGAAGCAGCGCCCTACCTAGGCCCGGCAGAGAGGTCAGCACGCCGGACTAACCTATGCACCCAGAGGTCTTGGGCCATCGCCCTGGGCACCCTGCGCGTTGCGAGACTGGCCGAGGTGCAGGCGCGACACTGAACTCGTCAGTGAAGTATCCAGCCCAATCCCGACAATCAGCCCGCACGGTGAATCGTGACGTCAGACGAGCTTTCGGGAGAAACGTACATCGCAGAGGGCCCCATAACCATTATCCCGCGTGGTGGTAGTGCGTATAGGGCACGTCGATCCACTCAGATCACACACCCAAATCCAATAGGCTCATTTAGTATCACGCGGAGACAATCAGAGTCTCTGATGCTCCGCCATAGTATCACACTCGAGTGCCCTTTCGGCACACTCGACATCATAGATCCCCAGCGGGTACCCACCAGGGTGGACCCGCATGTAACAAAAGTCAAAGTAACCGTGTGGTCATAACATCAAGGGGGAAAACCCAAGGAATCACCCTCGCCGGATTCCACTCGATGAAATCATCAGGGTGAATGAATGAGGCATCACCCTCGAGGTTCACACTGAGGGGTTGCACGACAGAGTCGTATCGGAAGTGGAGAAGGAGGAATCACCCTCGATGACCACGAACGAACAACTACACTGCAGAGTATTCATCAGGAGTGCGTTACGAGGTATCACCCTCGACACTCGATAGTTACTACGCAGAGTCGTACAACTAAGGGGGTGTGAAGTGAGGTGTCGGTCTCTTGTCGACGATCACGTTGATCGAGTCGTCGATGATCAAGCAGAGGCAACAAGGATAAGGTGGTGGGGGTCACTGATGGTTCACTACCAACCTGTCCTAAACAGTTTATCATAGGCAGGTAAGGTAACAATGAACAGGTTACAACAGCAGGCTATGCATCAGAATAGGAGCATACATTTAACAGTAGCAAAAGCTAATGCAAGCAGGAGAAATGGAATGGGCGATATCTAGATGCTCAAAGGGGGGGGGGCTTGCCTGGTTGCTCTGGCAAGAGAGAGGGATCATCAACGGGCTGCTCGTCGGTAGTGTAGTCGTACCCAGGTGCAGCGTCGTCGGTCTCGGCGTCTATCGAGAGAGAAGGAGGGGGAGAGAAACAATAAATTCACGGCAATAATGCAAACAATATGCATGACATGTCTAAATGATATGGCGGGGTGTTCTACTGCCTAACTAAATGATTTAGTTAATTTAGGAATTTATTCGGATTTATTTAATCAACAATGGGCACTATTCATTTATCAAATTCGGTCTAAAAGTTCAATGTTCGTATAGCTAGGGGCATCTGACAGGAATACGGAGGGTGTATTTGGGTTCGTATCGAAATTCTCAGCAAGTTTCATGTAGAAAGTATTTTCATCGGAGTTACGGATTATTTAATATGATTTTCTATTTTTTTTATTAATTGCTGGAATTTAATTATTTATTTAAATTAAACATTATCCGAAACAGTAATTGATGACGTCAGCATGACATCATGCTGACATCAGCAGTCAACTGTGCTATTGACCGGGTCAACCTGACACGTGGGTCCCACCTGTGAGTGACAGTTTAGTCTAATTAGGGTTTAGCTAATTAATCACTGTTGAATTAAACTAATTAACTAAATTAGATTAACCTAATTAGGATTAACTAAATTAATTAATTAATTAATTTACTAATTCATTTTTTTATTTCTCGTTCTGGGCATTGGGGCCCCTACCTCAGTGGCACAAGGGCTCGGCCCCACTGGGCAGTGGCCCAGGAGGCTAGCGGGCGCGGGCGCGGTGCCCCGTCGGGCGAACCCGAGACGCGGGCGAGTGGCCCAGGCGGTGCAGGGCAGCGGCATGCGCGCGGGGCGAGCGGCGAGCGCGGCGGGCGCGCGAGTGGCAGGACGAGGCCGAGGCACAGAGGGGCGGCGGCTCAGGCGGTGCGAGCGGGCGGCTGCGGGCGAGCGATGGCGGGGCGAGCAGTAGGCGCAGCGGGAGGAGTGGCCGCGCGGGCCCGTGCGTTGGCGACGCGAGCTGCAGCAAGCCGAAGCAGCAGCGAAGCACGCGGGAAGGAGGAGCAGGGCGCGACACGGGCAAGGCCGAAGCGCGGCTCGAGGGGGTGGGGGGAAGAGGAGGCCGGAGAGGTTCCTCACCCGCGTGCATAGGGAAATGGCAGCGGGGTGTGGGGAGGACGATGGGGACGACGGCGTGGACGGGGAGGCGAGGTCCGGCGAGGCGAGCAGCGCGGTCCGGCGAGCAGGTCGAGGCGGCGGGCGGCGTCGGGCGTAGAGGGCGCGGTCGCCGCGATGGCCCGATCCAGAAATGGATCAGGAGGGAGGAGCGAGGGGGGGGGGGAATGGGCGTCGGTGGGGGTTAGGGTTTCGGCCTGGGGCCATATAGGGGGAAGGGGTGGGCCGGCCGGCTGGGCTGAGGCCCAGTTAGTCCAGGGGGGGTTTCTCTTTTTTAATTTTCTGTCTTGTTTTCTTTTGTCTTTTTCTTTTCTTTATTCCTATCTTCTGTTTTGTAATTAGTTAGGCTACCAAATGATTTTTGTAAAACATGGCATTTGCTCCAATAATAACTAGGCATTACCTACCACTGCCAAAATTGGTTTGGAGTGAACTTGAGTTCACACAATTTTTATAATAAATAAAATGCATTAATCCTTGCTGTTTTGGTAATGTTAGAGCCACCTAATTAATTTATTAATTGTTGGTTACAATTTTAGAATAGCCTCTGTAATATTTGTTATTTATTGAACATTTTAGTTTCTATGTTGGACAACTTTTATTTTCCACTTTCATTTAAATATTGAATTTGTCTTAGGAGTTGAAATGCAATATGATGCTAATGATGATCAAGCACTGTTAAACTTGCTGACTTGTCATTATCAAAAGTGATTACTGTGGCTAATGACATGGGGTGTTACACCGATGCACTGGGTATTACACCCAGATCGGATATGAACTCCTTCATCCAGACTCCTTCATGCGCTGCTTCCGAAGCAGCTATGTACTCCGCTTCACACGTAGATCCTGCCACAACACTCTGCTTAGAACTGCACCAACTGACAGCTCCAGCATTCAATATAAATATGTATCTGGTTTGTGACTTAGAGTTATCCGGATCAGTGTCGAAGCTAGCATCAACGTAACCATTTACGACGAGCTCTTCGTCACCTCCATAAACGAGAAACATATCCTTTGTCCTTTTCAGGTTCTTCAGGATGTTCTTGACCACTGTCCAGTGATCCACTCCTGGATTACTTTGGTACCTCCCTGCCAAACTTATGGCGAGGCACACATCAGGTCTGGTACACAGCATAGCATACATGATAGAACCTATGGCTGAGTCATAGGGAATGACTTTCATTTTCTCTCTATCTTCTGCAATGGTCGGGCTTTGAGTCTGACTCAATTTCACACCTTGTAACATTGGCAAGAACCCTTTCTTTGACTGATCTATTTTGAACTTCTTCGAAACTTTATCAAGGTATGTGTTTTGTGAAAGTCCTATTAAGCGTCTCGATCTATCTCTATAGATCTTGATGCCCAATATATAAGCAGCTTTACCGAGGTCTTTCATTGAAAAATTCTTATTCAAGTATCCTTTTATGCTATCCAGAAATTCTATATAATTTCCAATCAACAATATGTCATCCACATATAATATCAGAAATGCTACAGAGCTCCCACTTACTTTCTTGTAAATACAAGCTTCACCGTAAGTCTATATAAAACCATATTCTTTGATCACCTCATCATAGTGTATATTCCAACTCCGAGATGCTTGCACCAGTCCATAGATGGATCGCTGGAGCTTGCACACTTTGTTAGCACCTTTAGGAACGAAAAAACCTTCTGGTTGCATCATATACAACTCTTCTTTGAGAAATCCATTAAGGAATGCAGTTTTGACGTCCATTTGCCAGATTTCATAATTATAAAATGCGGCAATTGCTAACATGATTCGGACAAACTTAAACATCGCTATAGGTGAGAAAGTCTCATCGTAGTCAACTCCTTGAACTTGTCAAAAACCTTTCGCAACAAGTCGAGCTCTGTAGATAGTTACATTACCATCAACGTCAGTCTTCTTCTTGAAGATCCATTTATTTTCTATGGCTTGCCGATCATCGGGCAAGTCCACCAAAGTCCACACTTTGTTATCATACATGGATCCTATCTCAGATTTCGTGGCCTCAAGCCATTTATCAGAATCTGGGCTCATCATAGCTTCTTCATAGTACGTAGGTTCGGCATGGTCTAATAACATAACTTCCAGAATAGGATTACCGTACCACTCTGGTGCGGATCGTGCTCTGGTCGACCTACGAGGTTCTGTAGTAACTTGATCTGAAGTTTCATGATCATTATCATTTACTTCCTCTCTAATTGGTGTAGGCATAACGGGAACTGATTTCTCTGATGTGCTACTTTCCAATTCGAGAGAAGGTACAATTACCTCATGAAGTTCTATTTTCCTCCCACTCACTTCTTTCGAGAGAAACTCCTTCTCTAGAAAGGATCCATTCTTGGCAACAAAGATCTTGCCTTCGGATCTGTGGTAGAAGGTGTACCCAATTGTTTCCTTAGGGTATCCTATGAAGACGCACTTCTCTGATTTGGGTTCGAGCTTATCAGGCTGAAGCCTTTTGACATAAGTGTCGCAACCCCAAACTTTAAGAAACGACAGCTTAGGTTTCTTGCCAAACCACAGTTCATACGGTGTCGTCTCAACGGATTTAGCCAGTGCCCTATTTAACGTGAATGCGGCTGTCTCTAATGCATAACCCCAAAATGATAGTGGTAAATCGGTAAGAGACATCATAGAACGCACCATATCCAATAAAGTACGGTTACGACGTTCGGACACACCATTACGCTGTGGTGTTCCAGATGGCGTGAGTTGTGAAACAATTCCACATTTTTTTAAATGAAGGCCAAACTCGTAACTCAAATATTCGCCTCCACGATCAGATCATAGAAACTTTATTTTCTTGTTACGATGATTCTCCACTTCACTCTGAAATTCTTTGAACTTTTCAAATGTTTCAGACTTGTGTTTCATCAAGTAGATATACCCATACCTACTCAAATCATCTGTGAAGGTCAGAAAATAACGATACCTGTCGCGTGCTTCAACACTCATCGGACCGCATACATCGGTATGTATTATTTCCAATAAGTCATTAGCTCGCTCCATTGTTCCGGAGAACGGAGTTTTAGTGATCTGGCCCATGAGGCATGGTTCACAAGTATCAAATGATTCATAATCAAGTGATTCCAAAAGTCCATCTGTATGGAGTTTCTTCACGCGCTTTACACCAATATGACCTAAACGGCAATGCCACAAGTATGTTGCACTATCATTACCAACTTTGCATCTTTTGGCATCAATATTATGAATATGTGTATCACTACGATCGAGATTCAATAAGAATAGACCATTCATCAAGGGTGCGTGACCATAAAAGATATTACTCATATAAATAGGACAACCATTATTCTCCGATTTAAATGAATAACCGTCTCTCAATAAATAAGATCCAGATATATGTTCATGCTCAACGCGGGCACCAAATAACAATTATTGAGGTCTAAAACTAATCCAGAAGGTGATGTAGAGGTTGCGTGCCGACGGCGATCACTTCGACCTTGGAACCATTCCCGACGCGCATCGTCACCTCGTCCTTAGCCAATCTTCATTTATTCCACAGCTTCTGTGCCGAGTTACAAATATGAGCAACCGAACCAGTATGAAATACCCAGGCACTGCTACGAGCATTAGTAAGGTACGCATCAATAACATGTATATCAAATATACCTTTGTTCACTTTGCCATCCTTCTTATCCGCCAAGTATTTGGGGCAGTTCTGCTTCCAGTGACCATTCCCTTTACAGTAGAAGCACTCACTTTCAGGCTTGGGTCCAGCTTTGGGCTTCTTCCCGGGAGTGGCAACTTGCTTGCCATTCTTCTTGAAGTTCCCTTTCTTTCCCTTGCCCTCTTTCTTGAAACTAGTGGTCTTGTTAACCATCAACACTTGATGCTCCTTCTTGATTTCTACCTTCGCGGCCTTAAGCATTGCGAAGAGCTCAGGCATCGTTTTATTCATCCCTTGCATATTATAGTTCATCATGAAGCCTTTGTAGCTTGGTGGCAGTGACTGAAGAACTCTGTCAATAACACTATCAACTGGAAGATCAACTCCCAGCTGAGTCAAGTGGTTATGATACCCAGAGATTTTGAGTATGTGTTCACTGACAGAACTGTTCTCCTCCATGTTGCAGCTATAGAACTTGTTGGAGACTTCATATCTCTCAACCTGGGCATTTGCTTGAAATATTAACTTCAACTCTTGGAACATCTCATATGCTCCATGACGTTCAAAACATCTTTGAAGTCCCGGTTCTAAGCCGTAAAGCATGGCACACTGAACTATTGAGTAGTCATCAGATCGAGCCTTCCAGACGTTCATAACATCTGCAGTAGCTCCCGCAGTAGGTCTGTCACCTAGCAGTGCATCAAGGACATAATTCTTCTGTGCAGCAATGAGTATAATCCTCAAGTTACGGACCCAGTCCATGTAGTTTCTACCATCATCTTTCAACTTAGCTTTCTCTAGGAACGCATTAAAATTCAGGGGAACGGTAGCTCGGGCCATTGATCTACAACATAGATATGCAAAACAATTAAGACTAAGTTCATGATAAATTAAGTTCAATTAACCAAATTACTAATGAAATCCCACTTAAATAAACATCCCTCAAGTTATCTAAGTGATACATGATCCAAGTCAACTAACCCATGTCCGATCATCACGTGAGATGGGGTAGTCATCAATGGTGAACATCTCTATATTGATCATATCTACTATATGACTCACGTTCGACCTTTCGGTCTCCAGTGTTCCGAGACCATGTCTGTACAAGCTAGGCTCGTCAAGTTTAACCCAAGTATTCTGCATGTGCAAAACTATCTTACACCCATTGTATGTGAACGTAGAGTCTATCACACCCGATCATCACAAGGTGCTTCGAAACGGTGAACTTTGGCAATGGTGCATACTCGGGGAGAACACTTTTATCTTGAAATTTAGTGAAGCGGTCATCTTATAATACTACTGCCGTTCTAAGCAAAATAAGATGCATAAAGGATAAACATCACATGCAATCAAAATATGTGACATGATATGGCCATCATCATCTTGTGCTTTTGATCTCCATCTCCAAAGCATCGTCATGATCTCCATCGTCACCGGCTCGACACCTTGATCTCCATCGTTGCGTCGGGGTCGTCTCGCCAACTATTGCTTTTATAACTATTGCTAACGCACAGCGATAAAGTAAAGCAATTACATGGCGCTTGCATTTCATACAATAAAGAGACAACCCTAAGGCTCCTGCCGATTGTTGATATTACAAAACATGATCATCTCATACATCAACATATATCACATCACGTCTTGACCATATCACATCACAACATGCCCTGCAAAAACAAGTTAGACGTCCTCTACTTTGTTGTTGCAAGTTTTACGTGGCTGCTACGGGCTTCTAGCAAGAACCTTTCTTAACTACGCAAAAACCACAACGGTGATTCATCAAGTTTGTTGTTTTAATCTTCTTCAAGGACCAGCCGTAGTCAAATTTGATTCAACTAAAGTAGGAGAAACAGACACCCGCCAGCCACCTTTATGCAAAACTAGTTGCATGTCAGTCGGTGGAACCGGTCTCATGTGCGTGGACATGTAAGGTTGGTCCGGGCCGCTTCATGCCACAATACCGCCGAATCAAAATAAGATGTTGGTGGTAAGAAGTATGACTATCACCGCCCACAACTATTTGTGTTCTACTCGTGCATATCATCTATGCATAGACCTGGCTCTGATACCACTGTTGGGAAACATTGCATGGAAAACAAAAAATTTCTACGCACACACAAGATCTATCAACAAGATGCATAGCAACGAGAGAGGAGAGTGTGTCTACATACCCTTGTAGACCGTAAGTGGAAGCGTTTGTTAACGCGGTTGATGTAGTCGAACTTCTCCCCGCTCCAACCGAACGAGTACCGAACGTATGACACCTCCGGGTTCAGCACACGTTCAGCTTGATGAAGTCCTCGCCTTCTTGATCCAGCAAGATGGCAAAGTAGTGGATGAGTTCCGGCAACACGACGGCGTGGTGACGGTGATGGTGAAGCTATCTCCGCAGGGCTTCGCCTAAGCATTACGAAAATATGACCGAGGGACTAAACTGTGGAGGGGGGCGCCGCAGACGGCTAAGTAATTGTCGTGATTCTATGTGGCGCCCCCTCCCACATATATATAGGTGGGGGAGGATGGAGGAGAGCCAAGAAGGAGCTCCAAGGAGGCCGAATCCTCCTAGGGATCCTTCCCTAGCCGCGCCCCCCTTAACATATTTGACGGAGGGGAAAGGAAAGGGGAGAAGAGGGAAGGAAGGGGGAGGCCGACTCCCCCCTTTCCTTCTCTCCCCAAGGGCTGCGGCCTTAGGAGGGGTACACCAGCCCCTTGTGGACTGGTGTGTTCCCCCCTTTGGCCCATATGGCCCATTAACCTCCCGGGGTGTCCGGAACCCCTTCCAGTGACCCAATTTCTACCCGGTACATCCCAAACCCCTTCCAGTTTATATGCCACCTGACCACGTCTAGCAATAATGCGGAAAGGACCAATGTAGCGTGGAGCTAACTTGCCCTTGATTCCAAAACGGTGAGTGCCCTTCATAGGGGTGACACGTAGATAAGCTTGATCACCAGGTTGATAAGTCAAACCCCATCGTTTGCGATCATAGTTGCTCTTCTGGCGGTCCTGAGCCGCCTTGAGATTTTCCCGGACAATTCGGACTTGTTCTTCGGCGTGTTGAATAATATCTGGACCCACGAGCGGTCATTCCCCAGTTTCTGACCAATTCAGAGGGGTTCGACACTTACGTCCATAGAGAACTTCAAAGGGGGCCATTTTCAAGCTGGCTTGATAGCTGTTGTTATAGGAGAACTCGGCATATGGAAGAGATTCTTCCCACTTCTTGCCGAAAGAAACAACACAAGCTCGTAGCATGTCTTCAAGCACTTGGTTGACTCGCTCGACTTGGCCTTGGGACTGAGGATGATAAGCTGAACTCCAGGTAATATGAGTTCCCATAGCCTTTTGGAAACTTTCCCAGAAATGACCGGTGAATATGCTGCCACGGTCTGAACTGATCTCTTTCGGAATACCGTGGAGTGAAACAATTCTGGAGATATATAATTCTGCTAACTGACTAGCAGTGATCGTCTCCTTGACAGGCAGGAAGTGTGCAACTTTGGAGAGTTGGTCGACGACGACAAGAATAGCATCGTGACCCTTCTGTGACCTGGGAAGTCCTGTAATGAAATCCATCTGAACCTTGTCCCATTTCCATAAAGGAATAGGAAGTGGTTGCAGAATTCCAGCAGGCTTCTGATGTTCTGCTTTAACGCGACGGCACACATCACATTCAGCAACATAACGAGCAATGTCCTTCTTCATTCTAGACCACCAGTACCTTTGACGGAGATCACGATACATTTTGGTGCTACCCGGATGAATAGACAATGGGGTGTCATGTGCCTCCTTCATGACTTTGTCAGTCATAAGTTCGAAGCGAGGTACGACAATACGGTCTTTGAAATACAAGGTTCCATCTTCAGACAGCGAGAAATCCCTGTACTTTTCAAGGTGAAGATCTTTCTTCATCAGATCAACTTCAGCATCTTTAGCTTGTGCACTCTTAACAGCTTTCTCAAGGTCTGGTTCAACAACCAAGGTTTTTAAGTATCCTTGAGGAACTATCTCGATATTTAGCTTTCGAAGCTCTTTATACAGAAGGGGTTGCTGTAGCTGAACCTCAAGTTCGCAGCAATAGGATTTGCGGCTCAACGCATCAGCCATCACATTAGCCTTGCCAGGGGTATAGGATATACCCAAGTCATAGTCCGCAATGGTCTCCATCCATCTTTGCTGACGGAGGTTCAGAGATGGCTGAGTGAACAAGTACTTCAGACTTTTATGATCCGTGTATATCTCGCAACGATTACCGAGGAGATAATGTCGCCACAACTGCAGTGCATAGATGACAGCAGCTAGTTCTAGATCATGTACCAGATAATTCTCTTCATGCGGTCGCAACTGACGAGAGCCATAGGCAATCACTTTACGCTCTTGCATTAGGATACAGCCTAATCCTTCACGGGATGCGTCACAATAGATCACAAAGTCTTTGCGAGAATCTGGAGGAGCAAGAACTGGAGCAGAAGTTAGCTTGTCCTTGAGTGTTTGAAAACTTTCCTGACATTTTTCTGTCCATTCAAACTTAACGCCCTTGTGAAGTAGATCAGTTAAAGGCTTAGCAATCTTTGAGAAATTCTCGACAAAGCGACGGCAATAGCTTGCAAGGCCGAGAAAACTTCTGACTTGCTTGACATTCTTCGGAGGAGTCCAGTCAAGAATAGCCTGAACTCGTTCTGGGTTAACGGCGATGCCATCTTGCGAAATCACATGGCCGAGATATGTCACTTCAGTCAACCAGAATTCACATTTAGAATATTTGGCATAGAGTTGGTGTTCACGCAGCCTTTCCAGTACAAGGCGAAGATGTTCGGCATGTTCTTCTTCATTCTTCGAATATACCAGAATATCATCCAGATATACCACGACGAATTTATCGAGGTAATCCATGAAGATATAATTCATCAATCGGGAGAATGTGGCTGGAGCATTTGTTAAGCCAAATGACATTACAGTGTACTCATAAGAACCATAGCGAGTAACAAATGCAGTCTTCGGAATATCCTCTTCACGAACACGGATCTGATGGTAACCCAACCTCAAATCAAGTTTAGAGAATACCGATGATCCAGTAAGTTGATCATACAAATCATTGATCCGAGGAAGCGGATATTTATTCTGAATGGTGGCTTGGTTAATGGGCCGATAATCCTGAACCAATCGGTTAGTTCCTTCCTTCTTCTTAACGAAGAGTGAAGGTGCTCCCCAAGCAGAGGAACTGGGGCGGATGAAACCTTTCTTAAGTGACGTGTCGATTTCTTCCTTAAGCTCAAGAAGATGATGCGGAGGCATCTTATAAGGACGCTTCGCAATAGGAGTTGTGCCAGGCTTCAAGTCGATGACGAACTCAACAGCTCTAGCAGGCGGTATTCCTGGAAGTTCTTCTGGAAAGACATCTTGAAATTCACGAACAACTGGAACGTTCTCGATGCCTTCAAGAGGTGAAGCGTTCAGTGCATTTAGGACATATATCTGAGCTTCGGCGTCCTGCACTGTACGAGCGGAGTATCTGACAGTCTGACCGGAAGGGTGTGTGAGTTGGACTGTCTTAGTAGCACAGTCAATCAAAGCTTTATGGGCAATCAACCAATCCATACCAAGAATGATGTCTATGTTGGAAGGCCCGAGTACAATGAGAGAAGCCGGAAAAAGCAGACCTCCAATCTCGATGTGGTTGTGGGGGCATAACATCGTGGTTTGCCACTTGGATCCCGGAGATTGAATCGCTAAAGGAGTGGGCAGATTTTCCATATGTAACCCATGCAACTGAGCAAATTGTTGGGACACAAAAGCATGCGATGCTCCAGAATCAAAAAGAACAGAAGCTGGCACTGAATTGACGTGAAGGGTTCCCATCACAATTTTTGGGGACTCCCGAGCTTCTTCTATTTTGGACGTGAGAGACCTGGCCTCGGTCCACAGCAGACATCCTGGCCTTACGATTTCTGCAATGATGGGTTCGATGGCCCTTCGTACGACCATCCGAGAGACGTGGTGCATCCTGAGGAGAAGCCATGGTATTGGAGTGTCCAGCCTGAATCGTTAGTTGTCTCGGCGGCGGAGGCAGACGAGGTGCAACATAAGACGGCCTTGGTGTTGGAGCAGGTCGGTGATGAACATTGTGCGGGATCCACACTCGACGTTTCTGAACAGGCTGACCCGAGGGTGAGCCTGCTTCACGAGTGCGCTTGAGTGACTCCTGGTACTCAGTCAGAGCTGTTTCAATTCGGAAAGATTTGCTGACAAGCGCTGCGAAGTCTGTGCAATCAAGGACTGCAAGTGTGAGTTTTATGTCAGTACGGAGTCCTTCACGGAATTTCTCCTGCTTGCGGGCGTCAGTGTCAACGTCATCCTCAGCATAGCGGGATAACTCGAGAAATTTCCTCTGATATTCATCCACAGTCATTGTGCCCTGTGTGAGTTTGCGAAACTGCTGCTTCTTCTGATCTATCAGACCTTGAGGAATGTACCGTGCACGAAAAGCTGACTGAAATTCCTGCCAAGTGATTACGGTCTCTGCAGGCAACATACCCTTGTGGCTTTCCCACCATTGAGCAGCTGATCCCCTCAGGTGATACGTCGCATAGGTGACGTAACTGTCAGGGGTAACATTGGCCGACTTCAACTGAAAGGCAATGTCACGGAGCCAATCATCAGCATCCATTGGATCAGTCGAGCTGCGAAAAGTGGACGGATTGAGGCGCACAAATTCTGGCAGCGTTATTGGAGCAGACTGTTGTTGAGCATTCTGAGTTGGGAACTGAGCCAATACTCTGGTCATAAACTGACGGTTGAGTTCAAACTGCTGCATCATTGCGGCAATATAAGGTGGAGGTGGAGGATCGTCAGCCATCCTGCCAAATCAACAGGGGCAGTTTAGCAAGTAAAACTGCAGGTGTATGGAATTATTCATGAAGTAACACGCATGACAGAAGGAAGTGCGATAGATACTACATCTTAATCACACCAGACATTTAAATTCACACATAGCCTCGGTTACAAACCGGCATTACGACAGCTGAAAAGAGAAGGCTAGACAACTAGGCGGCGCGCAGGCACGCGGTAAGGAAGCACACAACGAGACATAGCAAAGGCTACATCAACGTCGGAGAAAACTGACGGAGCGAGGAATCTGCAAGTGACAACACAGGGTGCCCTCGATAAGAGGATCCTGTAAGCAGAACCTGGCCCACAATCTTGAAGCAAGGGGGATATTTTCAGAACTCCGGGTGGATGTGATCACGAGAGCCTAATGTTGGAGTTAGTAAAATCATTTAACCCGAATAGAAGAGAGCTCAGAGTCCCAGAGTAAAGGTCGAGGAGTAAAAGATCCTAATACCACCCAATTGGCGACGTGGGCCCGTAAGCCACACAGCCAAGTTAGTAAAACAGTTTTCGGTTTCTAGACTCAACTTCGGCCAAGGAGTTGGAAAGGGGGTTCCTACAGGCAGTCGGCTCTGATACCAACTTGTGACGCCCCCGGCCCCGATCGTGCACTATTCATACACGCAAATGCACACGATCAAGCCTAAGGACTCACGGGAAGATATCACAACACAACTCCAAAACATAAATAAAGTCATACAAGCTTTATATTACAAGCCAGGGCCTCGAGGGCTCGAATACATAAGCTTGCGAACAAGCGTCAGCGGAAGCATCAGATATCTGAGTACAGATATAAAAGAAAGTACAGAAAGGCCTTTAGAAAGGCGGGGCAAAATAAAACACTACGATCGAAAGGCGAAGGCCTCCTGCCTGGGACCCTCCGATCCTACTCCTGGTCGTCAGTCAACTCGTAGTAGTATCCATCCTCTGGGTAGTAGTAGTAGCGATCGTCGGGGCATCTGTCTCAGGGGGCTCCGTCCTCTGGTCACGTCAAACTGATATGGGGAGAAAAAGGAAAACAAAGCAACCGTGAGTACTCAGAAGTACTCAGCAAGCAAGGATCTACACTACATATGCAACATTTTCAAGGGGAGGTTGTATATGTGGACTGGGCTGCAGAAATGCCAGAATAGAGAGAAGGCCTAGTCCTATCGAAGACTAGCATCTTCAGCGGTCTTGCAGCAGTAGAAGAGAGTAGAACAATACCATATAATGTAGCAGTAATAATATCAACCTCACCCAGAGATCCTTTCTCGACTCCCTGCGAGAAAGCAATCCCAGAGCCATAAAGTCATCAAACCTCGTCCTGAGATCCCTTCTCGACTCCCTGCGAGAAGCAATCCCAGAGCCATATATACAGGTCTCATCACAGGTATCCAGTTCTAAATTGTATCAATCAGGATACAACTCCGAGTGTCCTTTACCGTAGGACCGGCTATCGATAGAAGTGTTCTTCCCTGCAGGGGTGCACCAACTTACCCATCACGCTCGCTTAACTCCGGCCGGACACACTTTCCTGGGTCATGCCCGGCCTCGGCCAAACAACACACCGCAACCCGACCTACAGCTCAGCAGAGAGGTCCCCATCGGTCTACATCCTAAGCGCTCAGAGGTCTTGGGCCATCGCCCTGTGCACTCCGAGTCGTTGCGCGCAGGGAGAAGCCTGGCACCAGGAGGGCGCCGGTCCGTCCGTGCCGCCATGCTGAACTGGACGTCTGACAGAGCTTTCGGCTGATGCTACGATGCAGAACGCCCATACTATGCCCACGTGATGGTTAGTGCTATCAGACCAGAGGCCTGCTCGGATCAAATATCCAAATCGCTAGGACTAGGGGCTTGCGGTAACGAGCAGAGACTCACGAAAGATGTGACCCCGTCGCCCCGTCTCGAGGACTTGCTGCAAGGGCTAAGAATGCCCGGCCGCGCCTCGTAATCACCACTCGGGCACCACACAGGCACCCGTCTTCACAACACTCGCCTCTCAGGCGCACGCGGGTACCCCTCAGGGCCGACCCGCCTTTCCAAGTAACAGTGTAAAGTCCAAGTATCCGGGTGTCCATAACATCAAGGGAATCCGAGGTATCACCCTCGTTGGATTCCTACCGATGTAACTGCCAAGGTGAACGTAGGAGGAATCACCCTCGATGAGTTCACACTTGGGGTGTTGTACGACGGCGTCGTTACCGGAAGTGGGGAAGGAGGAATCACCCTCGATGACCACGACCAAATAGCTACTCTACAGAGTTAACATCAGGAGTGCTATAAGAGGTTTCACCCTCGGCACTCGATAGTAACGCTGCAGTGTCGTTACAACTAAGGGGGGGGGGGTGATGTGCGGTGTCGGGTCCTGGTCTTCAATTCCCGTTGATCGGGTCTTCTGACGATCCAGCGCGGCAGTCGGGATAAGTGGGGTCACTGATAGGTCTCTACCCAGCCTAGACTAAACAGTTTAGGATATGTAGGTAATTATCAACAGCAGGTTACAATGAACAGGCTATGCATCAGAATAGGTAAAGCAGTAGCAACAGCAATTCTAATGCAAGCTTGGGAAATTAGAATGGGCGATATCGGGATGATCAAAGGGGGGGCTTTCCTGGTTGCTCGGCGGCAAGGGCAAGGTCGTCTATGGTGTCTTCGGGATCCGGAGCTGCATCGGTCTCGGGGACGACGTCGGTGTCAGGGTCTAACGAGAGAGAAGAGGGGGAGGAAACAGTATAAATACACAGTAAATATGAGCAACACAAAGTATGACATGGCAGTACGCAGTGCTAGGGGTAGTCTAACGCAGTACTATACGTATCAGGCGTTGCGGGAGAATATCTGGCGATATTTCCCGGGTCTTTGGATTTATCGGATAGACGAACCGGAGGGGGAATGTTGCATGTTCGGATAGTTAGGGACGTGTGACGGACGAACGGATCGCGTACTCGGATTCGTCTCGTCGTTCTGAGCAACTTTCATGTAGAAAGTATTTTCATCGGAGTTACGGTTTAAAAGATATGATTTTCTAAAGTTTAAACAATATTCTGAAATTACAGATTTATTATTAATTCGAATTATCCAAAACAGTAGCAGGGTGACGTCAGCATGATGCATGGATGACGTCAGCAGTCAACAGGGGGCCGGCCAGGTCAAACCTGATATGTGGGGCCCACATGTCAGTGACTCAGTTAACTAAACAGAGTTAGCTTAATCTATTTAAACTAATTAGCAGGCGGGGCCCAGCAGTCAGTGGGTAATTAGTGTTTTAAATCACTAATTAATTTTATTAACGGATTATTTATTTAATAAAACGTTTTACCGAGCGGGACCCACATGTCATAGACACAGGGCCCGCCCAGTCAGCGTGGACTAGGTCAACGGGACCCAGTGGGGCCCAGAGTCAGTGGCTGGGCCGTGGGGCCCGCGGCGCCACGTCGGACCGGCCGCCGGAGTCGCGCCGGAGTGCCCAGACGCGGTGGCGAGCTCCGGCGAGCTCGGGTTTCGCCCTCAGGGCGTCTCCGGGGCCGTGGCTTGGCCCGTTCGAACGGGCGGCGAGCGCCGCGTCACGTGGTGGTGTTGGTGTGGTTGGGGGCCGCCGGGAACGGCGCCGGCGATGACCGCAGCGGCGATGGCGTTCGGGTGGTGCACGGGGTCGGCGCTACGGCGCGCTAGCGAGCGAAAGGAGAAGCTGGGTGTGGCCTGCGCGATGCGGGGAGCACGATGCGCACGGGCCCGGGGCCGTTTGGTCACCGGAACGGCACCGGCGACGAGCTAGGCGGCGGTGCGTTCGGGCGAAAGAGGGGCGACGCGTACGGGCACGAAGAGCGCGCGGGGAGAGGGGGAGGGGGACGAGGTGCTCACAGCGAGTCTGTAGGTGAGCTTAGCGTGCGCGGGGAGGGCTCGGAGTGGCCGGAGTCGGCGATGGCGTGCGGCGGCCGCAGGTGGAAGATGAAGGCGCCGGCGACGCAGCGACGCGTTCTAGCTCGTGGGGCTCGGGGGAGAGGCGTAGTCGACGGAGGCGAACCATGCGGGCACGGTCACGCGACGAGGCAGAGGCGGTGGCCGCGCGTGCTACGGCGGCGGTGCCATGGCTGCGCACTGGAGAGAGAGGAGAGGTGGTGTCCAGGGGAGAGTGAGGCGAGGGAGAGCCAGGGGGTCCGGGGTGCTGCTCATATACGCGGCAGTCGCGGCGACGCGCTGTCGACCGCGAGGGAGGGAGGGGCCTGGGCGTGCGCGCGTGCGTGCGCCAGGTGCTCGACAGCGAGCCCCGGGCGTGAGCAGTACGAAGAGGACGAGCGAGTTGGGCTGGGCCGGCCACTGTGCTGACTTAGGCCCAGCACAGTGGGCCTTTTTCTTTTTCTTCTTTTCTTTTCTGTTTTCTCTTTTTAGTTTCTGTTTTGACTTTTGTTTTGATTTCAAAATACTTTTGTAAAATATGAAACTAGCCCAAATAAATATGGTGCATTGTTAGTCACTGCTAGAAACTGGTTTGGCGTCCATATCTTTTTGGTTTGGATTTTATTTAATTGAAAAGGGGTTGAATAGTGCTATGTTGCTGCTGTTTCTTGTTGTTCGAGTCCTTTTACAATTCCAACTAATGTTGCAATCATTTTTATAAATGCTAGGGGAATATTTGCAACAAGATGCACATTTTAGTTTTCCAGTTTGAACAACTTTTATTTTCCACTTTAATTTAATTTGAATTTGAGTTAGAAGTTGAAATGCATTATGATGCAAATGATGATCATGCACTGTTAAACATGATGACATGGCATAATCAAAAGGGTGATTACTGTAGTTAACCACTGGGGGTGTTACAAATCTCCTCTACTAACAAGAATTCTCGTCCCGAGAATTAAGAAGTAGAAGGAAAAAGTTCGGGGTATTCCGCACGAAGATTATCCTCGCGTTCCCAAGTGTCTTCATCTTCAGTATGATTTGACCAATGCACTTTGAGGAACTTGGTAACCTTCTGACGGGTTCGACGTTCAGCTTCATCGAGAATGCGGATCGGATGCTCCTTATAAGATAGATCATCTTGCAATTCGAGCATCTCGTGATCCACAGCTCGGTGCGGAGATTCCTTGAAGCATTTACGAAGTTGCGACACATGAAAGACGTCGTGGATATGGGAGAATTGCAGCGGCAACTCCAGTTTATATGCCACCTGACCACGTCTAGCAATAATGCGGAAAGGACCAATGTAGCGTGGAGCTAACTTGCCCTTGATTCCAAAACGGTGAGTGCCCTTCATAGGGGTGACACGTAGATAAGCTTGATCACCAGGTTGATAAGTCAAACCCCATCGTTTGCGATCATAGTTGCTCTTCTGGCGGTCCTGAGCCGCCTTGAGATTTTCCCGGACAATTCGGACTTGTTCCTCGGCGTGTTGAATAATATCTGGACCCACGAGCGGTCGTTCCCCAGTTTCTGACCAATTCAGAGGGGTTCGACACTTACGTCCATAGAGAACTTCAAAGGGGGCCATTTTCAAGCTGGCTTGATAGCTGTTGTTATAGGAGAACTCGGCATATGGAAGAGATTCTTCCCACTTCTTGCCGAAAGAAACAACACAAGCTCGTAGCATGTCTTCAAGCACTTGGTTGACTCGTTCGACTTGGCCTTGGGATTGAGGATGATAAGCTGAACTCCAGGTGATATGAGTTCCCATAGTCTTTTGAAAACTTTCCCAGAAATGACCAGTGAATATGCTGCCACGGTCTGAACTGATCTCTTTCGGGATACCGTGGAGTGAAACAATTCTGGAGATATATAACTCTGCTAACTGACTAGCAGTGATCGTCTCCTTGACAGGCAGGAAGTGTGCAACTTTGGAGAGTTGGTCGACGACGACAAGAATAGCATCGTGACCCTTCTGTGACCTGGGAAGTCCTGTAATGAAATCCATCTGAACCTTGTCCCATTTCCATAAAGGAATAGGTAACGGTTGCAGAATTCCAGCAGGCTTCTGATGTTCTGCTTTAACGCGTCGACACACATCACATTCAGCAACATAGCGAGCAATGTCCTGCTTCATTTTAGACCACCAGTACCTTTGACGGAGATCACGATACATCTTGGTGCTACCCGGATGAATAGACAGCGGGGTATCATGTGCCTCCTTCATGACTTTGTCAGTCATAAGCTCGAAGCGAGGTACGACAATGCGGTCTCTGAAATACAAGGTTCCATCTTCAGACAACGAGAAATCCCTGTACTTTACAAGGTGAAGGTCTTTCTTCATCAAATCAATTTCAGCATCTTTAGCTTGCGCATTCTTAACAGCTTTCTCAAGGTCTGGTTCAACAACCAAGGTTTTTTAAGTATCCTTGGGGAACTATCTCGAGATTTAGCTTTCGAAGCTCTTCATACAGAAGGGGTCGCTGTAGCTGAACCTCAAGTTCGCAGCAATAGGATTTGCGGCTCAACGCATCAGCCATCACATTAGCCTTGCCAGGGGTATAAGAAATACCCAAATCATAGTCCGCAATGGTCTCCATCCATCTTTGCTGACGGAGGTTTAGAGATGGTTGAGTGAACAAGTACTTCAGACTTTTATGATCCGTGTAGATCTCGCAACGATTACCGAGGAGGTAATGTCGCCACAACTGCAGTGCATAGATCACAGCAGCTAGTTCTAGATCATGTACCGGATAATTCTCTTCATGCGGTCGCAACTGACGAGAGCCATAAGCAATCACTTTACGCTCTTGCATTAGGACACAGCCTAATCCTTCACGGGATGCATCACAATAAATCACAAAGTCTTTGCGGGTATCTGGAGGAGACAGTACTGGGGTATTGTAACGGATTGACATCTGCCCCAGTGGATAAAGAATGTACTCTGGATGTATCCCTACTCGAACAGCTGGTAGCTGCGTCGCAGGGTCTGGTGGAAACAAACGATCCATCTGAAACAGAGGAAACTCATGATTGTCAAAAGACAAGGAGAAGTATAACCGATCTCGGAGAGAAAGGTTAAACAAAACAATGGAAAGGAAAATGATTATCAGACTAATCAGATCAATGTCAGGGAAATCGCACAGATATCCAGCTCTCCGGGTGGACGAGAATTACGAGATCCTAAGTGTCGGCGTTAGTAAACTTTAGTTAACCCGAAAGGAAGAGAGGTCAGAGTCCCAGAGTAAAGATGAGGAATAAAAGATACTAATACCACCCAATTGGCGACGTGGGCCCGTAAGCCACACAGCCAGGTTAGTAAAACAATTTTCGGTTACTAGACTCAACTTCGGCCAAGGAGTTGGAAAGGGGGTTCCTACAGGCAGTCGGCTCTGATACCAACTTGTGACGCCCCCGGCCCGATCGTGCACTAATCATACACGCAAATGCACACGATCAAGCCTAAGGACTCACGGGAAGATATCACAACACAACTCTAAAACATAAATAAAGTCATACAAGCTTTATATTACAAGCCAGGGGCCTCGAGGGCTCGAATACATAAGCTTGCGAACAAGCGTCAGCGGAAGCATCAGATATCTGAGTACAGATATAAAAGAAAGTACAGAAAGGCCTTTAGAAAGGCGGGGCAAAATAAACACTACGATCGAAAGGCGAAGGCCTCCTGCCTGGGACCCTCCGATCCTACTCCTGGTCATCAGTCAACTCGTAGTAGTATCCATCCTCTGGGTAGTAGTAGTAACGATCGTCGGGGCATCTGTCTCAGGGGGCTCCGTCCTCTGGTCACGTCAAACTGATATGGGGAGAAAAAGGAAAACAAAGCAACCGTGAGTACTCAGAAGTACTCAGCAAGCAAGGATCTACACTACATATGCAACATTATCAAGGGGAGGCTGTATATGTGGACTGGGCTGCAGAAATGCCAGAATAGAGAGAAGGCCTAGTCCTATCGAAGACTAGCATCTTCAGCGATCTTGCAGCAGTAGAAGAGAGTAGAACAATACAATATAATGTAGCAGTAATACTATCAACCTCACCCAGAGATCCTTTCTCGACTCCCTGCGAGAAAGCAATCCCAGAGCCATACATTCTTCAACCTCGTCCTGAGATCCCTTCTCGACTCCCTGCGAGAAGCAATCCCAGAGCCATATATACAGGTCTCATCACAGGTATCCAGTTCTAAATTGTATCAATCAGGATACAACTCCGAGTGTCCTTTACCGTAGGACCGGCTATCGATAGAAATGTTCTTCCCTGCAGGGGTGCACCAACTTACCCAACACGCTCGATTAACTCCGGCCGGACACACTTTCCTGGGTCATGCCCGGCCTCGGCCAAACGACACATCGCAACCCTACCTATAGCTCAGCAGAGAGGTCCCCGTCGGTCTACATCCTAAGCGCTCAGAGGTCTTGGGCCATCGCCCTGTGCACTCCGAGTCGTTGCACGCAGGGAGAAGCCTGGCACCAGGAGGGCGCCGGTCCGTCCGTGCCGCCATGCTGAACTGGACGTCTGACAGAGCTTTCGGCTGATGCTACGATGCAGAACGCCCATACTATGCCCACGTGATGGTTAGTGCTATCAGACCAGAGGCCTGCTCGGATCAAATATCCAAATCGCTAGGACTAGGGGCTTGCGGTAACGAGCAGAGACTCACGAAAGATGTGACCCCGTCGCCCCGTCTCGAGGACTTGCTGCAAGGGCTAAGAATGCCCGGCCGCGCCTCGTAATCACCACTCGGGCACCACACAGGCACCCGTCTTCACAACACTCGCCTCTCAGGCGCACGCGGGTACCCCTCAGGGCCGACCCGCCTTTCCAAGTAACAGTGTAAAGTCCAAGTATCCGGGTGTCCATAACATCAAGGGAATCCGAGGTATCACCCTCGTTGGATTCCTACCGATGTAACTGCCAAGGTGAACGTAGGAGGAATCACCCTCGATGAGTTCACACTTGGGGTGTTGTACGACGGCGTCGTTACCGGAAGTGGGGAAGGAGGAATCACCCTCGATGACCACGACCAAATAGCTACTCTACAGAGTTAACATCAGGAGTGCTATAAGAGGTTTCACCCTCGGCACTCGATAGTAACGCTGCAGTGTCGTTACAACTAAGGGGGGGGGGGTGATGTGCGGTGTCGGGTCCTGGTCTTCAATTCCCGTTGATCGGGTCTTCTGACGATCCAGCGCGGCAGTCGGGATAAGTGGGGTCACTGATAGGTCTCTACCCAGCCTAGACTAAACAGTTTAGGATATGTAGGTAATTATCAACAGCAGGTTACAATGAACAGGCTATGCATCAGAATAGGTAAAGCAGTAGCAACAGCAATTCTAATGCAAGCTTGGGAAATTAGAATGGGCGATATCGGGATGATCAAAGGGGGGGCTTTCCTGGTTGCTCGGCGGCAAGGGCAAGGTCGTCTATGGTGTCTTCGGGATCCGGAGCTGCGTCGGTCTCGGGGACGACGTCGGTGTCAGGGTCTAACGAGAGAGAAGAGGGGGAGGAAACAGTATAAATACACAGTAAATATGAGCAACACAAAGTATGACATGGCAGTACGCAGTGCTAGGGGTAGTCTAACGCAGTACTATACGTATCAGGCGTTGCGGGAGAATATCTGGCGATATTTCCCGGGTCTTTGGATTTATCGGATAGACGAACTGGAGGGGGAATGTTGCATGTTCGGATAGTTAGGGACGTGTGACGGACGAACGGATCGCGTACTCGGATTCGTCTCGTCGTTCTGAGCAACTTTCATGTAGAAAGTATTTTCATCGGAGTTACGGTTTAAAAGATATGATTTTCTAAAGTTTAAACAATATTCTGAAATTACAGATTTATTATTAATTCGAATTATCCAGAACAGTAGCAGGGTGACGTCAGCATGATGCATGGATGACGTCAGCAGTCAACAGGGGGCCGGCCAGGTCAAACCTGATATGTGGGGCCCACATGTCAGTGACTCAGTTAACTAAACAGAGTTAGCTTAATCTATTTAAACTAATTAGCAGGCGGGGCCCAGCAGTCAGTGGGTAATTAGTGTTTTAAATCACTAATTAATTTTATTAACGGATTATTTATTTAATAAAACGTTTTACCGAGCGGGACCCACATGTCATAGACACAGGGCCCGCCCAGTCAGCGTGGACTAGGTCAACGGGACCCAGTGGGGCCCAGAGTCAGTGGCTGGGCCGTGGGGCCCGCGGCGCCACGTCGGACCGGCCGCCGGAGTCGCGCCGGAGTGCCCAGACGCGGTGGCGAGCTCCGGCGAGCTCGGGTTTCGCCCTCAGGGCGTCTCCGGGGCCGTGGCTTGGCCCGTTCGAACGGGCGGCGAGCGCCGCGTCACGTGGTGGGGTTGGCGTGGTTGGGGGCCGCCGGGAACGGCGCCGGCGATGACCGCAGCGGCGATGGCGTTCGGGTGGTGCACGGGGTCGGCGCTACGGCGCGCTAGCGAGCGAAAGGAGAAGCTAGGTGTGGCCTGCGCGATGCGGGGAGCACGATGCGCACGGGCCCGAGGCCGTTTGGTCACCGGAACGGCACCGGCGACGAGCTAGGCGGCGGTGCGTTCGGGCGAAAGAGGGGCGACGCGTACGGGCACGAAGAGCGCGCGGGGAGAGGGGGAGGGGGACGAGGTGCTCACAGCGAGTCTGTAGGTGAGCTTAGCGTGCGCGGGGAGGGCTCGGAGTGGCCGGAGTCGGCGATGGCGTGCGGCGGCCGAAGGTGGAAGATGACGGCGCCGGCGACGCAGCGACGCGTTCTAGCTCGTGGGGCTCGGGGGAGAGGCGTAGTCGACGGAGGCGAACCATGCGGGCACGGTCAGGCGACGAGGCAGAGGCGGTGGCCGCGCGTGCTACGGCGGCGGTGCCATGGCTGCGCACTGGAGAGAGAGGAGAGGTGGTGTCCAGGGGAGAGTGAGGCGAGGGAGAGCCAGGGGGTCCGGGGTGCTGCTCATATACGCGGCAGTCGCGGCGACGCGCTGTCGACCGCGAGGGAGGGGGGGCCTGGGCGTGCGCGCGTGCGTGCGCCAGGTGCTCGACAGCGAGCCCCGGGCGTGAGCAGTACGAAGAGGACGAGCGAGTTGGGCTGGGCCGGCCACTGTGCTGACTTAGGCCCAGCACAGTGGGTCTTTTTCTTTTTCTTCTTTTCTTTTCTGTTTTCTCTTTTTAGTTTCTGTTTTGACTTTTGTTTTGATTTCAAAATACTTTTGTAAAATATGAAACTAGCCCAAATAAATATGGTGCATTATTAGTCACTGCTAGAAACTGGTTTGGCGTCCATATCTTTTTGGTTTGGATTTTATTTAATTGAAAAGGGGTTGAATAGTGCTATGTTGCTGCTGTTTCTTGTTGTTCGAGTCCTTTTACAATTCCAACTAATGTTGCAATCATTTTTTATAAATGCAAGGGGAATATTTGCAACAAGATGCACATTTTAGTTTTCCAGTTTGAACAACTTTTATTTTCCACTTTAATTTAATTTGAATTTGAGTTAGAAGTTGAAATGCATTATGATGCAAATGATGATCATGCACTGTTAAACATGATGACATGGCATAATCAAAAGGGTGATTACTGTAGTTAACCACTGGGGGTGTTACAAATCTCCTCTACTAACAAGAATTCTCGTCCCGAGAATTAAGAAGTAGAAGGAAAAAGTTCGGGGTATTCCGCACGAAGATTATCCTCGCGTTCCCAAGTGGCTTCATCTTCAGTATGATTTGACCAATGCACTTTGAGGAACTTGGTAACCTTCTGACGGGTTCGACGTTCAGCTTCATCGAGAATGCGGATCGGATGCTCCTTATAAGATAGATCATCTTGCAATTCGAGCATCTCGTGATCCACAGCTCGGTGCGGAGATTCCTTGAAGCATTTACGAAGTTGCGACACATGAAAGACGTCGTGGATATGGGAGAATTGCGGCGGCAACTCCAGTTTATATGCCACCTGACCACGTCTAGCAATAATGCGGAAAGGACCAATGTAGCGTGGAGCTAACTTGCCCTTGATTCCAAAACGGTGAGTGCCCTTCATAGGGGTGACACGTAGATAAGCTTGATCACCAGGTTGATAAGTCCAACCCCATCGTTTGCGATCATAGTTGCTCTTCTGGCGGTCCTGAGCCGCCTTGAGATTTTCCCGGACAATTCGGACTTGTTCTTCGGCGTGTTGAATAATATCTGGACCCACGAGCGGTCGTTCCCCAGTTTCTGACCAATTCAGAGGGGTTCGACACTTACGTCCATAGAGAACTTCAAAGGGGGCCATTTTCAAGCTGGCTTGATAGCTGTTGTTATAGGAGAACTCGGCATATGGAAGAGATTCTTCCCACTTCTTGCCGAAAGAAACAACACAAGCTCGTAGCATGTCTTCAAGCACTTGGTTGACTCGCTCGACTTGGCCTTGGGACTGAGGATGATAAGCTGAACTCCAGGTAATATGAGTTCCCATAGCCTTTTGGAAACTTTCCTAGAAATGACCGGTGAATATGCTGCCACGGTCTGAACTGATCTCTTTCGGAATACCGTGGAGTGAAACAATTCTGGAGATATATAATTCTGCTAACTGACTAGCAGTGATCGTCTCCTTGACAGGCAGGAAGTGTGCAACTTTGGAGAGTTGGTCGACGACGACAAGAATAGCATCGTGACCCTTCTGTGACCTGGGAAGTCCTGTAATGAAATCCATCTGAACCTTGTCCCATTTCCATAAAGGAATAGGAAGTGGTTGCAGAATTCCAGCAGGCTTCTGATGTTCTGCTTTAACGCGACGACACACATCACATTCAGCAACATAACGAGCAATGTCCTGCTTCATTCTAGACCACCAGTACCTTTGACGGAGATCACGATACATTTTGGTGCTACCCGGATGAATAGACAATGGGGTGTCATGTGCCTCCTTCATGACTTTGTCAGTCATAAGTTCGAAGCGAGGTACGACAATACGGTCTTTGAAATACAAGGTTCCATCTTCAGACAGCGAGAAATCCCTGTACTTTTCAAGGTGAAGATCTTTCTTCATCAGATCAACTTCAGCATCTTTAGCTTGTGCACTCTTAACAGCTTTCTCAAGGTCTGGTTCAACAACCAAGGTTTTTAAGTATCCTTGAGGAACTATCTCGATATTTAGCTTTCGAAGCTCTTTATACAGAAGGGGTTGCTGTAGCTGAACCTCAAGTTCGCAGCAATAGGATTTGCGGCTCAACGCATCAGCCATCACATTAGCCTTGCCAGGGGTATAGGATATACCCAAGTCATAGTCCGCAATGGTCTCCATCCATCTTTGCTGACGGAGGTTCAGAGATGGCTGAGTGAACAAGTACTTCAGACTTTTATGATCCGTGTATATCTCGCAACGATTACCGAGGAGATAATGTCGCCACAACTGCAGTGCATAGATGACAGCAGCTAGTTCTAGATCATGTACCAGATAATTCTCTTCATGCGGTCGCAACTGACGAGAGCCATAGGCAATCACTTTACGCTCTTGCATTAGGATACAGCCTAATCCTTCACGGGATGCGTCACAATAGATCACAAAGTCTTTGCGAGAATCTGGAGGAGCAAGAACTGGAGCAGAAGTTAGCTTGTCCTTGAGTGTTTGAAAACTTTCCTGACATTTTTCTGTCCATTCAAACTTAACGCCCTTGTGAAGTAGATCAGTTAAAGGCTTAGCAATCTTTGAGAAATTCTCGACAAAGCGACGGCAATAGCTTGCAAGGCCGAGAAAACTTCTGACTTGCTTGACATTCTTCGGAGGAGTCCAGTCAAGAATAGCCTGAACTCGTTCTGGGTTAACGGCGATGCCATCTTGCGAAATCACATGGCCGAGATATGTCACTTCAGTCAACCAGAATTCACATTTAGAATATTTGGCATAGAGTTGGTGTTCACGCAGCCTTTCCAGTACAAGGCGAAGATGTTCGGCATGTTCTTCTTCATTCTTCGAATATACCAGAATATCATCCAGATATACCACGACGAATTTATCGAGGTAATCCATGAAGATATAATTCATCAATCGGGAGAATGTGGCTGGAGCATTTGTTAAGCCAAATGACATTACAGTGTACTCATAAGAACCATAGCGAGTAACAAATGCAGTCTTCGGAATATCCTCTTCACGAACACGGATCTGATGGTAACCCAACCTCAAATCAAGTTTAGAGAATACCAATGATCCAGTAAGTTGATCATACAAATCATTGATCCGAGGAAGCGGATATTTATTCTGAATGGTGGCTTGGTTAATGGGCCGATAATCCTGAACCAATCGGTTAGTTCCTTCCTTCTTCTTAACGAAGAGTGAAGGTCCTCCCCAAGCAGAGGAACTGGGGCGGATGAAACCTTTCTTAAGTGACGTGTCGATTTCTTCCTTAAGCTCAAGAAGATGATGCGGAGGCATCTTATAAGGACGCTTCGCAATAGGAGTTGTGCCAGGCTTCAAGTCGATGACGAACTCAACAGCTCTAGCAGGCGGTATTCCTGGAAGTTCTTCTGGAAAGACATCTTGAAATTCACGAACAACTGGAACGTTCTCGATGCCTTCAAGAGGTGAAGCGTTCAGTGCATTTAGGACATATATCTGAGCTTCGGCGTCCTGCACTGTACGAGCGGAGTATCTGACAGTCTGACCGGAAGGGTGTGTGAGTTGGACTGTCTTAGTAGCACAGTCAATCAAAGCTTTATGGGCAATCAACCAATCCATACCAAGAATGATGTCTATGTTGGAAGGCCCGAGTACAATGAGAGAAGCCGGAAAAAGCAGACCTCCAATCTCGATGTGGTTGTGGGGGCATAACATCGTGGTTTGCCACTTGGATCCCGGAGATTGAATCGCTAAAGGAGTGGGCAGATTTTCCATATGTAACCCATGCAACTGAGCAAATTGTTGGGACACAAAAGCATGCGATGCTCCAGAATCAAAAAGAACAGAAGCTGGCACTGAATTGACGTGAAGGGTTCCCATCACAATTTTTGGGGACTCCCGAGCTTCTTCTATTTTGGACGTGAGAGACCTGGCCTCGGTCCACAGCAGACATCCTGGCCTTACGATTTCTGCAATGATGGGTTCGATGGCCCTTCGTACGACCATCCGAGAGACGTGGTGCATCCTGAGGAGAAGCCATGGTATTGGAGTGTCCAGCCTGAATCGTTAGTTGTCTCGGCGGCGGAGGCAGACGAGGTGCAACATAAGACGGCCTTGGTGTTGGAGCAGGTCGGTGATGAACATTGTGCGGGATCCACACTCGACGTTTCTGAACAGGCTGACCCGAGGGTGAGCCTGCTTCACGAGTGCGCTTGAGTGACTCCTGGTACTCAGTCAGAGCTGTTTCAATTCGGAAAGATTTGCTGACAAGCGCTGCGAAGTCTGTGCAATCAAGGACTGCAAGTGCGAGTTTTATGTCAGTACGGAGTCCTTCACGGAATTTCTCCTGCTTGCGGGCGTCAGTGTCAACGTCATCCTCAGCATAGCGGGATAACTCGAGAAATTTCCTCTGATATTCATCCACAGTCATTGTGCCCTGTGTGAGTTTGCGAAACTGCTGCTTCTTCTGATCTATCAGACCTTGAGGAATGTATCGTGCACGAAAAGCTGACTGAAATTCCTGCCAAGTGATTACGGTCTCTGCAGGCAACATACCCTTGTGGCTTTCCCACCATTGAGCAGCTGATCCCCTCAGGTGATACGTCGCATAGGTGACGTAACTGTCAGGGGTAACATTGGCCGACTTCAACTGAAAGGCAATGTCACGGAGCCAATCATCAGCATCCATTGGATCAGTCGAGCTGCGAAAAGTGGACGGATTGAGGCGCACAAATTCTGGCAGCGTTATTGGAGCAGACTGTTGTTGAGCATTCTGAGTTGGGAACTGAGCCAATACTCTGGTCATAAACTGACGGTTGAGTTCAAACTGCTGCATCATTGCGGCAATATAAGGTGGAGGTGGAGGATCGTCAGCCATCCTGCCAAATCAACAGGGGCAGTTTAGCAAGTAAAACTGCAGGTGTATGGAATTATTCATGAAGTAACACGCACGACAGAAGGAAGTGCGATAGATACTACATCTTAATCACACCAGACATTTAAATTCACACGTAGCCTCGGTTACAAACCGGCATTACGACAGCTGAAAAGAGAAGGCTAGACAACTAGGCGGCGCGCAGGCACGCGGTAAGGAAGCACACAACGAGACATAGCAAAGGCTGCATCAACGTCGGAGAAAACTGACGGAGCGAGGAATCCGCAAGTGACAACACAGGGTGCCCTCGATAAGAGGATCATGTAAGCAGAACCTGGCCCACAATCTTGAAGCAAGGGGGGATATTTTCAGAACTCCGGGTGGATGTGATCACGAGAGCCTAATGTTGGAGTTAGTAAACTTTAGTTAACCCGAAAGGAAGAGAGGTCAGAGTCCCAGAGTAAAGATGAGGAATAAAAGATACTAATACCACCCAATTGGCGACGTGGGCCCGTAAGCCACACAGCCAGGTTAGTAAAACAATTTTCGGTTACTAGACTCAACTTCGGCCAAGGAGTTGGAAAGGGGGGTTCCTACAGGCAGTCGGCTCTGATACCAACTTGTGACGCCCCCGGCCCGATCGTGCACTAATCATACACGCAAATGCACACGATCAAGCCTAAGGACTCACGGGAAGATATCACAACACAACTCTAAAACATAAATAAAGTCATACAAGCTTTATATTACAAGCCAGGGCCTCGAGGGCTCGAATACATAGCTCGATGGCATACAAGCGTCAGCGGAAGCATCAGTTATCTGAGTACAGATATGAAAGAGAAACAGAAAGGCCTTTAGAAAGGCGGGGCAAAATAAAACACTACGATCGAAAGGCGCAGGCCTCCTGCCTGGAACCTCCGAACCTACTCCTGGTCGACAGCCAGCTCGTAGCAGAAGCCATCCTCGGGGTAGTAGTAGTAGTCGAACGTCGGCGGGGTAGCTGTCTCAGCGGCTCCGTCATCTGGTCACGACGAACTGATATGGGGGAAAAAGGAAAGAAAAGCAACCGTGAGTACTCTAAAGTACTCAGCAAGCAAGGATCTACACTACATATGCAACATTATCAAGGGGAGGCTGTACATGTGGACTGGGCTGCAGAAATGCCAGAATAGAGAGAAGGCCTAGTCCTATCGAAGACTAGCATCTTCAGCGGTCTTGCAGCAGTAGAAGAGAGTAGAACAATACCATATAATGTAGCAGTAATAATATCAACCTCATCCTGAGATCCTTTCTCGACTCCCTGCGAGAAAGCAATCCCAGAGCCATAACGTCTTCAAACCTCGTCCTGAGATCCCTTCTCGACTCCCTGCGAGAAGCAATCCCAGAGCCATATATACAGGTCTCATCACAGGTATCCAGTTCTAAATTGTATCAATCAGGATACAACTCCGAGTGTCCTTTACCGTAGGACCGGCTATCGATAGAAATGTTCTTCCCTGCAGGGGTGCACCAACTTACCCAACACGCTCGATTAACTCCGGCCGGACACACTTTCCTGGGTCATGCCCGGCCTCGGCCAAACGACACATCGCAACCCTACCTATAGCTCAGCAGAGAGGTCCCCGTCGGTCTACATCCTAAGCGCTCAGAGGTCTTGGGCCATCGCCCTGTGCACTCCGAGTCGTTGCACGCAGGGAGAAGCCTGGCACCAGGAGGGCGCCGGTCCGTCCGTGCCGCCATGCTGAACTGGACGTCTGACAGAGCTTTCGGCTGATGCTACGATGCAGAACGCCCATACTATGCCCACGTGATGGTTAGTGCTATCAGACCAGAGGCCTGCTCGGATCAAATATCCAAATCGCTAGGACTAGGGGCTTGCGGTAACGAGCAGAGACTCACGAAAGATGTGACCCCGTCGCCCCGTCTCGAGGACTTGCTGCAAGGGCTAAGAATGCCCGGCCGCGCCTCGTAATCACCACTCGGGCACCACACAGGCACCCGTCTTCACAACACTCGCCTCTCAGGCGCACGCGGGTACCCCTCAGGGCCGACCCGCCTTTCCAAGTAACAGTGTAAAGTCCAAGTATCCGGGTGTCCATAACATCAAGGGAATCCGAGGTATCACCCTCGTTGGATTCCTACCGATGTAACTGCCAAGGTGAACGTAGGAGGAATCACCCTCGATGAGTTCACACTTGGGGTGTTGTACGACGGCGTCGTTACCGGAAGTGGGGAAGGAGGAATCACCCTCGATGACCACGACCAAATAGCTACTCTACAGAGTTAACATCAGGAGTGCTATAAGAGGTTTCACCCTCGGCACTCGATAGTAACGCTGCAGTGTCGTTACAACTAAGGGGGGGGTGATGTGCGGTGTTGGGTCCTGGTCTTCAATTCCCGTTGATCGGGTCTTCTGACGATCCAGCGCGGCAGTCGGGATAAGTGGGGTCACTGATAGGTCTCTACCCAGCCTAGACTAAACAGTTTAGGATATGTAGGTAATTATCAACAGCAGGTTACAATGAACAGGCTATGCATCAGAATAGGTAAAGCAGTAGCAACAGCAATTCTAATGCAAGCATGGGAAATTAGAATGGGCGATATCGGGATGATCAAAGGGGGGGCTTGCCTGGTTGCTCGGCGGCAAGGGCAAGGTCGTCTATGGTGTCTTCGGGATCCGGAGCTGCGTCGGTCTCGGGGACGACGTCGGTGTCAGGGTCTAACGAGAGAGAAGAGGGGGAGGAAACAGTATAAATACACAGTAAATATGAGCAACACAAAGTATGACATGGCAGTACGCAGTGCTAGGGGTAGTCTAACGCAGTACTATACGTATCAGGCGTTGCGGGAGAATATCTGGCGATATTTCCCGGGTCTTTGGATTTATCGGATAGACGAACCGGAGGGGGAATGTTGCATGTTCGGATAGTTAGGGACGTGTGACGGACGAACGGATCGCGTAATCGGATTCGTCTCGTCGTTCTGAGCAACTTTCATGTAGAAAGTATTTTCATCGGAGTTACGGTTTAAAAGATATGATTTTCTAAAGTTTAAACAATATTCTGAAATTACAGATTTATTATTAATTCGAATTATCCAGAACAGTAGCAGGGTGACGTCAGCATGACGCATGGATGACGTCAGCAGTCAACAGGGGGCCGGCCAGGTCAAACCTGATATGTGGGGCCCACATGTCAGTGACTCAGTTAACTAAACAGAGTTAGCTTAATCTATTTAAACTAATTAGCAGGCGGGGCCCAGCAGTCAGTGGGTAATTAGTGTTTTAAATCACTAATTAATTTTATTAACGGATTATTTATTTAATAAAACGTTTTACCGAGCGGGACCCACATGTCATAGACACAGGGCCCGCCCAGTCAGCGTGGACTAGGTCAACGGGACCCAGTGGGGCCCAGAGTCAGTGGCTGGGCCGTGGGGCCCGCGGCGCCACATCGGACCGGCCGCCGGAGTCGCGCCGGAGTGCCCAGACGCGGTGGCGAGCTCCGGCGAGCTCGGGTTTCGCCCTCAGGGCGTCTCCGGGGCCGTGGCTTGGCCCGTTCGAACGGGCGGCGAGCGCCGCGTCACGTGGTGGTGTTGGCGTGGTTGGGGGCCGCCGGGAACGGCGCCGGCGATGACCGCAGCGGCGATGGCGTTCGGGTGGTGCACGGGGTCGGCGCTACGGCGCGCTAGCGAGCGAAAGGAGAAGCTAGGTGTGGCCTGCGCGATGCGGGGAGCACGATGCGCACGGGCCCGAGGCCGTTTGGTCACCGGAACGGCACCGGCGACGAGCTAGGCGGCGGTGCGTTCGGGCGAAAGAGGGGCGACGCGTACGGGCACGAAGAGCGCGCGGGGAGAGGGGGAGGGGGACGAGGTGCTCACAGCGAGTCTGTAGGTGAGCTTAGCGTGCGCGGGGAGGGCTCGGAGTGGCCGGAGTCGGCGATGGCGTGCGGCGGCCGAAGGTGGAAGATGACGGCGCCGGCGACGCAGCGACGCGTTCTAGCTCGTGGGGCTCGGGGGAGAGGCGTAGTCGACGGAGGCGAACCATGCGGGCACGGTCACGCGACGAGGCAGAGGCGGTGGCCGCGCGTGCTACGGCGGCGGTGCCATGGCTGCGCACTGTTAGTAGAGGAGAGGTGGTGTCCAGGGGAGAGTGAGGCGAGGGAGAGCCAGGGGGTCCGGGGTGCTGCTCATATACGCGGCAGTCGCGGCGACGCGCTGTCGACCGCGAGGGAGGGGGGGCCTGGGCGTGCGCGTGTGCGTGCGCCAGGTGCTCGACAGCGAGCCCCGGGCGTGAGCAGTACGAAGAGGACGAGCGAGTTGGGCTGGGCCGGCCACTGTGCTGACTTAGGCCCAGCACAGTGGGCCTTTTTCTTTTTCTTCTTTTCTTTTCTGTTTTCTCTTTTTAGTTTCTGTTTTGACTTTTGTTTTGATTTCAAAATACTTTTGTAAAATATGAAACTAGCCCAAATAAATATGGTGCATTGTTAGTCACTGCTAGAAACTGGTTTGGCGTCCATATCTTTTTGGTTTGGATTTTATTTAATTGAAAAGGGGTTGAATAGTGCTATGTTGCTGCTGTTTCTTGTTGTTCGAGTCCTTTTACAATTCCAACTAATGTTGCAATCATTTTTATAAATGCTAGGGGAATATTTGCAACAAGATGCACATTTTAGTTTTCCAGTTTGAACAACTTTTATTTTCCACTTTAATTTAATTTGAATTTGAGTTAGAAGTTGAAATGCATTATGATGCAAATGATGATCATGCACTGTTAAACATGATGACATGGCATAATCAAAAGGGTGATTACTGTAGTTAACCACTGGGGGTGTTACATCACATCATTCTCCTAATGATGTGATCCCGTTATCAAATGACAACACATATCTATGGTTAGGAAACCTTAACCATCTTTGATCAACGAGCTAGTCTAGTAGAGGCTTACTAGGGACACGGTATTTGTTTATGTATTCACACATGTATTTAAGATTCCGATCAATACATTCTATCATGAATAATAAACCTTTATCATAAATAAGGAAATATAAAATAACAACTTTATTATTGCCTCTAGGGCATATTTCCTTCAGCATCGGGGGGTATAAGCCATGGCAAAGTTAGAATGCAGTAGATATAATGCAATAACAAAATTTGAATGGGTTTTCTACAGTACTTAAAGTAAAGATTGGTTTTCTTATACTAACGGATTGCATGAAGGTTTTGCTAAGTTTTGTGTGATTGAAGTTTTGAAGTTTTGGGTGAGATCATGATAGATGAAGGAACAAGGAGTAAGAAGAGCCTAAGCTTGGGGATGCCCATGGCACCCCAAGGTAATATTCAAGGAGAAACAAGCAACTAAGCTTGGGGATGCCCCGAGTGGCATCCCCTCTTTCTTCTAACGACCATCGGTATTTTACTTGGAACTATATTTTTATTCGTCACATATCATGAGTTTTGCTTGGAGCGTCTTGTATTATATGAGTCTTTGCTTGTTTTGCTTTTTAGTTTGTCACAAGTATCCTTGCTGGACACACCTATTTGAGAGAGCTAAAATTATGCTATGATTTGTTAGAATTGCTCTATGTGCTTCACTTAATTTTTTTTAGCTATGGAATTGCTCTAGTGCTTCACTTATATCTTTTTGAGCACGGTGTGCTTTAATATTTTTGAAGAAATGCTTTCATGCTTCACTTAGATTTGTTTGACACTTAGTAAATTTTTGAAGAAATTCTCTCATGCCTCACTTATATTATTTTGAGAGACGAAATTTTTTATGCTCATGTTCTTCACTTAAATTTATTTGAGCTATCAAAATCAACATATGAAACTAGTCCCAAAGTGATAGATATTCAAGAGGGATATGATAAAAACTTTCATGAAGATCACTGGACAAAATAAACTTGATTCTTTGTAATAGTTTTGAGATATGATGATAATGATATGTGAGTCATGTTGGTAAGTAATTATGCTTTAGTAAGAATATTGGTCTTAAGGTTTGTGATTACCTATGTAAGCACGAAAGTCAATAGTTATGCAATGAAATTACATCCTACCTATGGTGCACTATTCGGTGTTAGTTATGCTTAATGCTTGCTTATGTGATTTTTCGTTTCTTGGTTGGATGCTTCTCAACCTTTTTGCTAGCCTTCACTTGTACTAAGTAGGAATACTACTTGTGCATCCAAAATCCTTAAACCCAGTTTTGCCACATGAGTCCACTATACCTACCTATATGCGGTATTTCCATGCCGTTCTAAGCAAATTTGTATGTGCCATCTCTAATTTTCAAAATAATTTTCCTTTTTGTGTGCTCGTACCGCTCATGAAACGGTAGGGGGTGGATGATATTTTTCCATGCTAGATGTGTTATTCTCAAGATGATTGTTTATTCACTTGTCATTGCATGAGAGTACGACAAAGGTATTAGGGATGCCTAGTCCCAAAATGAAAAATGAATTTACTTGATGTTGTTAAATAATAAATTCCTTGGAAAGTGTTGGTATGGACGACACCCATGGATACGGCTAGCCGTGGAATGTGAAAGTATGGTGGAAAAAGGAATAAACTTTATTTTCTGTTTGGGAACCGCCTATGATTGATCTAGCATGGAAAGTATTGGGAACTACTCGATCGTTTTCGTTGAAAGGAAAAGCATGCCACCCAAAATGTTTTATCTCCATCTTTTTTTGCTTTGAGCTTTGGCACCTCTACAAATCCCTACTTCCCTCTGCGAAGGGCCTTTCTATTTACCTTATGCATTTTTTATTTTTATTTGAGTCTCCATCTTCTCTTATAAAGCGTCAACTAAGGGGCATTATGATCGTACTTGAGCATTGGGTGTAGCTAATATGCGAGTGTGTTTCATGAATGGATCAATGATTGAGTATAATGGGCTAGGGATAACTTACTTTAGTGTTGATATTTTGAAAGACATGGTTGCTTCTTGATATGCTTGAGTATTGAAATCTTTATGTCAAAACTAGACTATTGCTTTGAACCATATAAAAGTCCAAATGTCCATGCTACAAAAGAAAAGAATATGTGATGAACATGTTAGGCAGCATTCCACATGAAAAATTCTGTTTTTATCATTTACCTACTCGAGGACGAGTTGGAATTAAGCTTGGGGATCCTGATACATCTCCAACGTATCTATAATTTTTGCTTGTTCCATGCTCTTATATTATCATTCTTGGATGTTTTACAATCATTTTATAGCAACTTTATATCATTTTTTGGGACTAACCTATTGTCATAGTGCCCAGTGCCAGTTGCTATTTTTTGCTTGTTTTTACTTCGCAGAACATCAATACCAAACGGTGTCCAAACGCAGCCAGACTTTTTGGAGATTTTTTCTGGACCAGAAGACACCTGTTGGGCCAAAGAAGTACCAGAGGGGGGCTCCGAGGGGAGCACAACCCACCTGGGCGCACCTGGGGGCCCAGGCGAGCCCTGGTGGGTTGTGCACACCTCAGCCGCCTCCTGCACTGCCTCTTTGCTCTATAAATACCCCAAAAATCCAAAAACCCTAGGGGAGTCGATGAAACACAATTCCAGCCGCCGCAAGTTCTAGAACCACCAGATCCAATCTAGACACCATCACGGAGGGGTTCATCATCCTCATTGGTGCCTCTCCGATGATGCGTGAGTAGTTCACTGTAGACCTACGGGCCCGTAGTTAGTATCTAGATGGCTTCCTCTCTTTCTTTTGATTCTCAATACAATGGTCTCTTGGAGATCTATTTGATGTAACTCTTTTTTGCGGTGTGTTTGTTGGGATCCGATGAACTTTGAGTTTATGATCCGATCTATTTATCCATGAAAGGTATTTGAGTTTCTTTGATCTCTTATATGCATGATTACTTATAGCCTCATATTTCTTCTTCGAATCTTTGGTTTAGTCAGGCCAACTAGATTGATTTTTCTTGCCATGGGAAGAGGTGCTTTGTGATGGTGGGTTCGGTCGTGCGGTGTTCTTTCCCAGTGACAGAAGGGGCAGCAAGACATGTATTGATCGTTGCTATTAAGGATATCAAGATGGGGTCTATTCCTACATGAATAGATCTTGTCTACATCATGTCATCGTTCTTATTGCATTACTCCATTTTTTCATGAACTTAATACACTAGATGCATGCTGGATAGCGGTCGATGTGTGGAGTAATAGTAGTAGATGCAGGCAGGAGTCGGTCTACTAATCTTGGATGTGATGCCTATATAATGATCATTGCCTGAATATCGGCATAATTATTTGAAGTTCTATCAATTGCCCAACAGTAATCTGTTTACCCGCCGTATGCTATTATTCTCGAGAGAAGCCACTAGTGGAATCTATGGCCCCCGGGTCTATTCTTTATCATATTTGCTTTGAGATCTATTTTTATTTTCTTTTGTTTTCAGATCTATTATCCTAAAAACCCAAAAATACCTTGCTGCACTTTTTATTTATTTAATTTATTTTGTTTTATTGCGAGATCTATTTATCCAAAATCATACAAACCAATCTATCTTTTACCCAAGAGGGATTGACAACCCCTCTTACGCGTCGTGTTGCAAGTATTTGTTCTTTGTGTGCAGGTACCGTTTACATAGTTTTGCTTGGTTCTCCTACTGGTTCAATAACCTTGATTTCATAACTAAGGGAAATACCTACCGAAGCTGTAATGCATCATCCCTTCCTCTTCGGGGAAATACTGACGCGGATACGAGCCATCACTCCCCCAAGCTTGGCATAAGCCAAGGGGAGTGCCCATACCCATGTACTCAAGTCTCTTTCTTCAGAGGTGGTGGTGATGAAGTTGACGATGTGGGAGGCTTGTCCTCCATCTTCCAAGGCATAGGCTCACCATCGCAGAAGGATGAACGAGTCTGCAGAATCCTCAAATCTGCAGCCAAACTCATCCTCTTAAATCTGTATTCATACTCACAGTTTTGGTTTTGCAGGTCATAGATCTGGGCTTGGAGATGCTCGATTTTCTCATGAAGCTTGAAGATGGCCTCTCCAATATCATTGGTGTCCAGCTTGTGGTCACGGGTAAATTCCGTGATCATGGAGTGGTTGGCGTTGAGTCCGTGTTCCGCCATCCCTTGGCACTTGAAGACCTCCTGCTCCACCGCTTCGAGCCTGGTCTCCACGCTTCCGGTCCTCCTTGGCCCTTGAACATCCCCAATGTGAAGCACCCCCTCACACATCTCAATGGTTTGAGAGTGTTGCAGCACCTCTGGAAGGTAGGGGCTGATGACCTTCTCGTAGAACTTGTCCTTTGGGACGCTTTGGGACGTCATGGCAATCTAGATATGTCAGAAAAATAGCTCGAAACAAGAACAGAGGATATTGCCGTGATACGGTGGTCAAAACCTTTGGCAGATTATATAATGAATTTTTACCGTGTAAAACAAGTATTCTGGGAGAAAACAGAGTCCGGAGGGCACACGAGGTGGCCACAAGCCTGGGAGGCGCGCCCAGGGGGTAGGGCACCCCCCAAGGCTTGTCGCCTCTTCATGCGCTATTCGGACTACTTTTTATTTTCCTAACTTTTTAAATATTCCTAAATGGAGTAAAATTGCTTTTGGAAAAACTTTTGGAGTCGGTTTACTTACTGTATCACATACCTATTCCTTTTTAGGGTTCTGGAGCGTTCTGGAAGGTTTCCCTTATGTACTCCTCTGGTGTTATGGTATGAATAATATTAGTTTCGACATTTATGGGAGTACCTGAGATATAATGTTTAATTCTTTGCCCATTCACCACCTTCGGGTTATTGCCCTCGGCATTGTTGATCTTGATGGCACCGGAACGATAAACTTCTTCGATAATGTAAGGACCCTCCCATTTGGAGAGAAGTTATCCTACAAAATATCTTAAACGAGAATTGTATAGCAAGACATGGTCACCTACATTAAATTCACGCTTTTGTATCCTTTTGTCATGCCATCTTTTAACCTTTTCTTTAAACAATTTGTCATTTTCGTAGGCTTGGGTTCTCCATTCATTAAGTGAGCTAATGTTAAATAACCTCTTCTCACCAGCAAGTTTCAAATCATAGTTGAGTTCTTTAATTGCCCAATAAGCTTTATGTTCTAGTTCGAGAGGTAAGTGACATGCTTTCCCATAAACCATTTTATATGTAGACATGCCCATAGGATTTTTATACGCAGTTCTATAAGCCCATAATGCATCATCAAGTTTCTTAGACCAATTCTTCGTTGATCTATTAACAGTCTTTGCAAGATCAATTTTAGTTCTCTATTACTTAATTCTACTTGACCACTAGACTGAGGATGACAAGGAGACGCAATTCTATGGTTAACATCATACTTAGCAAGCAATTTACGGAAAGCACCATGAATAAAGTGTGAACCACCATCAGTCATTAAATATCAAGGGACTCCAAACCTCGGGAAAATAACTTCTTTAAGCATTTTAATGGAGGTGTTATGATCAACAATACTAGTTCGAATATCTTCTACCCACTTAGTAGCGTAATCAACAGCAACCAAAATATGTGTATACCCATTGGAGGAAGGAAAAGGTCCCATATAATCAAATACCCAAACATCAAATGGTTCAATAACAAGTGAATGATTCATAGGCATTTCGTTTCATCTACTAATGTTACCAATTCTTTGACATTCATCACAAGACAAGACAAACTTATGAGCATCCTTGAAAAGAGTAGGCCAATAAAAACCAGAATGTAATACCCTGTGTGCAGTTCTATCTCCAGCATGGTGTCCTCCGTAAGCCTCGGAGTGGCACTTGCGTAGGATTTGTTCATGTTCATGCTCAGGTACACAACGTCTAATAACACCATCTACTCCTTCTTTATAAAGGTGTGGGTCATCCCAGAAGTAATGTCTTAAATCATAGAAAAACTTTTTATTTTGTTGGTATGTAAAACTAGGTGGTATAAATTTAGCAACAATGTACTTAGCATAGTATGCATACCATGGGGTACTACGAGAAGTATTTATAACAGCTAATTGTATATCAGGAAAGCTATCATCAATAGGTAGTAGGTCATGAAGAATATTTTCTAACCTAGACAAGTTGTCTTCAACGGGGTTCTCAGCTCCCATTCTACCAGTAATATGTAAATCAAATTCTTGTAGCAAGAGAACCCACCTAATGAGTCTAGGTTTAGCACCTTTCTTTTCCATAAGGTATTTGATAGCAGCATGATCAGTGTGAACAATTACTTTGGAATCAACAATATAAGATCTGAATTTATCACAAGCGAACACAACTGCTAAAAATTCTTTTTCAGTGGTAGCATAATTTCTTTGAGCACTGTCTAGAGTTTTACTAGCATAATGGATAACATTTAATTTCTTATCAACTCTTTGTCCTAGAACAGCACCAATAGCATAATCACTAGCATCACACAAAATTTCAAATGGTAGGTTCCAATCAGGTGGTTGAACAATAGGTGCAGAGATTAAGGCTTTCTTAAGGATTTCAAATGCTTCTACACAATCATCATAAAAAACAAATGGAACATCCTTTTGCATGAGATTAGTAAGAGGCCTAGAAATTTTAGAGAAGTCTTTAATAAATCTCCTATAGAAACCAACATGACCAAGGAAACTTCTTATACCTTTGATATCTTCAGGGCACGACATTTTTTCAATAGCATCAACTTTAGCTTTATCAACTTCAATACCTCGTTCGGAGATTTTATGCCGCAAGACAATGCCTTCATTAACCATAAAGTGGTACTTCTCCCAATTCAAGACAAGATTAGTTTCTTCACATCTCTGCAAAACTCGATCAAGGTTGCTTAAGCAATCATCAAAGCAGTTCCGTAAACGGAAAAATCATCCATGAAAACCTCAACAATCTTTTCACAAAAGTCAGAGAATATAGCAGTCATACATCTTTGAAAAGTGGCAGGTGCATTGCATAAACCAAAAGGCATACATCTATAAACAAAAGTACCAAAAGGGCATGTAAAAGTAGTTTTTTCTTGATCCTCTTGTGACACAGGTATTTGGGAAAAACCAGAGTATCCGTCTAGAAAGCAGAATTGTGTATGTTTTGATAGTCTTTCTAGCATTTGATCAATGAAAGGTAGAGGATAATGATCTTTACTAGTAGCTTTGTTTAATTTTCTAAAATTAATTACCATTCTATAACCTGTGATAATTCTTTGTGGAATAAGTTCATTTTTATCATTAGGAACAACAGTAATACCTCCCTTCTTAGGGACACAATGAACAGGACTTACCCATCTACTATCAACAATAGGATAGACTATACCTGCTTCCAGAAGCTTTACTATTTCATTTCTCACCACTTCTTTCATTTTTGGATTTAACCGTCACTGGTAATGAACAACTGGTTTAGCATCAGATTCCATATTAATTTTATGCTGACATAGAGTGGGACTAATGCCCTTAAGATCATCAAGAGTATATCCAATAGCGGCATGGTGCTTCCTTAGAGATTTCAATAATCTCTTTTCTTCATGCTCTGAAAGGTTAGCACTAATAATAACAGGATATATCTTCTTTTCATCAACATAAGCATATTTCAAAGTATCAGGTAATTGTTTAAGCTCAAACACAGGATCACTCTTGGGTGGAAGAGGATCTCCAAGAGTTTCAAAAGGCAGGTTGTGTTTCAAAACAGGCATTTATTTAAAGAATATCTCATCTATTTCATTTCTTTCATTCATATGCATATCATTTTCATGGTCTAGCAAATATTGTTCTAAATGATTGGTAGGAGGCACGGCAATAGAATCAAGACCAATAATTTCATCCTTACTAAATAATTCTTTATCACGGGGTTGTCTACGGAATTTGGAGAAATTAAACTCATGAGACACATCCCCAAAACTTACGCTAACAGTTTCTTTCTCGCAATCTATCTTAGCATTAACAGAGTTTAAGAAAGGTCTACCAAATATAATGGGACAAAAATCATCTTGTGGGGAATCAAGAACTAGAAAATCAGTAGGGTATTTTATTTTCCCACACAAGACTTCGACATCTCTAACAATCCCAAGTGGTGTAATAGTGTCTCTATTAGGAAGCTTAATAGTAACATCAATATCTTCTATTTGAGCAGGTGCAATATCATTCATAATTTCTTGATATAAAGTAAAAGGGATTGCACTCACACTAGCACCTAAATCACATAAGCCATGGTAACAATGATCTCCTATTTTAACAGAGACAATAGGCATGCTAACAACAGGTCTATTGTCACGGGTGAACGCGATCACCTATGAGGCCACGTGCCCCTTAGTGGTTCGGCAAGGGGGAGATCACGTTGCACAAAGAGCGAAGGCCATGAGGCAGCACAACAATGTGATGCTGGTGGCTTTTTACCCAGGTTCGGGCCACTGAGAAGCATAAAACCCTACTCCTACTTTGGCGGATTGGATGGAGGAACACGAAGAACACGTAGTGCTCAAGCCCGGCAAGGTGGCCTCGGGGAGAGCTGCTACGCGAGTACAAGTGTGCAAGGGTCCGAATCCCTCTCTAGGTTGCCTTGGACCTCCTTTTATAGCCCAAGGGGTAACCATAGTGGCAAAATAGACATTATCTCATGATTAGATAGCTAACAGTGCTATCATACCTAACTCTGGCACTTGGGACAAAAATGCCATGAATGCTACCTTAGGTGGCGTGCGGGGGTGCGTCCCCGGCAAGCCTATGTCGCCACTTAACCATCTTCTAATTATCATCTTGACACGCCTTTGGACGGGTGTCAAATAGGTGTGATCTGTCACCCAACAAGCTGCCACGTGCATAATGAGTGCCACTTAATCACCTAGAGTGCTCGACACCGCATCGATAAGTGACTAGCGTCAAGGTGCGGCGGAGCAGTGGCGTCTTGGTGGTGGTTTTGGTCTTTGGCGGCCCCGGCAGGCTTGCCAGGGCAATTCTAGACTTGCCTTCGGGGCGGTCTCGACCCGGCCGGGCTCTCCTGCCCGACAAGGGAGGCCTTCCCAAAGTGATATCCTACTGCCTTTTTCTTCTTAATGCTCTCCTTAATCTCACGAAGAGCGGCTTCTCTGGCTTGGCCTTGTGTTACATGTTGGTGTTGGACTGCGGGCTAAGCTATACCGAGGTAGCTATTCCCCCGGCAAGCCTGGCCATCGGGGCAGAGGTTTTCTATCCGTGCACAAGTCAGGGGAAATAAACACCCCTGTTTGTGTACCCCGACATCTATGTTTATCTTTTTCATTTGGTTTAGCAATTCTAGTAGCTTCATCACAGAAGTAAATAACATGCCCATCAATATTTTCAACCAAGAGATCTTTAACCATAGCAACATTAGGTTCAACTTAAATTTGTTTAGGGGGTGTAGGTGTTCTTGTATAACTCTTACGAACCACAGCTGAAGCTTTAGCATGTTCTTTTATCCTAACAGGAAAAGGTGGTTTCTCAATATAAGTAGTAGGAATAATAGGATCAACATTATAAGTGGTGGTTTCTTCTCTAGCTTCAATGGGTTCTACTACTTTTACTTCAATGGGAGGATGATATTTAAACCACTTCTCCTTTGGGAGATCAACATGAGTAGCAAATGATTCACAGAAAGAAGCTACTATCTTAGAGTTAAGGCCATATTTAGTGCTAAAGTTATGAAAATCATCAGTATCCATAAAAGTTTTAGCACTATCAAATTAAAGCTTTATACCTCACTCCTTACCTTCGTTGAGCTCCCAATCTTCAGAGTTGCGTTTAATTCTTTCCAAGAGATCCCATTTGAATTCAATAGTCTTCTTCATAAAAGAACTAGTACAAGAAGTATCGAGCATGGATTGATCATTACGAGAAAGCAGAGCATAAATTTTTTGAATAATAATTTCCCTTGAGAGCTCATGATTGGGGCATGAATATAACATTGACTTAAGCCTCCCCCAATCTTGAGCGATACTTTCTCCTTCACGAGGCAAAAAATTATATATATAATTCCGATCACGATGAACTAGATGCATAGGATAAAACTTGTGACGAAATTCCAATTTCAATCGGTTATAATTCCAAGCTCCAATATCATCACATGGCCTATACCATGTCAATGCCTTTCCCTTCAAAGATAAAGTGAAGACCTTCTTCTTGACTTCATCTCCGAGTAAACCTACAAGCTTAAATAATCCACAAACTTCATCCACATAGATTAGGTGCATATCAGGATGTAGTGTTCCATCTCCTGCATAAGGATTAACTAGCAATTTCTCTACCATACCCGAAGGAATTTAATTATAAATATTTTCAGTAGGTGCAGTAGGTTGAGGAGCAACTCTTTGTTCTTTCGGTCGGGGTGAAGATACCCCGAACAAGCCCCTCAAAGGATTATTTTCCATAGTGACAAATGACAATAAATTTCAGTATGTAATATAAATGTTTCCTTACCAAATTCCACTCACCAAAGGCGCTTCACTCCCCGGCAACGGAGCCAGAAAAGAGTCTTGATGACCCACAAGTATAGGGGATCAATCATAGTCCTTTTGATAAGTAAGAGTGTCGAACCCAACGAGGAGCAGAAGGAGATGACAAGCTGTTTTCAGCAAGGTATTTTCTGCACGCACTGAAATTATCGGTAATAGATAGTTTGGTAGCAAGATAATTCGTAACGGGTAACAAGTAACAAGTGTAGCAAAGGTGCAGCAAGGTGCCTTCTCCAAACCCTTCCCTTTACCTTCGTATGCAATGTTTTACTTTCCGCTGCTATACTCTTAGAATTGCATGTGTAGGTCGATTGCTTGACTTGTGCTAATTGATAAAATCTGCCCACAACTAAATTTGGGAAACAGATAGATTTTATTTGGTCAAGTAGTCTAATCACCCCCCTCTAGACATACTTTCGATCCTACAATGGAATTAGGTCAGACAGAGCCACGTGGGGCGCACAAGGTAACATGGTGCGCCCTACCACCAGGGCGCGCCCTGTTGCCTTGTCATCTCCTCGCCTCGCGTCTGGTCTCCTCCCGAAGCTTCTATGGTCTCTTATGTCCAGAAAAAATCATCAAAAAGTTTCATAGCGTCTGGACTCCGCTTGCTACAGATTTTCTGGAAAACCAAAAACAAGCATAAAAGAACAACTGGCACTAGGCACCGAGTTAATAGGTTAGTCTGAAATATATATATATATATATATATATATGTATATAATTTTATAAAAAGTATCTAAGATTGGTAATATAACAGCATGAAACAATCAAAAATTATAGATACGTTGGAGACGTATCAACATCCCCAAGCTTAATTCCTGCTTGTCCTCGAGTAGGTAAATGATAAAAACAGAATTTTTGATGTTGAATGTTACCAAACATGTTTATCATGTAATCTTTTCATGGTGTAAATATTAAGAAACAATGAAGTAATTGATACCAACATAATAATATCCGTGAATACAAGAACATAATCATTACTCTTTTAAAATAAATGATCCTTAACGAATAGTATCCCTACTCATTGAATTATGTAAGCATGCCATGACTTCACATTCAAAGCATAAATATAAATCATGAGCACTCCAGTGTCAAACCAAGCAAATGGGTCATACTTTTTAACACGCTTCAACATTTTCAACTCCACTCAATACATGAGCATGAGCCATGGATATTAGCACTGAAGTGGAATAGCATGAGGTGGTAGAGATATATAAGGGAAGTCAAAAAGGAAGAAAGGCTCGCATCAACTCGGTGGATCGTTAAGCAATGGAGAGGCCTTACAATCATATAAATGCGAGGTGTAGGGATTACCATACAACGGATGCACTTTTTCTCAACTTGAAACTAAGTGGGTGCATATCCAACTTGCTTGCTCATGAAGACCTCGGGCATTTGAGGAAGCCCATCATGGGAACACTACTAGGGAAAACCTTATAGGTGGAAGCTTAACAGTGGCGCGGGTCAGGAGCACGCGCTACTGCTACTTTACAGTAGCGCGGGCTGGTTGAACGCGCTACTACTACTTTACAGTAGCGCGGGCTGGTTGAACGCGCTACTCATATCCATTTAGCAGTAGCGCGGTTGTGCTAATCAATGTTGCTGCTAAGTGGTGGCCACGGTACCCACTAGGCTAGGTATAGTAGTAGCGCGTTTTACAGGACATGCGCTACTGATAAGGAGGTAGCAGTAGCGTCAGGTACAGACACGCACTACTGCTACTGCTACATTATCCTCTTTCCTATCCTCCTGACTCTCCCTCTCCTCACTCACTCACTCCCCCTCTCTCACCGTCGCCGCATTGTCGCCGTGCTCCTCCCATTGTCGCCACATTTTCGCCATCCTTTGCAAGCTCCTTCTCCTCCACGCCTCCATTGTCGCCCTAGGTGAGCACGCCCAAACCTCCTCCCTCCTCCTCCAGCCGCCATCGTCCCTCCTCCCTCCTCCTCCCTCCTCCTCCAGCCACCGTCGCCCCTCCTTCCTCCTCCTCCTCCAGCCACCGGACCTCCACCCTCCTCCTCCAGCCGCCGGACCTCCTCCCTCCTCCTCAAGCCGGCGTCGTCCCTCCTCCCTCCTCCTCCTCCCTCCTAGCTCCCTCATTTAACTAAATTAGTTTCTAGTTTGTAGTTTACTAAAGTAGTTTGTAGTTTATAGTTTATAGTTCCTATATTATAGTTTGTAGTTTACTACATTTAGTTGGTATAATTTTAAAAAATGTCATGTACTTGTCATATTCTGAAATTAGGGCATTTTTCTAGGGTTCATAGTATAGTTTCAAATATATTTCAGCAATCAAACTCTAAGTTATACTGTGAAATCAGGGAATTTTTCTATGGTTCAAGAAGTAGACAGTAGGTAAAAAATCAGGGCATTTTTCTAGGGTTTAGGAAACAAATTGCACACAGTAGAAATTTTTATTTGGAATCAAATTGGATATTCTCATAGGTTGCTGTTAATTAGCCATTTGAAGATTTGGATAGCATATCAAGCATAGCTCACATAGTTATTCTATTTTTGTGTAGGGAAGATCACTGATGACCCACAATTATAGGGGATCAATCATAGTCCTTTCGATAAGTAAGAGTGTCGAACCCAATGAAGAGAAGAAGGAAATGACAACCGGTTTTTAGCAAGGTATTCTCTGCAAGCACTGAAATTATCGGTAAAAATAGTTTGATGGCATGGTAATTCATAACTAGTAACAAGTAACAAGTGTAACAAAGGTGCAGCAAGGTGGCCCAATCCTTTTTATAGAAAAGGACAAGCCTAGATGAACTCTTATATAAAGCAAAGCGCTACTGAGGACACATGGGAATTATCATCAAGTTAGTTTTCAACATGCTCATATGGTTTGCGTTCGCTACTTTGATAATTTGATATGTGGGTGGACTGGTGCTTGGGTGTTGTCCTTACTTGGACAAGCCTCCCACTTATGATTAGCCCCACTCGCAAGCATCCGCAACTACGAAAGAACAATTAAGAATAGTCTAACCATAGCATTAAACATGTGGATCCAAATCAGCCCCTTACGAAGCAACACATAAACTAGGGTTTAAGCTTCTGTCACTCTGGCAACCCATCATCTACTTGCTACTTCCCAATGAGTTCCCCTAGGCCCAAATCATGGTGAAGTGTCATGTAGTCGACGTTCACATAACACCACTAGATGAAAGACAACATACATCTCATTAAAATATCGAACGAATACCAAATTCACATGATTACTTATAAGAAGACTTCTCCCATGTCCTCGGGAACAAAAGTAACTACTCACAAAGCATGGTCATGTTCAAGATCAGAGGGGTATTGAATATCATTAAGGATCTGAACATATGATCTTCCACCAAATAAACCAACTAGCATCAACTACAAAGAGTAATCAACACTACTAGCAACCCATAGGTACCAATCTGAGGTTTTGAGGCAAAGATTGAATACAAGAGATGAACTAGGGTTTGAGATGAGATGGTGCTGGTTAAGATATTGATGAAGATTGGTCCTCCCACGAGGAGAGGATCGTTGGTGATGACGATGGCTTTGGTTTCCCCCTCCCGGAGGGAAGTTTCCCCGGCAGAATTGCTCTGTCAGAGCCCTAGATTGCTTCTGCCCAGGTTCCGCCTCGAGATGGCGGCGCTTCGTCTCAAAAGCCTTCTTCTTATTTATTCTAGGTCAGAACACCTCATATAGCAGAAGATGGCACCGGAGGCTGGCCAAGGGGTCCACAAACTCAGGGGCGTGCCCTAGGGGTAGGGCGCGCCCCCAGGCTTGTGGCCACCTGGTGGGTCCCCTTCTGGTATTTCTTCACCCACTATTTTTTTTTATATTTCAAAATAATTCTTCATAAAATTTTAGGACATTTGGAGTTGTGCAGAATAGGCATCTCAGGTTTGCTCCTTTCCGGTCCAGAATTCCAGCCACCGGCATTCTCCCTCTTCATGTAAATCTTGTAAAATAAGAGAGAAAAGGCATAAGAATTGTATCCTAAAGTGTAATAACAGCCCATAATGGAATAAATATGAAAATAAAAACATGATACAAAATGGACGTATCTACTCCCCCAAGCTTAGACCTCGCTTGTCCTCAAGCGAAAGCCGAAATCGATAATCATGACCACATGTTTAGAGATAGAGGTGTCGATAAAACAAAATACGGACATGAGGACATCAACATATTGTCATATAACTTCTCATGCTAAAGTGATATAGTTCATTCACAAGGTAAAGTACGAACCATAAACATCATTGAAAACTAACAAACTATGATCTCAGTCATTGATGCGATTGCAATTTGTCATAATGTCAGAAAGAGTCATTGTAAGAGCTTTTATTTAGTAAGTTCACATACTCGACCATCATTTAGTCTTTCATAATTGCTAACACTCACGCGATAGTTATGAAACCAAAGCTTCAATCAGACACATAGAAAGATAGGGGCTTATAATTTCGCCTCCCAACCATTTACCTCAAGGGTAATATCAACAATAATAACTTATGATCACCTACATCTGATTGGATATTGATGTCTGGATCTTTCCCCAACACATAGTGCTTGCCAAATAGAGAAAAATAAAAGGAAGGGTGAAGATCACCATGGCTCTTACATAAAGGTAGGTATTAAAAATAAAAGATAGGCCCTTCGCAGAGGGAAGCAGAGGTTGTCATGCGCTTTTTATTTGGATGCACAAAATCTTAACTTAAAGGAATGTCACTTTATATTGTCGCTTGTGATAGAGAACTTTATTATGCAGTCCATCGCTTTTATTTATTCCCCATCACAAGTTCATACAAAGCTTACTTTCCTCACACTAAAAGATCATACATATTTAGAGAGCAATTTTTATTGCTTTGCACCAATGACAACTTACTTGAAGGATCTTACTCAATCCATAGGTAGATATAGTGGACTCTCATGACACGAAACTGGGTTAATAATTTTTGGATGCACAAGTAGTATCTCTACTTGGCACAATTTTTTTGGCTAGCATGGGATGGAAAGCAAGTTCAACATGTTGGAGGATCCATCACATTATAACTTCTATTCGGATATAGGAAAACATAACCCATTATGTTGTCTTCCTTGTCTAACATCAACTTATTGGCATACAGTAATTTAATGAGTGCTCACAATCATAAAAGATGTCCAAGATAGTGTATTTATATGTGAAACCTCTCTTTCCTTATTACTTCTCATTAATTGCAACAATGACCAATATTAGCTTTGTCAACCTTCAACAAATTTCATGCATTATACTTCCTATATGTGAAGTCATCACTTTCCATAAGATTATTACATAATCTTTTATTTCCTTTATTCTTTTCCATCTCTAAGATCAAAGCAAGAAAGTAAAAATCTCAACTGAAAACTAACACTACTGCAGGATGCTACTAACACGACACTACGATCAGAGACCCTTCGAAGAAACTGTGTGCGATGCATTAATCGCAAATGGTGATGTAAAAAAACGGTTAAAAAAGATGCAAAATGTTTGCGATGGCGGATACATCAAACACGGTCCAGATTTTAGTTGTGTGTGCAATGCTGGGCATACAGTTCAGTTCAATGAACTGTTTGCGATGAGGCAGAACAACAGAAACGGGCAGCCAGATGAAGGTGTGTGCGATATACGGCATACAGTTCACTCGGATAAACTGTTTGTGATGAGGCAGAACAACAGAAACACGCGGCCAGAACAAGGTGTGTGCAATGGAGGGCATACAGTTCATTCCGATAAACTGTTTGTGTTGAGCCAAGAGAACAGAAACGTTTCGTGTAAACAAGATGTGTGTGATACGCGGCAAACATGCAATTGCGTAGGTGGCTAGTACACACATGACATTTCCACACACCAAAGTAAACTATTAGATGCATAATTAACTAGGATAAACAATCATCTACTTCTTGTGATGCTTGCCGCCACTGCTCTACTAGGATAAATGGAATAGTATTATTTACTGTGAATAGTGTGCTTTGTTGGGCACACAAGTATATGGATCATAGCCTTGGGCGAGCAATGTGGCCGCACGTGTTGTGCTAGCTTGATGTTCCTTCTGTGCTAAGTTTCCATTAATTGATGGTGTTTTATGAACAGGCCACCGTTTGCCGCCATTTCCTCACCGGTTTCCCGCCATCACCAAGCGATATTGCGCATAAACCTAGGCAGCACGTGACGCACCGAGTCAACAAGCACAGCCTGTAGCACATCCACCTTTTCCAAGCATGCCAACCCACCAAAGCGCCGCCTCTGCCATCAACCTCCTTGATGAGGAAAACGAGAAGGCGCCACGGCCCGTCGAGGCCGAGGTGCTCGCCGGCAACGCGATGGACGACGCTGATGACCCACAAGTATAGGGGATCAATCGTAGTCCTTTCGATAAGTAAGAGTGTTGAACCTAACGAGGAGCAAAAGGAAATGACAAGTAGTTTTCAGCAAGGTAATCTGTGCAAGCACTAAAATTATAAGTAACGAGTAGTTTGATAGCAAGATAATTTGTAATGAGCAAGTAAAGGTAACGGTAGCAAAAGTGCAGCAAGGTAGCCCAATCCTTTTGAGTCAAAGGATAGGCCAAAACAGTCTCTTATGATAAGCAAAGCGTTCTTGAGGATACGGGAATTTCATCTAGTCACTTTCATCATGTTGGTTTGATTTGTGTTCGCTACTTTGATAATTTGATATGTGGGTGGACCGGTGCTTAGGTGTTGTTCTTACTTGAACAAACCTCCTACTTATGATTAACCCCCTCTCAAGCATCTGCAACTACGAGAAAAGTATTAAGAATAAATCTAACCATAGCATTAAACTTTTGGATCCAAATCAGTCCCTTACGAAGTAGCGCATAAACTAGGGTTTAAGCTTCTATCACTCTCGCAACCCATCATCTAATAACTACTCCACAATGCATTCCCTTAGGCCCTAATAAGGTGAAGTTCCATGTAGTCAACGTTCACATGACACCACTAAGGGAATCACAACATACACACCATCAAAATATCGAACACATATCAAGTTCACATGATTACTTGCAACAAGATTTCTCCCGTGAGCTCAAGAACAAAAGTAACTACTCACAAATGATAATCATGTTCAAGATCAGAGGGTTATTAAATAGCATAATGGATCTGAACATATAATCTTCCACCAAATAAACCATATAGTAATCAACTACAAGATGTAATCAACGCTACTAGTCACCCACAAGCACCAATCTAAGGTTCTAGTACAAAGATTGAACACAAGAGATGAAATAGGGTTTGAGAGGAGATGGTGCTGTTGAAGATTTTGATGGAGATTGCCCTCCCCAAGATGGGAGAGTTGTTGGTGATGATGATGACGATGATTTCCCCCTCCAGGAGGGAAGTTCCCCTAGCGGAATTGCTCCGCTGGAGGGCAAAAGTGCTCCTGCCCATGTTCCGCCTCGAGACGGCTGTGCTTCGTCCCGAAAGTCCTCTCCTTATTTTTTCTAGGTCAAAATGACTTATATACCAGAAGAGGGGCACCAGAGGTGGGCCGAGGAGGGCACAACCCACCAGGGCGCGCCTGGGCTCCCTGGCGCGCCCAGGTGGGTTGTGCCCACCTGGTGGGCCCCCTCTGGTAGTTATTTGCTCCAATAATTCTTATATATTCCATAAAAAATCTCCGTGAAGTTTCAGCTCATTTGGAGTTGTGCAGAATAGGTGGCCTGACGTAGCTTTTTTAGGTCCAGAATTTCAGCTGCCGGTATTCTCCCTCTTTGTGTGAACCTTGCATATTATGAGAGAAAAGGCATTAGAATTACTCCAAAAAGCATTATTATACATTAAAACAATATAAATGACAGTAGGAAAACATGATGCAAAATGGACGTATCAACTCCGCCAAGCTTAGACCTCGCTTGTCCTCAAGCGAAAACCGAAATCGAAAAACATGTCCACATGCTTAGAGAGAGAGAGGTGTCGATAAAAATAGAATACGAACATAGAAGAATCATCTATATTATTATAACAGCAACAAACTTTAACAAAAAACTTTATCATATAACTTCTCATGAACAAGTAACAATTCATCACAACATCGAACTATAAAGCATAAACTCTATTGAAAACCAACAAACTATGTTCTCAGTTAACTTTGCAACTACAATTCATCATCTTTTTAGGAAGGGTCACGTATCGGAGCCTTTAGGCAAGTCCACATACTCAACCATCATATAGTCTTCTATGATTGCTAACACTCATCGCATACACATGAGCAAAAAGTTTCAACCGGACACATAGAAGGATAGGGGCTTATAGTTCCGCCTCCCAACATATTCACCTCAAGGGTGATGTCAACAATAATAACTCATGCCCACTCATATCCAACTGGATATATGTGCCTAGATCTTTCCTCACCACATGGTGCTTGCCAAAAGAGAAAATAAAAAGGAATAGAGAGAAATACTTTGACTCTTGCATAAAAGTAAATACATAAAAGTAAAACATAGGCCCTTCACAGAGGGAAGCAGAGGTTGCCATGCGCTTTTTGTTTGTATGCTCAATCTCTTAGTGCAAAAGAACGTCACGTTATATTGCCCCTTATGATAGCAACCTTTATTATGCAGTCTGTCGCTTTTATTCTTTGTCATCACAAGTTCGTACAACGCTCAATTTTCTCTTACACTAAATGATCCAACACTTTTAGAAGCAATTTTTATTGCCTTATTGCACCGATGACAACTTACTTGAAGGATCTTACTCAATCCATAGGTAGGTATGGTGGACTCTCAAAACAAGATTTGGGTTTAAGGGTTTTTGGATGCACAAGTAGTATCTCTACTTAGTGCAGAATTTTTGGCTAGAAAAGATGGGAGACAAGCACCACATGTTAAAGGATCTATGACAATATAATTTCTATGTGAATATGGACAAACATAAATCATTACGTTGTCTTCCTTGTCCAACATCAACAATTTTGGCATATAATATTTTGATGGGGGCTCACTATCACAAAAGATGTCCAAGATAGTGTATTTGCATGTGAATCTTCTCTTCTCTTATTAATTCTTTCATGAATTGCATCATTGACCAATGCTATGTATGTAAATCTCCAATAAAATTTTCTACTTATACTCTTCCTTATGTGATGTCATTATTTACCATAAGATTAGCATATGATCTTTTTCATTTACTTCCTTTCTTTTTATTGAACATGAAAGTAAAGAAAAGAAAACTCAAACTAAACTTTATTATATATCTTGCACACGATTACAAGGATAGATCACTAAGCAAACACTTGAAAAGAAAGGATCGAACTAAACTTTTATTCAACTAAAGCAAAAGATAACTGAGGATCGAACTAAGATAAGTAAAGGCAAGAGATAGTGGAGGTGATACGATACCGGGACACCTCCCCCAAGCTTGGCACAAGCCAAGGGGAGTGCCCATACCCAATACTCAAGTTTCCTTTGGTGATGAAGAAGGAGGTGGTGGTGATGAAGTAGAGGGTTTATCCTTCAGGCTCAAAAGATACTCCAATCTATGGATGACGCTTTGGAGGGCGATGATGTGCTCTTGCAATAGAATATTTTCACGAGTAAGATATTTATTTTGCACACGAACCGTTTCGATGATCCGGAAAGCTTCAATCTCAGCGGGGGTAAGATGATCATAGTAAGGTTTAAGGATATCTTCTTCTTCCTCCTCAGCATGCAAGGCTTGCTCGACCACCAACGCTTGAACTCCAGTAGCTTCCTTGCTCTTGTCCCCCTTGAAGGCTTCTTTGGGTTCTTCTCTCTTCAATTCAATCTTCATCAACCAAGCATCCTCTTCTACGTTGTTGGAGGAGGGAGAAGACATGATGCTTGGCTTAACAGATCTGATAGAAAACAGGAAGAAAAGAAAACAAAAGATTTCTCTGCGACACGGTGGTCAATAGGTTTGGGGGGTATATAAAGATTTTTTATCTTGGGAAACAAGCAGACGGAAGAAAACCGGAGTCCGGAAGGTACCCGAGGTGGGCACAACCCACCTGGGCGCGCCTGGCTTGCCCACCAGGGTTACCTTCCAGGCTGTTTTTTATTTTCCTAATTTTTCATATATTCCAAAACTGACAGAAAATATTTTTGCGGATTTTTCGGAGTCCGTTTACTTACCGTATCACGTACCTCCTCTTTTTTCACGATTCTGGAGTATTCTAGAAGGTTTCCTTTATGTGTTCTTCCATTGTGATAGTTTGGATAATATTGCTTTCAATGGGCGTACCTAAGATATAATGTTTTATTCTTTGCCCATTGACAACCTTCGGGTTAGTACCTTCGGCATTATTTATTTTGATGGCTCCAGATCAATAAACCTCCTCGATAACATAGAGTCCTTCCCATTTGGAGAGGAGTTTTCCTGCAAAGGATCTGAAATGAGAGTTGTACAAAAGAACATATTCTCCAACTTTGAACTCACGCTTTTGGATTCTTTTGTCGTGCCATCTTTTAACTTTTTCTTTAAATAACTTGGTGTTTTCATAAGCTTAGGTTCTCCATTCATCTAGTGAGCTAATATCAAATAACCTCTTTTCACCGGCAAGTTTGAAATCATAGTTGAGTTCTTTAATTGCCCAATATGCTTCATGTTCTAACTCAAGAGGCAAATGACAAGCTTTTCCATAAACCATTTTATAAGGAGACATACCCATAGGATTTTTGTATGCTGTTCTATAAGCCCAAAGTGCATCATCTAATTTCTTAGACCAATTCTTTTGGGACCTATTGACAGTTTTTTGTAAAATTAATTTTATTTCTCTATTGCTAAGTTCAACTTGACCACTAGACTGAGGATGATAGGGTGATGCAAGTCTATGGTTAAGATCGTACTTAGCAAGCATTTTACGGAAAGCACCATGAATAAAGTGTGAACCACCATCAGTCATTAAATATCTAGGGACTCCAAACCTTGGGAAAATAACTTCCTTCAGCATTTTAATAGAGGTGTTGTGATCAGCACTACTGGTTGGAATAGCTTCTACCCACTTAGTAACGTAATCAACAACAACCAAAATATGAGTATACCCATAAGAGGAAGGAAAAGGTCCCATGTAATCAAAACCCCAAACATCAAATGGTTCAACAGCAAGTGAATAATTCATAGGCATTTATTGATGCTTACCAATATTACTAATTTTCTGACATTCATCACAAGATAAAACAAACTTACGGGCATCCTTGAAGAGAGTAGGCCAATAAAAACCAGATTGCAATACCTTGTGAGCAGTGCTGTCTCCCGCATGATGCCCTCCATAAGCTTCGGAGTGACATTTCCTTAGGATTTGTCCCAGTTCATGCTCAGGTACACAACGTCTAATAATACCATCTACTCTTTCTTTATAAAGATGTGGGTCATTCAAAAAGTAATGTCTTAAATCATAGAAGAATTTTTTTCTTTTGTTGGCATGTGAAGCTAGGTGGTATATATTTAGCAACAATGTAATTAGCACAGTCGGCATACCAAGGAGTGTTATGAGAAACATTTATTGCAGCTAATTGTTCATCAGGAAAACTATCATTAATAGGTTGTGGGTCATCAACAATATTTTCTAACCTAGACAAGTTATCAGCCACGGTGTTCTCGGCTCCCTTTCTATCAGTGATATGTATGTCAAATTCTTGTAGCAAGAGAACCCATCTAATGAGTCTAGGTTTAGCATCTTTCTTTTCCATAAGATATTTTATAGTAGCATGATCGGTGTGAACAGTCACTTTAGAATCAACAATGTAAGATCTGAATTTATCACAAGCAAACACAACTGCTAAAAATTCTTTTTCAGTAGTAGCATAATTGCGCTGGGCACTGTCTAGAGTTTTACTAGCATAATGAATAACATTTAATTTCTTATCAACTCTTTGTCTTAGAACAGCACAAACAACATAACCACTAGCATCACACATAATTTCAAAAGGCAAGTTCCAATCATGTGGTTGAACAATAGGTGCAGAAATTAAGGCTTTCTTATGTGTTTCAAAGGCTTCTACACAATCATCATCAAAAACAAATGGAACATCCTTTTGTAAAAGATTTTTAAGAGGCCAAGAAATTTTAGAGAAGTCTTTAATAAATCTCCTATAGAAACCAGCATGACCGAGGAAACTACGAATACCTTTGATATCTTTAGGACATGGCATTTTCTCAATTGCATCAACTTTAGCTTTATCCACTTCAATACCTCGTTCAGAAATTTTATGTCCCAAGACAATACAAGATTAATTTGCTCGCATCTCTGCAAAACTCGATCAAGGTTTCTTAAGCAATCATCAAAAGAAGTTCCGTAAACAGAAAAATCATCCATGAAAACCTCAACAATCTTTTCACAAAAGTCAGAGAATATAGCAGTCATACATCTTTGAAAGGTAGCAGGTGCATTACATAAACCAAAAGGCATACGTCTATAAGCATAAGTTCCAAAAGGGCAAGTGAAGGTGGTTTTCTCTTGATCAGGTTGTGAAACAGGTATTTGAGAAAAACCAGAATATCCATCAAGGAAACAAAAGTGTGTGTGCTTGGAAAGTCTTTATAACATTTGATCAATAAAAGGTAGAGGGTAATGATCTTTTCTAGTAGCTTTATTTAATTTTCTAAAATCAATTACCATTCTATAACCAGTGACAATTCTTTGTGGAATAAGTTCATTTTTATCATTGGGAACAACAGTAATACCTTCCTTTTTAGGGACACAATGAACGGGACTTAACCATCTACTATCAGCTATGGGATAGATTATACCTGCTTCCAGAAGCTTCAATATTTCACTTCTTACCACTTCTTTCATTTTAGGATTTAAACGTCTTTGGTGATCAACAACAGGTTTAGCATCAGGTTCCATATTAATCTTGTGCTGACAGAGAGTGGGACTAATGCCCTTAAGATCATCAAGAGTATATCCAATAGCAGCTTGGTGCTTCTTCAGAATCTTCAATAATCTTTCTTCTTCATGTTCTGAAAGGTTAGCACTAATAATAACAGGATATATCTTTTTCTCATCAAGATAAGGAGATTTCAAAGTGTCTGGTAGTTGTTTTAATTCAAACACAGGATCACCTTTAGGGGGAGGAGGACCTCCTAGAGTTTCAATAGGCAAATTGTGTTTAAGCAGAGGTCGTTGTTCAAAGAAATTTTTATCTATCTCATTTCTTTCATGCATATGCATATCATTTTCGTGGTCTAGCAAATATTGTTCTAGTGGATCAGTAGGAGACACGGCAATAGAAGCAAGACCAATTATTTCATCCTTACTAGGCAATTCTTTCTTATGATGTTTTCTATTGAACTTAGAAAAATTAAACTCATGAGACTCGTCACCAAAACTAACACCGACAGTTTGTTTCTTAGAATCTATTTTAGCATTAACGGTGTTCAAGAAAGCTCTACCAAAGATAATGGGACAAAAGTCATCTTGTGGGGAACCAAGAACAAGAAAATCAGTAGGATATTTTATTTTCCCACACAAGACTTCAACATGTCTAACAATCCCAAGTGGTGTGATGGTGTCTCTATTAGCAAGTTTAATAGTAACATCTATGTCTTCTATTTCAGCGGGTAATATGTCATTCATATTTTCTTGATATAAGGTAAAAGGAATAGCACTCACGCTAGCACCTAAATCACATAAACCATGATAACAGTGATCTCCTATTTTGACTGAGACAACGGGCATTCCAACAACAGGTCTATGTTTATCTTTTCCATCGGGTTTGGCAATTCTAGCAGCTTCATCACAGAAGTAAATAACATGCCCATCAATATTTTCTTCCAAGAGATCTTTAACAAAAGCAACACTAGGTTCTACCTTGATTTGTTCAGCAGGTTTAGGTGCTCTTATATAACTTTTATTGACCACAGTTGAAACTTTAGCATGTTCCTTTATCCTAACAGGGAAAGGTGGTTTTTCAATATAAGCAGTGGGAACAACTGGATCAACATTATAGATAATAGTTTCATCTTTAGCTATTACCGGTTCTTTAATTTCTTCTTTAATAGGTGGGTGATATTTAAACCACTTCTCCTTAGGGAGATCAACATGAGTAGCAAATGATTCACAAAAGGTGGCTACTATCTCAGAGTCAAGTCCAAATTTAGTGCTAAACTTTTGAAAAGCATCGGTATTCATAAAAGATTTAACACAATCATACTTAAGCTTAATACCTGACTCTTTACCTTTGTCGAGTTTTCAATCTTCACAGTTGCGTTTAATTCTTTCTAAAAGATCCCACCTGAATTCAATAGTCTTCTTCATAAAGGAAACAGTACAAGAAGTATCAAGCATGGATTGATCATCACGAGAAAGCCAAGCATAAAAATTCTGAATAATAATTTCTCTTGAGAGCTCATGATTGGGGTATGAATGTAACATTGACTTAAGCCTCCCCCAAGCTAGAGCGATACTTTCTCCTTCACGAGGCCAAAAATTATATATGTAATTCCGATCACGATGAACTAGATGCATAGGATATTTTTTTGGTGAAATTCCAATCTCAATCGATTCCAATTCCAAGATCCAATATCATCGCATAGCCTATACCATGCCAATGCTTTTTCCCTTCAAAGATAAAGGGAAAACCTTCTTCTTAGCTTCATCTCCTGGTAAACCTGCAAGCTTAAATAATCCATAAATTTCATCCACATATATCAGGTGCATATCAGGATGTTCGGTTCCATCTCCTGCATAAGGATTAGCTTGCAGTTGTTCTATCATACCCGAAGGAATTTCATAACCAGTATTTTCAGTAGGTACAGTAGGTTGAGGGGTAACTAATTGTGGTTCCGGTAGAGGTGAAGATACCCCAAACAAACCCCTCAAAGGATTGTTCTCCATAGTAACAAGTGACAATAAATTTCAGCACGTAGTAATAATTTTTCCTTACCGATTTCCACTTACCAAGAGCGCTTCACTCCCTGGCTAAGGCGCCAGAAAAGAGCCTTGATGACCCACAAGTATAGGGGATCAATCATAGTCCTTTCGATAAGTAAGAGTGTCAAACCCAACGAGGAGCAGAAGGAAATGACAAGTAGTTTTCAGCAAGGTATTCTCTGCAAGCATTGAAATTATAAGTAACGAGTAGTTTGATAGCAAGATAATTTGTAACGAGCAAGTAACAGTAACGGTAACGGTAGCAAATGTGCAGCAAGGTAGCCCAATTCTTTTGAGGCAAAGGACAGGCCAAAATAGTCTCTTATGATAAGCAAAGCGTTCTTGAGGGTACGAGGGAATTTCATCTAGTCACTTTCATCATGTTGGTTTGATTTGTGTTCGCTACTTTGATAATTTGATATGTGGGTGGACCGGTGCTTAGGTGTTTTCTTACTTGAACAAACCTCCTACTTATGATTAACCCCCTCGCAAGCATCCACAACTATGAGAAAAGTATTAAGAATAAATCTAACCATAGCATTAAACTTTTGGATCCAAATCAGTCCCTTACGAAGTAGCGCATAAACTAGTGGTTAAGCTTCTGTCACTCTCGCAACCCATCATCTAGTACTACACCACAATGCATTCCCTTAGGCCCTAATAAGGTGAAGTGCCATGTAGTCGATGTTCACATGAAACCACTTAGGGAATCACAACATACATACCATCAAAATATCGAACACATATCAAGTTCACATGATTACTTGCAACAAGATTTCTCCCGTGACCTTAAGAACAAAAGTAACTACTCACAAATGATAATCATGCTCAAGATCAGAGGGGTATTAAATAGCATAATGGATCTGAACATATAATCTTCCACCAAATAAACCATATAGTAATCAACTACAAGATGTAATCAACGCTACTAGTCTCCCACAAGCACCAATCTAAGGTTCCGGTACAAAGAATGAACACAAGAGATGAACTAGGGTTTGAGAGGAGATGGTGCTGTTGAAGATGTTGATGGAGATTGCCCTCCCCAAGATGGGAGAGTTGTTGGTGATGAAGATGACGATGATTTCACCCTCTGGGAGGGAAGTTCCCCTGGCGGAATCACTCCGCCAGAGGGCAAAAGTGCTCCTGCCCAAGTTCCGCCTTGAGACGGCGGCGCTTTGTCCCGAAAGTCCTCTCCTTATTTTTTCTAGGTCAAAATAACTTATATACCAGAAGAGGGGCACCGGAGGTGGGCCGAGGAGGGCACAACCCACCAGGGCGCGCCTGGGCTCCCTGGCGCGCCCAGGTGGGTTGTGCCCACCTGGTGGGCCCCCTCTGGTAGTTATTTGCTCCAATAATTCTTATATATTCCGTAAAAAATCTCCGTAAAGTTTCGGCTCATTTGGAGTTGTGCAGAATAGCTGGCCTGACATAGCTTTTTCAAGTCCAGAATTCCAGCTGCCGGTATTCTCCCTCTTTGTGTGAACCTTGCATATTATGAGAGAAAAGGCATTAGAATTACTCCAAAAAGCATTATTATACATAAAAACAATATAAATGACAGTAGGAAAACATGATGCAAAATGGACGTATCAACTCCGCCAAGCTTAGACCTCGCTTGTCCTCAAGCGAAAACCGAAATCGAAAAACATGTCCACATGCTTAGAGAGAGAGGTGTCGATAAAAACAGAATATGGACATAGAAGCATCATGTATATTATTATAACAACAACAAACTTTAACATAAAACTTTATCATAGAACTTCTATCATATAACATCTCATGAACAAGTAACAATTCATCACAACATCGAAGTATAAAGCATAAACTCTGTTGAAAACAAACAAACTATGTTCTCAGTCAACTTTGCAACTACAATTCAACTATGTTTATTGCTCTGTTTCAATGTGTGTACTCTGTTTTCCGTTCTTATATGTTCTGTTTCATTGTGTGTATATATGCTTTCCATTCTGTATATGTGGATGATAACAGCTACATACAAATTAGTATACGGAAACAGATAGAAAATGGAATTCATAATATATATTAATTGTTCATTAGTTCATCACATTATATATATAATATCATCACATATACGTGATGATACTTAACTACTAGGTACAATGCATATAATTGAAAATGAAAACAGTAAAACCAATAATCCCTCCTGGGGGCAGTATTCCAGCAGCCCCTCGCCAGCAGCTCCCTGGTGCGCGGCGTCTTCCCACCGCGGAGGCAGCACTCCGCCTCCTCCTCCTCGCAGCGCTTGATGCATCGATCTGCCTCTTGCTGGTGGACAAGCGTGAACGATCTTGCCATTTCGTTGGGCGCCCACCGGAGCTCTTCGTCGGTGGCACGCTGGAGCTTATTGGCCCACCTCCACGCAGCAATGATGTGCCTAGCGCCTTTGACCTTCCTCGCGAAGTACCCATCTTCGTACGCCTCCTCCACATGATGACGCGCCCGCCCCCAAAGCTCCACCGCCTTCTTTTTCCAGGCGACATCACGGGCTTCGCAGGCCGCCTGGTACCTGGCTTCCTCCTCCACCATCTCCTTCTTGAATGCCACTTGCCTGGCTTTCTTAGCCGGCGATAGCGACTTCCACAGACCAAGATTGTACTGGCCCCAAAACCACTCCAAAGTTGGGGGGTCTAGCGCAACCTCGTCTGGCGGCGCGTAGGGGTCCTCCTCGTCGCTGCTCTTCGACTGAGCGTCCTCGGGGGCGGCGCCTCCTCGTCGGCGCGTGGGCAGATCGGCGGCACCATGGCAGAGATCTTAGAGAGAGGGCGAGCGAGAGGAGGATGTAGATGAGAATGCAGGCGGGACGATATGAGCAAGGTAGTATTTATTGGCGGCCGGAATCTATATCGACGGGAACAGTACACACGCCGGTCACCGGAATTTACGAGTACTGTAGTTTGAATTACACATGATTCCCGCAACAAAAGCCGTGTGTGAACTTAATAGCTGACGGTTTCCAATACAGAACTGCATGTGATTAATAACCCGCGCCACTCACCTTCCAAACCTCGTGCGCGAAATAGAGTGCCAATCGTGTGGGGCCTGATTGTCTTGCCAGATCTTTACATTTTCTTTTTTGAACACCAGATATTTACATCATTTGATCATTTTTTATTTTGTTTGGAATTTAAATGCCATGGCACTCCATGCATGTGTCCAAGCCGTAACACCAATATGTTTGAATTTTTTTTCCAATTTACTGCACATGGAATTAACTCGCACACAAGTACACAAATATGATTTTCAAACCATTATGGTTAGATGTTGCATGTAGATGTTGTTTAAATTTGGATTACGGTCATTAAATGGCTAGAAAATCACTTAAATGTCTTAAAAAGGAAGCCATAAGAGGAAGCTATCATCGATTCATCATCAAACATGCATTGTTCCCTCTCGGAACCATGAGCCTTCTATTGAGTTGCTCCGGTTTGTGAGGGGTGTGTGTCCAAAGTTTCATCAAATAGGCCAATTTTTTTACCACATCATCCTGGTGGCATGACATTACGTCAAGCAAGGTTTCATGTCTTTCTGATCATTTTTTAATTTTTTGGAAATTAAATGTCATGGCACACCATGCATGTGTCCAAGCTGTGACACCAATATGTTTGAAAATTCGTTCCAATTTACTGCACATTGAATTAACTCGCACACAAGTACACAAATATGATTTTTTCAAACTGTTATGGTTAGCCGTTGCATGTAGATGTAGTTCAAATTTGGATTACGATCATTAAATGACTAGAAAAACACTTAAATGTCTTAAAAAGTGCAAATGATCCCTGAAATTTTCCAAATTTTGACATGACAGTTGTATTAGTGCACGTTAATTGTAGAAATTTTTTGAAGGCCATAAGAGGAAGCTATCGTCGACTCGTCATCAAAGATGCATTGTTCCCTCTCGGAACCACGAGCCTTCTATTGAGTTGCTCCGGTTTGTGAGGGGTGTGTGTCCAAACTTTCATCAAATAGGCCAATTTTTTTACCACGTCATCTTGGTGGCATGACATTACGTCAATCAAGGTTTCATGTGTTTCTGATCATTTTTTAATTTTTTGGAATTTAAATGCCATGGCACTCCATGCGTGTGTGCAAGCCGTGACACCAATATGTTTAAAAATTCATTCGAATTTACTGCACATGGAATTAACTCGCACACAAGTACACAAATATGATTTTTCAAACCGTTATGTTATCCGTTGCATGTAGATGTAGTTCAAATTTGAATTACGGTCATTAAATGGCTAGGAAATCACTTAAATATATTAAAAGGTCAAATGACCGCTGGAATTTTCCAAATTTTCACATGACAGTTGTATTAGTGCATGTTAAATGTAGAACAATTTTGAAGGCCATAAGAGGAAGCTATCGCCCGTTCGTCATCAAACATGCATTGCTCCTTCTCGGAACCACGAGCCTTCTAGTGAGTTGCTCCGGTTTGTGAGGGGTGTGTGTCCAAACCTTCGTCAAACATGCCAAAAAAATTACCACATCATCTTGGTGGCATGACATTACATCAAGTAAGGTTTCATGTGTTTCTGATCATTTTTTATTTTTTGGAACTTAAATGCCATGGCACTCCATGCATGTGTCCAGGCCGTGACACCAATATGTTTGAAAATTCGTTCCAATGTAGCGCACATGGAATTAACTCGCACACAAGTACACAAATATGATTTTTCAAACCGTTATGGTTAGCCATTGCATGTAGATGTAGTTCAAATTTGAATTACGGTCATTAAATGGCTAGAAAATCACTTAAATGTCTTTAAAAGGTCAAATGACCCCTGGAATTTGCACTGGTATAGCGAGGTGCTATACAAACGGTTTTTAACCCCTTTCCGCGATGGAGTTTTGAACCGTCACCAAGTGAGTGACTGCGATAGGGGGGTCCTTCTCACACGACCCAGAAACCGTCGGGGATAGGGAGCCTTGATGCATACAGTTGTCCCTATAAAAACTGTTTCTGATATCTCGAATATCCCAAACGCTTCATCCTTGCTACTCGTTTGTGCTCGCATTGCCATCGTAGTCGGAGTTCTGTGGTTTTACCTAAAACCAGGCGCAGTCCAGGAACATTCCAGGCACGGGAGTTTTCCAGGCACGTACCAAACTGGCGCTACGTTTACGATGCCTGGCACATCACAAACAGTTCATGATTGTAAACCGTGTACGATAGGTCGACAATCACACACATTTAGTTTTCCCGCACCGTTTGTGATATTGTTTGACATCACACACGCTTTGCAAACGGCAACTGTGTGCATTGTTTCCTCTCCGTGAACCGTGTCAGATTATGATGTATATCACACACGCTGTGCTTTATAGACCATGTGTGCCGTAATGACCTACAGACCGTAATTTCACCGTAATTTAATTGATGCTATTTAAAATTGTACCTAATTTGAATTTGAAAGTAGGCTATAGCTTTATTCATATCCATCAGGTTCAAACAACCAATGCATTATTCAATTCACAGGTACATATGTTCAAGAATTACAGAAGCACCAAATAAAGAATGATGAATCAGGGTTCTATACTTGTACTATTACAGATGGTAAAGAAAGAGGCGAGAGACATTCTGGTTACTGAACAAGGTGAAGCGGAATGGCCCTATTGTGCTCTCCTGGATGCAGAAGGCACACACGACTCTAGTCCAACCCCTTGTGATGGCCGGCCGCCAATCATGTAGTTTGAGAGGTAATCTTGAGTAAACTGCTTCAGGATCCACTGCAAAGGAAAAATATTCAGACATTTTCATCTAACACAACTCATTACGGGCAGTAAAAAGAAGGCTACAGAGTTCTTACTTACCATCCTGCAGTTCACTGTTGTCTTGCATAAAGTGTAAACAAATAGTTTGATTGACATCTTTTCACCCATTTTAATAACAATCTTTATCAGTTTCCTCACTTGATGCTGGTTCATGAATATCTCATTGCCACATACGCAGAAAGGGTCGAAGTGTGGATCTTTGGCAATGACATATGTACCTAAGAGGACCAAGTTAATATTAGAAGCTAAACAACAATTGCAAAATGATGTAGTACAACACTCCCTCAATCGCATTATATAAGATCTTATTACATGTATATCTAGACATCATCAGAACATTAAGTTAACACTCTTCCTTGTTTCTATGTGATGTCTACTACGCAACCTTCTTCTTGTAGACTCTTGTTGGGCCTCCAAGCGCAGAGTTTTGTAGGACAATAGCAAATTTCCCTCAAGTGGATGACCTAAGGTTTATCAATCCGTGGGAGGCGTAGGATGAAGATGGTCTCTCTCAAACAACCCTGCAACCAAATAACAAAGAGTCTCTTGTGTCCCCAACACACCCGATACAATGGTAAATTGTAAAGGTGCACTAGTTCGGCGAAGAGATGGTGATACAAGTGCAATATGGATGGTAGATATAGGTTTTTGTAATCTGAAAATATAAAAACAGCAAGGTAGCAAGTAGTAAAAGTGCGCGAAAATGGTATTGCAATGATTGGAAACAAGGCCTAGGGTTCATACTTTCACTAGCGCAAGTTCTCTCAACAATGATAACATAATTAGATCATATGAAAATCCCTCAACGTGTGACAAAAGTCACTCCAAAGTTCCTATCGCGGAGAACATAAGATGAAATTGCTTGTAGGGTACGAAACCACCTCAAAGTTATTCTTTCCGATCAATCCATTGAGCTATTCCTATAAGTGTCACAAACAGCCCTAGAGTTCGTAGTAAAATAACACCATATGACACACATCAATCAACCCTAATGTCACCTAGATACTCCAATGTCACCACAAGTATCCGTGGGTCAATTATACGATATGCATCAAACAACTTCAGATTCATAATATTCAATCCAACTCAGAGAACCTCAAAGAGTGCCCCAAGATTTCTACCGGAGAAACAAGGACGAAAACGTGCATCAACCCCTATGCAAAGGTTACCCCAATGTCACCTCGGGAATCTGTGAGTTGAGTGCCAAAACATACATCAAGTGAATCAATAGAATACCCCATTGTCACCACGGGTATCCCACGCAAGACATACATCAAGTGTTCTCAAATCCATAATAGTATTCAATCCGATAATAGTGAAACCACAAAGGTAAAACTCAATTCAGCACAAGAAGGTAGAGGGGGAGAAACACCATATGACTCAACTATAGTAGCAAAGCTCGCGGTACATCAAGATCGTGCCAAATCAAGAACACGAGAGAGAGAGAGAGAGATCAAACACATAGCTACTGGTACATACCCTCAGCCCCGAGGGTGAACTACTCCCTCCTCGTCATGGTGACCGCTGGGATGATGAAGATGGCCACCGATGATGGTTTCCCCCTCCGGCAGGGTGCCGAAACGGGCTCCCGATTGGTTTTTCGTGGCTACAGAGGCTTGCAGCGGCGGAACTCCCGATCTAGGTTTATTTCTGCGGGTTTCTATATTTATAGGAATTTTTGGCATCGGGAACAAGTCAGGGGGTCCACGAGGTGACGACAAGACGGGGGGCGCGCCCTAGGGGGCCGCGCCCTCCACCCTTGTGGAGGCCTCGTGGCTCTTCTAGCCCAACTCTTTTGCTTCGGGGGCTTATTCTGGTCCATAAAAAATCACCGTAAATTTTCAGCTCATTTGGACTCTGTTTGATATTCCTTTTCTGCGAAACTCAAAAACAAGGAAAAAACAGAAACTGGCACTGGGCTCTAGGTTAATAGGTTAGTCCCAAAAATCATATAAAATAGCATATAAATGCATATAAAACATCCAAGATAGATAATATAATAGCATGGAACAATCAAAAATTATAGATACGTTGGAGACGTATCAAGCATCCCCAAGCTTAATTCCTGCTCGTCCTCTAGTAGGTAAATGATAAAAACAGAATTTCTGATGTGGAATGCTAGCAAGTGCATAAGTTTGATCAATGATACTTTCAATTACTTTTTCTAGCATCATTATAAATCATAAACAGTAGCTCATCTCATAAAACTTCTCATGATCAAGTAGCAAGCTATTCACATGTTAAAGCATAGATCATAAACTTTCTTTAAAATTAACAAATTGGGTTCTCAGTCATCAAACAATTGCAATTCATCTTATTTTCAGGAAGGGTCTATGTAAGAGCTTTGATTAGCAAATCCCACATACTCAACTATCATATAGTCTTCCAGGATTGCTACCACTCAAAGCATATTTTTAGAACAAATAGCATCCATCGAACACAGAGAAAGATAGGGGGTTAGTGTTTCGCCTCCAACTTAATTATCATATAGATACTTGTAAACAATAATAATTCATGATCAAATATATTTGAATGGCCATATATGCTTAGATCTTTCCCCACCACATGATGCTTGCCAACTAAAGAATAGGTTGGAATAAGAAATTGACTCAACAAAAATAAAAGTAAAAGATAGGCCCTTCGCAGAGGGAAGCAGGGATTTGCAGAGGTGCCAGAGCTCGAAGCTTTTAAAATAGAGATGAACATAATTTTGAGAGGTATGCTTTCATTATCAACATAACAACCAAGAGTTCTCACTATCTTCCATGCTAGATACATTATAGGCGGTTCCCAAACAGAATGGTAAACCAACAAGCACACTCCACGGCTGGTCCGAAACAACGGGTACCGTCCAACAATCAACAATCCTGGGGGAGTTTTTTTTGCAATTATATTTTGATTTGACTTTGAGCACGAGACTGGGCATCCCAATTACCAGCCACTTTCTCGTGAATGACAAGTGAATCAACACTCATCGTGAGAATAACCCACCTAGCATGGAAGATACTGATAGCCCCTAGTCGCTACATGAGCGATTCGGGCATACAAAACAGATTATTATTTGAAGGTTTAGAGTTTGGCACATGCAAATTTACTTGGAACGGCAGGTAAATACCGCATATAGGTAGATATGGTGGACACTCATGGAAGAAACTTGGTTCAAGGATTTTGGATGCACAAGCAGTATTCCCGCTTAGTACAAAAATTTTGGCTAGCAAAAGATTCTAAATAGCAAGGACCACATGTTTGAGGATCCATAACAATATAACTTCTATACAAATATACCCAAGCATAACTCATCATGTTGTCTTCCTTGTCCAACTTCAACTAATTTGCTCAAGTTTGAAAATAATTAATGGGGCTCACAATCATAGAAGGTGTCCAAGATAGTATATTTATATGTGAAACCTCTCTTCCTTCAATATTCTTTCATGAATTGTTCAAGTGACCAATACTGTGTTTGCTAACTTTCAATAAATTTACCACCTCTACTTCTTATATGTGAAGTCATTACTCCCCATGGTATAAGCATATGAAACATATATAAATTCGGATTTATGATATTCAATTCATTCAACCATTTACTCATAGGATATAAGTGAAGCACGTGAGTAAATGACAAACTACTCCAAAAAGATATAAGTGAAGATCAATGAGTAGTCAAATAATTAAGTAGCTATGTGAAGACTCTCTCTCATAAAGAAAATTTAGATCTTAAGTACTTTATTCAAACAGCAAGCAAAACAAAATAAAATGACATTCTAAAAATAGCACACATCGTGTGAAGAAGCAAAAACTTAGGCTCAACCGATACTAACCGATAATTCTTGATGAAGAAAGGTGGGATGCCTACCGGGGCATCCCCAAGCTTAGATGCTTGAGACTTCTTGAAATATTATATTGGAATGCCTTGGGCATCCCCAAGCTTGAGCTTTTGTGTCTCCTTAATTCCTTTTATATGATGGTTTCCCTAAATCTTAAAAACTTCATCCACACAAAACTCAACAAGAACTCGTGAGAAAAGTTAGTATAAATCAAATGCAAAACCTTATCATTCTCTACTGTAGGAAATCACTAAAATTATTATTTAACATTGTATACTAAATGCCTCTGCATATTTAATACTCCTATCCTCAAATAGAATCATTAAACAAGCAAACATATGCAAACAATGCAAACATAACAGCTATCTCTCTAAACAGGACAGTTTGTAAAGAGTGCAATTGTACTCATACTTCCCTAACTCCAAAAATTCTGAAAACGTTCCACACTGTATAAAATTTGTTGTTACTCATTGTGTAAAATTTCAAGATTTTATCATGTTCTGATTTTCCAGAAGAATTCAGACAACAATAGAAAACTTTCTGTTTTCAAAACAGGAACATATAGACTTGCAAAATAAGCATGGTAAAGGCTATACTTGACACTTTTATTGAACTAAAAGATGAAAAACATTAATCTAAATAACATCAAGCAAATACTAATAAAATAAAATGACGCTCCAAGCAAAACTCATATCATGTGGTGAATAAAAATATAGCCTCAAGTAAATTTACCGATGGATTGAAGACGAAAGAGGGGATGCCACCCGGGGCATCCCCAAGATTAGATGCTTGGTTGTCCTTGAATATTACCTTGGGGTGACTTGGGCATCCCCAAGCTTAGGGTCTTGTCACTCCTTATTCTCCTCATATCGATATCTCACCCAAAACTTGAAAACTTCAATCACACAAAACTTAACGGAACTTCGTGAGATGGGTTAGTATGATAAAACAAATCATTCACTTTGGTACTGTCAAGACAAGATTCAAAAATTTTCTCACATGATTCCTACTGTACCATATCATTTATACAACTTATATTAAGCTATATAAGTGTCGGTGTACTAGAATAGGGGTACCCTAGTACCCCGTACTTGTGCACGGGCAGTAGTAGCATCCCGCGGCCAGGCTTGCGGGAGGACAGCCAGAGAGAAGCTCAAGATTATTAAGCCATTCAAGAACAAAGTATACAAAGCAAGAGTTAAGGCCCCGGCAAGAGGAGCTTGCCGGGAGGGACAGCTGAGGCCCAGCCTGGGCATTGCTGAAGCAGAGTACTTGCCGCGGCAAGGTACTTGCCCCGGCAAGTCATTGGCTGCGGCAAGGTATTGGCTGCGGCAAGGTATTGGCTGCGGCAAGATAGCGGCTGCGGCAAGGTACTTGCCCCGGCAAGTTACCTTGCACGCCAACTATGGGCTGCGCCAAGCTGTCAGGTGCGGCAAGGTCTTGCCGCGGCAAGCGTTACTGTACCACTGTGCTACTGTGCTGCTCCGATGCCTCTGCCAGCGTGGCGCTCTGGGTCCTTCCAAGCGTGCGTGGCAGGGCACTGTGTAGACGGCGGTGCACTGTAGATAGCGGTGCAGCAGCAGGTGGGATAGGCTTTTCCCACGTCCACGACGTCCGGGTACATGTATCTGGACAGCAAAGGCATGGGCATTTAATGCCCTTGTCCCCTGCCGTTAGTGGTAGGTAGGACATGTCATCCTGGTAATAGTGGCCTTACTGTAGCAACTTTCCACCTCTACCTTTACTGTTTGCCACCTGTTGGAGACCCCTTTGTGCGTATAAAAGGAGGCCCATGGGCAACGTGAAAGGGGAGGAACTGGAAGAGGGAGAACTCCAGTATTGTACGCAGCTACTCGGTACTGTAGCGCTCCTGGAGCTAGAACAATCATACAGATAATAACCAAAAAGCAGGAGTAGGGTTTTACGCATCCGTGCGGCCCGAACCTGGGTAAATCTCTCTCGTGCACTGTCGTGTTCTTCACTAGATTTGCTCTTCGCGCGACCGTCCCTCCCTGCCGAATGTAAAGGGGTCCTTCTCTGGGTCCCATAGGTGATCGCGGATTCGTCCCCGACATCTTTGGTATTCCCCGGGAAGAAGGACAGGAGCTGTTGGCGGAGATTCATGGAGGCATATGTGGTCACCACATAGGGTCAAGAGCCCTTGTTGGAAAGGCTTTCCGGCAAGGTTTCTTTTGGCCCACCGCCCTCCAGGATGCAACTGCACTAGTAACCAAGTGTGAAGCGTGCCAGTTTCATTCCAAGCAGATTCATCAGCCAGCTCAAGCTCTCCAGACAATCCCTCTCTCCTGGCCATTTTCGGCCTGGGGGCTCGACATCCTCGGCCCCTTTCCCCGTGCCACCGGGGGCTTCGAGTACTTGTATGTGGCCATCGACAAGTTTACGAAGTGGCCAGAAGTGGAAGCAGTGAGGAAGGTGACAGCACAATCAGCCATCAAGTTCTTCAAGGGAATTGTTTGTCGCTTTGGTGTTCCTAACAGGATCATCACCGACAACGGTACCCAGTTCACGAGCCACGCCTTCATGCACTATGTCGAAGACCTTGGCGCCAAGGTCTGTTTCGCTTCTGTTGCTCACCCCCGAAGCAACGGTCAAGCTGAAAGGGCAAATGCTGAAGTGCTGCGTGGGCTCAAGACGAGAACTTTCGACAGGCTGCGCAAGTGCGGCAAAAACTGGATCGAGGAGCTGCCAGTGGTTCTTTGGTCGATCAGGACGACGCCAAATCGAGCTACTGGCCAGACGCCTTTTGCTCTAGTTTATGGAGCAGAGGCAGTTCTCCCCACGGAACTCGTATACGGGTCACCTCGAGTGCTCGCTTATGATGAGCTTGAGCAAGAGCAACTGCGGCAAGATGACGCTGTGCTCCTCGAGGAGGATCGTCTTCAGGCTGCTGTGAGAGCTGCTCGCTACCAGCAAGCTTTGCGTCGCTACCATAGCCGCAAAGTTAATGCCAGAAGTCTCGAGGAGGGCGACCTTGTTCTTCGGCACGTTCAGTCGGCCAAGAATTCAAACAAGTTGACGCCGAAGTGGGAAGGCCCTTATCGGGTGAAACGGGTCACCAGGCCCGGCGCTGTCCGCCTGGAGACCGGGGATGGCATTCCAGTGATCAATTCCTGGAACATTGAGCATCTCCGTAAGTTTTTTCCATAAGGCGCGGTTGCCGGGCCCTTCCCCGGCAACCACCTTTTGTACAAGTCTTGCCGCTGTTGCATGTAATCCTTTGTACAAAGCCAGGCGCAGACCCTGTGCATACATAAAGCTTTTGTATTTCGCAGTTTTTGACGATTTCATGTTTACTTTTATTTTGCATGATTATCTGACATACTGTGCAGTACAGCCTCCCCGGTAAGCATTAACGAGCCGCCAAGCTCCTATATCTTTATTTTCTCTTCTTTCTTTTTCTCAAAAAGACAGAAGCTTCCCTCGCGCACAAGTTTGCCGGGGGGGGATGGGATAATGATATGGACCAGGCGTCGTTCAAAGAAACTTTGCCTTGCCGGGTAGAAGGCAGCGGCAAGCAGTGACAAGACCTTGCCGCGGAGAGATCAGCGACAAAGCTAAGTGCCAAAGTTTGAATAACCAAATTCTTTTTTATTCTCAAGGTTATTTTCCTTGAACGATACTACTCTTTGTATGGAAAACCTGTGCGCGACGGAACCTAAGCGTAATCGGTCGCGCCCTTACCTTGTTTCGAGTCCGCTCAACAACCTAAGTGGCCGCACTGAGCGCGACAAGGTTGCTTGCCGGCTGCGGCACCGCCAGCAGGCTGCTGGAGTCCCGTACCCAGCACTCGCAGCGATGGTGCGCGCACCGGCAAGTTTCCTATAAGCGTAGGGCAAGTACACATAAAGAAAGAAATTGCTCAAGGGAGATGACATGCATTAACTTCAAAATATTGCATGTTATATTACAAGATAAGTTGCCGCGGCTTAAACAGATTGTTCTTTAACATGTCTAGCGGCGGCAAGGAGGGAGAAGAATGGGCTCTCTAATTGCGGTGCTCGCCTTCGACTCTTTGGATTTGGTCCACCCTCTCGATGATGGGCGCGACAAGGGCCTCTAGTGGTGCGGGGTCGTATCCCTTCGGCAAGCTTTTGAAGATGTTGCTGAAGTCGACGCCCGGGTTTCTGTATGCTATCTTCACCAGCAACCTCCGGAGAACTCCCCGGCAAACCCTGCGTGACTCGTCGGCCAGTTGAGCCTTGTGATTGACTTGGAGCTGTTGGAGTGCTTCTACTACTCCGTCGAAGAACTCGGCTAGCTTGACGCTAGTTTGCGTGTTCTTGTCGGTGGAGTACCCGAAGTCTGGCACCTTCAGGGCAGTCAGCTCGTTGTCGATGTCCTCGGCTGTGCTGGCAAGCCTGTCTGTGAAGATCCCCACGTTATCCCTGAACTTCTTGTGGGTTGCAATAGCGTCTTGAAGCAGACCCTTCTCCTTCTGGAGCTCTGCCATTAGAAGCCCTTCGCGCTTTCTGGTGGTGTCGAGCGTCTCCTTCAGCGTGGTCAGTTTCAGCTTCAGGTCTGCTCTGGAGTCATTGGCGGCGGCAAGCAGATTGTTCTTCTTGGCTATGGTAATTTGCATCTCCGCCAAAGTGTGGGTCACCTTTGCCCTCTCACTTTCGAGCGTTGAGAGCTTGTCACCGTTTGCCTTGAGGGCAGCCTCTAGTCTTGCCACTTTCTCCTCCGTTTCCTTCCTGTTCACTTCTGTAGCAGCAACAGCGTTGGTGGCCTCCACCAACTTGCTGGCGTACTCTTGGGCCAAGGCTTCGATTTCCTTCTGGTGTTTTTGTGCCTGCCCCTGGGTCCGCTCTGCGACAAGTCTTGCCACCTCCTCGTCTTTCTGTCGGAGGGTTTCGGCAAGTTTCCTCTTGCGCTCGGCAAGTTCTTCTTCGTGGGCATCAAGGTCCACCTTCCGCTGGTTCAGATCACCGGCCCGAGCAGACAACTCCTTGGCGGTCTCCTCCTGTTTTTGTTCAATGTCTTGCTTCATCAGGAGGAGGGCCTGCCGTTCTTCGGCCAGCTGTGCCCGCTTGGCCTCTAACGCATTAAGAGATCGCGCGCGGACATCCGCCAAGATCTCCGCGCGCCTCAACATGTCAGCTTCGGCCTTCTCGATGAGCGCCTCCCTGGAAGCTAGCTTCTCCCGTCGGGCGCGATGAAGATTCAGCAGCTTTTGGAGCAGTTGCTCCTCTTCAGACGTGCTGCTGCTGCTGGCGCCTGGCGCATCCACAAGCTGGAGCCCGGCAGCGGCAAGGATCTCCTCGTCCACAACATCCTCCTCGGTTGACGCTCTGGAGCCCACCGTCCAGGGGAGGCTGACGTAGACGTTCTCGCCGACCCGGATGTATTTGCTTGGCGGAGGCGAGTTGGGTCCTGCCGCCTCGTCAGTGGTTGAGGGACCCGTGGTCGGAGTAGCGCCTGGCGCTCCTGTGGCCTCAGGGCCGTCAGTACGACCACCGGCTCCCTCGCCGGCCTCCTCAGCAGCCTTCTGGGCGGCCTCAGCTTCAGCAGCCTTGGCGGCTTCATCGGTGGGCGCCTTGGCGGTATTATCCTCGGCGGCCTTGCCGGCCTCTTCGGCAGCCCTAGCAGCCTCTTCGTCGGCAAGCTTGTCGGCCTTGGCAGCGGCGGCCTTGGCGGCCTCGTCGTCGACGGCCCTTGCGGTGTTCTCCTCGGCAGAAGAGTCAATGTTCATTGGCTCCACCGAGGAGGGCTCTGCCAACCCGAGAAGTAAAGCAAAAAGAGCTTCAGGAAGAAATTCAAGAAGCCAAAAGAAAGAAAGCAGAAAGAGTTTTGCGGCAAGTGGGTTTACCCGTGTTGAGCCCAGGAGCGGTGGGCTCCCCTCCCCCGTCAATGTTTGTCATTGGGGTGGGGTCGCCAGCGCTGGTGCTTGGCGCTTCGGCGCTTGCCGGCTCCTCTTCGTGGCTCGGCTCGCTAGTGGGAGCCCTTACCGGAGATCTTCTCCTTGGCGGAGTGGTCGAGGGGGGTGGTACTTCTGGAGCACCTTTAGATGGCTCCACTTGCTCCTCCTCTCCTACACGCCCAAAGATGTCAGTAACAAAATGCTTGTTCCTCAGCGACCGCCAACGAAAGGTAGTTGAAATACTTACGCTGGGGGCTGCGCTGGGGGCTGCAACGAGGGCTGGGCTCCGAGCTGGCCGGGACGGTCTCAGACGCTCTCCCGGTGGTTGCCGTGGGCTCATCTTCGACGACCACCACGGTCTTGCTCGTCGAGACCTTAGCTCTCTTCCTTGTCCTCTCCGCCAAAGTTTCCTCCCTGCGGAAGCAAGGCCGGAGCGCGACAAGTGAGGACAGAAACAAAACCTTACAAAGATTGAGGGTCGCGGCAAGGGAACTTACTCTTCCTCGTCGTCCTCTTCGCTGAGGGCGGAAAAATCAAAGTCCGCCTCCGTGTGAGGAGGGGGAGGAGGGGGAGCTGGGCTCCTTGGCCGCTTGGCGGGGGTAGTAGCAGCGGTGTTTGATGACCCTGCTCCAGTTGCCGGGGCCGCGTGAGACACTACCGCAGCACCAGCCCTTGCCGCGGTTGAGCGCGTCGAACGGCGCTCCGGCGGTTGTTGAACTTCTTGCCGCTCAGCCACTTTGCCAAGCCTGCGAAGGCGTTTCCTCCTCAGAGGGGCTGGGGACTCTAACTGCGGTGGGCTTTCGGTGCCCTCCTCGGAAAAGGAGCCCTCATCCTCCGAGCTGCCTGACTCGTCGGCAGGCTGGCTTGGCCCGACATCCTTGCCGGGTGCGGCGAGCTCGCCCTTCCCGGCAAGCATCCCCTGCTCGGCAAGGCTCTCCTTTTGTGCCTCGTCGAGCACCGCCAAAGTATAACCAAAATCGCCAGCTTCCCTGGCGAGCCTGTCCTCCTCCACTCTTCGAGCAATGAATTCTATTTCTTGCTCAGTGGTGTTGCGGACGAGCCACTCTTCCACCCGGACCTGCTTTTCGACCGTGGAGTCAAAGAATCGCCGCACGTCTTCTTCGAGCGGCACGTCCCAAGTTGCTTCAACGTTGTGCGCATTGCAGAGCGGCATCATAGCGATGATTGCACTCAATGCGGAGTTGTTGCAAAGAGGCACGATGTGCTTCGGCAGCGTGAACGCCTTGTCGCGCTTTTCTGGATCTGTCTCTTGCTTGAACAGTTCTCGCATGAAAAAGTCGTGCTGCAGAACTGTGAAGTTGTTGATCAGTCCAGGGCGCAGCCGCATGATATCGGCTGGGTTCTTCCAATCAGAGGCCGGCCTTCCTCTCTGCTGCAGAGGAGCAATGCGGCGGCGGAGGAAGTCTGCGCCAACCATCCCTATGGTGAGCCCGGCCTCTCTGAGCCGTATGATCCTGGCAGCGGCAATCTCCAGCTTTTTGTCCTGGGGATCCAGATCGCTCCAGTCTGTGCCACGCGCCGCTGGGGTCTTGCAAAGCTCACAGTATGGTGGCGGATCGTCGTCAATGATCCAACACCATTCAGACCGGATTTCTCCCCATCTTGGGCGGAGATCCCCCTTCAGATAATGCTCCTTGGCGCCCAATCTTGAAATGAACGAGACGCCAACAGTTAGAGGCTCCCCCTTTTCTGCACGGGGAGTGAAGTAATGCCTGAACAGCGCGGTGTTGGGTGCGACGCCGACGAAGTTCTCGCACAGATGCACAAATATTGCCATGGTGGATACGGCATTCGGTGTGAGATCCAGCAGACGGAGGTTGAAGGTGTACATGACGTCGCTGAAGAAATCCGAATACGGTGGGCAGAGCCCGCACCAAAAGTAGCAAGCGAAGAAGGGGTACTTGCTCACTTCGCTCTCGTCGGTGGCTGGGCGGACGCGGGTGGCCGGATGCGCCTTGGTCCTCGCGGCCCACATGCCTTGGAACTTGGCCTTCAGATCCGCCCCCGTGAGCGTCGGAGCGAAGAGCGCGTACTTCTGCCTCTTCATCTGCGCCTGGGTCTCCGTCCTTGAGGACTTCCCCGTCTTCCCCTTTTCTCCTTTGGGAGGCATGGCGAAGGCGGAGCTGAGGACCGAGGGAGATGCGGACGCGCGCGGTGGCGGAGGATTGGGAAACCGCCTTTGTTTTAGAGCGGAGGAAGAAGAAGGCGGAGATTTGAAGATCGAGAATGGTGAGAGGGGTGTGCGAGTGCTTCTGCAGGTCCCTCCTTTTATGGGGAAAGATGCGGAACCATCCGCCCCTTCGTCATTCGAGATAACTGCGCACGCTTCCCACGCTCCGCATTCAACGCGCGACGCGTGGGAGAGCGTGCAATTAAACAGCATAGAGACGTTTCGGCTTATCCCAGCCACGCGTGCCCGTGCACTGTTTGGGCTTGGCCCAACAACGCCCGGCACCGTGTGTGGCCCAGGCCCGGGGGCTCCTGTCGGTGTACTAGAATAGGGGTACCCTAGTACCCCGTACTTGTGCACGGGCAGTAGTAGCATCCCGCGGCCAGGCTTGCGGGAGGACAGCCAGAGAGAAGCTCAAGATTATTAAGCCATTCAAGAACAAAGTATACAAAGCAAGAGTTAAGGCCCCGGCAAGAGGAGCTTGCCGGGAGGGACAGCTGAGGCCCAGCCTGGGCATTGCTGAAGCAGAGTACTTGCCACGGCAAGGTACTTGCCCCGGCAAGTCATTGGCTGCGGCAAGGTATTGGCTGCGGCAAGGTACTTGCCCCGGCAAGTTACCTTGCACGCCAACTATGGGCTGCGCCAAGCTGTCAGGTGCGGCAAGGTCTTGCCGCGGCAAGCGTTACTGTACCACTGTGCTACTGTGCTGCTCCGGTGCCTCTGCCAGCGTGGCGCTCTGGGTCCTTCCAAGCGTGCGTGGCAGGGCACTGTGTAGACGGTGGTGCACTGTAGATAGCGGTGCAGCAGCAGGTGGGATAGGCTTTTCCCACGTCCACGACGTCCGGGTACATGTATCTGGACAGCAAAGGCATGGGCATTTAATGCCCTTGTCCCCTGCCGTCAGTGGTAGGTAGGACATGTCATCCTGGTAATAGTGGCCTTACTGTAGCAACTTTCCACCTCTACCTTTACTGTTTGCCACCTGTTGGAGACCCCTTTGTGCGTATAAAAGGAGGCCCATGGGCAACGTGAAAGCGGAGGAACTGGAAGAGGGAGAACTCCAGTATTGTACGCAGCTACTCGGTACTGTAGCGCTCCTGGAGCTAGAACAATCATACAGATAATAACCAAAAAGCAGGAGTAGGGTTTTACGCATCCGTGCGGCCCGAACCTGGGTAAATCTCTCTCGTGCACTGTCGTGTTCTTCGCTAGATTTGCTCTTCGCGCGACCGTCCCTCCCTGCCGAACGTAAAGGGGTCCTTCTCTGGGTCCCATAGGTGATCGCGGATTCGTCCCCGACAATAAGCCATAGAAACTAGAAAACAAGCAAACTATGAATTGAAAACAGAATCTGTCAAAAGAAGAACAGTCTGCGAAGATCTGAATTGAGCTCATACTTCTGTTACTCCAAAATTTCTGAAAATTTAGGAAAACGTATAAAATTTGTATATAAATCCTATCTAAAAAAATTCAGAGTTTTTCCACATGCGAGTGAATTTTAACAATTCTATTACTGGACGCAAAATTTTCTGTTTTTGCACAGAATCAAGTCAACTGTCAACCACACTATCCCAAAGGCTTTACTTGGCACATTATTCAAACAAAACCTATAAAACATGATTACTACCGTAGCATAATCATGTGAACACACAAAAAAAAAGGAGGTATAAATATTGGGTTGTCTCCCAACAAGCGCTTTTCTTTAATGCCTTTTTTAGTTAGGCATGATGATTTCAATGATGCTCACATAAAAGATAAGAATTGAAACATAACGGGAGCATCATGAAGCATATGACTAGCACATTTAAGTCTAACCCACTACCTATGCATAGGGATTTTGTGAGCAACCAACTTATGGGAGCAAGAATCAACTTGCATAGGAATGCAAAACAAGTGCAACTACAAAAATTTCAACACATAGAGAGGAAACTTGATATTATTGCAATATGTAGAAGCATGTGTTCCTCTCTTATAATAATTTTCAGTGGCATCATGAATGAATTCAACAATATAACTATCACATAAAGCATTACTTTCATGATCCATAAGCATAGAAATTTTACTACTCTCCACATAAACAAAATTCTTCTCATTCGGAATAGTGGGAGCAAACTCAACAAAATAACTATCATTTGAGGCATAATCCAATTGAAAATTAAAATCATGATGACAAGTTTCATGGTTATTATTATTCTTTATAGCATACATGTCATCACAATAATCATCATAAATAGGAGGCATACTTTCATCATAATAAATTTGCTCATCAAAGCTTGGGGGACTAAAAATATCATCTTCATCAAACATAGCATCCCCAAGATTATGCCTTTGCATATCATTAGCATCATGGATATTCAAGGAAAGCATACTAACAATATTGCAATCATGGTCATCATTCAAAGATTTAGTGCCAAACATTTTATTAACTTCTTCTTCTAACACTTGAGCACAATTTTCCTTTCCATCATTTTCACGAAAGACATTAAAAAGATGAAGCATATGAGGCAACCTCAATTCCATTTTTTTGTAGTTTTCTTTTATATACTAAACTAGTGATAAAACAAGAAACTAAAAGATTCAATTGCAAGATCTAAAGATATACCTTCAAGCACTCACCTCCCCGGCAACGGCGCCAGAAAAGAGCTTGATGTCTACTACGCAACCTTCTTCTTGTAGACTCGTGTTGGGCCTCCAAGCGCAGAGTTTTGTAGGATAGTAGCAAATTTCCCTCAAGTGGATGACCTAAGGTTTATCAATCCGTGGGAGGCGTAGGATGAAGATGGTCTCTCTCAAACAACCCTGCAACCAAATAACAAAGAGTCTCTTGTGTCCCCAACACACCCAATACAATGGAAAATTGTATAGGTGCACTAGTTCGGCGAAGAGATGGTGATACAAGTGCAATATGGATGGTAGATATAGGTTTTTGTAATCTGAAAATATTAAAACAGCAAGGTAGCAAGTAGTAAAAGTGCGCAAAAACGGTATTGCAATACTTGGAAACAAGGCCTAGGGTTCATACTTTCACTAGCGCAAGTTCTCTCAACAATGATAACATAATTAGATCATATGAAAATCCCTCAACGTGCAACAAAAGTCACTCCAAAGTTCCTATCGCGGAGAACATAAGATGAAATTTCTTGTAGGGTACGAAACCACCTCAAAGTTATTCTTTCCGATCAATCCATTGAGCTATTCCTATAAGTGTCACAAACAGCCCTAGAGTTCATAGTAAAATAACACCATATGACACACATCAATCAACCCTAATGTCACCACAAGTATCCGTGGGTCAATTATACGATATGCATCAAACAACTTCAGATTCATAATATTCAATCCAACACAAAGAACCTCAAAGAGTGCCCCAAGATTTCTACCGGAGAAACAAGGACGAAAACATGCATCAACCCCTATGCATAGATTACCGCAATGTCACCTCGGGAATCCGCGAGTTGAGTGCCAAAACATACATCAAGTGAATCAATAGAATACCCCATTGTCACCATGGGTATCCCGCGCAAGACATACATCAAGTGTTCTCAAATCCATAATAGTATTCAATCGGATAATAGTGAAACCTCAAAGGTAAAACTCAATTCATCACAAGAAGGTAGAGGGGGAGAAACACCATATGATTCAACTATAGTAGCAAAGCTCGCGGTACATCAAGATCGTGCCAAATCAAGAACACGAGAGAGAGAGAGAGAGAGAGAGAGATCAAACACATAGCTACTGGTACATACCCTCAGCCCCGAGGGTGAACTACTCCCTCCTCGTCATGGAGACCGCCGGGATGATGAAGATGGCCACCGGTGATGGTTTCCCCCTCCGGCAGGGTGCCGGAACGGGCTCCCGATTGGTTTTTCGTGGCTACAGAGGCTTGCGGCGGCGGAACTCCCGATATAGGTTTATTTCTGGGGGTTTCTATATTTATAGGAATTTTTGGCGTCGGGAACAAGTCAGGGGGGTCCACGAGGCGACGACAAGACAGGGGGGCGCGCCCTAGGGGGGTGGCCGCGCCCTCCACCCTTGTGGAGGCCTCGTGGCTCTTCTGGCCCAACTCTTTTGCTTCGGGGGCTTCTTTTGGTCCATAAAAATCACCGTAAATTTTCAGCTCATTTGGACTCCGTTTGATATTCCTTTTCTGTGAAACTCAAAAACAAGGAAAAAACAGAAACTGGCACCGGGCTCTAGGTTAATAGGTTAGTCCCAAAAATCATATAAAATAGCATATAAATGCATATAAAACATCCAAGATAGATAATATAATAGCATGGAACAATAAAAAATTATAGATACGTTGGAGACGTATCACTATGTAGCTTGGGATTGCATATTTAGTCATTCAGTACAATGCATGTTGCTATGTGGCCTCAGATATATTAAATATGGCCCTAGTTAACCTACTTATAAATGGGTTACAGATATATTCAGTGAAATGTCTGATTCAACGATTAATCCCTTATCAGCCCCCAGGCTATACGGTACCAGCTACTGATATCCTAAACAATGAGTATATATAAGCAATGCGATGAAACTAACCTCGATGGAAAACAGCAGCTGTTCTCATTATTGTCCTGTATGAGTACATATAAAGGCATGTTAAGCACAACAGGCTAAACATCAACCAAATATATCCATGGTAGACAACATAATCTACAAATGATAGCTTCAGTGTGCAGGTTTAAGCACGCTAGTTATGCAAAACAAGAAGTGGAAAGGTGTGTTAAGTGCAACATGCATAACATTTAAAAACAAGCAAATATAGTCATTCAAACTGGTATTGTGCAGGTCTAAAGTATACTAGTTATTGTTAAAAAAACGAAAAGGCATGTTAACTGCAACATCCTTAATAGCAACCAAATATCGTAATTCATAGTGGTATTGTTGAAACTGTTATTAATGAAATTGAACTGTACGGCAAATAGTTGCACATATAGAGCATCACATTGTGAAGAACTGAAATAAACAAGGCATAAGGCCATCTCTAGCCGATCCTTTAAAAGTTAACGGACTAAAACCCTTAGTGGATATATATATAGTAGTACTATTCATCACCCAGGCTGCAGAATAAGTTATTCTTCACCCGAGGTAATCTTACGATCGTTTGTCAATAATTTACGTTTGATATTCAAATAGTTACATTAATATTGATTCACTACGTAAAATTTGGCATAACAAAACAAAAAATATAGTTCATAAAATCAGAAAAATTGCATTTTATGTATATTTTACACTATTTTTTATGTTTGTAATTTTACATAACATAAAATATTATTTATAGCGATTTTATATTTTCTTACGCTCTCTATTTACGTATGAAGTAAGAAAAAAATTACGAGACGTAAAAATATGGTGCATTGATTTAAAATAGAGGCGGGTGAAGAATGACTATTCCTCACCCAGGGTGACGAATAGCGCGACCCTATATATATATATATATATATATATATATATATATATATAGGTAAAACTTTGCCTACCATAGCTTGCCACATAACTAGTTAAGGCTTGCTAAACATTTAACAGTTTAAAAGTTATTGAAAAATATGATATAAATATGGGAGCCTCACTCTAATATAATAAGATGATCCAATGGTGTGATTGTGAAAATATGCATTTATGTGTCCTCGACGAGAAAAACAAGCATTTCAGCTCACTGCAGGATCAATATATATATATATATATATATATATATATGAATAGTATTACTATATATAGGGTCGCGCTATTCGTCACCCTGGGTGAGGAATAGTTATTCTTCACCCCCCTCTATTTTAACATCAATACACCGTAATTTTACGTTCCGTAAATTTGGTCTTATTTCATACGTAAAAAGAGAACGTAGGAAAATTATAATCGCCATAAAAATATTTTATGTTACCCAAAATTACAAAACGTAAAAACATTGTGTAAAATGTACATAAAATGCAAATTTTCTAGACTTAAGACCCATATTTTTTGTTTTCTTATGCTAAATTTTACGTAGTAAAATCAATATGAATGTAACTTTTTGTATACGAAATGTAATATATATATGAAACGATCGTAAGATTACCTCGGGTGAAGAATAACGTATTCTGCACCCTGGGTGATGAATAGTATTACTATATATATATATACACACTCCAGCAATTTTTGGCCGTTTCTTGTCGATCCCCTAAACTTAACATTGTAAACTTCAATTTGATCAAGTTCAAAGCAGGTTCAACCGAATGTAGCATGCATTCAAACATAAACATAGATAGTTTTGCATAACCGAACATAAAACATAAATTTAAACTAAACTAAACTACTTTCAGTCGAAGTGGAGGTCGAGTCAATCCTTCCTTGTCAGGTACGGTGTGCCGCGAGCCGGGTCCGGGCCGGTGTCGTCGTCGGGGTCATTGGGGAAGACACTCCTCCACTCGTCGACGACGATCTCCTCGTCCTCACCGCCCACCTCGACGCCCTCCGCGCCGCCTTCCTCGCCGCCTTCGACCTCGTCATCGGAGGAGAGCACGATAACCTCACCGCCCTTCGCGCCGGCAAAGATCACCCGCTCCGCCTCCACGAGCTCCGGATGCTGCCGGCGGAGCTCTTACTTGTAGGCCTCATCGGCGGCCTCGGCCTTGAGGCGCTCCCACGCCTCGCGGTCCTCCTGCGCCATAGCCGAGCTCACCACCCCTGGCGCCGGTGGAACAAGGTCAACCGGACGTGTGCCGAAGGGGATATTGAGCCTAGCCGCCGCGCCGTGGTAGCGGACCTGCCAGCGGTCGTACTCCATGGCCGCGAGCTCGGCCGTGTGGAAGCTACCGAGCCACCGGCGGGTGTGGGTCTCCCGATCCGTAATCTTGGCAACCCACGTCCCCCACCACCGCTGCCGGACCCCGAGGTAGGACCTCGTCGGTGGCCGGGCCCGAGGGAGGACGGGGAAGTCCTCGAACCGGCGTAGCGGCGGGCGGATCGGGCGACCGGCGATGGCGGATCGATAAAGAGCCCACGGAGGACGACGAGGACACCTTGGCGGCCACCTCGCCGGCGTCAGGCAAAGAGGCCGTGATAAACCTCTTTTGGGCCATTGGCTCCTCGAGCTCCCCGGCACACAGACAGAGGTTGAGGATGGAGGCGTCGGCGGCGATAGCGGCGACCTACCAATGGTTTCGAGCGGGGGAGGGGTGGTGTGTGTCTGTGTGAGTTTGAGGAAATACCGCGGCAACTGAAAATTTTACTAGGCGGGAGTAAAATGCCGGGCTACTGAAAATTTGGATCAAGGGCGAGAAGATATTTTTGAGATTGCGAGGGATTCAGAGGCAGGAGTAACAAGGCGGGGCTACTGAAACTTTGAATCAAGGGCGAGCAGCTATTTTTGAGATTGCGAGGGATGCAGAGGCGGGAGTAACAAGGTGGCGCTACTGAAAATTTGAATCAAGGGCGAGCATATATTTTTGAGATTGCGAGGGATGCAGAGGCGGGAGTAAAATGCCAGGGCTACTGAAAATTTGAATCAAGGGATTGAAGCAGAGCGGGAGTAGCAAACATTGCACACAGTCTGCACATACTAATCGTGTGCTATCAAACATAAAAACCTTCCAGGCGGTAGATATTTTCGAGATTACGAGGCAGTAGATATTTTTGAGAGCGGGAGGCAAGCCTCGTCGAGCCCAATCTACTGTGCTGATGTGAGTGACTGCAGGGGCACGGGCATGCCACAAGGGTAGTCTGACCGAACCGTGTCTGTTGCGTACCCAATCGCAGACGGTTTCTGCATCCAACTCGTGTACTGTTTATAAATTTGTCAAAAAGAATAATGCGGGAAAGGGTCAGAACACGAACACACTTGCATGTGGACCAAATATATGTATGAAAAGGGTGGTTTGATGTTTGAATACCCAATGCACAACTTTGATGTGGCACCTGTCGCACAAAGCGCACAGTATTGCTAGTCACCCACCCCCTACCAACCCCACTTCGTGTTGGCGGTAAGGGAATCCTAGCTATGAATGCATGCCCCCAGATAGTTAGGTTTGAAATCTCACCCTACCATAACACAAAACCTATAGGAGTCCATCATATATATGGTCAAACTTCCCCTTTCGCTTCCGGACAAAGGTGGACTGTGTGCCGACCCACAAATGTGTGTTTGTGGCGGGAGATGGGTGAGACCACATACGAACCACCTGCGGGTGGCCCTATACTATATGTATGAAAAGGGTGTGGTGTGATATTTAACTACCATTCACAACTTCGATGTGGCATGTGTGCCTCGCAAAATAACCGGACTTCCCCGACCCCACGGAGGTTGCGGGTAGTGCGAAGTACCCCCCCCCCCCCCACACACACACTCCTGTCGGAGGGGAGGGCATCTCACCAAGATGTACTGTAACACGGACCAAATAGAATCCAACTTGATCATATAACCTCTCTCGCTTGTTGTTGGTCAAAGTGATGGGCGTCCACACAGCCCCGCAAAATGGGCTAGCTTGTCACCGATAAACTTGTGACGGGGTACTGTCTGAAGACAAAACCCACTCTGTGCATGTGGCCCAATTATGTATATGTGTGTGTGGCGTTTGAATACGCAATGAACAAATTTGATGTCGCACCATGCTTTTTGGAACCGTAAAATCCCGACACTGATCGAGCGAGGGTTCACGATGTGTAGCATGCATGCGCTCAAACTTAATTAGGCCTAGACTGATCGACCTACTATACGGTAACATGAACCAAAGAAGAAGAATCCACCCTGGTAACCTTTCTCGTCGTTGGTCTAAATGATGGACGTCCACGTGGGCCCACGAATATATATAGGCTTGCCGCCCATAACTAAGCGAGCGAGAGTGTCCAAAGACAACCATTGCATGCATGTGTCCCAAACATATTTATGGAGGTGCGTGATGCATGCATATGTGTTGAATACCTAATGCACAACATTGATGTGGTGCATGCGTTCAAAATCGCGTAGGTCCCCACATAGAGCAAGAGGTTCATGACGTGTCGTGTGCTCGCCCCCCCTTCGATCTGGCGGGATGGATTCATGTGTACACATGCGCTATTATATATGTAATCTCACATCATGACCTATATCGCGAGACAAACAAAAATTAATCCCCTCCTAAGTCAAATTAATTAACCTCTCTCGTTGTCAGTGAAAGTGATGGACCAAGCGGGCTGACAGATGGAAGCATCGCCGATAACCACGTGAGTGAGTGCCACAGGACAACCACCATCGCTTGCATGTGTGCCAAAACATATATATGGAGAGGTGTGTGGTTGTGATGTTTTGAATATACCTAATGAACAACCTTTGATGTGGCATTTGCCTAAAAAACTGCAAAGTCCCCACACAGAGTGAGGTTCATGTGTGACACCTAGTATATGTTGGTCCCATCCCCCCTTCGACATGTACTATATATATATACTCCTACCCTAACACAGCCCTAAAAGAATTAATCCTCCTGGTTCGTCGAATGTGCCTCTCTCTCATTGGGTCAAAGTGATGGAGGATGACCTCGCGGGCCCACAGATGGAAGCACCGCACACGAGTGAGTTTTTATAGGGCAACCACTGCCTGCATGGTATTGCGTGATGATTGAATACCAATGCACAACTTTGATGTGGCACCTGCCTCGGGAACCGGAAAGTCCCCACATGGAGCGAGGTTATGACACACACATATATATATAGAGAGAGAGAGTATACTTGTTGCCCCCTCTTTGACATGTACTACATACTCCTACCGTGCATATACATAACACAAACAAAAAAAGAACCATCCTTGTTGGTCAAATTAACCTCTCTCTCGTTGTACATTCAATTGATCGACGAAGACCTCGTGGGCCAACAGAGAGTCACACGCGAGCGAGTGTCATAGGACAACCACCGCGTGCATGTTGTCGTGTGTTGTGTGATGTTTGAATACCCAATGCACAACTTTGATGTGGCACATGCTTCACAAACTGGAAACACACTACACAGAGGTTCACGATGCGTAGCCCGCTCACTTCGAGCCGGTGGGAGGGACTCATGTGTACGCACGTGCCCGAACTTTGATATGGAATCTAACCATGATCCACACCGTAACACACATGCCAAAGATGAACCCACCTTCGGTCCGATGCCTCTCGTTGTCGGTGGAAACTGAAAACCTTTGTGGGCTAACGAATGGGCACGTCGCTGCTAACCACACGAGGGGGTGTCCGAGAGGACCACCAATGCATGCATGTGGCCCAACATGTATGTATGAAAGGGTTGTGTAATGCTTTAAATAACCAATTCACGACTTTGATGTGGCATATATACATGACTCACAAAATGATTAGTAATCCCACATCACGGAGGCTCGTGACTAGTAGTGTACTGATGGACCCCCCCCCCCACACACACACACACACAGAGACACACATCCCGCACCACCACCTCCACTCTGAGGCATGTCAAACTTTTTCTGCAGTGAACATGTGACCAAAGGAGTGTCGTGTTAAAGTTTGAAAAAAAATAGAGATCATTCGACCCGTTTTATACATTGATTGATTTCCTAGGGATTTAATGTGCAAAAATCAAATTTGAGCTACATGTGCACCAAAATGGATTGCAAAATCATATGTGTGTCGGGTGCATGCTTTCCCCGTGAATTTTTTTTCAAAACATTGAGAATGTTGATTTTTAAAATTCAGTAAATCCAAAACTTAGTTCAAATTCATGAAACTTATCGTGGTGTCATATATGGACACCGGTAGACTGTGATATTGTATTTTTTTTGTCAAATTAGAGACAAGTTTTGATATAATCTACTTACAATCGGGAGATTGTTAATAACTGCCAACCAATATCTCATACGGAATATTTATTTGGACCGTGTGCGTTAGACCATGCCATGCTTCGGTTAAGTAGTAAAGCGGCATAATGAATCATCAAAAAAACAAAAAAAATATGTGCCGCCACGTGCCCCGTGTGGCATGCGAGCAGGTGTGAGTTGACAGGACGCATGCGAGCAGTCCACTGCGCAGGTATACCGGGAGGCATGCATGCAGGTGTGTGAATTGATGGGAGGCGTTTTTGCCGCATAGTGTCACCGGGAGGCGTGCGAGTAGCTATGTGAAATGATGGTATTGGAATGCCAGAAGGCCGCCGCGCAAGCTCACCGGGAGGCGAGACAGCCTTTGACCGCTGCCCGCCTCACATCCACTGGTCCGTATTAATGGCGAGCCCGAGCAGCCGCACCCCCCATCCTGGCCACACACACAATCCTCTCTCTCCGCCCGCATCCTCGATGTCGCTCTCAGTCCTCAAAGCCGTCAGTGTATGAGGATGCCGCCAAAGCACCCCATCGGAGGGAGTGGCGACACCGAGGCTGCTGAAGCACCGGAGCACGGCGTGAATATGGAGACAGAGGTTGCCGTCGCCGCCGACGAGGTAGAGAACGAGGCTGCCAACAAGTGGAGGCGGGTCGGGAAAGAACCACAAGCGACTCCAGCAGGCCTAGACTTCATCAGCAGCCTCCCCGATGATATGTTGACAGTCATCATATCCCTCCTCCCAATCAAATATGGGGCAAGGACAACCTTCCTTTCCTGGCGGTGGCGCCCCCCTATGGCTCTCCACCCCTCTCGGCCTCCTCGACGCCCACGACCTCTGCCATGGCTATGGCAAAAGCTTGGATGCGTTCTCCCAGATCCTCGGCAGTCACCATGGCCCAATCAGAGGCCTTATCACAGGCAAGTTCCGTTCCAACGGCAAGGACCGAGCCAAGATTGACGAGTGGTTCCGATCCCCAGCCCTAGATCAGCTCGAGGAGCTCAGTTTTAATGGTGGGCATATGCGCTCGCTGCCAACGTCCGCGCTCCGCTTCACGCCCACGCTGCGCCTCGCCAAGTTCATGAACTGCCATTTCGCCCCCCCTAATGACGCGCCTGCTCTTTTTCTACCACGACTGAAGCACCTCTAGCTCGTCGCCGTCTGCATCCCAAAGGATGACATGGAGCACCTGCTCCATGGCTGTACTGCACTCGAGTTCCTTTGTCTTCAAGCGATGAATTGGTCGAGTAGCTTCCACATCACCTCCATGACTCTCCGGACTATTTGTGTGTGTTGCTGGTGCTGCAGCAAGAGATCACAAAAGGTGGACCACAATATGGTCATTGAGGACACACCTTCACTTGAGAGATTACTTGTAGTTAATCAATGTCATTTCTACGCCAAAATTGATAGTGGTGGGCTACTCGTCTGTCAAATACTCCGAACTTGTTATTGGATCTACACCCGTTCAGGTACAACAGTCGCCTTCTACCTCTCCTTCTTGATATCAACATTATTTCTAGTTTTGAAGATGTATGTTCGTCTGTCATCCAGAAAAGCTTGACCTAGATTCTGCGCATAGTGAAGGTCTTGGCACTAGAATCTATCGGCCCCAGCCTGCACGAAGTTATCAGTTTCCTGAGATGCTTTCCGTGCCTGAAGAAGCTGTATATCGAGGTGATGTTCCTTTCCTGTTAAATGTTAACCATAAGGGAGTTCAATTTTTGGCACCTTTTCCCAAGTTTGCAATGACAATGTACTACAATTTCTGAAGAAATTTTGGAGGATTTCAGGACATACACTCCCCACCCCATATTGGTTGCTTGATTCATATGGTTACAATCCATAAGCATTTCTCCTTTGGATTCATCTGTACTAGTTTTCTTAGGGAATTTTTCATCCACTCCAACCTCTTGTGAAGAAGGCTACATTTTTCTAGATTGTAATAAAATGCCCATGTTAATCATGTCAGATCGAAGATGGCACATTGGTGTATTTTACAAATCCTGCAAACCAAATAGGCCTGTAGTAGTGTTCAAAACAGCATGTAGGCACTAACACGTTCTCTTCTTTTGCAGATAATAATAGGCCCGATGGTGGATAATGTGATACAATATAACGACAATCACATCGAATGCCTAGATCTGCATCTCTCAAAAATTACTTTGAACTCCTACCGAGGGACCTTACCGGAGATTATATTCGCCAGGTTCTTTGTTGTCAGAGCAAGGGTGCTGAAGGTAATGAGGTTGAACATGCATTTATATAGAAAATATGAATGGGTTGTTGATCAAAGCCGGCAGCTACTATAGAATGGAAGAGGCTCCAAAAAAGCTAAACTTCGTATTGGAACTGCATATGACAGAGTAATTGGAAATCGTTGTGTCAACCCCATACATGACTTGTCAGCGGCTGATCCCTTTGCAGAAATGACGAGGTTTCGAAACCAGCCATACTATTTGTATTTTTAGTTTGAACCTCTCTTATATCCATGTTCAACTGATCAGCACGGGTGTTTGCAGCTGAATGAGCTGAATTTCATTTCTAATATCAGTTTGAACCTTGTAATCTTCGAATTTGAGCCATGTAACTCTGGAATTTGAACCTTGTAATATTTCTGGCTTTTGTGGTACAATCATTGAAATGGCATCGTATGAGACTCGTATATTGGTAGTACTATTTTGACCTTAATATGCAATAGACTTAGATTTTATTAACCATTCAAGACCAGGGATCCAGCCGGAAGCAGAGCAATGGCAAGCGTCGTCGCAACAAGATGTAGATGATTAGATGCTCGTTTATCCTAGTTTAGTATGCATGTAATTGCTTACTTTGGTGTGTGGAAATGTATGTGTGTAGTCACTTACGTAATTGTATGCTTAATTCGGTTACGCAATGCTATTCTTATAAGTATATATGTTGATGTTCTGTAGACAGAGCAAATCACATCGCACACAGACTAAACAATGGAACCCGTCGGTGATGATTTCATCAATCACTCACAATTGTATACGAGCAATAGTTTGCTCACAACACACACGGCTTGTTAACAGGAATCGTCTGTGTTGTTATCGGTCTTCCCACACATTTCCGATTACAGACCTGTTTGCCGCGTATCACACACATCTTGTTAAGTTGAACCGTGGCTGTTCTCTTGGCTCAACGCAAACAGTTCATCCGAGTGAACTGTATGTCGTATATCGCACACACCTTCACCTGGATGACCGTCTCTTTTGTGGTGCCTAATCACAAACAGTTCATCCGAGTGAACTGCATGCCGTATATCGCACACACCTTCATCTGGCTGCCCGTTTCTGTTCTTCTGCCTCATCGCAAATAGTTCATTGAACTGAACCGTATGCCCAGCATCGCACACGCAACCAAAATCTGAACCATCTTTGATGTATCCGCCATCGCAAACATTTTGCATCTTTTTTGACTGTTTGTTTACATCATCGTTTGTGATTAATGCGTCACACACAGTTTCGTCAAAGGGGCTCTGATCGTAGTGCTGCGTTAGCAGCATCCTGTAGTAGTGTTTCCAAATTTTCACATGGTAGTTGTATTAGTGCACGTTAACTGTAGAAATTTTTTGAAGGCCATATGAGGAAGCTATCGCTCGTTCGTCATCAAACATGCATTGTTCCCTCTCGAAACCATGAGCCTTCTAGTGAGTTGCTCCGATTTCTGAGGGGTGTGTGTCCAAACTTTCGTCAAACATGCCAAATTTTTTACCACATCATCTTGGTGGTATGACATTACATCAAGCAAGGTTTTAATGTGTTTCTGGTCATTTTTAAATTTTTTGGAATTTAAATGCATGGTACTCCATGCATGTGTCCAGGCCGTGACACCAATATGTTTGAAAATTCCTTCCAATTTACTGCACATGGAATTAACTCACACACAAGTACACAAATATGACTTTTCAAAAATGTTATGGTTAGCTGTTGCATGTACATGTAGTTCAAATTTGAATTACGGTCATTAAATGGCTAGAAAATCACTTAAATGTCTTAAAAGGTCAAATGACCCCTGAAAATTTCCAAATTTTGACATGACAGTTGTATTAGTACTACAAATTTTCTCGTACACATAAACCACCATCCGTTCCCACTTTACTCCAAATTTGTCTTTCACAGCTAATAAAAAATATCAACAACATCACATAGTTTTTCTATAGGAACCGTTTGCGATGAAAATTCATGGGTCTATTTAAGTCTTCCTCCTTAAGCTTCGCAGGCTTCGTCTGCTCCAGTGCCGGCAACCCCCGAGTCCATGAATCCCGATCCCCATTCCCGCAACCCCTTCTTGCAAAGATGATGGCATGGAAACGCTTCGTGAGGGCCCGTACGGTGGCCGCGTCCTCCCCAAGCACCGCCGCCTACGCCGAGACCGCGACCGCATCCACCAAGAGGGCGTCTACGGCAGCCGACAGGGCAGCTGCAGCAGCCGAGACGGCTGTAGCAGCTGCTGTGAAGGCGGCTGCAAATGCCGAGAGTGCTCGAGCTGCCGTCCATGCCACCGATGTCGCCCTGGCCCTGGTCGAGGCCATCCACGCCAAGATCGAGGATGCACGCCCCAAGATATTCCAGGCCACCTCAGAATCCAGCATGCAACCCACGTCCGAAAATGCGGCGGTGGCCATGGAGCACCTGCTTCCTCATGAGATCGCCAAGTGGGAGCTGGAGATGCAGGAGGCGGCGGAGATCGAGGAGCGTTGGGAGGAGGAGTTGCGTGTGGCCGAGGTCGAGATAGGGAAGAGTCTGTTCGTCGAGGAATCGGCGGTGGAGTACCAACGCGAGCTTTGGCGCAGCCACTACTACGAGTACTACAACCTTGAGGGTGGCGCCAAGGACGAGGACGAGGATGAGGACGCGGTCGACTTCAGCAGGGGGACGCGGAGTCCACTAACGACGGCATCTCGCTAGGACAAGTCATCGACGTCTCATCTCACACCGGTGATGCATAGGCCGACGCGGCTGTGGCTTTGTTAAAATTATGCATACTTAGGCTTTTTTTATAATGCTGGTCTTTTGTTAGAGCAATGTTTAGGTCAACTGGCTTTGTTTAATTACTAAAATTGCTCGATTCAGTAAGTGTGGTCTGTGTGCTGTACGCTCTTTTGTGTGCCCAAATTAGCAAGCGATGTTAAATTATGCAATGACGTGGATGAGGACAGTACCCAGGGAAATTTCCACCAAAATTTGAATTATCAAACTCATCCCATGCGCATAAAGCAGAAGAATCATTTGCGATGCACACAATCGTTCAAAGTGAATGGTGTCCGGCGGCACCGCGCGCAAAGTTTCCCTCCACATTTCTAAATTTTTGGCCTACCACCGAAATATCTACCCACCCCCTTCCCCACCCCCTTTTCTCCCCGACCACTAGTCACATTTCCCCTATTTCCTCCTTCCTTCCTTCCGAAGCTATAGCCGCTTCCTCGCTTACTTCCTCGCTCTCGCTGTCTTCCATCCTACTGCCGGGGTCACCATGGTCTTCTTCAATGACCTCTCCAGCGGTTCCTCCTCCGACGACGACTCTTACACCACCCGGGTATGCCTCTCTTCTCTCTCTTGGGTTATGACTTGGAATTAAGGATTTTAACCCGACGGTCGATTTAAGTCATTTCTTCCTCTTGTAGCTCCCTAGGACCATCAGTTGCAATGAATGGAGCGGGGTGGCTGAAGATCTGCCTGCTTGTTGTCACCATCAATCTCCATGCATGAAGTTAGTTGCGTTTGAATCTATGGATAGTGGGAGGAAGTTTCTGGCATGTGCAGAGAAGGTTAGCCCCACTTTCGTTGTTACAAATCATTTGTTAGATGTGATTCAGACACTGTCACTGTGCTATGTTATTCTGGATGTTAATACAGTGTCACAGTTTGTACCTAGTATCTAAAAATGTTGCCATCTTATCAGCGGTGCCATTAGAAAATTATTTGGCACCGCTTCAGCGGTTTGTGTAGCCAACTTTGGTCCACACACCCGAGCAGCCAAGCAGTAAATTACTAAATCTTTATGGCATGAAGGAACTGGGCATCGGAGCAACTAGGTGCTCTGGAGTCCGGTTCCATGATTTTTTTCCGCTGCATCTGCTCGCCAGTCCAGGGCACCGGTGCCAAATGTAGCAACCGTTGTCTTAACACCGGTTTTGGCAGACATAGTGGACGGCCTTAGTGCTATTAGTTCTATGTTACTAAATTTGTGCATGTACACACCTGCTAGTATCTGTTTGATGTCATCCAAACACTGTCGCTATGCTGTTGCAGTTATATTTAGCTTCCTCACAAAATGTTCAATTTGTTATTTATAGTACATGACTAAGAACTTGTAGCGTTGTTGTAGTTAATTATAGCTTCTGATGTTTCAGAATTTGGTTGTTGTCCCAGTAGCAATTAATTCATTTGCACATTGATCTTTTTGAGAAGATATGTCATAATTAACCTGTTTCTTCACTTTTTCAAAATATATATTTGCTGATTTTCTATGTTGCTAGAAACCCATTTCCCCTACAATTGTTACTAATCTAGTTTTAAATATTATAGGATGAACGGAAGTGTTCTTACCTGGAGTGGGTTGATCAAGAGTGGCCACAGTCTTTGAAGATGTGCCTAGCAAAGCTCTGGTGCATGTATGAGGAAGAGAACAGAGGTAGGCTTAGAGAAAGTGTTGTCAACGCTGAAGAATATTTCAAGATGCGGAAAAAAGAGGAAGATGGAGAATGAGCTTAGATTTTTTAAATTAGACTTTGCTAAGATGGTGTTGGCGAAGGAGGAGGCACTTTCCTAGTTGGTCAGTGCAAAACAGGTTCTTACTGAACTGAAAGCAGAGGTGGATAAGACGAGCCTGGATGATCTCAATTAGGGAAATGGATATATTGTTCTAATATTGTTCTTATGAAGGTGAACTAGCAATATGCTGTTTTAAGGTAGAACAATATTATTCTCCTTCATCAGCGGTGCCTGATATGAGATAAAACTAGCTAATATTGTTCTCCTTCATCGACTTAGCTATCGTACTGTGATGTTAAAATATATTTGTGTGCCTGATATGAAATTGGCAAACAGCTGTTCGATATGAAATGTGAATTTGCGTAATACTAAAATTATTAATTGTAAATTAAAAAACTTGCTAAATGGGCCATGGAACTTTGCAAACGGCTCTAGCAGTAAAAGCGGTTGTGATGGATAGCCCAATGCCATACAGTTTTCTTCATCAAATCATGTGTGATGTAGTTGAATAAAAGCAAACAGTTAACCGAGGCAGAGCGTGTGTGATCGTTACACCTATCACACACGAGGCTATACATAAAACTATGTGGAATGTATATATGAACGGAAACGTTTTCCCTCGATTGACTGTGTGGGATATACATAGTAATGGAAACGTACTTCTTGGACTGACTGTGTGGGATGTACATAAGAACGGAAAGGTATTCCTTGGATTGACTATGTGGAATGTACATAACAAACGGGAACGTTTGTCTGGGACTGACTGTGTGGGATGTACTTACGACCGGAACCGATTGGGCCTGTATAATTGTATTTGATTGCTCATCCATCGCACACGATCTCATTTTGCCCAGTGTGTGTGACCGGAGGGCCTATCCCCGATGGTTTTTGGGTCATGTGGGAAGGACCCCCCCTATCACACACACTCACTTGGCGGCGGTTCAGAATGTCATCGCGAAAAGGGGTTAAAAACCATTTGTATAGCAGTTCGCTGTACCAGTGTAATCTTTATTATATAACCCTCATACTCGATTACATGGATAGATCCCGAAGCAAAAACTTAAAGATTAGATCACACTAAAACTTTTATTCTACTAGATCACAATATAACCAAAAGGATCGAACTAATATAAATGATAAAGATAAAGATGGGATTGTGATATGATACCGGGGCACCTCCCCCAAGCTTGGCGCAAGCCAAGAGGAGTGCCTATACCCGTGTACTCAAGTCTCCTTCTTGGGAGGTGGTGATGATGAAGTTGATGATGTGGGAGGCTTGTCCTCCGTCTTCCAAGGCGTAGGCTCCCCATCATAGAAGGATGAACGAGTCTCTAGAATCCTGAAATCTGCAGCTAAACTCATCCTCTTAAATCTAGACTCATACTCACAGTTTTGGTTTTGAAGGTCATAGATCTGTGCTTGGAGCTGCTCGATTTGCTCGTGAAGCTTGAAGATGGCCTCTCCAATATTGTCGTTGTCCATCTTGTGATCATGGGTGAAATTCATGAGCATGGAGTGGTTGGCGTTGAGTCCGCGTTCCACCATCCCTTGGCACTTGAAGATCTCCTGCTCCATCTCCTCAAGCCTGGTCTCCACGCTTCCGGTCTTCTTTGGCTCTTGAACATCCCGGATGTTAAGCACCCCCTCACGCCCCTCAATGTTTTGAGGGTGTGTCATCACCTCCGAAGGTAGAGGTTGATGACCTTCTCGTAGAACTTGTCCTTGGAGTAACTTGGAGATGTCATGGTGATCTAGATCTGTCAGAAAAATAGCTTGAAACAAGAACAGAGGATATTGTTGCGATATGGTGGTCAAAACCTCTGGGGGTTTATACAATGAATTTTTATCGTGCAAAACAAGTAATCTGGGAGAAAACGGAGTTTGGACGGTGCACGAGGGCACCACAAGCTCGGGAGGCGCACCCGGGGGGGTAGTGTGCGTCCCCTAGGCTTGTTGCCTGCTCGTGCGCTTTCCAGACTACTTATTATTTTCATAATTTTTAAAATAGTCCAAAATGGAGTAAAATTCCTTTTATGGAACTTTTGGAGTCGATTAACTTACCGTATCACATAACTATTGTATAGCAATTGGAGATATTGTGCCTTCGGGTTAGTGCCTTCGACATTGTTGATCTTGATAGCGCCGGAACGATAAACTTCTTAGATAATGTAAGGCCCTTCCCATTTGGAGAGAAGTTTTCCTGCAAAAAATCTTAAACGAGAATTGTATAGCAAGACTTGGTCACCTACATTAAATTCCCGCTTTTGTATTCTTTTTTCGTGCCATCTTTAAACAATTTAGCGTTTTCATAGGGTTGGGTTCTCCATTCATCAAGTGAGCTAATGTCAAATAACCTCTTTTCACCGGCAAGTTTAAAATCATAGTTGAGTTCTTTAATTGCCCAATAAGCTTTATGTTCTAATTCAAGAGGTAGGTGACATGCCTTTCCATAAACCATTTTATATGGAGACAAACCCCTAGGATTTTTATAAGCAGTTCTATAAGCCCACAGTGCATCATCAAGTTTCTTAGACCAATTTTCCTAGATCTGTTGACAGTGTTTTGCAAGATCAACTTTATTTCCCTATTACTTAATTCTACTTGACAGCTAGACTGAGGATGATAAGGAGATGCAATTCTATGGTTAACCTCATATTTAGCAAGAAGTTTATGGAAAGAACCATGAATGAAGTGTGAACCACCGTCTGTCATTAAATATCTAAGGACTCCGAACCTCAGGAAAATAACTTCTTTAAGCATTTTAATAGAAGTGTTGTGATCAGCACTACTAGTTGGAATAGCTTCTACCCACTTAGTAACGTAATCAACAACAACTAAAATATGAGTATATCCATTGGAGGAAGGAAAAGGTCCCATATAATCAAATCGTCAAACATCAAATGGTTCAATAACAAGTGAATAGTTCATAGGCATTTCCAGACGTCTACCAATATTACCAATTCTTTGACATTCATCACAAGATAGAACAAACTTACGAGCATCTTTGAAAAGATTAGGCCAATAAAACCCAGATTGTAATACCTTCTGTGCAATTCTGTCTCCCGCATGGTGTTCTCCGTAAGACTCGCAGTGACACTTCCATAGGATTTGTTCCTATTCATGCTCAGGTATACAATGTCCAATAATACCATCTACTCCTTTATAAAGGTGTGGGTCATCCCAAAAGTAATGTCTTAAGTCAAAGAAAAACTTTTTCTTTTATTGGTATGTGAAACTAGGTGGTATAAATTTGGCAACAATTTTGTTAGCATATACCAAGGAGAATTATGAGAAGCATTTATGACAGCTAGTTGTTCATCGGGGAAGCTATCAACAATAGGTAGTGGGTCATCAATAATATTTTCTAACCTAGACCAGTTGTCAGCTACTGGGTTCTCAGCTCCTTTCCTATCAATAATATGTAGATCAAATTCTTGTAGCAAAAGAACCCACCTATGAGTCTAGGTTTAGCATCTTTCTTTTCCATAAGATATTTAATAGCAGCATGATCTGTGTGAACAATTACTTTGGAATCAACAATGTAAGAAACGAAGACCGGTCCTCCCACGATGAGAGGATCATTGGTGATGATGATGGCTTCGATTTCCCCCTCCCTAATGGAAGTTTCCCCGACAGAATAGCTCCACCGGAGCCCTAGATTGCTTCTGCCCAGGTTCCGCCTCGAGACGGCGGCACTTCGTCCCGAATGCCTTCTTATGATTTTTTTTTAGGTCAAAACCCTTCATATAGCAGAAGATTGACACCGGGGGCTGGCCAGGGGGCCCACAAGCTCAGGGGGGCGCCCTAGGGGGTAGGGCGCGCCCCCAGGCTTGTGGGCACCTGGTGGGTCCCCTTCTGATCTTTCTTCGCACAATATTTTTTATATATTCCAAAACAATTCTCCGTAAAGTTTCAGGACATTTGGAGTTGTGCATAATAGGTATCTCAGATTTGCTCCTTCCCGGTCATGAATTCCAGCTGCTGGCATTCTCCCTCTTCATATAAATGTTGTAAAATAAGAGAGAAAAGTCATAAGAATTGTATCCTAAAGTGTAATAATAGCCCATAATGCAATAAATACCAACATAAAAGCATGATGCAAAATGGACGTATCATGGTGAAGGAGGAATCACCCTCCATAGACCACGACCGATTAACTACACTACAGAGGTCTCATCAGAAGTGCTATACGAGGTATCACCCTCGGCACTCGATAGTAACCCTGTAGTGTCGTAACTAGGGGGGCTGATGTGATGTGTCGGGCTTAGGACGTCGATCACGTTGATCGAGTCATCGATCATAAAGCGGGGGCAACAAGGACAAGGTGAGGGGTCACTGGTGGATCACTAACCAACCTATACTAAGCATATAGGATAAGCAGGTAGGTAACAATAGCAGGTTACAAAATCAGGCTATGCATCAGAATAGGTCCAAACAAACAACAGTAGCAAAATCTAATGCAAGCATGAGAGAGAAAGAATGGGCGATATAGGAATGATCAAGGGGATTTTGCTTGCGTGGAAGCTCTGCTGCAAGGGGCTGAATGTCAGGGGCGTAGTAGATCTCGGGAGAAGCGTCAGTCTCGGTGCCTACCAGAGAGGGGGGAGAAACAATAAATATAAAGCAAACAAGTGTGTCACGATGCATGACATGACAATATGCAGTGCTAGGGGTGAACTAACGCAGTACTACACAATACAGATGAAGAGGGAAAACATCTTGCAATGTTTTTCCAGAGTTTGGCATTTTCGGACAGACGAATCTAGGGGGAAGGATCTATGTTCATCACGCTAGAGGCATGTGATAGATGAACGGATTGCACGTTCAGCTTCGTTATATTTTCTGACCAACTTTCATATATAAATTATTTTCATTTGACTTATAGATTATTTTATATTAATTTTCAAAGTTTTAAACATTTTCTGAAATTAATATTATTTAAATTAATTCAAAAATTAGATTATAGCTTCAGCATGATGTCAGCAGTCAACACAGCCGGTTGACTGGTCAAACTAACAGCTGGGTCCCACATGTCATTGATAGTGGGGCTAACAGAGGGTTAATTTTAACTAAACTAACTAATTAACAACCTGGGCCCACCTGTCAGTCACTAATTAAGTTAATTAATTATTTTTAAAACATTTTTCAGTTAATTAGGGGGGTGGGCCCATTTGTCAGCGGCTGGGGTTTGCCCAGTCAGCAAGTTGACCGGGGTCAATGTTCAGCCGGGCCCATGGGGGCCACTGGTTAGTGACCCAGGAGGTGGCCCCGGCCAGGCCACGTCGGTGGCGGTCGCTGTTCAGCCGCCGGCGATGCAGAAAGGCGGCGGAGGCGCTCGGGAGGGGTCGGGAAACACCTACAGGGCTCGGTTTGGGGGCGCGCTTGGGTCCGCTCGAATGACCGCGACGAGGCGCGTTACGTGGTGGTGGTGGATCATCGGGGGATGGTCGGTAAGGCCGTCGACGTTCGGGTGTCGGAGGGGAAAGGGCTACGGAGCACTAGGGGGCACGAGCGTGGGTGCGTTGTGCTCCTGGGAGCACCAGGAGCACGACGGTGAGCTCGGGTGAGGCCCACGTCGGCCGTGGCCGCGTCGGCGGAGCTCAACGGTGGAGGGGTGTTCGGCCATGGCATCGGGGGCGAGTTACGGGCGCGGGGTGGGGCAGGGGAGAGAGAGGAGATGGTGCGGGGCTCACCGTGGTCTTGCAGAGGTGCACGAGTGGGATCAGGGGGGGCTTGGTGGAGTGAACGGGGCGGCAGAGCTCTGGCGTCTGGAGGTGGAAGAAGACGGCGTCGAGGGCGATGTGGGGGCTCCGAGCTCAGACCGGTGGTCGGGAGCGACAAGGCGGGCGGCGGGGGAGCTCGTGGACACCTTCTCAGGGGGCGGGGCGACGGCGGGCACGCAGGCGAGATCGGCCATGGCGACGGGCGCGTCGGCTGCGACGGATCTGAGGAGGGGGAAACGATGGAGAGGACGAGGGGGAGCGGGGAAGAGCGAGTGGGAGAGAAGCCCGAGGAGAGGGGGGGTTCATGGCGTTCTTATCCCCTCGCCGTCGACGGGGACGTGGTTGGGGGCGACCGTGGCTCGGGCGCGAGTCTGGTCGGCCGAACAGTGCGGGGAAGGAGACGACCCGTGGGGAGTGGGCTGGGCCATCTGGGCCAGCCCCTGTGCCTTAAGACCCAGTCTGGCCTGGCCCTTTTCTTTTTTCCCCTTATTTCTTTCCTGTTTCCTATTTATTTTTAAAACAAAATAGTTTTATAAAATATAAAACTTGCACCTAAAATATTATTATAATTTAGGCTACTGCCACATTAAGTTTAGTATTTAAATAAATTAGTTTGTACTTTTATAATTTTACAAAGGCATTTAAATAATTGTTTTAGCCCATGTTTTAATTATTTTAGGGCATTTAAAGACTTTATAAAAATGTTGGCTCACCGCCATAATTAGTTATGGATTATTTGCCACATGATGAACATTTTAGTTTTCATGTTTGTGAATTTCTGTATTTCACTTATGATTTGAATTTGAATTCAAAGTGGAATTTGAAACAAGATATGAGACAAAGATGATCAAGCACTTTTTAGCAAAATGATTAGCTTAATCACAGAGGTTACTGCAGCTCAAAATACAGGGGTGTTACAACTCTCCTTCTCTAAAAGAAATTCTCGTCCCGAGAATTAAGAGGTAGAAGGGAAAAGATCGGGATATTCCGCACGAAGATTATCCTCGCATTCCCAAGTGGCTTCATCTTCAGTATGATTCGACCACTGCGCTTTGAGGAACTTGGTAACCTTCTGACGAGTTTGACGTTCAGCTTCTTCAAGAATGCGGATCGGATGCTCTTTATAAGTGAGACAATCAATTCCGGATCCACTTCACGTTCCGGGTCCTTGAAGCAACGACGAAGTTGCGACACGTGGAAGACGTCATGGAAGTGAGAGAACTGATGTGGCAATTCTAGTTGATAAGTGTAGGATCGAAAGTATGTCTAGAGGGGGGTGATTATACTACTTGACCAAATAAAAATCTATCCTTTTCCCAATTTTAGTTGTGGGCAGATTTTAGCAATTAGCACAAGTCAAGCAATCAACCTACACATGCAATTCTAAGAGTATAACAACGGAAAGTAAAACATTGCATATGAAGGCAAAGGGAAGGGTTTGGAGAAAGCAAACGCAATGGAGACACGGAGATTTTTGGCGTGGTTCCTATAGGTGGTGCTATCATATGTCCATATTGATGGAGACTTCAACCCATGAAAGGTAACGGCTGCGCGAGTCCACAGAGGGCTCCACCCACGAAGGGTCCATGAAGAAGCAACCTAGTATATCCCACCATGGCCATCTCCCACAAAGGACTTGCCTCACTCAATTAGATCTTCATGAAGTAGGCGATCTCCTTACCCTTACAAACTTCTTGGTTCAACTCCATATCTTGACGGAGGCTCCCAAGCGACACCTAACCAATCAAGGAGACACCACTCTCCAAAAGATAATAGACGGTATGTTGATGATGAACTCCTTGCTCTTGTGCTTCAAATGATAGTCTCGCCAACACTCAACTCTCTCTCTCTCTCTCAGATTTAGCTATGTTGGAAAGATGATTTGAGTGGAAAGCAACTTGGGGAAGGCTAGAAATCTAGATTCTTGTGGTAGGATTGGAATGTCTTGATCTCAACACATGAGTAGGTGGTTCTTCTCAAAAAATGTATGGTGGAAGTGTAGGCACGTTCTGATGGCTCTCTCACAAATGGAGAAGGGGGTGGAGGGGTATATATAGCCTCCACATAAAATCCAACCGTTACACACATTTGACTCATCTCGGTGGGACCGAATAGTTAAACTCGATGGCACCGATCTGTTCAAAAATGTGAATGTTAGGAATCTTGGTGGGACCGATGTGCTAGGGCTTAGGGCAAACCTCATCTCGGTGGCGCCGATTGCATCAACTCGGTGAGACCGAAGTGAAGCAATAGGGCAACAGAGAGTTGGTCAAGCCAACTCGGTGAGACCGATTGCATAACTCGGTGAGACCAAATTAAATGCTACAAGTCACAGATTGTTGGAAATGCCATCTCGGTGAGACCAAGATCCGTATCAGTGAGACCGAACTGTTAGGGTTTCTGGCTATGGCTATGTCATATGAACTCAGTGGCGCCAGATAGAAAGAATCAGTGGGGCCCAGTTGGAGTTTAGGTTTTTGGCATATATGGATGGAGAAAGTGGTTGAGGGTTTTGGAGCAATATCACTAAGCATTTGTGCAAGCAAGCCATTAAGCAACACCTAATCCCCTTCTAATAGTATTGGCTTTCCTATGGACTCAATGTGGTCTTGGATCACTAAAATAAAGATGAAGAGTCTTGAGCTTTTGCCAATATTTGTCCTTAGCATTTTGAGGGGTCCACGTCTCTAGTCCATGCCATGCCATTCATTAAACTTCCTGAAATATTTATCTTGAATGGATATTAGTTCAATGAGCTATATGTTGTTATGAATTACCAAAACCACCCGGGGATTAGTTGCACTTTCAATCTCCCCCTTTTTGTTAATTGATGACAACATATAGATCAAAGCTTCGACAAATGATAAAGTGAATGAAATACATCGTCGCTTTGAGAAGTATTAGATAAGCAAGAGCTCCCCCTAAATTTGTGCATTATTTAAAATTTGCGTTTGAATGCAAATGCACAATCGATTAGGATCATGGGTCACTCTTCCTTGTCACATACATCTTGGTGGAGCGCACAAAATGATATGAGTGAAATAACATGCACGCATCACCAAATACATAAGTGAATGATCATACACAAATAGACATAGAGATAGGCATAGATCACACATTAAGCAAAGTATGATCAAACACACGACCACACAAAGTATCTCACAAGCATAAGATAATAAGTAGCACAAACCAAACAGACGAAGTAGCAATAGGCAAATAAAAAACCAATAAGCAAAAGAACGAGACACTCTCTCTCGAAGCCTATGATCTATACATTTTCTCCCCCTTTGGCAACAAGTTATCAAAAAGCTTGAAAAAGTATAGTGCTATACGACACTCTAGGCACGATCTTCGGGAGCTCCTGAAGGGGTCTTTTGGCTTGTTGCTCCGGTGTGCGTAGATGGCATTGAGAGAACTGCTTCTGCAAATGCCTTGGCTGATGTCTGTTGAGCTGGTGGTGTTGACACTGGGGGTGGCACTATGGCAGTGGCGGCAGGGGAAAAGTGTGTAGTCCTGGTGTCTGCTAATGGCATAGCTGATGACCTTTCTGCCCTTGGCACTGTCTAGAATCTGTCAGTGGTAGGTCTGTCATCACTATCCTCAGCATCATCTCTCAGCTTCTCCACAATAGATTGTATCTCTGTGACCTTGACATCAAGATTGTACATTTTGTCCTCAACTATTCGCTCTAGGCTCTCCTGGTTCTTGGCTAAGTTGGCCAGACTTTGCTCAATCCTTAGAGTTGATTCTAGAAGATATGTCAATTGGTCTTGCTTTGACTTGAGATTCACTATTGAAGCATTGGGTGCACTGGCTGCCTTTGCTGCTTTGGCTGCTTTTGCCTTCTCAGCCTTCTCTTCGGCCTCAACTGAAGTTGGATGTGAAGCATCCATCACCACTTCATTATCTTCAAACTCTGGCTGAAGAGGAAGGTGCTCCCTGTCAAGCAGATATGTGTCTGTACCAACCTTGGAGTTGATAAGCATCTGGATGTGTGGTGCATATCCACATGACCTCTTCTGATTAGCAGCAGTCCTTTTGATTGTCTCTACAATCAGGCTCATGACTTTGAACTTCTGTGGTATATCAAATCAGTGAAGCAGGTTGATGGAGTGGCCACGGATCATCCTCTCATCTCCAGATTTAGGCAACAAGGTATGCCTCAAGATATAGTTTATGGTGGCCAAACCAGCAAGCAGAAAGTAAATGGAGCCAAACTTGTGTGTGTCGAAAGCCTCATCAGGAATGGTCTTGTACATGTGTGCCATAATGTTGTGATCCATCCTGGGCTTTCCATATACATCAGTGTCATTTTCTCCTTCTACAGGGGCATTGATAAGAGCAGCCCACTCTGAGATTGATGACTGGTATCTAGTGCCCTCAGTCATCCACACAATTTTTCCATCTGGGTAAAAGCACGCTGTGGAGTAAAACTGCATTACCATCTCATCATTCCACTTTGTGAGCTTTTGTCCAACAAAAGCATCAACACCTGTCAGTCTGAAGCTCTCATGAACATGGGGGAAGTAATCTTCATTGTCATCTATGTACTTCCAATCCACCCATTTCATGTTGCTTATGATGGGCTTCTTGTCAAGCAGCACCATCTCATAAAAGTCTTGCTGTTCTCTGGTATGGAAACGATAGTCACATGTTGTTCTCCTCCTCACTGAGTATGGATCAGTTTTCCTCTATTGTCTCAGTCCACTATCCTTCCTGAGTTTCATGTTTTCAGCCACTGGATGTCGATCATCATGGTCTGGAATCTTTGGCTTCAATTTCCTGAGCACTTGTGGCTCTTCATCCTCTTGAACCTCTGGCACTGGGCCTTGTTCTTTTTAGCAACATGGATTTTCTTGTGGATCTCTTGGGTGCAGCAGGCTTAGGTGCATGCTTGGGTTTGGACTTGGAGGGTGCACCTGCAGATTTCATGGCATTTGCCATTAGCTTTTGAGACTTGGCAGGGGGTGCAGCTGGTTCCTCTTCCTCCTCATCTTCATCATCCACCATCATGGATGGTCTGGCAATCACTCTGGCAATGTTATTCTTCACTCTCTCTTTCCTCTTTTTCTTCCCATTAGCAGCTTCTTCTTCTTCTCTTGGCTCAAGAGTAAATTCCATGGTCTCTTGTGGAACTGTTGATTTTCTTGCCTTAGACATAGGAATTCTCTTTGCAGGGGCCTTCTTTTGGAGTCCTGGCTTGGTAGCAGCAGTAGTGCCATACTCTTTCTTGAGCACTTTCTTCTTTGAGGTCACTTCCTCTTCAACAACAAAGTCCTCATCCTCACTTTCTGAGGTTCTCTTCTTCCTTTGTCTAGTGGCAGCTTTACGCAGATTGCTTGGAGTACTTCTGCTACCCTCATCATAGCTTCCACTAGGGCTTGTGCCTTCACAGAGATTAACCTCTTCCGCTGACTTATTCTGACTATCACTTGGATCAGACATCATGCAGATAGACCCTGTGAATAGATAGGTATGGACAGAGTGGATGAGCATCACAAAAAGCAGCAGATTTTTCAAAAGATTTGAATCAAAACTTTAGTTTTAGTTTTCTGCAGAAAGCATTTCGGAGCTACGATATGAAAATCTCGGTGACACCGAAGCAATAATAGAGTCTAAACACACAAGATCGGTCAGACCGAGTCATGGTTCGGTGACTCCGAGATGCTACGGTTTCACTGAGGTTTTGCTTTCGGTCTCACTGATCAGTACACTTCGTTGGCACCGAGTTGTACTAAGTGCAATGGCCAAGGCGAATCGGTGGGACCAAAAGATTTATTTCGGTCGGTCCGAGATGAGCTCGGCGGAAACCTAACCCTAAATTTTTTCATTGAGTCTAATCTAAAGGAATTTTTCTGTGGATAGAAAGTTCTCATTCAGGGCAAGAAGCTAGGCATTACCTTTGTGTATAGAATCAGAAAGGGAATAGCACAAAGGGGTCGAACTGTACCCTAACTTGGTGACGATTCCCTACGGTGACAACGGTGATGGAGATTCGGTTGACGGCGACGGAGACCTGCGGTGGGGGTGCACAGGCGGAGACGGTGACGCCCCAGAGACCAAGGGGGCGGCAGCAATGGGGTGCGGGCTCGAGTGGTTTGAAGAAATTTTCAACCGTACGGGTCCACAGAATATATACCCATGTGCTGTCGGTGGCACCGAATGGAATGCTTTGGTGGCACCGAGATGCAAAACTGCGTGCATTCAGTGCAACTTGGTGGGATTGAGTCATTCTAATCGGTATCACCGAGATGAAAACCTAGACCAGTCTGGTGATTTCGGTGGGACCGAATAGGAGTGAGTTGGTCTGACCGAAATAAACAAGAAGGTTTTGGAAAGCAGCCCTTGACGGATCGGTGACTCCGAGTGCTCCTCACCCGGAGGGTCCGAAAAAGACTTGTTCAATTTTATTTTGTTATGTAGCATGAATAGAGTTTGAGATGAGAAGAGCATAGATAGGTAGAGAAGGTTCTTAGGAATTCTTGTCTATCCATTTGGCCAATAAAAACAAGACAATCAAAACAACAAATGGATGTCCTTGAATGAAGAAATTATGCAACCAACATGCTCACACAATAAGATAGCGAATGAACATGTGTCAAAGCATGCACAAACAATTCTAGCATCTATCAAGCAATTGGCGATGACTAGGTCATCTATATATGAGTATATTGACTTAGGAGTCAAATGAGAACCTTTGATCATAGGTCATACTCATCATTTAATCACAAGTGGGGTTACCACTTTTACATAAAGCATTAATGTGTCCACACCATTAGAGTTGCTTTAGCTAAATTTTTAGAGCAAAGCTCCCCCTAGATGTGATATCCCCCCTAAGAGGGATGAACTAACCTTGGGTTTTGTCGATGATGACTTCATGTAGATAGTGAAGATGTGGATGCTCAATGTTGATGTAGATCATTTGGAGCAATCCATTGGAGTGTTGCATTTTCAATACCTACACAGGTTAGTCCCACAAGGAACATACAAGGATATCCATAGACATACAGTGAATTGCACATATGATGATGTCCATGAAAGCATTAGGTTACCTTAATCCTTGTCTTACCAACAAGAGGGCTTGTGACTCCATGAACTAGTGCAAGATATGAAAGTTGATTGCACAAGTCCTTGCGAAAATGAATATGTGTTGGTGCAATATCTGCCTTCCTATGTTTTGGAGATTGTTGACAGAAACAGGTATGGACTGATTTGTTTGCTAGTTCATACAGAGAGAAATAGTCCATACAAAACCGAAGAGAATGTTGTCTCTGGTGCTAAGTTCGAGGAACTTTACTGAAGCATATATGCGTTGCAGAGAAGAACGAGCTATATCTATTAAAGTCACGTAGAAGAGAAGATTAATGTGGAGGAATTAACCCCTTGAAAGTTTACTGCTCAAGCAAAGCATTTGGTTCGGTGTTGTCCAAAGAAATTGACTGCAGCGAATGGAAGTCAAAGACAAAGTGAAGACGTAGTATACTTTTCGTTGTTCTTCTTTCGTTCATTTGAGTCATAAGACCTCCGTACTATCAAGAGGGGTATAGGTTCTCGAAGCTTAGATCCGCTGTGATGCTTAGCCCAAAACCTATGAAAGTTGCAAGAGAAATCTCTTTGTGTTCCAAGCAAATACTTGTCAGCAAGAGACTGTGATCTTCTTCACTGCAAGAGATTTGTCTCAGACCGAGGAGTTAGCATTACTTGCTTCGCAAGCAATGTTACCGCTGTGCTCAAAATCCGACTGTTGGACTCATGTCGTTCGGCCATTGGCTGCTCTCGATGTCCAATTTGGTCATTTCCCATCAGGGAAGGCTGCGGCTATAAATAGCCACCCCGCACTGGCTTTGTCCGGTGGCAGCTCCGCTTAAGATTTCAGAGAAGATTGATTTGAGCACCCCCTCTCCGAGTGATTTGAGTTTAAGATCCATCGAGAGAAAATTAAGAGCCCAAACTTAGACAGTTGTTGAGCATCATAGTAGTTCTGAGTTAGAGTTCTTGTACCTATTACTCTTGAGAGCTGCACACTCTCTAGAAGGATAGGTTTCCGCTCGAGTGTTCAAGAGTTGTTGTCTTCACCGAGCTAGATCTTCAGCAACCAAGAGTGATTGTGGTTCGCGAAGGTCAAACGAAGGTTTGGAGATCGCCGACAAGTATCTACCATGAGTGAAATCAACTGTAGTCTGATCAGCTTCGAGTTGAAGGAGAATAGGGTGAAGAGAGTTTATCTTCCGTGTTAAGTTACATCCCCTCCAACCAGACGTAGCCCTTTGGCAGAAGGGTGAACTGGTCTCCCAAATCTCTCTGTCGCCATCGAGCACCTCTGGTTCAATTTACTTCACTACATTACTTTCGACAGTCTTCATATGTGCCCTGTGACGATAATTATCTGATCAGTTACTTTCTATTGTATATCATTCAGCTCCATTATCGTTGTGACAGTTATCATTCGTTGCTCACATTGTTTCACCCTCATCATTCAGTCATGCTATCTTAGTCCTTTTCATTTTCTGTGTTGTGATCATTTACCTCATTATAGTTTTTCTTCATAGTTGTGATATTGTATCTAGCTCTCTATTATGATATTGTATCTGTTGGCATATTGCATTACCATCGTTATCATCATGCCTGTTATATCATATGCTCGAACCATTATTGCATCCTACATCGATGGTTTTGTTCCTCAATAGTATGCGTGATTGAATTCTTTTCAACCGAACCTTATTTTCGTTGCTGTGTTTGGGGTCAGTTCAAAAACTTCGAAAGAATGTTTGAATCTCCCATTCACCCCCCTCTGGTCGATATACTCTTAGTCCTAACAATTGTTATCAGAGCAGGTACTCCATGTCTCTGTTTATTAAAGGTCTAATGTCCTTGGAGTTTTGAGTATGTCGTACACAGGTAGATCCTCGCACTCTGAGAGATTTCCTATCTTCGATGGAAATGATTATATCTACTGGAAAGAAAGAATGAGAATCAGAATTCAAGCCATCAACATAGACTTGTGGGAGATTGTGGAAAATGGATACACCATTTAGCAACCTGATGAGCTCACTTCCGATGACAAAGCTAATCTGCGGTTGAATGCCCAAGTGAAAGATATCATATGCAGCAGCCTCTCAAAAGACATTTTCTTTCAATTTCAAAAGCTCGACACTGCAAAGAAACTTTGGGATGCAATCAATAATGCTTATGAAGAATTCATCGCCAGAATGGATCCTCACACTGAAATGCTTCTTGCCATGTTTGCTGGTTTCAGAAGACTTCGTAAGGAAAATTCTATGGAACTCACTGATCGACTAAAAAACATTGTCAAAACACTTCGTCAGCAAGGAGTAACTGATATAACCAATAAAGATGTGGTCAACAATCTACTGAGTGCTCTTGATGCGACTTTCGATCCCATCGTAGCTGAAATCAAGCAAAGACCAGAGTATGAATAACTTCACTATGTTGAGATCATGACGCTGTTGTCCATTCACGAAGAAAAGATGGAATTTGGAATTGCAGATCAAGAATCTTCTTCAGAAGGTGAAGGAGAAATCCTTTCACATTATGGAAGGTCACAAGAAGAAGAAGATGTCGAGAATCAACACACCATCACCAGAGAACTAGAGATGCTAACATAAAGGCTGAGTGATCTCAAAAGACAAAATTTATGCCTCAGGTATGATGATGTGTTTGACTTGCATGAGTCATCAAGAAGGTTACCTCCGAAAGAAATGAAGTGCTTCAAGTGCAAACAATTCGGCCATCTCATTGCAGACTGTCCTTGCTGGGAAGGAAAACCTAGCAATAGATGGAAATATCTTCACTGTAGTAGATTCACATGAATGGATCGCCATACTAAGCTCTCAAAGAAAAATGAACCATCCTCATCTTCTTCGACAAGACCAGTCACTGACGTGAAAGCCAGAGCAACAATCGAGTCGAATATGAAGAGAATATCACAGCTGAATAGAGCATGTGCTGATATGACCCTGGATTCTGAAGAGGAGGCGACAGATTCTGAATCAGATGATGAAGAATTTCACAGAAGGATAGGAAGGAGCAATGCCTTCATTGCCTATGAATCATCAGAAAATTTACTCGATTCAGACTCCGATGATGATGCCTCAAGTGATGATGAACCAATCACATTTTGTCTCATTGCAAAATCATCTAAGGATCAGGTATCGGGAAAACACCAATAATCCATGAATGGATATTCTCCTGAATATATTGCCTATGCTAAATTGGTCAAGATTGTTAAATCTCAACATGATGAACTTGAAATGCTTGAGAAGAACCTTTGGAAAACCGAAGGATTACTGGTCGAAGAGATGGAGAAGAATCACAAATTGATGGAAGAGCATGACACTTTTTCTTCAACTGTTGATGATGTTTCCAACAAATATGATTCTCTTTCAGTCGACTTCGAGAGTTTATCCGTTGAACTCCTTAACAGGAATCAAGAACTCAAGTCTCTGAAAGAATCTCATAACACGCTTGCGAAAGAAAAGGCTTCTCTCTTCGCCGAGCAATCTGTTCGGCTTCCTGATGATTTTATGCCTCCGTGCTTAAAATGCTTAGAACGTAGGAATGCTGATTCTCCTGCTAAAACTTCTAATGCTAGCATCGAGAATTTTGCAACTACTATGAATGGTATCACTAACCCCTCTTCTGAGGAATTTACTGCTGTTACTGAGGAAAATCATAGGCTAAAAGACTTGCTTGAGACATGAATGCTAAGGAGCATAAAATGTCATCAAAATCTTTGTGATGTGCTCAAGAAGTCAATACTGCACAAAAATCCTCAAAAAGAAGGATTGGGTTTCGAAAGGAAACTCAACGTTGATGGAACCTACTGGACTCATGAACAGTATCCTCGAACGAGTTGGGTTCTTTCTAAAAGCAAAACACTCGAACATGCAATTCTGTCAGGATATGATTCTCCCATTATTGTTGTTTTTGAGGAGTCTGATGACTCAAACTACAAATTCTTCAAACAATAGAATGGTAAGGTTTTCGCTCGATATGTTGGTACTAACTACAGGTCTGGTTCACCCAAGAAGCAAATCTGGGCGAAAAAGTGCATTATTGAAAATCATTCTGTCACTGCTAATTTGAATATGCAGAGTAATTCTCTTCAAGACAACGATTATCATTTGCAGTATGATGCAGGAAAAATTTCGAATGGGTATCGATCAAACCCTCGACAGAAGGAATACATGCGTATGTCCTCAAATCATTATACTCATGTCTCTGGAAATAACTTCATTGCATATTCGTATGATTATTCTTGAAGTGCACATGTGTCTTACAGATCTCGCCGAAAGAATGTTCCTGCTCAGACAAAGCAAATGAGATCCTCGTTGCCATGCAAGTGTGGGTTGCGAAAAAGAACTAATTCTCTCTTGCAGATATTATCTCAGGGATTCCATTCGCTTATTCTTTATCCTGAGATCTATATTGTTGGTGCTAGTTCTTTGTGTTTTTCTTTTGTTTTCTTTGTTTTTCATTGCGTTTGTGTTTTGTCAGAATGTCAACTCACTCAGAGCTCCGTGGTTTTGGGTTTCTCTCGTTTGGCTGAGTGTTTTGGTTCGGACCCTGTTATGCCCCTATTCTTTCTCATCCAATCTATGCTATCCATCACAAACATGCAATTTGATCTGAAGAAAATTTCAGTCCGATGTCCTTGGTCGCAAATGAAATCAACTTCGAACTGTAATCTGTTTTGGCATTTGCCATTCCTCAAACCCTTCGGTCTCCCGTTCAGTTTTCGAGATTTTCGCAGCAAACGGTTGCCACGTGCCCACGATCCCCACAATCGTTATCGTGTCCACTGAATGTGGAACGTCCCGCTTTTGTCGGCCGTTGATTTTGGAAGCGGTGGTTTCTCCTGCAGGCTATAAATACCCCTCCCAGCTTCTTCTTCCTCCATTCTTCCTCATTTCCTCCTCAAACCCTCTCTTGTTCCTCTCCCGAGCCTGAGCTCGAAGCAACACCGTCAAAGAGCCTCGCCGTGCAACTCCGGTGTAGTCTCGCTGTCGTTGGTCACTCCAGTGCGGTAAATCCTCTCCTCCGCATTGTCGTAGTTGATCCTTGCTGCCAAGTTAGGGCGCCTGGATCTGGAACTAGTCCTGTCTACTCCTCTGTTCTAGGGTTGTTCTTACTGATGTAATTTTTCTTGATTTATTTTCCTTGTGGTAGATCCTTAGGTTTTACTAGGTTACGACTGGTATGGTTTGTAGTTTTTCCTCGTACTAGTTATCCTGGATCTAGGTTTCATATGTATTCCTCTCGAAAGATTAGATAGTTGTTACTCTGCCTCATATGGCATGTTGCAATTCTATCAATGATATCTTCTCATTATATACCATGGATTCCTTTGTTGTTTCTGAAAAACTTTTTGTTTTCAGTCAAAATTGCCTCTGTGCATGTTTGTGACCCTATCCAGTTTTTCCCTCGCATCTATTCTGCTTCACAGGTTGGTCATGGCTCATAGCTCGGCAGAGCAGTCTGGTTCTGAAGAAGAACTGCCACAGTTTCCTCCCCTGTCTGAACAAAAGAGATTAACTGGTGGAGTAAAAGCTTCAAAGCCACCAAAGATTCCGAAGAAGAAATTTGAGTCAGAATCTGAAGAACAAGATGATGATATTCCCTCGGCTCAAGTCAGCCCAAGGATGAACTAGTCACATATGCTATGACACTTTTCTCCGATGGAAATCCAAAGAAAGGTGGACATGGTAGAGAGAAGAACACAACTGCAGAGATGTCTTATCCTGAAAGCTATAAAACTCCACCTAGAGTTGAAACAACTACTGAGAGAAATAATAGGCTGCAAACAATTCGCCGTCACTGGGCGAAGAAATGGTTCAACCATGAGAATCTCCGAAGGAAATATCAAATTCTGTTTGCATTCACTCCACCTTGGAATGATTGTATAGCTAAAAATTGCCTCGGCCCAGATGATGAAAAAGTCAGGCCACCTCCAACTAGAAATCCTCATCTTGACTCTCTGAAAGCAACTGCTGATTTTCCCGAAGAAGTGGAAAAGAGAGCCAAGCGCGAAGCCAAGGCCGCGAAGAAAAATTAAGTTGAACAGAGAAACATCGCGCTGACTCAGCAAGATGTACAAGAGAAAAAGGGACGTGCCTCTTCCCAAAAGGAAAGCAAGGCAAGGAAATCAGATTCCCCTCGAGTGTCCCAAAAGAAATCAGTTGCCAGAAAGTCGAAGAAGGCAAGTTCTGCCTCATCTGATAAATCCTCCGATGAAGATGCTCCCGACGAAATACCCATGTATGATCTACGAGCTCTTCTAAACAAGCCATACCAAACTCCCTCACCAGTGAAAGGTTAATCCCAGTAAGGATGTCACCATGACTTGCACCCGTTCCAGTATCTGACAAACCTTCGGGTCCTGCCACCCCGTCTGCGAAGAGAAAGCTGGTGCCCGAAGAGAAAGCTTTTGTTTCCATCAAGAAAGCAAAAACCAGTGTTCCTGCTTCCACAGGCACTACAAAAAAAAAGACACATCCATGACATTTTGGGCCGAACGAAATTTTTTTCTGTCATGCTTATGACACTTCTATGACGATAATTGTGACAAAGGCACGTATGATCATAGATGTGGTGGGCTCCTACTTCTATGACAAAAAATCATGACAGAAAATGGGCTTTTCGTCCTGGGCGGGCCGGGGACGCACCTGCATGACATTCTTTGGGCCGTCCATGACGGAAAAAATCGTGGTAGAAGCGAGGGCGAGGAAAATATCGGGGAGTTCCCGGTTACAGTGGGTGGTCGGGGCCGAGCGATGCACGGAGGTTTGCGCGTTTCTCTCGTGTACGCGCGTGTGTGCGAGGCATTGGCTAACTGAACCCGAGTGATCACACTAGCTACGTTACTGAACCAGAGCGATCTATCCCTTGGCTGTTAACTAAACCCGAGTGATTCATTCGCTGCTGACTGAACCCGAGCGATTCCTTCGCTGCTGCTGCTAACTGAACCCGAGCAATCGATCACTGCTGCTGCTTACTGAAGCCGATCGAGCCCCCATGCGAGACGTAGCCAGCCAGTGTTGGGTTGCCTCTCAATGAACAGTGACCGTTGCTACCATGCGTGCGGTACGTAGAACGAGTCGAGACGTGGTGAGTCGAGCCGGTTGGTTGGCTGTGAATGAACAGTTCCCGGTGGGGGTTGGATGAACAGGACCCTGTGGTAGTAGCCCGTTGCCGCTGGATGAACATGACCCCGAGGAGGCCGCCGCACCCCAGCCGGTTGGGGGTGGATGAACAGGAGGCCGTGGAGGCTCTGTGAATAGTAGCCGGTGGAGGCGGGATGAACAGTAGCCCGTGGACAAACAATAGCTGGTGGAGGCTGGAGGAAGTCGACGATGGATGAATAGTAGCCCATGGAGGCTGGAGCGAGGTTGTAGACGGTGGATGAACAGGACCCCGTTTCGACCGTAGGCGCTCCAACAGAAGTCCGTTTCCTCCATTTTGGGTATGCCAGACCCCTCCCGATCAACAGGACCCGTTTCGACCGTAGGCCCTCGAACAGAAGTCCGTTTCCTCTGTTTTGCGGTACGCCAGACCCTTCCCGATGAACAGTACCCCGCTTCAACTGCACGCGGTCGAACAGAAGGCCATTTCCTCCATTCTGCGGTACGCCAGTTGGCTCCCGATGAACACGACGCATTATGTTCCCTCCCGATGAACACGACGCAGTTTCTTTGTTCCGACCCAGCCGGTTGGCTGTCGATGAACAGGACACCATCCTGTACGCGTTCGAGACCCCGCCCGTATGTATGTACGTAGCCGTATTTACTTTGTTGCAGCGTGCCTATACGTACGTGTACATAACTTATACAGGACTGCCTCAACTGCTACGTCACACGTGCTGCTCCTTGCTCGGCCACGGTTCATCCTTGCAGAGAGACCGATCGACTAGTATGTACGTACACGTTCCCTACCAGAGAAACAACCCTACGTACGGTTCGACCCGGTGGGTCCCAGCTGTCAGGGAGGATAAGGAGGCACTTCCTTGCGTGTGAAGATACAGCTGATGGGTCCCAGCTGTCAGGGGGAGGAATCATTTTTTTTCCTGTAATAAGGACGCACTTCCTTGCGTGCGAAGATGTAACTGGTGGGTCCCAGCTGTCAGGGGGAGAAAACATTGTTTTTCAGGGTAAAAAGGATGCAGTTGCATGCATGCGTCCATGGGCGTGGTGCGTCCCCACTGTTAGCCTCTCCACGTACAGTCATCTTCCGATGACTCTCGTTTGTTGACCATGTTGACCACACCATGCCGAGCGCACCAAGGCCGGTGGACGATGGCAAGGCCCCAGACTGGAATGACCCGGAGATGGGGAAGACGCAGGAGTGGAGTCGCAGACGGAGAGGAGTGGGAAACTTGACTGGTTCGGGTGCGGGGTGGGCCTACACTCGGTAGAGAATAACAGGAGGTGCTGAGGAGTGGAGGGATGGCCTGGCCGTCGGTGGGGTAGCATTTCGCTGCGAGACGAAACAGTGCCATTGGACACCGGAGGCTGGAGCAGGCGGTCCCGGCAGCGCTGGAGGAAGAAGACGAGAGATTGAAGAAGAATGTCAGCCGTTGGATGTAAATCGAACGCCTTGCTTAGGCTTCGACCTTTGTATTTTTTGCGAAAGTGCTTAGGCTTCTATCTACTGGCCCACATGTCAGCCAGTCCATTTGGTTTTTTTTAGTCCATTTGGTGGGCTAGGTGAAACAATGATGTAGAGTCTATGCAGCCCCTTTATATATTATGTTAGAATTTAAAGCCCATTTGCATTTTTTCGAAATCCACGGACTTGCTGGGCTGGGTGAAAATATCATGTTGGGCTGGACGGAGAAATGTTATAAAAACATAAACACATGATTGCACGTCTATTACTGATTGGTCAGTAAAATCTTTGGAAGCTTACGTACGCAATCTCTAGGAGTTAACTTGCCAAGTTATATATAAACAATTATTATTATTATTTTGTAAGAACTTTCGATTTATGAAATAAAATATTATTTTAATTTGATGAGTTAATAGGACATGGGGTATTATTATTTTTTAGGCTAGACGTGGGACAGTTGAGTTGGTTCTAGGGAAAACTACTGGGAGAAAACTCAGATTGCATCGAAAAAGAAAGTGGGAGAAAATTCAGATATAGGATTAATAAAAACGAAAAATAAAGGAAGTGGGAAGGTCTATACAATTGTTGGACGAACGACAGGTTTAACGGAACCTTATGTTGTTTCTATTATATATATATATATGTAATAAAATAAGATATAAATATAAATATAAGTATATATATACTATTATTGAAGGGAAAACATAGGTTAATTTTTGCATTCTTATAGAAAAATAGAACTGAGCTTTGCGTTGTCTTGAAAAAACAAACAAAACTTGGGCTACTGATGTTATAGACAAGCTAGGCTGGGAGGCCCAGAGGCCGCTTGATACCTGCTGGACCCCCAGAAAAAGTTGAAACTTGCTGGATCAACTGTGTCTGCATGTCGTGGGCTGCGCGTGTTAAACAACAAAACCTAGGCCATGGACCTGGTGGGCCCGAACTGTCAGCCTCTCGACGAACAGTCGTCTCCCGATTCCTCTTGTTTTGTTGACCATGTTGGGAACAACAGATGGCGGCGCCGCGGCGAGAGCACCAAGGCGGAGGACGACGTCGAGACCTCGGACCAGAATGAACCGGAGCCGGGGAAGACGCATGCGGAGGGGAGTACAAGGGTTGACTTGTTCGGGTGCAGGGTGGGCCGGTGGAGCTGCCGCCGCCAGAGAATATGTGGGAGTAGAGGGATGGCTTGGCCAGCGCCATAGGCTAGGATGGGTCACCGAGGCGTGCGCGGCAGCGCTGCCAGCCGTTGTAGGAAGAGGGCGAAAGATTGAACAAAATAAAGAAATACAAATGGATAGGTGGTTGGTCCCAGATGTCTGTGTACGAGACCTGCTGGGTCCACCTGAGAAGGGGAATATGTTGGGAGGAAGGAGATTCAAAGCACGGTAGCCCAGTGAACTAGTTACATACATAAGCAAATAGCCACTCAAAAAAAGCAAACAGGTTAATGGGTTTTTAGATGAAATATTTTGGACAAAACAGATAATTTCAACACATAGGCTAATGAATGAGACACCCAGGTGATAAATGTGCTTAAACAGAAAAGTACATCATCTAGACCTTCCTAGCACGCTTGATCATGATGTTGCGGCTGTCCGTGTACTCGTCGGTTATGGGAAGCAGACACGCCCTCATGTCCAAGATCCGCATGTACATGTCGTAGCATGCGTATGCATCCTTGGCCGCGTAGGTTATGTAGGCTAGATGCAGAGGTACCTCCCACGTGTTCAGGTCCTTGGTATCGACGTCTTCTTTCATGTTGGCGTAGCAGGGGTTGATGATGGTCACGGTGAGGTCAACCACGGAGTCCTTCTCCTGCCCGTTGACGATGATCTTGTATTGCTTCTGGATGTCGACAAGCTTGTTGCACCAGATGGCCGAATCGTAAAGCATAGTCACGTTCTTCCTGCTCTCCACCGTAGCGAAGGTGTAGTCAGGGGTGCCGATGAAATGGACGAATGCTCCAGGACCTCTGATGGCCCTGCAGTAGTGGTAGACGAGAACCTCATCCCGCACGCATACCTGGGTGACAGCGATCCGCTGGTCCCTGTCAGGAGATGAATTGATGGGCACAAGGTCTAGTCCCGCGACCTTGTGCTTTCTCCTCCTGTAGGTACTGCTTGAACTTGGCGAGGCAGAGCTTCACCGAGTCCGGATCAGTGGTGTACACCACATTCAACTTGGTGCTGCCATGGGTCTGAATGGCGAACTCAAAGGTGAACTCCTTGCTGAAGTCCATATCCAGCAGGCTCACACCTCGGATCGCCATTGGAGTCTCTTCTCATGCAGATTTGATGTGTCGGTTCTCGTTTTGTGGGGATTGGGGGCAGGGGGGAGATGAAGACGATTGCTGTGTATTGGGGTACTAGGGGGCGGCACCGCGGCAGCAGCAGTTCATTTTTTCAATCTTGGGGATCTGTAATCGACGGTGAACGAGTGGGTAGGCGGCGGCAACAGTTCATTTTTCAGCTCTTGCGGAACTGCAGCCAATAGTAAACTGAGTGTGTACAGGCGACAACAGTTACTACCCCTCCCTCGCCCGCTGCACGCCCGGCAGAACATGCCCCCTCGGGTTCACGAGCGGGTCTGTATTGGTAGTGTAATAGCAAGTGTTAGTGGTCACTTTACTTAAATTTTATTAGCTTTAATTAAAATTTATTCTTAAAACAAGCAAAACATTGGCTCGTTCTATCAGTGCCGCAGGATCAGCATGCACATCAATTAGAATTATTATTCTCAGGACACAAACGATAGGCTCATTTGCCGCACTTTCACAGACAATTCTACCAAGTTTGAATAGCTTGTTATGGTTGGTGTCCTCTGCATCATCATGCCGTGTTTCCCAGCTTGCAAGATTCAGAACCAACCAATAAGATTGAAATAATAAGTAAAACAAAGATGCCTACACATCACAATGATTCCCAGCTTGCAAGATTCAGAACCAACCCATTAGATTCAATTAATAAGTACAACAAAGATGCCTACACATCTCAATGATTCACAGATCAGAGCCAATCGTAACTGTACAACTCAAACGTTGTGAGAATGTGAACAAATGAATAAAAATTGATCGATGCTTCACGTAAGCAATTTTATCCAAGGATTTGCTTAAACATTGAAACCAGTCCTTTTTAAGGCCACGCATGTCAAACATTGGCAGCTGAAATATTCTGCATCACTGGTGGCACTACCACTTACAATATATGCACAAGAGGGCCTTCTAGATTTTGAAGTAGTGTGTATAGAGCCTCATCCTTATTATTTAACAAATACACATAGCAGAATCTAGTGGAATCATCAATCAACATCCTGAAATATCTCTTTCCACCTTGCACACACGCATGGCACTTTAGAGCCTTTGGATAAAGTGAATCTCGGGATTAAATCCATCTTGGCTAGCCGTGTCATACAACCCAAGAACTTGGCGAATGCTTTTGACCATCACAACATCTGTAGTTGAGTATTCTTGTTTGCATAAATAAGAAAGAGCATGATTACTATAATATTGGCACTAGTTAAAGCAACTTTATTTCCAAAACAAGAAAAGATTGCGATAGAATAGCTTTATTAAAAAATACAACATTAGCACAGTATGACAAAGCACAATCATGTTGATAAAGGACAGTACTAACCTGTGTGAGATGATTTTGGGACATCAAGTTATTTTTCATGTCCCCGTATCTTGCCATGAAGGCGATTCGTTGACATCCACTAACACCTCACTGTGGCAGTAGAAGGAGGAGCGTTGACTCATTTCAATCACTTTTTTGTGCAGTTCAACTAAAATTATGGCGCCCGCCAGTTAGAGAGGGGGCCCGCGCCACCTCAATGGTAGGCATGATGGACTCAACTAGTTCATTGCAGCTATGTGATTGATGCAGTGCACAAGGACTTGATTCTGCCAGATAGGCCTTCTGCAAGTTATCTACATTGGAAATGAAATGGTAGCTAAGACAGTAGCTCTATTTTAAATGTATTATTACTTCACTAGCAAACATGCCCATGCGTTGCAACGGGAGAAAATAAATATTGTACGCACCTAACTTAGTAAGCATGTCATAAGACACCTCATACACATATGTTCACATATTCTATATCAATACTATGAGGTACCTCATCTATATTGCCCCTTAGCCTTCTACCCTCACAGACAAAGGTCAAGCAGTTCACCTGATTAAAACTTGTTTGAACATGGCCAATCCCAAGGCGATGAGTCTGGCCCCCACACGGCACACCTATCTTTTTTTGAACACAGTACAATGCAGATGCCCACAACACGCTTGAGATCGATGAAGCCACCACGTGTGTCTTCGTAGTCGACAGGAATGTCTTCTCCTACTGAGCGGACATCACGCGAAAAGTCTGAAATAAATGCAGAAAAATGCAAGCACCGGTGCCAAGTTTAGGAGTTGAACCCTAGTGGGTTGGTTTCACTGCAAGGAATCTAACCATTTTAAATATGCTCAGTTTGTCCCAACACACCTATTATGAACCATGCCTACACAAAAGAATGTTTAAAACTTGAAAAGCTAATCTCGCCGAGCTGGACATGAGGCGGCTCTGAGCAAGCTACTCCATCTAGAACGATTGGTGTATCCTTGACCTTCAATTATTTAAGAATTTATCAGATTCCTACCGAAATCACGTTAGCAAATTAATAAATTACCTGGCCCAGCTCCGAATCACGTTAACAAATTAATAAATTACCTGTCCCAGCTCCCCAATCGTCAAAGAAAAAACATGTAATTTCTCTTTGTTTTTCAACAGTGCGATAGACTGCACATCCCATGTAATTTAGGCATGTACAACGACAAGTTCGGACGAGTGCCTGCCTCGTAAAGCAGTCACGTCTCATGTGTGCTCGCTCAAGAGAGCCCACCACTTGAAAGCTATCCATTCATGTTCCTGAAACTCTCTTTCTCATAATTGATTCCGTATTTTTGGCATGGACCTGGGTAAACGTAAAGTTGGACACAGCCTGGCCGGCCCATCTAGTAGCAAAGGCCCATCTGGCCTTGCTAGGGACAATCATGCATGGGGAGACTTGCTAGTGATGGATCGTTGGCTCGCGGGAGCCAGCAGGGTATATAGATGGATTAGTACCACCTCGGATATAGAAAATAATATGGGCGAAGTGGACCGATGACGGACGAAAACTGATGAAATTATGATGGTAAGAAGCGATAGCCGCTTTATTATTAGGTAAAGACTTTATCAATGGCAGTAGCGGTGCCAAAAGATTGCCACAAATTATTACTGGCATTAAATTAAGATGCAAACACAATATCATTATTGCTTTCTCATAGTAGTGCCATAACAGTAGCACAAGATCACTAGCTGGATGCAGAGTCAAAATCAACCAAGAAGGAACATACCCGGTCATGGGAACCATAACTGAGAGGGGCCCTATGCTGCCACGACTCGATGTGGTGAACCTACAGATCCACTCGGATGATTTAATTCAGGCGACCTTTTTCTGCAGTTCGCCTGAAATGAAGCAAAGATTGTATCATGCAGCTAGCAAGAAGTACTTGCTCTCATGAGCTGGCAGTTCTTCTTTAGTAGTTACACTAAAATTGAGCAACATTAAAGTTGGTTGTCCTGCTCATGCAAGGTGCAACTATAATTTGCTTATCCTTTTGTGCAGTTCCACTAAAATAAAGTGCCATTGTGGTGACAGTGATGGCTCATCTTGCAAAGGCTAATAAAATGTTGCACGAGATTACCAGCAGAGTTTGACGGAGATGTTGGAACTCCAATCAACCTTTGTGCAGTTCAACCAAAATTGAGAGACGTTGCCCACGTGACATTTTAGTTGAACTGCACAAGACACTCATTCCAAAAAAAAGTGTTTTGTGCAGTTCACCAAAAGGTCACAATAGCAACGAGGTGAAATGGATATCCCTATCCGCACGAAAAGATAGAAAGAAAACTGTTACTGGTCAATAACAAGATACGAAACATACACGAAATGAAAAGAAGCATCTTGATTATGTTCATGGCAATCACGCAAGAATAGTAGAAATTTTAAAACAGCAGCATTGCTTCATGTTACCAGAAGCATTACGACCAACAATGACATTCGTCAAATATGGGATTACTTTAATGGTGGCATTGCTTATTTACCAGATACAGTTGATCAACAACAGCTAAAGAGTTGGTTTAAGGGCTTGGGATAGTGGGGACACCAAGACACTCAGCAGCGTAAAGAAGCAACTTACTTATAATACTGGAAAAAATAGCAGGAGTACCATTTGTAACACAGTTTAATTGCATCGTATTACTGGAAGCATTAGATTAACAATAACATTGGTTAGACATGTCCTTACAGTAACAGTGTGATTGCTTCATTTGACATGCGCCCTTATATTAACAACTACAAAAAGTTGGTATAAGGACATGCGACAGTGGACGCATCAGCACAATGTACCTACAAGGAGGCATAAAGTGGTGATGCCTAGTTTGTTCATACTCTGTGAGGGCAACAAATCTAATCCTGGATACCTTTTACTATGTGAGGGCAGCAAATCGAATCCTGGACATACTCTGTTGACTTGTCCACCAACCGCCACTTTTTATCCTTTTTCAACCAATAATAGATCTGTTCCTTATCCAGTTTGTACTGCATTTTCCCTTTATTTCCCTGTTCAACCAAGAGACCGGTTGGGTATCCAGTCTCTACTACTTTGAATGAAGTCCTAGATTCATGTTCCAACATTCCCCCGTTCACTGTTTGAACCAAGTGCTAGATTCGACTGCATGAAGTAACTTTACCTCTAATAATACTAAAAATTTAGGTGGCTTTGGAAGAGATGATGGAAGTAGAAAAAGATCCACATGCAGACACGTGGGGAGCTGGGGCAGTAGAGCAGGGCCGCTTTCGAAGGAACTTATACCTGAGGGTCGTTGGGATGTGGCTAGGAGGCCGGCGGCAGGTCGGATCTGCCCACAATACGCCAGGGAGGAAGAAAGGGTTGGAGGACCTCCCGAGCCGGCGCTGTGTCGGAGAGAACGGCACGGGCAGAGGATCGAGACCTGCCGGCAGCTGTGGGTTTCCTCCCTCACCGCCGATGATCGCGTGAACGATGCACCTAGTCCCCTACACACACCGGCCGAAGGGATCCGGCCGGATCTGTGACCAGCGGTCAGCAGAGAGAAAATGTTGCTACCGCTGTCTTGTTTAGATCTGGAGAGGATGAGAGAATGAAGAGAGCAACCCTAGTAAAGCAAGTGCTCATGCCCCTGCCTATATATATAGTGGAGTGATTTTCTTTTTCTCTCCACAACAAGCATTTCAATTTGCGTACGTGGCATTAAAGAAAAGAAACTCTCTATTTAACGTGACTGGCTGCAATTTGCACTTTGTTCACTTGTGCTCCCCGGCCCTCCATTCATTGAACAACCCCACGGGTGAATAAACATACAATACTATTTATATAGAACGAACAAGCTCGAACTATTTTGGCTTTGAGATATCGATGGTATAGTTTGACCACATTGCATCAATGGACTCAGTACTTTGAAGAAACCTATACGTATAAACACATGCACGGTTTACATTCCGAATCGCTAGCTAGAGCTTGAACTGTATTTGTTTACATGGACCACCTTTTTCTTTTGGTTTTCTGCTCCATGGTGCAATTCATCGATACAAAATTATACTAAGTGTATTTAAAAGTTGAGGGCGGGGCTTTTCCCGGGCAGTACGCGTGGCAGTTTTCGCATAGCCGGTTTGACAGAGAGGCGAGCAGGGTGAGGGAGTAGCGGATTCAACTTACTGCTGGAAAGGTAGGGCTATGCGATTTGACGGCTCATTACTGCTGGAAAGATGGGGTCTTGTGATATGACTACTCACTATAGTCTTTATTACTCCGGCGCTACGACCGGAGTGATGCCCCCCTTCCGTTCCCCACTCTAAATCTAGTGCATGACACATCGACCCGGATGCTGGCTCTCCCACATGTCGGCGAAGTAAGGAGCAAAGAATCATGCGGTATATATAGTACTACGTAGTATATACTACTACTCACGTCGGAGGAGTGCGAAACACGGCAGCCCAGTGAACCAGCAGGCGATAGGCCATAGAAAACAATGTGGTGATATGGCCATAAAAACAATGTACTACAGTCCAGTCTCTAGCACGTACAGTACTCCACCTCTTCCTTCTCCTCTCGGTTCATCGCCATCATACTTTTCCCATTCCTGTATTTTCAGTATCCTGCAAATCAAAGAGGCCCTTAGACTAGTTTTGGTCCGGTCGTTTTTTATAAATGTGTTATGTCCAAAATTTAATGAACGTGCTCCGATTTCTATGAAAATAATCAAGTTTGCATGTAGTAATTCATTTATTTATTTATTCTTCTGCGGGGGCTTTGCATGTAATTCGTCAGGTCTGAAATGTAAAGTACGCCGGCATGGTTGCATATGCTCCGAGTCGTGCATGCATTACGACCCAGATGCTCCATGTCCCACGTGTCGGTGAAAGGAAGCACATGGAAATATCCTAGTAGTACATATAGGAGGAAAAATGCGTGAAAAAATATGTACTATGAAGCATAGCTGCGGTTCAAAAAGGAGACCTAAAGTGATGACATGTAAAGGTCACACACACCCACCTAGTGGTACTCAGTACTAGACGTATGAGTACTCAGTACTCCTATTCTATCAACACGAGTCCCATCTGACAACAGCATCCGTGCTACAGCTAGCTCTTCTCCCTCGTTTCTCTCTTCTAATTCTAATTCAGCCGACGTGAGGTGGGCAGGGTGGGGATTTGCCGATAGTCGGTTTGCTCAACTGCGGCCCCACCTAACAATGAAAATGCTAAGACAACAAGCATTCCCTGATACATCTCCATTGTATCTACTTTTCCAAACTCTTTTGCCCTTGTTTTGGACTCTAATTTGCATGATTTGAATGGAACTAACCTGGACTGACGCTGTTTTCAGCAGAATTGTCTTGGTGTTAGTTTTTTGCACAAATAAAAGTTCTTTGATTGACCTGAAACTTCACGCAGAATATTTTTGAAATAAATAAAAAATATTGGCGAAAGAATCAACAAAGGGGGGCCCACCTACTGTACACAAGGGTGCAGGGCGCGCCCCCTGCCTTGTGGGTCCCCTGGACCTCCACCGATCTCAACTCCAAGTCCACATATTCACGTTGGGGGAGAATAAAATCAGAGGGAAGGATTCATTGCGTTTTACGATACGGAGCCACCGTCACCTCCTGTTCTTCATCAGGAGGCCAGATCTGGAGTCCGTTCGGGGCTCCGGAGAGGGAAAATCATCGCCATCATCATCACCAACCTTTCTCCATCACCAATTTCATGATGCTCACTGCCGTGCGTGAGTAATTCCATCGTAGGCTTGCTGGACGGTGATGGGTTGGATGAGATTTATCATGTAAGCGAGTTAATTTTGTTAGGGTTTGATCCCTAGTATCCACTATGTTCTAAGATTGATGTTGCTATGACTTTGCTATGCCTAATGCTTGTCACTAGGGCCCGAGTGCCATGATTTCAGATCTAAACCTATTATGTTTTCATGAATATATATGTGTTCTTGATCCTATCTCGCAAGTTGTAGACACCTATTACGTGTTATGATCCGCATACCCCAAGGTGACAATAATTGGGATTCTTTCTGGTGATTACCGTAGTTTGAGGAGTTCATGTATGCACTAAGTGCTAATGCTTTGGTCCGGTTCTCTATTAAAAGGAGGCCTTAATATCCCTTAGTTTCCATTAGGACCCTGCTGCCACGGGAGGGTAGGACAAAAGATGTCATGCAAGTTCTTTTCCATAAGCACGTATGACTATATTCGGAATACATGCCTACATTATATTGACGAATTGGAGCTAGTTCTGTGTCACCCTAGGTTATGACTGTTGCATGATGAATGCCATCCGACATAATTATCCATCATTGATCCATTGCCTACGAGCTTTTCACATATTGATCTTTGCTATGTTACTTTTCCGTTGCCACTATTACCATTGCTACAAAACTGCTGCTGTTACTTTTGCTACCATTACCGTTACTTCCATACTACTTTGCTACTAAATACTTTGCTGCAGATATTAGGTCTTTCAGGTGTGGTTGAATTGACAACTCAGCTGCTAATACTTGAGAATATTCTTTGGCTCCACTTGTGTCGAATCAATAAATTTGGGTTGAATACTCTACCCTCGAAAACTGTTGTGATCCCCTATACTTGTGGGTTATCAAGACCTTTTTCTGGCGCCGTTGCCGGGGAGCATAGCTCTATTCTCTGAGTCACTTGGGATTTATATCTATTGATCACTATGAAGAATCTGAAAGATCCAAGAACCAAGATTTTTTCCTCTACTACGAGGGGAGGTAAGGTACTGCCATCTAGCTCTGCACTTGATTCACCTTCTGTTTTGAGTAAGCTTGCGACACCTACACCTGTTATTGATTCTGATATGTCACATGTTATTGATGATGCCACTTCTGTTATGAATGATGCTTATGATGCTACTACTCTGCTTGATAAAACGGTGCCACTGGGTGAATTACTTGATGAACATCTTGCTAGAGATAGAACTATTGATTATGCTGAAGATGATGATATTTCTAAAACTGATGAAATTATTGAAACTGAAAACTTTGAAACACCTGATAAGACTAGCTCTCCTAGATATGAACTTCCTGTTATGCCTGAGGGTTATGTTATGGATGGAGAGGTAGCTAGGGAATTTCTTGCTTGTAAGGATAGAGATGATCTTAAGAAATTATTATGCAAGTGGAAAGAAAAATCTTTGAATGCTAGAATACAATATGATCCTAAGTTTGCTACTTCACCTATCTTTGTTATTGATAAGTATTATGAATTCTCTGTCGATCCTGAGTTAATTACATTGGTTGAATCTGATCCTTTCCATGGTTATGAATCTGAAACTGTTGTGGCACATCTTACTAAATTGAATGATATAGCCACCGTATTTGCTCATGAGGAAAAAATTCGCTATTACTATATTCTTAAGTTGTTTCCTTTCTTGTTAAAGAGTGATGCTAAGTTATGGTTTAATTCTCTTTCTCCTGGTTGTGTGCGTAGTCCCCAGGATATGATTTACTACTTCTCTGAAAAATATTTCCCTGCTCATAAGAAACAAGCTGCTTTAAAGGAAATATTTAAATTTGTGCAAATTGAAAAAGAGAGTCTCCCACAAGCTTGGGTGAGGCTTCTCCAATTACTTAATGCTTTGCCTGATCATCCTCTCAAGAAAAATGAAATACTTGATATCTTTTATAATGGACTAACCAAAGCTTCTAGGGACCACCTAGACAGTTGTGTTGGTTGTGTTTTCGGGGAACGAACTGTTGAGCAAGCTGAATTGCTATTGAATAATATATTGAGTAATGATAATGATTGGACACTTCCTGAACCAACTCCTAAGCCAACTCCGAAGAAAAGAGGTATTCTATTCCTCAATCCTGAAGATACGCAAGAGGCAAAGAAATCTATGAAAGAAAAGTTATTAAAGCTGAAGATGTTAAGAATTTGCCACCTATTGAAGAAATACATGGTCTTGATAACGCGACACAAGTAGTAGAGGTAAATTCTCTCTATAGATTTGATGAAGGTGATATCCCTTATAATAAGTCTGCTAGTCAATGCTTGGATGAGTTTGATAATTTTATTGTTAAACAAGAAAACTTCAATGCTTATGTTAGTAGACAATTGAAACGTAATGCTTACATGCTTGACTGCTTGGGTGATTATATGAGTAGAACTATTAGTGATCTGAAAATTATTAGTAAACATGCTTCCATGGTTAAGACTCAAGTAGAACAAGTACTTAAAGCACAAGATGATTTGTTCAATGAGTTGAATAGTAAGAACAATGGTAATGCTATTAGGGTTATGACTAGAGGTGGTAAAATGACTCAGGAACCTTTGTATCCTGAAGGCCATCCTAAGAGAATTGAGCAAGATTCTCAGAGAATTAATACTGATGCACCTAGTCCTAGTAATAAAAATAAAAAGAAAACTGATAGGATTTTGCATGCTTCTAGTGAACCTGTTATAGACACACCTGAGAATCCAAATGATATTTCTATTTATGATGCTGAGACACAATCTGGTGATGAACATGAACCTAGTGATAATGTTAATGATGATTTTCATGTTGATGCTCAACCTAGCAATGATAATGATGTGGAGATTGAACCTGCTGTTGATCTTGATAACCCACAATCTAAAAATAAACGTTATGATAAGAGAGACTTTGTTTCTAGGAAGCACGGTAAAGAAAGAGAACCATGGGTTCAGAAACATATGCCCTTTCCTCTTAAACCATCCAAGAAAAAGGATGATGAGGATTTTGAGCGCTTTGTTGAAATGCTTAGACATGTCTTTTTGCGTATGCGTTTGACTGATATTCTGAAAATGTCTCCTTATGCTAAGTACATGAAAGATATTGTTACAAATAAAAGAAAGATACCGAAAGCTGAAATTTCCACCATGCTTGCTAATTATACTTTTAAGGGTGGAATACCAAAGAAACTAGGAGATCCAGGAGTACCAACTATACCATGCTCCATTAAAAGAAACTATGTTAAAACTGCTTTATGTGATCTTGGAGCCGGTGTTAGTGTTATGCCCTTCTCTTTATATCGTAGACTTGAATTGAATAAGTTGACACCTACTGAAATCTCTTTGCAAATGGCCGATATATCAACTACTATACCCATCGGTATTTGTGAGGATGTGCCTGTTGTGGTTGCAAACATTACTATCTTAACGGACATTGTTATTCTTGATATTCCCGAGGACGACAGTATGTTGATCATCCTTGGTAGACCCTTTTTGAATACTGCAGGGGCTGTTATTGATTGCAACAAGGGCAATGTCACTTTTCATGTTAATGGTAATGAGCATACGGTATACTTTCCGAAGAAACAACCTCAAGTTCATAGTATCAATTCTATTGGAAAAAATTCAACTATTACTATTGGAGGTTTTGAATTCCCTCTCCCTACTATCAAAAAGAAATATGATATTCTTATTGTTGGGGACATGCATATCCCCATTGAGGTAACCTAGTGTTATTCGAAAATTCTTTGGTTTCATGTCATTCGGAAGAGGTTTGTTAATAAGACTTGATCAACCTTGTTAACGGATTCCTTTTGATGATCATGAGATGGATGAATTTAGAAAGCACAACTTTCTGTACCCACTTTTTACTTTCTGTTGTTTAGAATAAATAAAGCAAAAATAGTATTATCTGTCTGTTTTCAAAATTATCCGTGCAATAAAAAAATATCTCAAAAATAAAAGTTCTCCAAATGCCCTGAAAATTTAGTATGATTTTTTATAGAATATTTTAGAATTTCTGGCACTGAGAATGCACCAGTGGACCACAAGGGTGGAGGGCGCGCCCCCTGCCTTGTGGGTCCCACATGGGTCCCCCTCACTTATTCCAGCACCCATCCACTTCGTCTTCCTCCAGAAAAAATCATCCCGTTGCTCAAACCCGTGTTTTAGCTCATCTTGCTGCCATTTTCGATCTCCTTGTGCAAAGCTCCATTTGCAAAACTGTTTTGGGGTATTGTTCTTCGGTATGTGACTCCTCCAATGGTCCAATTAGTTTTTGTTCTAGTGCTTTATTTATTGCAAATTTTTGCTGCTGTGATGACCTTGTTCTTGAGCTTGCATGTCAAATTTATATGGTCCAAAGTAGTTTTGGTGCATGATATAGCTTCTAGACACTTGTAGGAGTAGTTGCTATTAGTTTTGTTGAGTTTGGTTCACTTTTATTTTAATTCACTAAAAATTTCAGATTTTTTTAAGAGGAAGAAAGATGTTTGGGAAAATGTACCAAGGTGTTTCCTCGAGGAAACAAGCACTGAGGCTCGCGATACGTGAGCCGGACTTTGAACCACCAAGGGAAGCTCAAGTGCGGCCTTGTGAATGGCCGTCGGATGAATTCATGGTTCATGCAGGTTTCAAGGATGAGTTTGATGCATACGTACAAAATGCTGGCCTTGAGGACTTCGTGTCAGATAAGTGCCGACAATACTATCACCTCACTGATTCATTTGTGCGAAGATTTAAATTTACATCCCAGCGCAATACTCATACTGTCTTGTTTGATCTTTATGATAAATCTTATACCATGAACCTAGAAGATTTTAGTGATGCATGCAAAATCCCACAATGGGGTATTCTTAGTGAGCCTCGCAAAACTGAATATAATGGTTTCCTTGCTAGCATCACTGTAGGAGAAACTAGAAACATCACACAAGCCTCCATGGGGAGCATTCATTTTCTTGCCATACATTATTTTGCTCTCTTCATAGGCAGATGCATTAATGGTAAACATGATCATAGCCACCTTTGTGCATCGGATCTTAGTGTCCTCAAGTGTGCAGTGTTGGGTGATAAGCGATATAATTTAGGGGCTATTATTGCAAGGAGGTTACATAATAATGCTAATGATGGAGATTTCTTTGGTGGGATTTATGCCACCCGTTTAGATAATTATCTTGAGGTACCCATAAGGGAGAATGACAATGAGCTACCACCTGCTTTCCTTGATTATAATGCTTTGGTACCCTATCAGTTTCTTGTTAGGAACGAACAGTCCCTCCTGTACCGACTAATCTTTGACCGACAACGTGCTGTCCATATTACTCTTCCTGCTCCTGCCTTCTTTAACTTTCAGGTCAGAGGGAGATATTTTATAACCAGAGAGGTGGCAAACGAGTATGAGAGAGAGGTTGAGGCCACTCACCTCCATGCTGCAGCCCTTCAGGCAGTAGCTGCTGCATCCCAGTACAACCCCGACAACAACTTTGGATATCCGCCAGGCCAGCCGTGTCCATAGACCAACTTAGGCCAAAAGCCTAAGCTTGGGGGAGTACGTATTTCTCACCGACATTACATTCATGTTCACACACTCATTCCAGTTGTCGGTGTTCATACTTTTTCATTGTATTATCCATGTTAGTTAATTTCTTTTTCTCACTTTCTTCTTGTGTGTTTGAAAAACTTTGAGAAAATCCAAAAAAAGTAGTTGTAGTTTCTTTCTAGTTTCCTTTCCATCTTAAATTAGTTGTAGTATTAAAAGAAAACCCAAAAAGATTTCTTGTTCTTCTTTTGCTTGTTGGGAGCTTTCCCGTGTAAATAGTTTTTCTCGTTCTTGTTTTACTTCCTTCAGAAAAACAAAAACTCCAAAAACATTTCAATGTGTTTCTTTGAAATTCAATTCTTTTCTTTGGGGGTCGAGAGGAGAAGACCACAATGAAAATGATGAGTGGCTCTCATATGCATTATTGTTGATCTAACAAGGAGCCCATATTACCTTGTCTTCTCCTTTGAATAAATATTTGCAGACTCCAACTTAGTCCAATGCACGTGCACTCTTATTATTATCCACACCGTTCGGTCATGCAAGTGAAAGGCAATAATGATGATATATGATGAAATGATTGAGATGAGGAAAAGCTGGTATGAACTTGACCTATCTTGTTTTTGTAAATATGATTAGTTCATCGTTCCTGATTCAGCCCATTATGAATGAAACATGTTTGCAACGACAATTAGAGATTATAGTTACTCATGCCATGCTTAATTAGCTAGGAGTTTATAATGGTTTACCTTGCGTGCCAACATGCTTTTAAAATGGTTGTGATGTAGTAGGATAGGATGGTATCCTCCTTTGAATGATTCGAGTGGCTTGACTTGGCACATGTTCACGCATGTAGTTGAAACAAAATCAACATAGCCTCCACGATATTTATGTTCATGGTGATTTACATCCTACTCATGCTTTCACTCAATGTTGGTTAATCTCAATGCATGTTTATGACTGTTGTCGCTCTCTAGTTGGTCGCTCCTCAATCTTTTGCTAGCCTTCACTTGTACTAAGTGGGAATACTGCTTGTGCATCCACTTCCATAAACCCAAAGTTGTTCCATATGAGTCCACCATACCTACCTATATGCGGTATTTACCTGCCGTTCCAAGTAAATTTGCATGTGCCAAACTCTAAATCTTCAAATGATAATCTGTTTTGTATGTCCGAATCGCTCATGTAGCGACTGGGGCTATCAGTATCTTCCATGCTAGGTGGGTTATTCTCACGATGAGTGGACTCCGCTCATCATTCATGAGAAAATGGCTGGTAATCGGGATGCCCAGTCCCATGCTCAAATCAAATCAAAATATAACTTCAAACAAAACTCCCCCAGAATTGTTGTTAGCTGGACGGTACCCATTGTTTCGGACCAGCCGTGGAATGTGCTTGTTGGTGGCGGGGGAGTATAAAATTTACCATTTTGTTTGGGAACTGCCTATAATGTATCTAGTATGGAAGATACCGAGATCTCTTGGTTGTTATGTTGACAATAAAAGCATACCGCTCAAAACTATATTCATCTCTATTTCAAAAAACTTGAGCTTTGGCACCTCTGCAAATCCCTACTTCCCTCTGCGAAGGGCCTATCTATTTACTTTTATTGCTGAGTCATCATCCTCTTATAAAAAGCACCAGTTAGAGAGCACCACTATCATTTGTATGCGTTGTTATTAATTGATATTGAGTATGACTGTGACTGGATCTCTTTTATCATGAATTACAATGTCTAGTCAGTCCTTGATCTTCAGGGGTGCTCTACATTTATGTTTTGCGGTCTCAGAAAGGGCTAGCGAGATATCATTTTGTTATATCATGTCATGATTGTTTTGGAAAAGTGTTGTCATCCGAGATTTATTATTATTGCTTGCTAGTTGATTATGCCATTGATATGAGTGAATGTGAGACCTAAATGTTATTGTGAATATGGTTAGTTCATAATCTTTGCTGAAAACTTGAATGCTGGCTTTACATATTTGCAACAACAAGATCAAACAGAGTATGTAAAAGTTTTTCTTTATCACTTTCAGTTTATCAACTGAATTGCTTGAGGACAAGCAATGGGTTAAGCGTGGGGGAGTTCATATGTCTCCATCGTATCTACTTTTCCAAACTCTTTTGCCCTTGTTTTGGACTCTAATTTGCATTATTTGAATGGAACTAACCCGGACTGACGCTGTTTTCTGCAGAATTGCCTTGGTGTTATTTTTGTGCAGAAATAAAAGTTCTCGAAATGACTTGAAACTTCACGAAGAATATTTTTGGAATAAATAAAAAATATTGGCGAAAGGATCAACAGAGGGGGGCCCACATGCTGTCCACAAGGGTGCAGGGCGCGCCCCCCTGCCTTGTGGGTCCCCTGGACCTCCACCGACCTCAACTCCAACTCCATATATTCATGTTCGGGGAGAAAAAAAATCAGAGAGAATGATTCATCGCGTTTTACGATATGGAACCGCCGTCACCTCCTGTTCTTCATCGGGAGGCCAGATCTGGAGTCCGTTCGGGACTCCGGAGAGGGGAAATCGTCGCCATCATCATCACCAACCTTCCTCCATCACCAATTTCATGATGCTCACCGCCGTGCATGAGTAATTCCATCGTAGGCTTGCTGGACGGTGATGGGTTGGATGAGATTTATCATGTAATCGAGTTAGTTTTGTTAGGGTTTGATCCCTAGTATCCACTATGTTCTAAGATTGATGTTGCTATGACTTTGCTATGCCTAATGCTTGTCACTAGGGCCCGAGTGCCATGATTTCAGATCTGAACCTATTATGTTTCATGAATATATATATGTGTTCTTGATCCTAACTTGCAAGTTGTAGACACCTATTACGTGTTATGATCCGCATACCCCAAGGTGACAATAATTGGGATTCTTTCCGGTGATTACCGTACTTTGAGGAGTTCATGTATTCACTAAGTGCTAATGCTTTGGTCTGGTTCTCTATTAAAAGGAGGTCTTAATATCCCTTAGTTTCCATTAGGACCCCGCTACCACGGGAGGGTAGGACAAAAGATGTCATGCAAGTTCTTTTCCATAAGCACGTATGACTATATTCGGAATACATGCCTACATTATATTGACGAATTGGAGCTAGTTCTGTGTCACCCTAGGTTATGACTGTTGCATGATGAATGCCATCCGACATAATTATCCATCATTGATCCATTGCCTATGAGCTTTTCACATATTGATCTTTGCTACATTACTTTTCCGTTGCCACTGTTACCATTGCTACAAAACTGCTACTATTACTTTTGCCACCGTTATCGTTACTTCCATACTACTTTGCTATTAAATACTTTGCTGCAGATATTAAGTCTTTCAGGTGTGGTTGAATTGACAACTCAGCTGCTAATACTTGAGAATATTCTTTGGCTCCACTTGTGTCGAATCAATAAATTTGGGTTGAATACTCTACCCTCGAAAACTGTTGCGATCCCCTATACTTGTGGGTTATCATTCCCTTGCTTGAGCGGCGTGCCAGACAGACCGTGTGGTGGTGCGACGCGAACACGGTAGTCTTTACCTTTATAACTTGTACATAGAAAATGCCAAGCCAATGCGCGATGAGCGGCGGGCCGGAATGACAGTGTTGGGTGCGACGCGAACGGCACAAGCGTGCTGTAGTACTTGTTCCACTTTCTCGTTTTGAACTCGTGACATGTAGTGACGCTCAGTTTAAAATATATAAGTTTGGTTGTCGCACCGATATATATACTCCCTCCATGTAGGTTGGGTCGCTGAAGTCAAAATTTGACACAAAACACGATGGTGACCAGTCTACCTCCGTCCTGGTTTATTGCTTCCCATTGTAATCTGTACCAAAATTTGACCATAAATTTGATTAACAAAAGGTTCATGCATGTCACCAATATTATATCATTGAAAACTAAGTTCAAATGCAAATCAAACGATATAATTTTTGTTGACATGGACTAACATTTTGTCGGTTAAATCTTTGGTCAAAATTTATTACAAAAGGGACTAATAAACCAGGACCTAGGTAGTACACTAGGACAAAGACAGTGATACTACATATAATTAATGCCAAATAAGAGCAAGGGATCACACATGTCATTTACAAATGGAATAAAAATGCCATACACTAATAAAACATCAAGGCCACGAGGTGATGCAGTGCTGGTTACAGGAGGCGAGAAGAAAGATGCATCCATCGATGACCTCCTCCTCCTCGACTCAGGGCGCCGGCCCACCGAACGACGGCTAAGTAGCAGCGGCTTTCGTGTCCAGGTAAACGTGCTTCTCAACAATGGCGTCCAAAGATTCCAGCTGGTGGAAGAAGGCCAACATCTTTCTGTCCTCCCTGGCCTTGTAGTGGCCTACGTAGACGTGGATGTGTAGGTCGACGGTTTCTTGCATGGTGAGTCGCTGCGCGGCGAGCGCGGCCTCGAGGTGCACATTCTTCGTCGCGACCTCCGGCAGCTGCAGGGCCACCAGGGCTTGAAAGAGTTCATCACCATGGAGGCTGACGATGGTGGCAGGCAACAAGGAGCCTGGGCACACGGGCAGGAGCACTACGGCAAGGTCGTCCGTGCGCTTCTTGACAGCGGTGAACTTGCGGATGGAGCGGACCATCATGTCGTCTGATGTCTACTACGCAACCTTTCTTCTTGTAGACGTTGTTGGGCCTCCAAGTGCAGAGTTTTGTAGGACAGTAGCAAATTTCCCTCAAGTGGATGACCTAAGGTTTATCAATCCGTGGGAGGCATAGGATGAAGATGGTCTCTCTCAAACAACCCTGCAACCAAATAACAAAGAGTCTCTTGTGTCCCCAACACACCCAATACAATGGTAAATTGTATAGGTGCACTAGTTCGACGAAGAGATGGTGATACATGTGTAATATGGATAGTAGATATAGGTTTTTGTAATCTGAAAATATAAAAACAGCAAGGTAACTAGTAACAAAAGTGAAGAAAAATGGTATTGCAATGCTTGAAAACAAGGCCTAGGGTTCATAATTTCACTAGTGCAAATTCTCTAAACAATGATAACATAATTGGATCATATAACAATCCCTCAACATGCAACAAAGAATCACTCCAAAGTTTCTATCGGAGAACATAGGACGAAAACGTGCATCAACTCCTATGCATAGATTACCCCAATGTCACCTCGGGAATCCATGAGTTGAGTGCCAAAACATACATCAAGTGAATCAATAGAACATCCCATTGTCACCACAGATATCCTATCGCAAGACATACATCAAGTGTTCTCAAATCCAATACTCAATCCAACATAACGAAACCTCAAAGAGCAAGACTCAATTCATCACAAGAAGGTAGAGGGGGAGAAACACGATATGATCCAACTATAGTAACAAAGCTCACGGTACATCAAGATCGTGCCAAATCAAGAACACGAGAGAGAGAGAGAGAGAGAGAGAGAGAGAGAGAGAGAGAGAGAGAGAGAGAGATCAAACACATAGCTACTGGTACATACCCTCTGCCCCGAGGGTGAACTACTCCCTCCTCGTCATGGAGGCCGCCGGGATGATGAAGATGGCCTCCGGTGATCGTTTCCCCCTCCTGCAGGGTGCCGGAACGGGCTCCCGATTGGTTTTTCGTGGCTACAGAGGCTTGCGGCGGCGGAACTTCCGATCTAGGTTTCTTTTCGGAGGTTTCTATATTTATAGGAATTTTTGGCATCGGAAACAAGTCAGGGGGGTGCCCGAGGGGCCCACAAGCCGCATGGCACGCCTGGGGGGTAGGGCGTGCCCCCCTGGCTTGTGGACTCCTCGGGACACTTCTGGTCCAGCTCCGGTGCTTCGGGGGTCTCTTTTGGTCCATAAAAATTCATCGTAAATTTTCAGCCCATTACGAGAACTTTTATTTCTGCACAAAAAAATGACACCACGGTAGTTCTGCTGAAAACAGTGTCAGTCCGGGTTGGTTCTAATAAAATCATACCAAACCATATAAATCTGTTGTAAACATGGCATGAATACTTCATAAATTATAGATACGTTGGAGACGTATCAGCATCCCCAAGCTTAATTCCTGCTCATCCTCGAGTAGGTAAATGGTAAAAGAAAGAATTTATGAAGTGTGAATCCTACCTATCATATTTATCAATGTAATCGTCTTTATTGTGGCATGAATGTTCAGATCCATAAGATTCAAAACAAAAGTTTAATATTGACATAAAAACAATAATACTTCAAGCATACTAATAAAGCAATCATGTCTTCTCAAAATAACATGGCCAAAGAAAGTTATCCTTACAAAATCATATAGTCTGGCTATGCTCCATCTTCATCACACAAAGTATTAAATCGTGCACAACCCCGATGACAAGCCAAGCAATTGTTTCATACTTTTGATGTTCTCAAACTTTTTCTACTTTCACGCAATACATGAGCGTGAGCGATGGATATAGCACTATAGGTGGAATAGAATATGGTGGAGGTTGTGAGGAGAAGACAAAAAGGAGAAAGTCTCACATCAACTAGGCGTATCAACGGGCTATGGAGATGCCCATCAATAGATATCAATGTGAGTGAGTAGGGATTGCCATGCAACGGATGCACTAGAGCTATAAGTGTATGAAAGCTCAAAAAGGAAACTAAGTGGGTGTGCATCCAACTTGCTTGCTCACGAAGACCTAGGGCACTTTGAGGAAGCCCATCATTGGAATATACAAGCCAAGTTCTATAATGAAAAATTCCCACTAGTATATGAAAGTGACAAAATAGGAGACTCTCTATCATGAAGATCATGGTGCTACTTTGGAGCACAAGTGTGGAAAAACGATAGTAGCATTGCCCCTTCTCTCTTTTTCTCTCATTTTTTATTTTGGGCACTTTGGCCTCTTTTTTTTGTTTTTTTTGTTTGGGCTCTTTGGCCTTTTTTTCTCTTTTTTTTATCTTTCGTCCGGAGTCTCATCCCGACTTGTGGGGGAATCATAGTCTCCATCATCCTTTCCTCACATGGGACAATGCTCTAATAATGATGATCATCACACTTTTATTTACTTTGCAACTCAAGAATTACAACTCGATACTAGAACAAACATATGACTCTATATGAATGCCTCTTGAGGTGTACCGGAATGTGCTATGATCAAGAGAGACATGCATAAAAATTATGAATGGTGGTCAAGCCACAAATACTATGCCAACTACATGATCATGCAAAGCAATATGACAATGATGGTATGTGTCATAATAAACGGAACGGTGGAAGTTGCATGGCAATATATCTTGGAATGGCTATGGAAATGCCATAATAGGTAGGTATGGTGGCTGTTTTGAGGAAGGGTATATGGTGGGTTTAATGCACCGGCAAAAGTTGCGCGGTACTAGAGAGGCTAGCGATGGTGGAAGGGTGAGAGTGCGTATAATCCATGGACTCAACATTAGTCATAAAGAACTCACATACTTATTGCAAAAATTTATTAGCTATCAAAACAAAGTACTACACGCATGCTCCTAGGGGGATTGATTGGTAGGAAAATACCATCGCTCGTCCCCGACCGCCACTCATAAGGAAGACAATCAAAAAATAAATCATGCTCCGACTTCATCACATAACGGTTCACCATACGTGCATGCTACGGGAATCACAAACATTAACACGAGTATTTCTACCAATCCACAATTACTCACTAGCATGACTCTAATATCACCATCTTTATATGTCAAAACAATCATAAGGAATCAAACTTCTCATCTATTCAATGCTCTTATATGAAAGTTTTTATTATATCCCTCTTGGATGCCCATCATATTAGGATTAAATTCATAACCAAAGCAAATTACCATGCTCTTTAGAAAGACTCTCAAAATAATATAAGTGAAGCATGAGAGTTCATCAATTTCTTGAAAATAAAACCACTGTCGTGCTCTAAAAAGATATAAGTGAAGCACTAGAGCAACTGAAAAACTACTCCAAAAAGATATAAGTGAAAATCAATGAGTAGTCAAATAATTATGTAGCCGTGTGAGGACTCTCTCCCATTTAAAATTTTAGATCTTAATATTTTATTCAAACAACAAGAAAAATAAAATAAAATTACATTCTAAGGACAACACATATCATGTGAAGAAGCAAAAACTTAGGCTCAACCGAGGCTAACCGATAATTCTTGATGAAGAAAGGTGGGATGCCTACCGGGGCATCCCCAAGCTTAGATGCTTGAGACTTCTTGAAATATTAACTAGGGATACCTTGGGCATCCCCAAGCTTGAGCTTTTCTGTCTCCTTAATTCCTTTTATATCACGGTTTCCCTAAATCTTAAAAACTTCATGCACACAAAACTCAACAAGAACTTGTGAGAAAAGTTAGTATAAATCAAATGCAAAACCTTATCATTCTCTACTGTAGCAAATCACAACAATTATTATTTAACATTGCATACTAAATGCCTCTGCATATTTAATACTCCCATCCTCAAATAGAATCATTAAAGAAGCAAACATATGCAAACAATGCAAACATAACAGCAATCTGTCTAAACAGGACAGTCTGTAAACAGTGCAATTGTACTCATACTTCCCTAACTCCAAAAGTTCTGAGCAATTACCATGCTGTAGAAAATTTGTTGTTACTCATTGTGTAAAAATTTCAAGATTTTATCAAGTTCTTACTTTCCAGAAGAATTCAGACAATGATAGAAAACTTTCAGTTTTCAAAACAGCAACATATAGACTTGCAAAATAAGCATGGTAAAGGCTATACTTGACGTTTTTATTGAACTAAAAGATAAAAAACATTATTCTAAATAACAGCAAGAAAATACTAATAAAATGATGCTCCAAGCAAAACTCATATCATGTGACGAATAAAAATATAGCTCCAAGTAACATTACCGATAATGTTGGAGATGAAAGAGGGGATGCCTTCCGGGGCATCCCCAAGCTTAGTTGCTTGGATCTTCCTTGAATATTACCTTGGGGTGCGTTGGGCATCCCCAAACTTAGTGTCTTGCCACTCCTTGTTCTCCTCATATCAATATCCCACCCAAAACTTGAAAAATTCAATCACACAAAACTTAACGGAACTTCGTGAGATGGGTTAGTATGATAAAACAAATCATTCAGTTTGGTACTATCAATACAAGATTCAAAAAATTTCTCACATTATGCCTACTGTACCCTATCATTTCTACAATTTATATTAAGAAATATAAGCCATAAAAACTAGAAAACAAGCAAACTATGCATCAAAAACAGAATCTGTCAAAAACAGAACAGTCTGTAAAGATATGAATTGAAATCATACTTCCGTTACTCCAAAATTTCTGAAACATTAGGACAACATAGACAGTTTGTATATAAATCCTCTATCAAAAATTCAGAGTTTTTACACTTTCCAGTGAATTTTAACAATTCTGTTACTGGATGCAAAAGTTTCTGTTTTTGCACAGAATCAAATCAACTATCATCCACACTATCCCAAAGGCTTTACTTGGCACTTTATTGAAACAAAAGCTATAAAACATGATTACTATAGTATCTTAATCATGTTAACACACAAAACAGTAGGGGTAAAAATTGGGTTGTCTCCCAACAAGCGCTTTTCTTTAATGCCTCTTAAGCTGGGCATGATGATTTCCAAGATGCTCACATAAAGGATAAGAATTGAAACAAAATGGGAGAATCATGAAGCATATGACTAGCACATTTAAGTCTAACCCACTTCCTACGCATAGGGATTTTGTGAGCAAACCATTTATGGGAACAAGAATCAACTAGCATAGGAAGGCAAAGCAAGCATAACTTCAAAACTTTAAGCACATAGAGAGGAAACTTGATATTACTGCAATATGTAGAAGCATAAGTTCCTCTCTCATAATAATATTCAGTAGCATCATGAATGAATTCAACAATATAGCTATCACATAAAGCATTCTTTTCATGACCCACAAGCATAGAAATTGTATTACTCTCCACATAAGCAAAATTCTTCTCAGTCATAGTAGTGGGAGGAGCAAATTCAACAAAATAGGTATCATGAGATACTTGATTAAAATCATGATGACAAGTTTCATGTTTATCATTACTCTTTATAGCATACATGTCATCACAATAATCATCATAACTAGGAGGCATGCTTTCATCATAATAAATTTGCTCATCAAAACTTGGGGGACCAAAAATATCATCTTCATCAAACATAGCATCCCCAAGCTTGTGGCTTTGCATATCATTAGCATCATGGATATTCAAAGAATTCATACTAACAACACTGCAATCATGCTCATCATTCAAAGATTTAGTGCCAAACATTTTATTGACTTCCTCTTCTAACACTTGAGCACAATTTTCCTTTCCATCATTTTCACGAAAGACATTAAAAAGATGAAGCATATGAGGCAACCTCAATTCCATTTTTTTTGTAGTTTCCCTTTATAGACTAAACTAGTGATAAAACAAGAAACTAAAAGATTCAATTGCAAGGTATAAATATATACCTTCAAGCACTCACCTCCCTGGCAATGGCGCCAGAAAATACCTTGATGTCTACTACGCAACCTTTCTTCTTGTAGACGTTGTTGGGCCTCCAAGTGCAGAGTTTTATAGGACAGTAGCAAATTTCCCTCAAGTGGATGACCTAAAGTTTATCAATCCGTGGGAGGCATAGGATGAAGATGGTCTCTCTCAAACAACCCTGCAACGAAATAACAAAGAGTCTCTTGTGTCCCCAACACACCCAATACAATGGTAAATTGTATAGGTGCACTAGTTCGGCGAAGAGATGGTGATACAAGTGTAATATGGATAGTAGATATAGGTTTTTGTAATCTGAAAATATAAAAACAGCAAGGTAAATAGTAACAAAAGTGAGCAAAAACAGTATTGCAATGCTTGAAAACAAGGCCTAGGGTTCATACTTTCACTAGTGCAAATTCTCTCAACAATGATAACATAATTGGATCATATAACAATCCCTCAACGTGCAACAAAGAATCACTCCAAAGTTTCTATCGGAGAATGTAGGACGAAAACGTGCATCAACCCCTATGCATAGATTACCCCATTGTCACCTCGGGAATCCGTGAGTTGAGGGCCAAAACATACATCAAGTGAATCAATAGAACATCCCATTGTCACCACAGATATCCCATCGCAAGACATACATCAAGTGTTCTCAAATCCAATACTCAATCCAACATAACAAAATCTCAAAGAGCAAGACTCAATTCATCACAAGAAGGTAGATTGGGAGAAACACGATATGATCCAACTATAGTAACAAAGCTCGCGGTACATCAAGATCGTGCCAAATCAAGAACACGAGAGAGAGAGAGAGAGAGAGAGAGAGAGAGAGAAAGAGAGAGAGAGAGATCAAACACATAGCTACTGGTACATACCCTCAGCCCCGAGGGTGAACTACTCCCTCCTCATCATGGAGACCACTGGGATGATGAAGATGGCCTCCGGTGATGGTTTCCCCCTCCGGTAGGGTGCCGGAACGGGCTCCCGATTTGTTTTTCATGGCTACAGAGGCTTGCGGCGGTGGAACTTCCGATCTAGGTTTCTTTTCGGAGGTTTCTATATTTATAGGAATTTTCGGCGTCAAAAACAAGTCAGGGGGGTGCCCGAGGGGCCCACAAGCCGTAGGGGCGCACCCGGGGGGGTAGGGCACGCCCCTGGCTTGTGGACTCCTCGGGACACTTCTAGTCCAGCTCTGGTGCTTTGGGGGTCTCTTTTGGTCCATAAAAAATCACTGTAAATTTTCAGCCCATTCCGAGAACTTTTATTTCTGCACAAAAAATGACACCACGGTAGTTCTACTGAAAACAGTGTCAGTCCGGGTTAGTTCTAATAAAATCATACCAAAACCATATAAAATTGTTGTAAACATGGCATGAATACTTCATAAATTATAGATACATTGGAGACGTATCATCGTCCATGCGAGAGGCGAAGTTGGCGTCGACGAGGGCTACGACGCCTGCGGTCGCCAGCACAGTCTGGAAACACTACATGGTGCGGGACCGCAAGCCGGCGTCTTGGATGATCTGGCACAGCTGACTGCCGCTCACGTCCATCGCCTCCATAGGTGCTTGTGGTTCTGGTCACTTGGTCTTGGATTGGGGTGAGCAGTGTTGCGCAGAGACTAGGAGTAGATGGATTGGAGTGGTGGGGCGCCTTTATATGAGAGTCCAAACTGTGTTGCATTACATCGTGCTGGCTCCATTCTGCTTCTCCAATTAATTCCCTCTGCATGCTAATTGAGGATGCATCATTGACCGTTCAACGTCTCGGGAACCGCTACCCTCTCCCTCCTTGGCATTCAAGCCGTATCAACGTAAATGCGGGTCAAGAGACTAGTCATTACTACATTGTGCACCGCAACCAAGGCGGAGGGGAAAATGAGAGAACTTAATATTTTTGCTGTAGTACTACCATTGCATGCAATGAACTGACTGTAGTATGCCGTGCTAGGTAGTCTCAAGGCATTAAAAGCATACACGGCCCATGTCTCTTATTGGTTGATTCCTTTATTGATGTCAAGAAACAAGAAACGAGGTCGAGTTAATCCACCGTGCCTAAGGATTTTGGGATTATAAAGGTTTTCATAAGCGATCGACACAATAACCGTAAGATCTGCATCCGACGGTGGCACCTATTTGACGCAAACAGCAATAGAAAAGAAATGCCACAAAACTGCGACACCACACCCCCTCCCCTACACATAATACTGGCAAGCGAGCGCACACAACTCCCACGTTCGGGTTGCACTTGGCTCTTCGCCTCTTCGAGAAGTCAAACAATGATGTCATTTACGACTAGAATAAAAATGCCATACACTAATAAACATTAAGGCCACGAGGCGATGCAGTGCTGGTTACAGGAGGCAATAAGAAAGATGCATCCATCGGCGACCTCCTCCTCCTCGACTCAGGGCATCGGCCCACTGAACGGCGGCTAAGTAGCAGCGGCTTTCGTGGCCAGGTCAACGTGCTTCCGAACAATGGCGTCCAAAGATTCCAGCCGGTGGAAGAAGGCCAACGTCTTTCTGTCCTCGCTGGCCTTGTAGTGGCCTATGTAGACGATTTCCTCGTAGACATGGATGTGTAGGTCGACGATTTCTTGCATGGCGAGGTGCTGCACGGCGAGCGCAGCCTCGAGGTGCACATTCTTCGTCGCAGCCTCCGGCAGCTGCAGGGCCACCAGTGCTTCAAAGAGTTCATCACCTTGGAGGCCGATGAGGGTGGCAGGCAACGAGGAGCCTGGGCGCGCAGGCTGGAGGATTACGGCAAGGTCATCCGCGCGCTTCTTGACGATGGTGAACTTGCGGATGGAGGCGACCATCATCTCGCACATGCGAGAGGCTAAGCCGGCGTCGATGAGGGCTATGACGCCGGCGGTCACCAGCACCGTCTGGAAATGCTGCGCGGTGCGGGGCCGCAGGCCAGCGTCTTGGACGATCTGGCACAGCCGACTGGCGCTCGCGTCCATCGATGCCATGGGTGCTTGTGGCTTCTGGTCACTTGGTCTTGGATTGGAGTGGGCAGTATTGCACAGAGACTAGGAGTAGATGGATTGGAGTGGTTGGGCGCCTTTATAAGAGAGTCCAAACTGCGTTGCATTCACATCGTGCTGGCTCCACTCTGCTTCTCCAATTACTTCCCTCTCCATTCACATCGTCCATGAGGAGGCATCATTGACCGTTTAACATTTCAGGAACCGCTACCCTCTCCCTCATTGGCCGTATCAACGTAAATGCGTGTCAAAAAGAGAAGTTGAACGGTCAAACTAGCCCTCATGTGTGGATACTTTAGGGCTATTTGAGCCCAAACTAGCTCAAACTAACTCTAACCCCTGGATCCAAACTGGCCAAAGAAGAGAGAGAGAGAGGGTTAGAGCATGGTTAATAATACAGCCAACTGCTGGCTATAAGATGTTGCCGTATCATTTATAGCCAACACATATAGTCACTCATACAACAAGGTTAGCTATAAGGTTGGCTATAAGATTAGTACTTCTTCTCATCTTCTCTCTATCTCTTTCCTCACATTTATTGCATCTGCCTTGGAGCACGCATATAGCCAGGCTCTTGCATGTAAGCAGGCTATAAGCCCACTATTGTACTTGCTCTTAGAGTAACAGAGTTGGTAGATACCGTATCATGTTAAATGCTATGCTACATTGTGTCATGAATGGCAATAAATATGATCATCTATGATACTACTCAATGACACTACTATGCACTATGGAGATAGTATCATACAATAGTATCATATGCATGATACTAGTATATGATACTCCCCACTCTGAGTAGCCTTAATATTTACTCCCTCCGTTCCTAAATATTTACGGTGTAGATTCACTCATTTTGCTCCGTATGTACTCATTACGGTGTAGTCACTTGTTGAAATCTCTAGAAAGACAAATATTTAGGAACGGAGGGAGTATTTGCTAACTAATACCATTGCATGCAATGAACTGGCCGCTGCATGCTGTGCTAGGTACTACGTCTCAAGGCATTAAAAACATACACGGCCCACGTCCCTTATTTGTTTATTCCTATTCATGTCTAGAAACAAGAAATGTGGTCCGGTTTGTTTTGGGATTATTTGATTTTCGTAAGATGACTATAACTAGCAATCGCCACAATAACCGTACGATCTGCATCCGATGGTGGCACCTATTGGATGCAAACAGCAATAGAAAAGAATTGCCACAAAACTGCCACACCACGCCCCACCCCTACACATAAGATTGCCACGCGACCGTTAGTAACTACCACGTTCGGGTTGCGCTTGGCTCTTCGCCTCTTCAAGAAGTCGAACAATGATGTTACTACTTCTATAGTTTCGAATCAACTGCTGCATGTCCCGTCAACCGCGTGGGCGAGGGAGAGCTTGTTGTAGAAGTAGTAAAAGCAAAAGGTTCTCCTTGTCTGCGAGCCACCGAGCGCATGGGCGAGGGAGAGGGCGTACTACTAGTAATCAAGCTTCTCCTTGTTGTACGAGTTGACGCGAAACATCATAGCACAGGCCCCACATGCTTGCCTCTAAACTTGGCTAAAAGACACACATTGTACAATATTTGCTGGAACCTCTAACATTTACCCCACCACAAATTAAAATATATATTCCTCTCTTGGCCAGATCAGCGTGCAAACTACAATAACCAAGATGACAGATAGGGCCAGAAGATTATTTTAATCAAAAAAATGCTTCAAGACGCCCTCATAGCATGGAGCCGACTCCAACGATTTTAAGCTTAGAGGCACGGTACACGCTATCCTAGACTATGTTACTATACTACCTCCCCTACACATGAAACTGCCACACGAGCGTTCGGGTTGCGCTTGGCTCTTCGCCTCTTCGGGAAGTTGAACAATGATGGTACTACTACAGTGGAGTACTACTAGTATGCTTCTGGCCATCTGACACCGAATGAACTGCTGCATGTCCATCGCGTGCGGGAGGGAGAGCGTGTAGCGAAAGCTTCTCCTAGTCCTGCGAGCCACCATGCTCATGGGCGAGGGAGAGGGTGTTGTAATCAAACTTCTCCTTGTTGTACGAGTTTTCGCGACACATCAAAGTAGTGCACTCGATATATTTCAATAATTTGCATTTACCGATGCATTAATTACAACGCATGCATGCCTGCCGTGACTTTCCTTTTGATACTTGCATGTGTTGCTTTAATGCACCTTGAAGTAGTATGAATATGTGATGGTAAAACTTTCTAAGCAAGTATAATAAGGTGACGTGGGCAGGCTGTAAGGCTTAAAATAATATATTGTTGCAGAGTTGGCAGAGAGAGAAGAGAAGTGGGCTACTAACTAACAGCCGGCTGTAGCACGTGCTCCTAGACACTTTGTGAGAGAGGAAGGTGGGCCATGTATCAATGAAGTAGTACTTATTTGTATCTGACTATTATACTTGCTGGCAATAAACTTGGCTGTAGATGATGTGGCAACATCTTATAGCCAGCGGCCGGCTATACTATTAACCATGCTCTAAAGCGAGAGATGGTGGTGCACGAGGAGGGCGAGATCATGCCGACGGAACATGACCCGACGATGGAGCTCTCTATGGTCTCTATGGATCTCACCTTGCTCCACTACCCCTTGTGCCTCCGCCCCTTGAAGCCTCCAGTGTACAAGGTTCGAATACACCTCATCCGTTCGGCTGATCGAGCAAGGTGCAGGTTTCTTGATTGATGTGTTGTTCGATTGATTTTGTGAGTGCAAGGGAGGGCACCTAACCTGCGTGGACTGCCACGGCGAGCGCCCCGGGAACCAGCGGCAGTGCCAGAAGTGCGAGCACGGTGGAGGCTTCGACGTGTAGAACACGGCGATGGACGCGTCCTCTCCTTGGTGAGGGTGGAGTGCCCGCACGAAGGCTGTGGGCTCTACGTAACTTACCACAAGCTTGCCGATCACCAGAGCGTGTGTCCGCTCGCGCCGTGCAAATGCCCCGTGCCCGTCTGCGGCTACGAAGGCCCGCTGCCGGCGCTCCCCCACCACATCAGCACCGGGCATCCCATGCCCGTGCACAGGATCTAGTATGTCAAGGTGCTCCAGCTGCAAGTGCCAGTGTCAGAGCCGCGGCTCTTGCTGTTCGCCGAGGAGGATGGCCGCGCATTTTTTGTGGTCGGCGGCGGGCTTGACATCGGCGCGCCTATCGCCGTGTCGGTCGTCTGCATCAGAGTGGGGGCGTCCCCACCGCCGCACTACGCGGCCAAGCTGTGGGTGAACGGCCCACTGGGGGAGCCCAAAGGCAGGACCGACACCGTCAAGGTGGAAATCGAGGTGACAAGCAGCAAGGATCCCAGCGCCGTCGCTGTGCAGGAGCTGACCATCTTCACAGTTCCGCCCTAGCTGCTGGCCAGGGCTGGGTTGTCGAGGACGGTGTCCCTCCACATTCAGATTCACAATCTCACCTCCTAAATGATTCTACAGCGCCTTCTGTTTATCTTAGTAATATGCTAATATAGGGGTTAGCTCGGTCTACTTTAGCTTAAGAGATGGTGGATTTTGCAGCAATTACTTCGACATCAGATCAACAGTTAAAGTAATTTCCAACAATCGAACGGATATTTTGTGCCTGTTGGATATAAAGATCCTTTGGGTAAGGAGTATAAGCTGCTTATATGCTTGTTTGTTGAGGAAGTGTTGCATACTTCTGCGAGTTGACGTGACACATCAAAGTAGTACTACTACTAGTAGTACTCACCCGACTGCGCACCAGGCAGACAAAGCTCGTGTCGTGTTGGTGTTGTGTGCAGCCTGCACATTAACCAAAACCTCGCGCCTCCAGCTTAGCCTCCGCGTTTTAAACTTCTCAATCTCAAGGCTAAGGAGCAACGGGAACCTATGATAGAGCCAATCGGATGGTTGAGAACACTACAATTCGTAGCTACAGATGCGTGTGTGAGAGAGGACGAGTGCGTTTGTGCACCTCTTCTCTTCGTGTATAACGTACTAAACTCAGAGTGCAAGTGTATGTGGGTGGCATCGACCTAGAGAGCTACATATGGTGCGTGCGAGAAGTTCTGAGAGACTAGGTGTGTGCGTGGGAAATAGGGAGAGAGATGATTTGTGTCGATGTAATGCGTGTGAAAAAAAGACTAGTCTATAGCTCGCCATGAGGCTATTCCTGGCGAACGCCCCAATAACCGTAAGATATGTATCCGATGGTGCCAGTTATTGCACGTATACATAGCAGTAGAAAAAGAAGTACCGTGGCATATTACAAAACTGCTACACCACGGCCGAGAACGCGTGCCCACGTTACGCCATCCGGGAATAGTGCCGCACTTCGAAACTAGAACCGTCAATAAATTTTGAGCTTGCGTCTCGTCACATTCCAAATTATACGACTAGCCACAATGGAGAGTAACATACACTAGTAACATACCAATATCCCTAGACTATGTTACTACCTTCATAGTGGGTAGTAACATAAGTGTGGTGTCATGCAAAGCTTCATTTATTAGGTTATAGACTCATATTGCATTGGGACATGTGATGTTACAGTAACTAGCTAAGTTACTCAAATTACCTCTCTCCTCATTAACTCATTGCCACATAAGCAAATTTGTTGAGTTGGAATTGATGTTACTCCTGAAGTTACTCCCACTGTGGCTAGTCTACTACCACGCTATATTTAATTGCAAACCTGTTCACACCAATCAAAACCTAAACGGTTTCCCACTTAGGAGCGTATTAGTACTTGGTTATAAATACTCTACTCCAAGATGACTGCACATTCCTCCTCAACTCCTCATCCACAAAAACAAACAAGTGTTTCATCGTCATTCCCTTGTGTCTGCCATGGCCCGCATGAGTTCTGGGTCAAGAGATTACTACCAGGGAGAGGCGAACATGGAAGCGGAAGCACGAGGGATGTCCCGCCTCGCCGCGAAAGTAGCCGGCATGTCCCGCCGCGCTGCTGTAGCAGCACTGAGGTCCCGTCGCGCCGCTGAAGCAGCACAGAGGTCCCGCCGAGCTGTCGATGCAGCAGACTGGTCCGGCCGTGCCGCGGAAGCAGCAGAGATGTACCGTCGTGCCACGAATGCAGCAGGGAGGTCCTCCCGCACTGCGACGGCCTGGGAAAATGTCTCGCGGGTAGGCGAGGACTCTGACATTCGCATGCGTGCTATGCTCGATGGCCTGATGGGTTGGATCTCCGGCTGGATGAAGCTGCAGGACAAGATGAATGCCTCGTTTGAAAATGCTACCGGCGTCATCTTGCGACTAGGGGAGGACAAGGCGAAGCTCCGCACCGAGCGCGACCTGTTGAGGGCGAAGATTGCCGGAAGGGCGAAGCAGGCAGAGGAGACACCTACCTTGTTGAAGAGGACGGACGTCATCATCAAGAAACTTATGGACGAGAATGCCATACTCCGCATCGAGTGCGAAAGGCTAGTGGAGGAATCCATGGATGCTTCCAAGCAGCGTATTGAGGACATGAAACTGATGAAAGATATCATCGCCGCTCGCCGCGAGAACTAGTCTCCGTGACCTGCAGCGCATCAAGAAAGTAGAGATCAGTGAGCCAGATCGTTGTATGTGTCTTTTTCTTTTGCCCTTGTGTATTTCGGGCGTAGCCACATGTGGCTTTTTTAATTATCTTCCTAAATATGTAAGACAATTATTATCCACTGTCATCGTCCTTTATATATTCATCAGTCTTGCTATAAGTCGCAGTAAATGCTATATAGGTCCGTCGGATCTTACATCAAGATCCGTGCAAAATTTTCTTTTCGGATTTTCTTTTCTCTCTCTTAAATCTCAGTCGAGTGAGATATGGCCACGCCATTAAACAGGGGCTCGGGCGCCATTAATGGAGACATTGGGAGAGAGGTGGGTGTCAGATGGAGGTCAAAGGGCTCTCCTCCCGATAAGCACGCGCGGGGGTCTGATCGCACGCCTCCCGTACTCAAATAACTACCCCGCACGGCGCCTCCTAGCCAACAAAAAAAGGGGAAGCGCGGCGGCACGTAAATGGTAAGTAGAACGCCCACGGTTTCAATAATACTTGTGTTTCCGATTGTAACATGATAGCACTTGTTCCAAAATGACTTTGTTGATTGTTAATTTGTGCACCTTCGCAAATCGGACAACAAAATTACCACAGCATGTTGGTGCCATGTCATGACACGAAGCCAAGTTTCATGATTTACATGCGTGTTTTGGATTTACAGGAATTAGAAAACCAAGTTTCTCAATGTTTCCGGCCGAGCCACGACGCCCAGATGTTTGAATTTCAGTCCCATTTCTTGCATGTGTCCTAGAAATTCACCCGAGGACACACATGTGATTTTTCAACCAACTTTGATGCACCGGAGCATGTGTTTGTAGTTCGAATTTGAATTATGCACATTAAATGACCAAAAACTCAATTAATGTATAAAAAAGGCCAAACGAACCCGGAATAATTCCAAAATTTAACACGGCACTCATATAGTTCTATCTTCCCTCTGTAAAGAAAATCAGGGGGGCAGCGTATATCGTTTCGCACACAAAGGTGACACGTTCCCTCTCAGAACCACGAGCCTTCTTGAGAGAAGCTCCAGTTTGCAAGAAGCTTATACCAAAACTTGTTCCAATTCGGCCAAAAAATTTACCACAGCATGTTAGTGCCATGACATGACACCATGCCAAGTTTCATGATTTTCAGGTGAGTTTTGGATTTAAAGGAATTTAAAAACCAAGTTTCTCAATGTTCTCGGCCGAGCCACGACGCCCAAATGTTTGAATTTCATTCCCATTTCTTGCAAGGGACCTAGAAATTCACCCAAGGACACACATGTGATTTTTCAACCAACTTTGGTGCACTGGAGCATGTGCTTGCAGTTCAAATTTGAATTATGCACATTAAATGACCTGAAACTCAATTAATGTATAAAAAAGGCCAAACGAACCTGGAATAATTCCAAAATTTAACACGACACTCATATAGTTCCATGTTGCCTCTGTAAAGAAAATCAGGGGGAGGCAGTGTATATTGTTTCGCACACAAAGGTGACACGTTCCCTCTCGGAACCATGAGGCTTCTTGAGAGAAGCTCCGGTTTGCAAGAAGCTTATACCAAAACTTGTTCCAATTCGGCCAAATTTTTTACCACAGCATGTTGGTGCCATGACATAACACCGTGCCAAGTTTCATGATTTTCAGTCGAGTTTTGGATTTACAGGCATTTAAAAACCAAGTTTCTCAATGTTCTCGGCCGAGCCACGACGCCCAAATGTTTGAATTTCATTCCCATTTCTTGCATGGGACCTAGAAATTAACCCAAGGACACACATGTGATTTTTCAACCTACTTTGGTGCATTGGAGCATGTGCTTGCAATTCAAATTTGAATTATGCACATTAAATGACCAGAAACTCAATTAATATATAAAAAAGGCCAAACGAACCCGGAATAATTCCAAATTTTCACACGGCACTCATATAGTTCTCTGTTGCCTCTGTAAAGAAAATCAGGGGGAGGCAGCGTATATCATTTCGCACACAAAGGTGACACGTTCCCTCTCGGAACCATGAGGCTTCTTGAGAGAAGCTCCGGTTTGCAAGAAGCTTATACCAAAACTTGTTCCAATTCAGCAATTTTTTTTACCACAACATGTTAGTGCCATGACATAACACCATGCCAAGTTTAATGATTTTCAGGCGAGTTTTGGATTTACAGGAATTTAAAAACCAAGTTTCTCAATGTTCTCGGCCGAGCCACGACTCCGAGATGTTTGAATTTCATTCCCATATCTTGCATGGGACCTAGAAATTAACCCAAGGACACACATGTAATTTTTGAACCTACTTTGGTGCACTGGAGCATGTGCTTGCAATTCAAATTTGAATTACGCATATTAAATGACTAGAAACTCAATTAATGTATAAAAAGGCCAAATGAACCCAGAATAATTCCAAAATTTAACACGGCACTCATATAGTTCTATGTTGCCTTGATACGTCTCCGTCATATTTATAATTTTTGATTGTTTCATGCCAATATTATACAACCTTTACATATTTTTGGCAACAATTTATATGATTTATTGGACTAACCTATTGATCCAGTGCCCAGTGCTAGTTCCTGTTTGTTACATGTTTTTTGTTTCGCAGAAAATCCATATCAAACGAAGTCCAAACGCGATAAAAATTTACCGAGAATTATTTTGGAATATATGTGATTTTTGGGAGGTGGAATCAACGCAAACGGGGGCCCATTGCCCCCAAGATACACCAGGGCGCGCCAGGGGGTGCCAGGCGCGCCTAGGTGTCTTATGCCCTCCTTGTAAGGCAGTTGGGGCCCTGATTCTGGCGCAAGAAAGATAATTTATGGGAAAAAATCGTTTAAAAATTTCAGCGCAATCGGAGTTACGGATCTCCCGAAATTTAAGAAACCGTGAAGGGCCAGATCTGGGGAAAGCGAAACAGAAGAGAACAGAGGGATAGATCCAATCTCGGAGGGGCTCCCGCCCCTTCGCCGCCATGGAGGCCATGGACCAGAGGGGAAACTCTCCTCCCATCTAGGGGGGAGGCCAAGGAAGAAGAATAAGAAGAAGGAGGAGGGGGGCTCTCTCCCCCTCTCTCCCGGTGGCGCCGGAGTGCCGCCGGGGCAAGGATCGTGACGGCAATCTACATCAACAATCTTGCTACTGTCAACACCAACTCTCTGCCCCTCTATGCTGTGGTGTAACCTCCCTTCTCCCCGCTGTAATCTCTACATAAAAATGATGCTCAAATCAATATATTATTTCCCAATTATCTATCATTATCCTATGATGTTTGAGTAGATCCGTTTTGTCCTGTGGGCTAATCGTGATCTTGGTTGGTTTGAGTGTATATTTTATTTATGGTGCTGTCCTACGGTGCCCTCCGTCTCGCGCAAATGTGAGGGTCCCCGCTGTAGGGTGTTGCAATATGTTCATGATTCGCTTATGTTGGGTGGCGTGAGTGACAGAAGCACATTCCCGAGTAAGTTGGTTGTTGCGTATGGGAGTAAAGAGGACTTGATACTTAATGCTATGGTTGGGTTTCACGACCTTAATGATCTTTAGTAGTTGCGGATGCTTGCTAGAGTTCCAATCATAAGTGCATATGATCCAAGTAGAGAAAGTATGTTAGCTCATGCCTCTCCCTCATATAAAATTGCAAGAATGATTACCGGTCTAGTTATCGATTGCCTAGGGACAAATGACTTTCTTGTTGACAAAAGCTATCTACTTTTATTACCTTGCAATTTATTCATAGTTTTATTCTCGCAAAGTACTCATAGTTTTATTCTTGCAAAATAGTTTCATACTTGTTCTAGGTAAAGCAAATGTCAAGTGTGCGTAGAGTTGTATCGGTGGTCGATAGAACCTGAGGGAATATTTGTTTTACCTTTAGCACCTCATTGGGTTTGACACTCTTATTTATCGAAGAAGGATACAAAATATCCCGTATACTTGTGGGTTATCAAGACCTTTTTCTGGCGCCGCTGCCGGGGAGCAATAGCGTGGGGTGAATATTCTCGTGTGTGCTTGTTTTCTTTATCACTAAGTAGTTTTTATTTTCTGGTATAAGTTGTTCTCTATCTTTAGTTATGGATATGGAACACGAAACACCAAAAAAATTAGTGGTACTTGCTACTCAGGGAGATGGGGAACCTCCTAAAACCCTCGATGCTCGTTATGTGAAAAATATTATGCACTACTTTGATAATCCTGAGAAAACCCCATTCAACTTGATAATGGGAGACACGTTGGATCAACGTGAATACTTTAGGGATTATCACTTGACACAAAACGGAAACTATTATGGGATCAAATTGATATGTTGCATTGGTATGCTTGGAATTTATGCCAGAGATATGATTATACTTGTTGCTCTAGGATGAACGCTCCACACCTTCCCTTTTCATGCAAATTTAATGATAATGAAACTTTGGCTTTTTATGCCATTTGTAGATATGATTATTATGATGTGGAACGAATAGAAGAATTTGTTGCTTTTAAGGGTGCTTATGAAATTGAATCTTTGTTTTTAAAGTATGAAGCTTTTGATGATGATGTTTATAGACCTGAAAATTTTGCCATCCTTAAATATTGCTATGAAAATTATAAATACAATTCCGATATTAATATATTTATTGAGAAAGTCTCCGCTGTCCAAGAGGAGACTAATATTTTGCAGGAGTCTATGGAAGAAGAAATTGATGAAACTGTGAGCTCATTGGATGAAAAAGATGATGAGGAGAGCGAAGATCAAAAGAAGGAAGAGCGGATTAGCTACCCGCGCCCACCTTCTAATGAGAGTAACTCTTCAACTCATGCATTGTTTAATTTCCCTTCGTGCTTACCGAAGGATGAATGCTATGATAATTGCTATGATCCCATTGATTCTTTTGAAATATCCCTTTTTGATGAACTTGATGCTTGCTATGCTTGTGTCCAAGATGCCAATATGAATTATGCTTATGGAGATGAACTTGCTATAGTCCCTTATGTTAAGAATGAAATTGTTGCTATTGCACCCATGCATGATAGTCCTATTATCTTTTTGAATTCTCCAAACTACACTATGTCGGAGAAGTTTGCACTTATTAAGGATTATATTGATGGGTTGCGTTTTGCTACTACACATGATGATTTTGATGAATATAATATGCATGTGCTTGCTGCTCCTACTTGCAATTATTATGAGAGAGGAACTATATCTCCACCTCTCTATGTTTCCAACACGATAAAATTGAATGAAACTGCTTATGCTATGTATTGGCCTTTACTTGATGTGCATGAATTGTTCTTGTATGACATGCCGATGCATAGGAAGAGAGTTAGACTTCGTCATTGCATGATATATGTTGCTTTATGCTCACTACTAAATGCCAAATCATTGTTAATTAAAATTGGCTTTGATATACCTTGGGATCCGGGTGGATTCATTACTTGAGCATTTTATGCCTAGCTTAATGGCTTTAAAGAAAGCGCTGCCAGGGAGACAACCCGGAAGTTTTAGAGAGTCATTTATTTCTGTTGAGTGCTTTTATAAATTTTAAAAACAAAAAAATATAGAGGGGAACTTAAAACTTCACAAAAAGAAAAGTGAAAGTGAGAGGGACGAGCATTGTGAAAGTGGGAGCTAGCCTTGAACTTTGTTCATACCCATGAAAACTTTGTGAATCTTAATTACAGAAATTTTTCAACAAAAATAATTATTCCCTTGTACAAATCCATTGTATTATAAAAATAATGTGCCAAGATTTGCCTTTAGGATGATTAGATTGCTTGTTGGTATGTGCGGTGCAAAAACAGGAATTTTGGCTGTAGTGCGTGATTTTACATTTTTTTTATTGGAACGTCGAAAGTTTCTGAAACTCTTTGCACAGTCTTGCTATACAAATTGTTTATTTTTTCCTAATTTTTCAGAATATTTGGAGTACCAGAAGTATGGTAGGTGTTCAGATTACTACAGACTGTCCTGTTTATGACAGATTCTGTTTTTGATGAATTGTTTTGCTTGTTTTAATGAAACTATCGATTTTTATCGGTGGTATAAGCCATGGAAAAGTTATAATACAGTAGCTACAATGCAAAAATAAAATGTGAATTGGTTTGCAACAGTACTTAGAGTAGTGATTTGCTTTATTATACTAACGGATCTTACCGAGCTTTCTGTTGAGTTTTGTGTGGATGAAGTGATCAAAGATCGAGGAGGTCTCGATATGAGGAGAAGGAGGAGAGGCAAGAGCTCAAACTTGGGGATGCCCAAGGCACCCCAAGTAAATATTCAAGGAGACTCAAGCGTCTAAGCTTGGGGATGCCCCGGAAGGCATCCCATATTTCTTCAACAAGTATCGGTATGTTTTCGTCTTCGTTTCGTTCACGTGATATGTGTAAATCTTGGAGCGTCTTTTGTGTTTATTTTTTAATTTTATTTTATGCACCATGCTGGTATGAGATAGTTCATGGTTGATTTATAGAATGCATATTGCACTTCACTTATATCTTTTGAGTATGGCTTTATAGAATGCTTCATGTGCTTCACTTATATCATTTGAAATTTGGATTGCCTGTTTCTCTTCACATAGAAAACCGTTGTTTGTAGAATGCTCTCTTGCTTCACTTATATTTACTAGTACAAATGCCCGTGCGTTGCAACGGACATAAAAACTCGTAAAACTTGATCCATGTGCTATTACGCTCCATTTTTTACATACAATTCTGTTAATGTCGATTTAAGAATATATTGAATTACTTTTTGGAGTCTGAATTTTGGACGTTAAGAAGCCACATTAGCTTTCTTCGTCTGATAGAAGAGTAGTGGTTCACGGAATAATCTGTGAATACTTTTTATTTTTTTGCTTTTCAGAAAAAAATGGATTTTTTTTGAATTTTAAGAGTAGTGAACGCTTTACTAAAATTGGATTTTTTTAAGCAGAACATTTTTTGAACAGTTTTTTTTAATTGAATATTTTGAATTTCTGTGAATATTTCTAGATGTATCTTTTAGGGTTTTGACCACTTTTTAAAGAGAGTTACATATATAAAACTGTGTGCATTTTTTAAACTATTTTTCTTACTATGTTAAATGTTTTTAGATATAGCTTGTTGTTTGGTTGGGAAGAGTTATTGTGTTTTATTTTCATTATTTGGGCTTGGCCCAAACAACGAAGACATATGACAATAAAAATATTATGCACATAACATTTTTCTTGAAGTAATTTTACCTGGACATAAAAATCTTCTTCCTTGTCTAAAACAACAACTTGAGTTAGATCAGACTCTATGGCCATGACTTCTAAATGTGTTTTGGCATTGGTGGTATATCAACGTGTATATATGTGCAAGGTCAGCAATGTCTGAAAGATGTTCGCATGCAATGCATCACGCAAGCGTTCAGGGCTTGCCCGCTTCTGTCTCCCTACCGTTCCTTTTGGCATTGGTCCAGCAATTTTTTTCTCCCACATTTCTTTTTTACTGCCAAAAGAGAAATAAAGAAATACCTCATCCAATCCGTAATAATACATCCATATCGTTGAAACCTCCTTTCGCCAATACATTCAGAAATTACGCGTCCATGGGATGACGTCCGTTCACAGTAGCCATGCCATGTCGACGCCGTTCTGCCGGCCAAAGCTCCAAGTTCTTGAATCTTGATATTGGCATGTTCGCACCCCACACGGCGAGCTCGCCGTGCTTAACGTCGGCTGGCCGTCTCCAGGAGATCACCGGCATGCAACTGGGCATAGTGCAAAATTATGAAGACCATCCACTCTCCATTGATAGCATTCTCGAGTACGCGTGTAGCACCTGCCGGATTCTGCCTGCCCTCGCCGCCGACATGTGCTCCCTCAGGCCCTCTTCCACGGTGTTCGGCGTCCCTGTTGCCACTCCATCCGCCTCAACGCTCCAGCCAGCCCCTGTGCTGATTGCTCCCCGTGCTCCAACGACCCATGCCCAAAGCGCCGCCGGCTCGGTTCAGAACTTCAGATACTGGTGTTGTGCTGCTGAAATTCCACTGTGTATCAAACACGCTGACATCCATCTTACTATCTTGAGTAAAGAAAAAGGGTCCGACTATGTTACATCTAGATGTGAGATAATATCTCACATCTAACTTCTATTATTTGTTTGTTTTTTTCTTTTGATTCTTTAGCACAATTAAAAAAAAAGAAACACACTTTTTGTTTGTTTCTTTTTCCCCTTCGATTCTTTGGCACGACACTGCGCTCTTCAGGAAGCGAACACATGATCATATACTGTTGAGCACCAACTCGTACGACTACACCACATAAATGTTCTTGTTGTTTTAGAAGCAGGAAACATTTAAGAACACACTAGAGCGTCGAGATTAAAAGACATTTTTTAAGAAAAAAAATTGAAAAACTTATTGCAAATTGTGAACAATTTTGAAATGCCGGATATTTATGAAATAAAAAAAAATTGAAATAGTTTTTTTGAGTAAGGGTCAACTAAGATGACGCCACCCCGTCTAGTATGTGTAAAGCTTAAGAGTTACTTACAACTGGTTTATGAACAATTTTTTAAAAGCAAAAATTGTTTCAAACATTTTAGTATTTGCGAAAAACATGAACTTAATTTCTTATTTTTGATTTTTTCAGGAAAAACCCAAACATCTTTTGAAAAACAAAGAATTTTTCAAATCCCAAGGACTTTTTGAAACAAAAAAACAAATAAGAAAAATGAAAATAAAAAATCAATATTTTGCAAAAAAAAAGAAAAAAAAGGAAAGGTAAGGTGATGAAGAAGAAAAAGAAAATGGGGTAAACAAGGACATACAATGAAGAAAATCAAAACAAACAACACGGATCGTAGCTACTTGAGCCGACCCATCTGCATTTGCTCACTTCTTCCCTTGTGCGAAACAACGGCATTTTGCCGCAGTGAGTGTTGTATAGGAGATTCGAGGGGCGGGATTGCAACCGAGACGACAACAACATCTATGGGCCCACTTGTGAGTCGATGGTCTTGTAACGGGGTTGGAAAGAAGTACATGCCAAGTTGCGAGTCGAGGGTCGGGCTTGCAACCGGGAAGAAAACAACACATATTGGTCCAGTTGCGAGTCGAGGGATGGACTTGCAAGTGGAACAACACTTACTACAGGCCCAGTTGCGAGTCAAGGGGGACTTGCAACTGGGACAAAAGACAAGTACGGGCCGAGTTGCGAGTCGAGGGGGTACTTGCAACCGGTGCAAGAATAAAAAGTACGAGCCCGGTTGCGAGTCGATAGTGGACTTGCAACTGGGTTGAAAATAACGAGGAGTCAAGTTGTGAGTCCGAGGGATTGTCTTGCAATTGGGAAGACAACAATACATATGGGCCTAGTTGCTAGTTGAGCAGGACTGGTAACTGGGACAAAAAACAAAAAGTAGGGCCCGGCTGTGAGTGGAGGGTGGACTTAAAACTCGGTTGGAAACAACTGTGGGCCTGAATTGCAAGTTGAATGGTGGGATTGCAACTGGGACAACAACTACACCCTATGGCCCTAGTTGCGATTTGAGAGGGGACTTGCAACTAGGACAAGAACAAATAGTATCGGCCCATAGTTGCGACTCGAGGGGGGGGGGACTTGTAACTGGGATAAGAGCAAAAAGTATGAACCCAATTTGCGAGTGGAGGGTGGACTTGCAACTGGGTTGGAAACTACTATGGGGTGGGATGCAAGTTCAGGGGGTGGGCTTGCAACTGGGAAGACAATAACACATATGGGCCCAGTTGCAAGTCGAGAGTGGACTTGCAATTGGGACAACTACATAAAACTACGATACAGTTGCGAATCAAGGGTGGACTTGCAACCGAGATGAAAGCAAATGGCCTAGTTATGAGTCGAAGGGTGGACTTGCAGCTGAACAACAACAAAACTATGGGCCCAGTTACGAGTCGAGGTGGACTTGCAACTGGGACCACAACTACAAAACTACAGACCTAGTTGCAAGTCAAGGGTGGACTTGCAACTTGGATGACACAAACTACTGGCCTAGTTGCGAGTCAAGGGCGGACTTGCAACTGGGAGAACTACAAAAAAGTACGATGCCATTTGCGAGTCGAGGGTGAACTTACAACTGGGACAACAACAAACTATAAGCCCAGTTGCGAGTCGAGCGTGGACTTGCAACTGGGATGAAAAATAAAACACATGCCCAGTTGCGAGTTGATGATGGACTTGCAACTAGGACAACTACGAGCTCATTTGCGATTCAAGGATGGACATGCAACTGGGAGAACTCCGAAACTACGAGCCTAGTTGCGAGTCAAGGGTCGACTTGCAATTGGGATGAACCAAACTATGGGTCTAGTTACGAGTCGAGAGTGGACTTGCAACCGTGACAAACAAAAAACATATGCTCCAGTTGCGAGTCGATGGTGGGCTTGCAAGTCGGACAACTAGGAAACTATGAACTCAGTTGCGAGTGAAGGGTCGACATGCAATTGGAATGAAACAAATTACATGTCCAGTTGCAAGTCAAGGGTGGACGTGCAATTGGGATAAAAAAACATAGGTCGAGATGCGAGTCATGGGTGGGCTTGGAACTAGGATTAAGCAAACTAATGGCCCAGTTGTGAGTCGAGGGTGGACTTGCAACTGGGACAACTACAAAACTACGATACGAGTTGCGAGTCGAGAGTGAACTTGCAACTAGGAAAAAACAAAACTATGGGACCAGTTGGGAGTCAAGGGTGGACTTGCAATTGACACAACTACGAGACTAAAAGCCCAATTATGAGTCAAGGGTGAACTTGCAACTAGGATGAAGCAAATTACGAGCCTACTTGCAAGTTAACAACGGACTTGCAGCTGGTACAATTACATAAAACTACGACACCATTCGTGAGTCGAGAGTGGACTTGCAACTGGATAATAACAAACCACGAGCCCAGTTGCGATTCGTCCATGGACTTGCAACTGGGATGAGATACAAAACACATGCCCATTTGCGATTCGAGGATGGACTTGCAAGTGGGACAACTACGAGCTCATTTACGAGTCAAGGATGAACTTTACAAATTCTCCACTAGGCCACAAAAGACACAAAACGAAAAAGAACAAAAAATGGAACGCTCCCCCAAACGACGACATATATGGGCTCATGTGAAAAGAAACGCGAGAATAGGCGGACACAAAACAAAACGGGATAAGAGGATGCGTGACAAAAAAGAACGAGTTGACAGATACGCATATAATCGAGTTTATGTGAGCATTAAGCAAACAAATTGGATGGTTATATGCTTAGATAAAACATCACTAAATCTCATCTAGATAAGATTCAGCAAATCCAAAAAGGAAAAAAATATAGTTGCACTCTCTTTCTAACTACACAGTACAAAGACATGTGGCCCTCCACAAAAAAGTTACAATCCACAAAAGGAACCCAATACATAAAAAAAAACCACTAAAAAAGTCATATCGGGCATCACTGCTACACGAGGGACCAACAAAAAAATTGGTGGCTCTCATCTAGATGAGAATTAGCAAAACCAATCCGAAATGGTACCCCAAGATCGCGCCGAAATGGCCCACAAAGGACAAACGCGCAAGCAAACAAACAAGTAGACATCATACCCACAACGCGACACGAGACGCGTGACAAAACAACCCGCAATCACGAATTGCACGACATTTAAAGCAAATAGATGACGTAATAAAAAAGTTCATGAATTTAAAACAAATAAATAAAAAAGGAAAAAGAAAAAACCGAAGGAAAAAGAAAATGGGAAAAATATAAAGTATAATTAAAGACAAAAAAAATCTTGAATTTAAAACAGTTCATAATTTAAAGCAAATAAGGAAACATCAAAAAGAAAAAGAAAAAAAAAACATCAAAAAGAAAAGAAATACGGCAACCCAGATTTTTTTTTGAGGGACCCAGATAGAAATAGACTACTACAACCCATACCAGCCGAGCCTACAAGAAACGGAACAAAGTTACTGTGCAAGCGCACACTTCAAAAGCACATCCTCTGAAACGGGACAAAGGTGCTGTGCGAGCGAAGCGAACGCACCAGCGGAACAAAAAACAAGTTTGCGCGAATCTTAAAGACAGACGAGATCCAATGACTCTGGACTTAGATGTGAGATAGCTATTTCATATCTAGATGTGAAATAGCAAATCTGAAAGAAAAAAGCTGACCACAGGGCTTGAAGCATAGCTGGCATTCAATCTTGGGGAACAACGTCCAACGATGTCAGTGGAAGTGGGATCCGGCAACCACCACGTCTTCTTTGAGCGAGTTGAGTATTCGGATACAACCCTGCTATACGTACGACAATTCACGTACGAATTCTGTCCGACGGAGCAGATCAAACCGTATGTCAGTTGGACTCAAAGTCCAGCGACAGCTGGATGTTGCATCGTACCAAGTCGGACAAGTCATAGTCGTACGTGTAGTAGTTTTGATTCGGATATTAGGCGCGAGCGCGACCACTACTCTGAGGAAATTTCACCGACCAGCTTGTATGCATCCTGAAATCGACCAGCGTCGGTGAGGTTTTTTTTTTATAAGCATACGTATTCATTAGATCAAAGATCAGATACAAGTACAAAATACGTACACAGAGGAAGGAACGGTCCAGAAGGACACGTAGACCCGTACATTTGCAGAAAGACCCTTAGAAAAGGAGAAATTACAGAGAAGTCCCTAGAGAGCCCTGCACCACCATCCAACCGCCGCTCGTCTCCGGCGCCGTCGAGCAGCACGAAACGAAGAGACGGAGACCAACACGCCCGAGACGGAAGCAGCTCCATCGCCGGAATGGCTTTGTGAACCACCAAAAGAAGCACCATCGGTGCCCACCTGTCGCTGTGGCACGCGGGTCAGGGAACAGCCCCGAGCTCATCTTCCACCTCCAGATCCGGCCACTCCCGCCGACGACGTCGAGGAGAAGCACCAGATCTGCCTGCCGCAGACCACCTACCCAGCACGGACCACGACACCTCCCAGCCCACCGCCAGTCGTGCGGTCGTAGCTCCTGCACAAGATCTCCACAACTCCACAACGACGAAGGAGCACTCGCCGTCGCATCGGCGGAGAAGGAGAAACAAAATCCTCGACGAAATCATCACCGCCGCCATGACAATCTCGCCCGGAACCTCCTCCATCCAGATCGAAGACTGACCCCCGCAGAGAAAGGCGCATCGGGGAAGGATCTGGTAGAATTTATTCGGCAGCGTCATCCCTCACCGGAACAAGCGATGAACGCCCGAAAACCTAGCTAAGTAGATATCCTATTTTACAGCTATACACGTCCGGGCTCCGGATCCGGCAGCCCCCCACGCCGGCGAGCACAAGGCCCCCGAGGGAAGGGGATAGCGGAGCCGGAGCCGGAAAACGCATCGGTGAGGGTTGCATGATGGGGTTGCAGGTAATCAGGTTGGCCTCGATCATCTCTGCCCAGAGGTTCCCAACCTTGTCCAGCTGGCGGATGCTGCCTGTACCCGCCATTAGAAGCATGTTGTAGGTCCATTGATCAGGCGTGTTCCCCTCACGCCGGCACCACCCGTCGTAGGGACACAAGTGTCGACACCAGGACATGCGGCCGCAGCCAACGCGGCCCTCGGACAGCATCATCGTCTCCTTGGCCTTGGCGTTGCACTGGCGCACGCGAAGGTACCCACCCAACACTCAATTCCCTGTTGACAGGGGAGCAGGACGACAACTATAGCCTCGACCATCTCGCCGCAACCAGTGCCTTCAGTCCATTGAGCGTTTTTCCTCCGGCAACACATACCTGGGCCTATCACGCAAGCCACTACGCTGAAACCTCTTCACGTACACTTGCATCTTTTGTGTTGAATCGTACCATATTGCACTCGGGGATGCTGTGGTGGTACTCGTCAGGAATCATCTGCATGTACCGCTGCGTGACGCTGCTCCGGAGGTGCACCGGCTTGATGTGGCAGCCGGGGAGGAGCTGGACTGCCTTGTCCTACTCGAAGGGTACACTTTAGAGTAGGACTACCAAAGTGTACCCTTCAATCTGCTCGAGGAGCGGCGCACGGTGCGATGGAGCAGGCGATGATGTGAAACATGAAGATGACAATGATAGTTTCCACCTGATAGATACAACTAATTAAGTGTTTTACTTAGTTCTAGAAAACTTGATACAGTAGTATATGAAATAAATTCAGAACATAAAGAATCAATTCAGATGAGACTGATAGTAATACCTGCATGTCATTTGATTGCATCTGAAGCTCCTCTCAACGATCATCCTGCAGCTCGGGCACTGTTTCCACCGGCGTTCCTCCGCGAGGCTCCTCACGAGCGCGGCGTCGGGGCCCTTGGCGCGGTCGTGCTCGCCGCCCGCCCCCTGGGGGCTCCACTCCATGCTGCAGGTGGCGCACAGCAAGTGCTTGCATGCCGGGCACGACGCCATGGCCGACTCCGCGTCGCCGCTCGTCTCTAGGGTGACCCCGCACTGCCCGTTCGGGCAGTACGCGCGCCGGTCCGGCGGGAGCGCGCTCTCGGTGAGCCGCGCGCCCCAGTCGCCGAGCGCCCCGTACTCGATCGCCTTCTTGCACTTCTCCTGGTGGAAGACGGCGTTCTCCTTGCCCTTGCACGCCGGGTCGGGGCATGAGATGGGCAGCTCGCTGCCTCGCTCACGCGGATCCTGCCCTCCACGTAGGTGGTCATGCACGTCGCACAGAACTTGTGCTTGCAGGGAAGCCCGTGGAAGAGTTCGAAGACGGGGAGGGTGTCCATGCCGATGCCGCAGTGGAACGTGGGACCTCGTCGTCGGCCAGAGGGGGCACCTTCGTCATCGATGGGCCGGGCACGTCAGGCTGGAGGTCGGACGGGCTGACGCCCCATCCCTGGCAGAAGTTCGGCAGGGAGAATCCGCCCTCTTCTTCTTCTTCGCCGGCGGCCACGACGGCTGGATTGCAGGGTTCAGACCTTGAAAGGCATAGTTGCAAGGATTCGTGCAATCGCTGCTTCTCTGCCTGCTCTAGCTTGTCACCATCGTCGCCGACGATGGAGTCGTACCATTGTTGTCGTGCCCTTCTTCCATTGCGGGAAACATAATCGATGAGGCGGTGCCGGCAAGGAGGACCCGTCTTTTCACGGAAGCGGGGTCGTCGGCAGGGGGCCGATTGGTCTTGCCCGCGGGGCGGTGGCGCAGGGGGCGCCGCATCTTCCTGCCGATGGGGCGAGGCTGACGGGGGAGGTCTTGCTTGGTACAGTAGCGGTACCCTGTGTCCGAGGACTTGCTGGCTTGACGAGGAGCCGCCGGCGTCTTGGGACTCAATCCTTCGCCAATGACCATGATCGACAGTGTCTAGCGCATGCTACCCGACGCGGATCCCCGCGTCGCGGCTCCCGACGGCTCGTCTGCCTAAGTTGATCGCTCAGCCTCTCCATCAGCGCTCTCCCATGGCATCTTCTCGTTATTTGAGCAATGGCCTTGATCCCGGCCGGGTTCTCCTAGAGCACTGTTGCAGTTCGATCTCGCATCAGGGTCGACTCGTTCGCTCTTATCAGGCATCGCCGCGCCAAGCTGTGGGTGTCCTCGGTCCCTGGTTACGTTTCGTCCCCGCGCCGGCTCCTCGAGCAGATTTTATTTAGAATTCCTCGAGCAGATTTTAGGATTTTATTTTTCAGTTTGTGGACGTGTCCCAGTCAAACATTGTGTGGACTAATCGCTGATTCTTTGCGGCTACGGTTCGAGTCCTTCCAAATATAGGCTTCGTGCAACTTAAGAAACCCTCTCTACAACCAAACGAAAAAGGAAAAAAAGAACGAATCTCAGCCATCAATCTTGCGGTTACATAAAATCTACGGATAAAAAAAGGTGATGGATAAAGAACTATGAAAGCCTCCGCCTTTTATTATTATTATTTGAACACAGTACAGACACAAGAGCTCATACATACACTCACCCCTATGAACGCACACACGCACACTCTACCCCTATGAGCACCTTCGAGAGACTGAGCCGGCATATCATCTTGAGATTTACGAAGTCACCGTAGGCGCCTCGTCGTCGACGGGAACGTCTTCTCCCATTGAAAGCGTATCACCGGAAATCCTGAAATAAATCCAGGAATAATGCGAGCACCAGGACTTGAATCCTGGTGGGCTGGGGATACCACTGTCCCTCTAACCATCCAACCACAGGATGGTTCGCCTCCGTCTTTTATTATTAGGTAAAGATTAGAGCATGACCTTTTGTAGAAAGAATTAAACTCTCATGCTTCATTTATATCTATTTAGAGAGTCAAAAGGAATTGGTCATTTGCATGGTTAGTCATAAAATCCTACATAAAACTTGTGGATCACTGAATATGGTATGTTTGACTCCTTGCAATAGTTTTGCGATATAGAGATGGAATATGTGGGAGGTACTAGTAACTGGTTGTGGTTAGTAGGAATATTGGTGTTAAGGTTTGTGATTCCCGAATCATGCACGTATAGTCTCTCGTTATGCTATGAAGTTGGAGCATGATTTATTATTGATTGTCTTTCTTATGAGTGACGGTCGAGGACGGGCGATGGTCTTTTCCTACCAATCTATCCCCCTAGGGGCATGCGTAGTAGTACTTTGCTTCGAGGGCTAATAAATTTTTGCAATAAGTATATGAGTTCTTTATGACTAATGTGAGTCCATAGATTATACGCACTCTTACCTTTTCGCAATTTGCTAGCCTCTACGGTACCGTGCATTGCCCTTTCTCACCTCGAGATGTGGTGCAAACTTCGCAGGTGCATCCAAACCCCGTGATATGATACGCTCTATCACACATAAGCCTTATTATATTTTCCTCAAAACAGCCACCATACCTACCTATTATGGCCTTTCCATAGCCATTCCGAGATAAATTGCCATGCAACTTCCACCGCTTCCGTTTTGATGACTTGAGCATTCATTGTCATATTGCTTTGCATGATCATATAGCTGACATAGTATTTGTGGCTTAGCCACCGTTCATCATCTTTCATACATGTTATGCTAGATCATTGTACATCCTGGTATACTGCCAAAGGCATTCATATAGAGTCATATTTTGTTATAGGTATCGAGTTGTAATATTGAGTTGTAAGTAAATAGAAGTGTGATGATCATCAATTTTCATTATTAGAGCATTGCCCCAGTGAGGAAAGGATGATGGAGACTATGATTCGCCCACAAGTCGGGATAAGACTCCGGACAATGAGAGAAAAAAAAGAAAAAAAAAGTAAAGAAAATAAAATAAAATAAAATAGTGAAGGGGCACCATGTTTTTCATACGGAGAGTCTCCTATGTTGTCACTTTCATATACTAGTGGAAAATTTTCATTATAGAGTTAGATGCACACCTACTTAGTTTTCATGTGGAGCTTTCATACACTTATAGCTCTTAGTGCATTCATTGCATGGCAATCCCTACTCCTCACGTTGATATCAATTGATGGGCATCTCCATAGCCCGTTGGTTAGCCACGTCGATGTGAGACTTTCTTACTTTTTTGTCTTCTCTATATTTACCCCTATCATCATACTCTATTCCACCTATAGTGTTATATCCATGGCTTGCGCTCATGTATTGCGTGAGGGTTGAAAAAGCTAAAGCGCGTGAAAAAGTATGAACCAATTGCTCGGCTTGTCATCGCGGTTGTGCATGATAAATACTTTGTGTTAAGAAGACATAGCATAACAAGACTATATGATTTTGTAGGGATAGCTTTCTTTAGCGTTGATATTTTGAAAGACACGATTGTTTGTTGGGATGCCTGAGTAGTGATGTCTTTATATCAAATTATAGACTATTGCTTCGAATCACTTATGTCTTAATATTCGGGCCATGATTAGATTTATGATCAAGTTTATGCTAGGTAGCATTCCACATCAAAAATTATCTTTTTTATCATTTACCTACTCAAGGACGAGCAGAAATTAAGCTTGGGGATGCTGATACGTCTCCGTTGTATCTATAATTTTTTATTGTTTCATGCCAATATTATACAACTTTTACATATTTTTGGCAACAATTTATATGATATATTGGACAAACCTATTGATCCAGTGCCCAGTGCCAATTCCTGTTTGTTACATGTTTTTTGTTTCACAGAAAATCCATATTAAACGAAGTCCAAACGCGATAAAAATTTACGGAGAATTATTTTGGAACATATGTGATTGTCGGGAGGTGGAATCAACGCAAACGGGGGCCCACAGCCCCCAAGATACACCAGGGCACGCCAGGGGGTGCCAGGCGCGTCCAGGTGTCTTATGCCTGCCTCACAAGGCGGTTGGGGCCCTTCTTCTGGCGCAAGAAAGATAATTTATGGAAAAAAAAATCATGTAAAAATTTCAGCGCAATCGGAGTTACGGATCTCCAGGAATTTAAGAAACCGTGAAGGGCCAGATCTGGGGAACTCGAAACAGAAGAGAACAGAGGGATAGATCCAATCTCGGAGGGGCTCCCGCCCCTCTGCGGCCATGGAGGCCATGGACCAGAGGGGGAACTCTCCTACCATCTAGGGGGAGGCCAAGGAAGAAGAAGATGGAGGGGGGCTCTCTCCCCCTCTCTCCCAGTGGCGCCGGAGTGCCGCCGGGGCAAGGATCCTGACGGCGATCTACATCAACAATCTTGCTACCGTCAACACCAACTCTCTCTCCCTCTATGCAGTGGTGTAACCTCCCTTCTTCCCGCTGTAATCTCTACTTAAACATGGTGCTCAACTCCATATATTATTTCCCAATGATCTATGGTTATCCTATGATGTTTGAGTAGATCCGTTTTGTCCTGTGGGCTAATCGTGATCTTGGTTGGTATGAGTGTAAATTTTATTTATGGTGCTATCCTATGGTGCCCTCCATCTCGCGCAAACGCGAGGGGTCCCCCCCCTGTAGGGTGTTGCAATATGTTCATGATTCGCTTATGGTGGGTGGCGTGAGTGACAGAAGCACATACCCGAGTAAGTTGGTTGTTGCGTATGGGAGTAAAGAGGACTTGATACTTAATGCTATGGTTGGGTTTCACGACCTTAATGATCTTTAGTAGTTGTGGATGCTTGCTAGAGTTCCAATCATAAGTGCATATGATCCAAGTAGAGAAAGTATGTTAGCTCATGCCTCTCCCTCATATAAAATTGCAAGAATGATTACCGGTCTAGTTATCGATTGCCTAGGGACAAATGACTTTCTTGTTGACAAAAGCTATCTACTTTTATTACCTTGCAATTTATTCGTAGTTTTATTCTCGCAAAGTACTCGTAGTTTTATTCTTGCAAAATAGTTTCATACTTGTTCTAGGTAAAGCAAACGTCAAGTGTGCGTAGAGTTGTATTGGTGGTCGATAGAACTTGAGGGAATATTTGTTCTACCTTTAGCTCCTCGTTGGGTTCGACACTCTTATTTATCGAAGAAGGCTACAAAAGATCCCCTATACTTATGGGTTATCATGCCTCTGTAAACAAAATCAGGGGGGAGACAGCGTATATCGTTTCGCATACAAGGGTGACATGTTCCCTCTCGGAACCACGAGGCTTCTTGAGAGAAGCTCCGGTTTGCAAGAAGCTTATACCAAAACTTGTCCCAATTCGGCCAAATTTTATACATATGAAAACAGGGTTTAGATTATCCCGAACATCTCGCTACCTACACCAATGTACTGTGATTTGAATTCAACCTAAAATGGATACAAATATTTGAATTGGAGATCGTATGGTACATGTAGTTCATATTTAAATATGATTACTACTATATGCATGTTTTTTGTTATCAAGATAATATTTAAATGATGGTATAACTTGACAACAATCGTATTCAAATAAGGAAAATTGCTTCAAATTTAGTCCATATGGTAGACGACAATATATATATATATTCATAGGGTGGAGTAAAATGTTCATATAAGATGGAAGATCAAACTGTAGGACTACATCCATTGTAAACCGCAAGATCACCGAATGATATATTCGAATTCAACATAACGTGGATTCAAAAATTGAAATTCGATATCCTGGCATTTGTAATCATATAAAAAGGGACATGACTCTTTCTTGTGGTGGGAATTGATTTGTTTTTTGTTGTTGTTGAGGGAAGTGCGAATTGAATTGGTACTGTACATGCTAATCTTGTTCTCCCGATTTTTTTACATTTTTCTTGTAGTTTTTCAATGGCATTTATAGCAATATAGTAAAAGGGGACATGACTCTTTTGTGTCTTGTATGAATTGTCTTTTTTTGTACACGTTAAGTTTGTTCTTCCGAACATGGAATCCGTGCCTTTTTATCCCGAAATTTTCAAGCTCGAGTATTTTTTGTCTCTTCTGCTGTGAAACTCCCGCCTCTTCAACCCACGCCGCGTTATCTCGAAATTTCGACGCGCGCGAAAACTCTCTCCTCATCCGAAATCGGTCCCGCAGCCCAGACACGCGAAATCCCCCTTCTACCCCTCAACCGAAAGTGCCACCTCGACGTCGCGTGGTCAAAACTGGTGGGGGTACGTTCGTAACTTACCCCACATTTTGGACAAGCGCGTCCCTAAGCCATGGCTCCCCTACCTTTCCCTTCGTACCCCCCCCCCCCCCATTCGTACACCGAGGCCGCCAAAACCTGCGAAACCCCACGCTCGTCCGTCGGCCTCCCGACCGCTGCCCAGCTAGAGCCTCTTCCTCGACGATGTCGTCCACAGCAACAGCTCGACGTCCCTCATCCACCGCACCGGATGAGGATCCATCGTCGATCTCGTCGTCCCGCGGGTTAGTCGACCCGTCCTCCACTTCCAAGGAGCTGCCCCGACATTTGCCTCGTCTATCGCGCCACCTCCATCCCCACAGCGTCATCTTGACCTGCCCCACCGGAACTGCAGCACCCTCACCAATTCCTCCGATGAAGCCGCGGCCTACTCGGCGCCACCAAGGAGGTTCTGCACTCACCGCTGCATTTTATCTTTTATTCGATCTCACGGGGCTGCTGGTGCTCGATACCGAGCAGCCATGGCGGGTCTCCATCGACGGCACCGTCGCTGGCCACTTCCTCCATGGCGTCTCTCCCCCATGTCGTTGCTTCCTCGGCGGCGACTTCCACACCAGCACTAGCTGCTGCTGCTTCGGCTCTGCTCCAGCTCTCGCTCGCGCTGCGGCTCAGCTCTTGCTGTCGGTCGTGCTGCTGCACTGCTCTTGCTTTCGTTCGCGCTGCTGTTCTGCTCTGGTCTTGCTGTCGATCGCGCTGCTGCACTGCTCTTGCTCTCGTTCGTGCTGCTGCTCCGCTCTTGCTCTCGTTCCTACTGCTACTCTGCTCTGCTACTAGTTCAATCAGTTTTGTCAGTAAAATTCTGTTTCGACAGTAAAATTCAGTTTCGACTTTAAAGTTCAGTTTCTTCAGTTAAGTTCAGAGTCAATAGTATTTAAAGCATCTGTCGGAGCGGCCGTGGCGCAGCTGATGCATTTTACATCTAGCACTTTTTGGTGATGTATTTTACATCACCTATTGCACATGCTATTAGACTCCCACTTCAGATTAACATTGTCTGTCTTGTCCTGCTTCAGCCTTGCCGTCGAACACCTCACCAGAGCTGCTCCAACGACAGAACCGTCCATCACAGCAGAGCGGTACCCTCGGCGCCGTCTCCAGAGGCTTCAGATCTTCTTCCCCGCCTCCGACAGTCACACCAGCATCACCATCCTCCACGTCCAACCCAATGATGCTGAGGTCGACAAGGCTATGCCAAAGAGGTTGTCCACTCGTCGCATCACTTTGTTACTCTACATTCATGTCGATCCCTCAGGGATCCTTTGGTTCAAAGCAGTTGCAAATCTAGAAAGAAATGAATCATGGTCACAAAGTTAACAGGGAGAAAACTAAATGCTTTTTTGAACCACAATTTGAATCGGTTAGCAAGATAGCCATTATATGATATTCATGGGGACCAAATCTAAGCTCAGAAAATATTTCGAGGGCAAGCTTCAGCCTGTTGAAGACTGCCTACTAGAATCACCACTGGTTCAAAGAAAAAGTGAAGGAAAACATAGGAATTGGAAACTTTACTATGGTACTACTATTCGTGCATTTGGTTAGAAGGAATGGAGCAAAGCAAAACTGGAGGATTTTTTTTCCTTTGGTGTCTCTTTCAAAGAAAAAACGTAGGAATTTTAATATCCACTTGGACGTCCTTTTCAAATTAATATGCATGAAGAACAGGACTAAGTGCATTACTGGCATAATAAGATTCTTATTTTACATTTTCATGTGGTTTGACTTTAATTTGACCATGTTTCTCCATTCCTGTGTTCTTCCAATTCATGTGAACCAAACACCCAGGTTGACAGAAATCCTATGTTTGCAAATGCTCTGTTTTGCACGTGCATTCCTATCATATTCCTGTGTTTTTCCTGTCCCTGCGTTTTTAGAATCCTCCAATTCTAAGGAGCCCTTACAGATTTACTTCATTTTTAGATAGGTGTCAAAGAAAACTCTGTGTGTTTTGTCCCGCTCCTGCCGTGCCGTCATCCACCCCACCTGAGGTGCACCATCGACGGAAGCGTTCACGATAGCAGAGATCCCCCCTGCAGACCTTCTTTCGCTGCCTTGGATCATCTTCCCCGTTGCCGGCAGCCACGCCAACTGCATTACCATCATCGACTGAGCAGATGAACCTGAGGACTACACAGTTCCAGAAGAGAGGTCGCACTCTTTCGTGTCTGCTTACGTTATACATCGGTTATTATTACCTGCTACTTTATCGTCCTGTTCACCTCTTAGACTCTGAGTCAGGTCCAAACTAATGTTCCAACTTGAGTTTTAAAATGCCCGTTGGGCACATATCGAGGCAGCAATGAATAGTATATGTCTACTATCTGGTTCATGTGGGGTCTTCTATGTGCCATCGTCTATCTTTTTAAACTGAAGCTATCATCTGCCTGCTATCATTAGTTTTGGATCTATCCACTCGTTTGCTACCATCAGTCTTGATTTCTGCATGCACCCCTTAGGCCTTACATAATCTAACTATGTTTTTTTATTATGTATGTCAGTTATTGTACACAATAGTACTGAACATGTAGAGAAAAAGAGAAGACGGTTGCGTGGGAATATAATGTCATGCAGATGCCGCTCCATGGTGGGCGAAGTGGGGGCCCCCCTCCTCCCATTCCAGATTGTATTCTAGAGGAAGATAACTGTTCAGAGGGGGATTCAGAGGGAGCCGACCACTCCTATTTACCCCCTGAGGTGTTTGCTCTAACCTGGCATGTTGATGTTGGTCATATCATGCATATGGCGCCTCGCATTGCTTACTTTATACATCTTATATGTCATCAGCTTAGTTTAGATTTGCTTTGTGTGAATGCCACCTGTTTGGTTTCTATATCATACTCCCTCCGTTCCTAAATACTTGTCTTTTTAGAGATTTCAACAAGTGACTACATACAGAGCAAAATGAGTGAATCTACACTCTAAAATATGTCTATATACATCCGTATGTGGTAGTCCATTTGAAATCTCTAAAAAGACAAATATTTAGGAATGGAGGGAGTATATGTGAATTATGCAATGCCATCTTCTTTAGCCAGGCATCATATACGTGAATCATGGAATACCATCCTGTTTAGCCAGTCATCGTATATGTGAATTGTATCGTGCCATACTATTTTTTTTCATAATGTATTCCATTTGTCAACAATAATGTTTGTACATTCATCTACTCTTCCTGTGCATCAGCCATTTGAGTCGGTGATGGGAAAATCTGGAGAAAAAAATGTCTTCTGAGCAGTCAGTGCTACCTGTCGATGCAGATTTCTTGCTGGTTACAGATAGCTCCTCAGAGGAGGATTCAGTGACAGATGACCAGTCATATTCCCTCCCCCCCCCCCCCCCCCCCCGAGGTGTATGCTCTAACTTGGCAGGGTTATATTGCACATATCATGCATATGGTGTCTTGCATTGCCATGCCATCTGCTTAGATTAGACATGCTTTGTGTGAATGCGTCCTGTTTGCTTTCTATATCAGATAAGTGAATTATGCAATGCCATGTTTTTTAGCCAGTTGTCATATATGTGAATTATGCACCGCTATCCTGTGTAGCCAGGCATCATATATGTGAATTATCTCATGCCATCCTTTTTTCATTACGTATTCCATTTGTCGACAGTCTGTGTATATTGAACTACTCTTCATGTGTATCAGCCATTTGAGCCGGTTATGGAAAAATTTGGAGTGAAAACAAGGTCTTCAGAGGAGGCAATGGTACCTGTTGAAGCATATATCTCGATGGTTACAGATAGCTCCTCAGAGGAGGATTCAGAGACAGATGACCAGTCCTATATCCCACCTGAGGTGTATGCTCTAACTTGCAATGTTTATATTTCTCATATCATGCATATGGTGTCTTGCACTGCTTAGTTTAGACATCATATACACAATATTCGATGCCATCTGCTTAGTTTAGAGATCATACATGCGAGTGCCAGCTGCTTAGTATATGAATCAATTATGTGAATTATATCATGCCATTCTGTATACTTAGACAACATGTATATGAATTATTTCATCCCAACCTGTTTTAGAAAGACATCATATAGTTTTGTCATGTCATCCTGTTTAGATACTCATCATATGTTGAATTATGCCATTATATCCTGTTAAGTTATCCATCATATATCTGAAACTGTGTCATGCTATCCTGTTTAGTTAGCCATCATATATGTGAAATTGTGTCATGCTGTCCTGTTTGGTTAGACAACATATATGCGAATTACCACATATGTCTATCAATACAATGTTTGTACATTCAATTTCTTTTCTTGTTTATCAGCCATTTGAATTGGAGGGGGTGATGGCAGTATCTAAGGGAGTAAAAACCTGTTCTTCACAAAAGACGGTGCTACCCGTCAATGTAGATAGAACCATGGTTGTACTGACCCACGAACTAGCCCCACCACACATAATCGAGACTCTTCCAGATTGTACACTTACACCGTTGGACAGAGAAGCAGCTACACCCCATCTAACCCCAACCCCAGCAGATAGTAACCCACTTCTAGTTGACACAGGACCATGTCCACCACAGAGTACCCCCACACGAGCAGTTTGTAAAGCAACTGCAGTGCCCAAAGCACGAAGACCACCACAGCGAACCCAAACTCCACGTTTAAAGCAGAAGAACAACTATTCTCAGGTCAGATTCCGTAGCTATGGTCCATACTCCTTTGCTCTTGCATCACTATATTTAGTCATACCAACTAATTTCAAATTTGAAGGATCCAATTGAAACTCCAATGGTGCAACAGGTATGTTTTAAACCTATTTCTTTAACTGGATTGCTGTTCTAACTTCTTGCTCTATGTTGATTTCAGTTTCAGTTGTATAAACAGTTGTTCTCATGTCATGCACATTACAAGTGTTGCCAGTGTTGTGTAGTTTCCCACACTTATATTCTGTCTATGCTGCCGTGTCTTAAAAAGATATGATTTGAACTGTGTCTCTATCTTGATTTGGCAACATAAACTAGAATGATATAGACAATACAGTGACCATAGTACATAGATATATGTTTGTTTCATGCTGTTATCCTGTCCACCTTACTACTGAACCGGTTTACCAAAATGAGTTTCATATACTACATGCTAAACCTCTGATGTGTCTGCTTGTTTCTCTTGTAGAATGCGAACAGAATATTGGAGAAGAGCACCCCATTATGCAATGGTAGAGAAAGTAATGCAGATAAGGTTCAAGATAGTGAGACAACCCTGTTGGTCTCCAAGAAAGGTGATAAAAACTGTTGTAGATAGTGAGACAACCCCAAAGTCCTGCGTTGATGTAGAGTTCGAGTTACTGGCCACTACCACTAGCAGAAGCTCTTCGAACTCGCTGCCTGAATCACTTCGGCTTCTTCAGTCTCAGCTACAAGCTGAAACGCATCAGTCAGCTGTGCTGCGGCAAGAAGCCGAAGGACTGAGGAAGTCCCTGCGGAATTCAGATGCATACTTTCTGGTGCAACAGCAAGCACTGGACGATTTTAGCGCCAAATAAGAGAAAACTAATAAGCTTGCTAAGCTTCTTGCTAGCATGGTGGGTATCCAGGATATCGTTTCTTGAGCTCTTCTGAAGTGGTTTCAGTTCTGGACTTGTTTTGTTGCAGCGTTTATTTTCACTGGTGGCCAATTTAGACACCCAGTGTATGTAATATGCTGCTTTGTTCACTATATTTGCATTGATGGCGAACTTTGATGCCCAGTGGATGTAATATTTGTAATAGCCGTAATAGCCTAGCGTAAGTTGCTTATTTATTTCCTTATTGTCTTGTTTATTTTTTTGCTTGTAGTCGCTGCAGTTCTTTTTCCGCGGTAACCTTTTTATTTAGAACTAGGCCACAATAACCATGGGCAACATACAGACCGTTGTAACCATGGTCCTGCTGCCTGCTGTAGTGGGCCTCCTAAGGTCCGTACGATCCATGGGCCTTCTACGGGCCGTAGATTCAATGGGACTTCAACGGGCGGTATGATCGATTGGCCAAACATGGGTCGTACCTTCGTGGACAATTAACGGACCGCAATATGGGGCCGTAAACGGGCTATAATGGGAATCCTCTGTTTATGGGCCGACCATAACGGGCCGTTAATAGGCCCATGTGCACAACGGGCTTAATTCTATCAGCAGGCATAACGGGTCGTTAATGGGCCATATTTGGTGACGCTATAAAAATGGCCCAACGGATTAAAGGGCCACAGACGGGCTGACTTTAACCATGGGCTGAATATGGCCCACAAGCGGAACAGGCCAGTAACAGACCATAAGTAATCGAATGCCGAAAATGAGCCCAATAATAAATGGGCCCTTAGAAGGCCAAAAGATAACACGGGCTGAAACGGCCCAATGGAATAATGGGCTATTAATGGGTATAAAGCGATATACTATTCATTATGGGCCAGTTTCACCACGGGCCGTTTATGGGCCAAGATTTACAAAGGTCCTCATATGGGCCGAAAGACGTTATGGGCCATACATGGGCTGGAAGTTACAACTGACCGGAAGCATATTGGACGGCCCATATGGCACTACTGGGCCTAATTCGGATAGGCTATAACGGGCCGTGAGTTAGCGGGCTGCAAATGGGCTATATGCGAGCAGGCTCTTAACAGGCCTTCCATGGGCCGGCGCGCTAGCTTTTGACTAAGTCAAATGGGCCGGCCTTTTGACCTGAATGGGCCACTATTGGGCTGAGCCACATGTCGACGTATCATAGGCGCGTCCCCTCCAATCGCTGGATGAAATCTGTCCTAGCACTGAGCTGACACGTGGATACTCCGGCGAATGAGAATTTTACACGTGGAAAATCCCCATTGGTCGGGGCTGTTAACGGGTTATCGGATCCAAACCGGAACCCGATAGCTTAACGCCGACCCGTTACGGTCGATGCCATGTGTCGGTTACTCTTGACGAAAATACTTCCATGACGCGCGATTTATCGTAATGGAAGTGGACACTTCTGTGATGATAATTTTGGTATAGTCATGGAACACTTCTACGACAGCACAGGTATGACTATCTTGATTCTGTCATAAAATCGTCATGGATGTACATGCATGACAGAAAACATGACCTACTGTGACAAACACGTATCATCACGGAAGTGTTTTTTTTGTAGTGAGAGGAACAGAAATATGACTTTGATCTGATGATTGATGTTATTGAAAGTGCTGCCTACGATGCAAAATCAGTTGATTTGCGCAGTCTGGGTCTTCCTAATGATGTTACCAAGCTGGTAACAAAACATTTTGCTGAGCTGGGAAAAATGTCCAAGGAACTGAACCAGGCTGTCGAGGACAAGAAAACCCTCGAGCAAATGAGGAAAGATGCCAGCACTGAAGCCGAAAGGAAAGGTCTTAACAAAGAGATTCTTGATCTCACAAAGGCCCTAAGTATCATGAGAAAGGACAAGATTGAATGGCACTCGCGTCTGAAAATGGAACTGTCTCAGCTGTGTGACCGAAGGAATGATGAAATTATCCGTCAGGCTGAACTTGCTCGATGAAGAATAAAGGAAGAAAAACGTCAAAAGGCAATGGCTAGGGCTAGCAAGCCGAAAGGAATCAAGCCTCCTCGCCCTCAGACAGCTGTTGATGCTCCGATTGATTCAAGCACTCCTTTGCAGCAAGTTCCACCATCTCCACCTCATGTGGATGAACTCATGCAACAAGCCAGCCCTGTGCAAGTTCACATTCCTGCTGCTACTGCCCATGAGGAACCAGATGTTGTGGATATCTTTTTGAACAAATCTGACGAAGAAAATGCTCAGCCTGACGAGCAAGCCACAGATGAGAAAACCGATGAAGAGATTGAGGTTGAGAAGGCAGTTTCATCCCCTCCAAAGGAAATGGAAGTTGAGCCCTCCGGATCCAACAAGGAGGAGAATGAGAAGATTGAGGGGGAGCAAAATGCTTCTCGAGAGAATACCACCCCGGTAACCTCATCTGGTGCCCCTATCCAGATGGAGGTTGATCCTGCTCCTGCTTCTACTACTTCGTAGCTAGAAGAGGAAGAAAAGAAGTCTGAAGAGCCCATGGCTCACGAAGGAATTGTTGCACCCATTGTACCACAGGAAACCGAAAAGGTAGATGTTGTGACCCAAGTGTCCGAAGAGGTTGTTGTGCCTGATATGTCTCCAATGTATCTATAATTTTTTATTGTTCCATGCTGTTATATTATCATTCTTGGATGTTTTACAATCATTTTATAGCAACTTTATATCATTTTTTGGGACTAACCTATTGACATAGTGCCCAGTGCCAGCTGCTGTTTTTTGCTTGTTTTTAATTCACAGAAAATCAATACCAAACGGACTCCAAACGCAGCAAAACTTTTTGAAGAATTTTTCTGGGCCAGAAGACACAAGATGGGCCAAAGAAGTACCGGAGGTGTGCCCCGAGGGGGGCACAACCCACCTGGGCGCACCTGGGGGCCCAGGCGCGCCCTGGTGGGTGGTGCCCAGCTCGGTGGCCTCCCGCACCGCCTCTTGGCTCTATAAATACCCTAATATTCCAGAAACCCTAGGGGAGTCGACGAAAAACAATTCCAGCTGCCGCAACTTCCAGAAACCACAGATCCAATCTAGACACCATCACGGAGGGGTTCATCATCCTCATTGGTGCCTCTCCGATGATGCGTGAGTAGTTCATTGTAGACCTACGGGTCCATAGTTAGTAGCTAGATGGCTTCCTCTCTCTCTCTTTTGATTCTCAATACAATGGTCTCTTGGAGATCTATTTGATGTAACTCTTTTTGCGGTGTGTTTGTTGGGATCCGATGAACTTTGAGTTTATGATCATATCTATGTTTTTATCCATGAAAGTTATTTGAGTTTCTTTGATCTCTTATATGCATGATTACTTATAGCCTCGTATTTCTTCTTCGAATCTTTGGTTTAGTTAGGCCGACTAGATCGATTTTTCTTGCCATGGGAAGACGTGCTTTGTGATGGGTTCGATCTTACGGTGCTCAGTCCCAGTGACAGAAAGGTAAATGACACGTATGTATTGTTGCTATTAAGGATAACAAGATGGGGTCTATTCCTACATGAATAGATCTTGTCTACATCATGTCATCGTTCTTATTGCATTACTCCGTTTCTCCATGAACTTAATACACTAGATGCATGCTAGATAGCGGTCGATGTGTGGAGTAATAATAGTAGATGCAGGCATGAGTCGGTCTACTAATCTTGGATGTGATGATTATATAATGATCATTGCCTGGATATCGCCATGATTATTTGAAGTTCTATCAATTGCCCAACAGTAATTTGTTTACCCGCCGTATGCTATTTTTCTCGAGAGAAGCCACTAGTGAAATCTACGGCCCCCGGGTCTCTTCTTTATTATATTTGCCTTCGAGATCTATTTTTATTCGCTTTTATTTTCAGATCTATTAATCCAAAAACCCAAAAATACCTTGCTGCAATTTATTGTTATTTATTTTATCTCGCATTCCCGCGAGATCTATTTATCCAATCTACTATAATTTCATCTATGTTTTTACCCGGGAGGGATTGACAACCCCTCTTTTACGTCGGGTCGCAAGTATTTGTTCTTTGTGTGCAGGTACCGTTCACATAGTGTTGTGTGGTTCTCCTACTGGTTCGATAACCTTGGTCTCATCACTGAGGGAAATACCTACCGTAGCTGTGCTGCATCATCCCTTCCTCTTTGGGGAAATGCCGACATAGTTCAAGCCGCATCAGTGCCTCCATCTGTTGAAAATGCACCGAAAGAAAAGGCCATAGTGCCTGATAGTCAGAAAGCTGCTGAAGGAGTTTGAGCAAAGGAAAATGAAGGTCGGACAAGTGCTTCAATGCCACCTGCTCCAACAAAGTCGAAAAGGCCCCTTGCTCCACTAAAACCCATTTGATGAAGATATACCAGCACCTGATGATTCTCGGCCCTTGGCAATAAGCGATGAAGAAGATCTAAAAAATCCCCAGGAAACTTTTCCCCTGTTCCCTGCTGGATATGACCCAAATGGTCCTGCATTCAATGAGCAGCTTCATCTTTCGAAGCTTGCATTCTTTGGGAGAAGCCCTTATGAAGGAGAAAGGACTTCGCTGTCACCCAGGTTTTGGACAGAAGAACAGGGTGTGTATTATGCCTAGATTTTATTCGGCAAGAATCGGATTTTCAATCACAAGATATTGAACTTTGTTGAGCTCGAAGAATTACCCTGCTTCCACCATGCCATCGAGCATTTTGAACATGCATTCCTAAAGGGTTTTATTTGCTTCAATCATGGATGGAATCAAGAGGTAATCCATCAGTTCTATGCCACCTTGTACATCTCAGGAGAACTTGGAGATAGTTCAACATGGATCCTCGATGGATGACCGGAAGGGAAAAGATCAAATGCTCAGCAGATCAGTTTTTAGCTCTGCTTAATCTTCCTCGATGTGAGTTTGAAAAAGATCGAGAACACAGGCTGCACTACTGGGAAGTGTCCTAAGCATAACTTCACATGTTGATGGACCCCAATCTCGTTGGAGAAGAATGCGCTGAAATACATCCTAAGAAGTTGGCCTATGAGAACAAAGTGATGTTTTATGTCCTATGCAATTCTCTTACGCCAACCAACAGACCAGATTCTATCAATGGCATCGTGGGAAATTCCCTTTTGGCTATCTCTCAAGGAATTCGCTTTGATGTTCCAGATCTATTCATTCGCAACTTGGCTTGTGCTGCTGATAGCCCCCAACCATTGAAGCCATACACTCCTTGGATCATGTATGCAATTGAGCAACTCATTAATGAAAAATTCTTCTACCCTCATGTTCCGAAAGTTTTCATGCCACCAGTATGTGACACTCTCCATATGGTAAAGGATATTGGCAAAGGGAAGGCACATGTTGATGCTGCTGGCACTGCGTGTGCATCTGAAACCGCACCAAAAGTTAAGAAAGCAAAGGTTGAAATTCCCCGTGAAGAAAATCCATCTCTGTATGAGATTTGCATTCGCACACAGCAAGCTCTAGAAAGTCACATCAAGCTCGATCGAAAAGAAAAGATGGAATTGATGACTGAACTAAATACGCTTCATAATTATGCTCGCCAAACCCTTCTGTATGAGAAGGAGCAAAAGAAGCGCTCTTGGACTCTTCTGAGGCATCATTATTCTCGGAAACAGCTAGCTACCAAGGGAATCAAGAAAGAATATGACTTCCTGGAATTATTTGCTGTTCCTCATATCCGAGGGCAAACCCCTGTGCTCCCTCAGCATTCTACATCAACTGACCTGCTGTTTGTCAAACCAGACGATGAAATTGAAGACACGGCTGGAACACTCATTTACAAGCCAGATGCACCTTGCACCATTTCTTCCGAAGGAGTTCCCGAAGCCCATGCTGCAACACCTGCTTCGGCCTCAACTATTCCTCGCTCTGCGAATTCTAATTCGTCGAGCAGTGCTAATTCTGATTCTGAGGATTCTTCGGACGTGTAGTTCCTCGTATGCCTTCTATTTCCTTTTTGACACTTGTTGACAAAAAGGGGGAGAAGATCATCGAGTGATAGATGAACGGGGTATTTGCAGGGTGTTTTTTAATCGCCAGTTGCTTTTCACAGTCAAACTCTTTGGTGTTTCTCGAACAATTTGCCTATTGAACTTATCGCGCCGCCTGTGGTGTTCAAATACTCAATCGCCATGTCCTGTTAATAACCCCCCTGGAATGCTATTTGCTTCCAACTATTTGTTTGCAGGTGCTATCAAAAGTTTACTCCGATGCAATGATTATCCTCGATCATTATCTTTCGTGCAACGAAAGTAAAAGTTTGCCAAGGAGGATAGGAATTCATGCCCCTCTAATTAGAGACATTATTACTCCTTGAATCTATGTGTGTTATGGTTGGATATGCTATGATTATTATCTCCTGTCATCTAACCTTGCTGGCGAAGAAAGTCAGCTTCAGTTTTAAATTCTCTTGAGATTTATCTATATGACTGACAAAGTGTTTTTCCTCGCATATATTCTTCGTATCAACTTTGTTGTAGGAAAACTTCGTCTGAAACTTAACTCCTCCGAGCGATATCCTTATTTCCCCTTCTCTGACAATTCTCGAGTACCAATCTTGCAGGGAACCTACAGCTCGTGTGGATTCAAATAGTGCTCTGAGAAAACTTTCATGACATATCCTTCGTCACAAATCATTTCAAAGTGTTCATTATATCTAACTCTTGTCAAAGATTGTGTGACAGGAATCATCTCAGACACTGTCGAGTGCATTGAAAGAGACCAAGAAAGAAATGTTATGTCAATGACACTCATATGAAGATTCGCCTCGCTTCCTTCCGATTCAACTATGCACTCAAATGATGCATATCTTCAGGGGGAGCGTGCTTTATCTTCTTATTTATCTCTCGTCATTCATTATCCTTCGCGTTACATTCCATTCATTATCTATCCTCCGATGTTTTCTGTTTTGTCAACAATCGTCCAAAAAGGGAGAGATTGTTGGTGCAATATCTGCCTTCCTATGTTTTGCAGATTGTTGACAGAAACATGTATGGACTGATTTGTTTGCTAGTGCATACAGAGAGAAATAGTCCATACAAAACCGAAGAGAATGTTGTCTCTGGTACTAAGTTCGAGGAACTTCACCAAAGCATATCTGCGTTGCAGAGAAGAACGAGCTATATCTATTGAAGTCATGTAGACGAGAAGATTGATGTGAAGGAATTAATCCCTCGAAAGTTTACTGCTGAAGCAAAGCATTTGGTTCTGCGTTGTCCAAAGAAATTGACTGCAGCGAACGGAAGTCGAAGACAAAGTGAAGACATAGTATTATTTTCGATGTTCTTCTTTCGTTCATTTGAGTTATAAGACCTCCGTACTATTAAGAGGGGTATAGGTTCTCGAAGCTTAGATCCGCTGTGATACTTAGCACAAAACCTATGGAAGTTGTGAGAGAAATCTCTTTGAGTTCCGAGCAAATACTTGCCAGCAAGAGATTGTGATCTTCTTCGCTGCGAGAGATTTGTCTCAGACCGAGGAGTTAGCATTACTTGCTCCGCAAGCAATGTTACCATTGTGCTCAAAATCTGACCGTTGGACTCGTGTCGTTCGGCCATAGGCTGCTCTCGATGTCCAATTTGGTCATTTACCATTAGGGAAGGTTGCGGCTATGAATAGCCAGCCCGCACCGGCTTTGTCCGGTGGCCGCTCCACTTAAGATTTCAGAGAAGATTGATTTGAGCACCCCCCCCCTCTCCGAGTGATTTGAGTTTAAGATCCACCGAGAGAAAATCAAGAGCCCAAACTTAGACAGTGGTTGAGCATCTCAGTAGTTCTGAGTTAGAGTTCTTGTACCTATCACTCTTGAGAGCTGCGCACTCTCTAGACAGATAGGTTTCTGCTCGAGTGTTGAAGAGTTGTTATCTTCACCGAGCTAGATCTTCAGCAACCAAGAGTGATTGTGGTTTGCGAAGGTCAACCAAAGGTTTGGAGATCACCGACAAGTATCTACCATGAGTGAAATCAACTGAAGTCTGATCAGCTTCGAGTTGAAGGAGAATAGGGTGAAGAGAGTTTATCTTCCGTGTTAAGTCACAGCCCCTCCAACCAGATGTAGCCCTTTGGCAGAAGGGTGAACTGGTCTACCAAATCTCTCTGTCGCCATCGAGCACCTCTGGTTCAATTTACTTCACTTCATTACTTTCGGCAGTCTTCATATGTCTTGTGTGATGATAGTTATCTGATCAGTTACTTTCTATTGTATATCATTCGGCTCCATTATCGCTGTGACAGTTATCATTCATTGCTCACATTGTTCCACCCTCATTATTCAGTCATGCTATCTTAGTCCTTGTCATTTTCTGTGTTGTGATCATTTACCTCATTATAGTTTTTCTTCATAGCTGTCTATCTCAGTTCAACTCTAGCTCACTGTTATGATATTGTATCTGTTGGCATATTGCATTACCATCGTTATCATCATGTCTGTTATATCATAGGGTCGAATCATTATTGCATCCTACATCGATGGTTTTGTTCCTCAATAGTATGCGTGATTGAATTCTTTTCTACTGAACCTTACTTCCGCTGCTGTGTTTGGGATCAGTTCAAAACATTCAAAAGAATTTTTGAATCTCCCATTCACCCCCCTCTGTTCGATATACTCTCGGTCCTAACAATATGAGTGAAGTGTGTTGGTGGAGTCACCCTCAAGAACACTCTAGTTATTCTTCTTTGGGATCCACATAACCTTGATGGGAATCCTTGGAGTTGTGGTTGAGCTTGATGATGTAGAGCTTGACATAGTCTTGGGAACCCACTTGACCATGGCCTTAGGAGCTTCTTCAAATGAGTCAATCTCCTCTTGAAGCTTGTCTTTGCCTTTTAGCTTGTGGTCTTGTGGTGGAAGATCATCTTGAGGTTGTGTTCCCTTGAAAGAAGTGGGGTCATACTTCTCTTGTTGAGGAACAAACTTTGTCTTGGGGTATTGATCTTCTTCCCACTCAACTCCATTGGCATTGAACCTTCGTTCGAAACCAACACCTTGATTCTTCCGGTGCCTTCCTTCCTTGCGTACAGTTTCCTCAAATTGCTTACTCCCGGCAAGGCTCTTGTAAACACATTTCTCTATAATTCCCTTCAATAAGCTATTTTCTTGCTCAAGTGTAACTTGGCTAAGAGAATCATTAGTGGAATCAAGAGAGCTACTAGAAGCAACAATATTTGATTTAACATGGTTATTGTTACTACTAGAGGAAGAATCTTTCTTGCTCTTGTTGCTAGATTTTACTTGTGGCATATAAGTAGACAAGAGGAGACATTTGGAAAGATAAGGAGAACTCTTCTTTTGAATATCATCATTGATAGCTTTTAGGAACTCATGCTCTTGCTCTAAATTTAGCTTCTCAAAGCGTAGCTTCTCATGAGTCTTTAGGAGCTCTCTATGATCCTCTTGAGTTGTTTCATGAGCAAACTTAAGAGTGTTTAGTTCTTTAGTTAGATGCTCAATCTCCTTCTTATCATTGTCATTCATTTCATCTTGATTAGCATGATTACTAGCAAGTTCATCATAGTTTTCATCACTAGTTTTGTCAACAAGTAAATCATCATCACCTAGCAAATCATCTTCATCACTATTGAATTCAACATACTCGGGGTGTGATACCTTAGGGACTTTAGCCATGAAGCACCTTCCAATTCCTTCATTTGGTGAGTCAAATATGTCGTAGGAGTTGGATGACACAAGTGCAAGACCGGCAACACCTTCATCTTGAGTATAGTCGGAGTCGGAGTGATAGCTTCTCTCGGAGTAGTTGTCGAAGTCGGAACCAGATACCCATTCACCAACGTGAGCTTGATGTCTTCGTCTTGTGTAGCTCTTTGATGACTTGTCTTTCCTTTCTGAATCCTTGCTTCTACGAGAGGGTCTTCGTTCATAATGATCATCTCTACTCCTTCTCTCTTTTGGAGGTGATTCATCTCCTCTACTCCTTTTTGGTGAGTCTTCTCTTTTCTTGAAGGGAATCCTACACTCATTGGAGTAGTGTACGGGTCTTCCACAATTGTAGCAATTACGATCACGACTAGAAGATCTTTTGTGATTGTAGGACCATGACTTGGAGCTTCTCTCTTTACTTCTATTATTGTAGAACTTGTTGAAGTTCTTCACCATTAAGCTCAATTCTTCATTGGAGACTAGCTTGTCACTTGATGTTGTAGGAGCATCACTTGAAGCTTTGTAAGCACCACTTGACTTGTTGTGGAGCTCATCCTTATCCTTGAGTGACATCTCATCAGCAACAATTCTACCAATGACTTCCGTGGGCTTGAGATCTTTGTAATTGGGCATCATTTGGATCAAAGTGCACACGGTATCGTATTTTCCATCCAAGGCTCTTAGAAACTTCTTTATGATGAATTTGTTAGTCATCTCTTCACTTCCTAAGCCGGCAATCTCATTTGTGATGAGATCAAGCCTAGATTACATTTTAGCGACTCCTTCACCATCCTTCATCTTGAACTTGCCAAGTTCACTACGAAGCACATCGAACTTGGATTCCTTGACGGACTCGGTACCTTCGTGCATATCAACCAAAGTATCCCAAATTTCCTTTGCATTCTCAAGGCAGCTGATTTTGTTGAATTCTTCGGGGCACAATCCATTGAAGAGAATATCACAAGCTTGAGCATTGTATTGCAACATCTTCAATTCATCCGCGATGGCTTCACGATCCGGTTCATTTCCATATTCAAAATATTCACCTTGCAAGCCAATATGAACAACAACCCAAACGGCGGGATTATGACCAAGAATATGCATTTTCATCTTATGCTTCCAACTAGCAAAATTTGTACCAACAAAGTAAGGACCTCTACTGTGGTAATTTCCCTCGCTAGATGCCATACTCTCCTAGGTTGTGAAACCAAGGCTATGATTACCAAAGCTATGGAAATCAAGGCAAATGTTGACCAAAGCTCTGATACCACTTGTAGGATCGAAAGTATGTCTAGAGGGGGGTGATTAGACTACTTGACCAAATAAAAATCTATGATTTTCCCAATTTTAGTTGTGGGCAGATTTTAGCAATTAGCACAAGTCAAGCAATCAACCTACGCAAGCAATTCTAAGAGTATACCAGCGGAAAGTAAAACATTGCATATGAAGGTAAAGGGAAGGGTTTGGAGAAAGAAAACACAATGGAGACACGGAGATTTTTGGCATGGTTCCGATAGGTGGTGCTATCGTACATCCATGTTAATGGAGACTTCAACCCACGAAGGGTAACGGCTGCACGAGTCCACGGAGGGCTCCGCCCATGAAGGGTCTATGAAGAAGCAACCTAGTCTATCCCACCATGGCGATCGCCCACGAAGGACTTGCCTCAGTCGGGTAGATCTTCATGAAGTAGGCAATCTCATTGCCCTTACAAACTTCTTGGTTCAACTCCACATCTTGACGGAGGCTCCCAAGCGACACCTAACCTATCTAGGAGACACCACTCTCCAAAAGGTAATAGACGGTGTGTTGATGACGAAATCCTTGCTCTTGTGTTTCAAATGATAGTCTCCCCAACACTCAACTCTCTCTCTCTCTCAGATTTGGCTATGGTGGAAAGATTTTTTGAGTGGAAAGCAACTTGGGGAAGTCTAGAAATCAAGATTCTTGTGGTAGGATTGGAATGTCTTGATCTGAATACATGAGTAGGTGGTTCTCTCCCAGAAAATGTATGGTGGAAGTGTAGGCACATTCTGATGGCTCTCTCACAAATGGAGAAGGGGGTGGAGGGGTATATATAGCCTCCACACAAAATCCAACCATTACACACATTTGACTCATCTCGATGGGACCAAATAGTTAAACTCGGTGGCACCGATCTGTTCAAAATGTGAACATTAGGGATCTCGGTGGGACCGACTGGAACAACTCGATGGGACTGATGTGCTAGGGCTGAGGGCAAACTCGGTGAGACCGAAGTGAAGCAATAGGGCAACAGAGAGTTGGTCAAGCCCACTCGGTGAGACCGATTGCATAACTCGGTGAGACCAAAATAAATGCAACAAGTCACAGAGTGTTGGTAAGGCCATCTCGGTGAGACCGAGATCCGTATCGGTCAGACCCAACTGTTAGGGTTTCTGGCTATGGCTATGTCATATGAACTTGGTGGCACTGGATAGAAAGAGTCGGTGGGGCCGAGTTGGAGTTTAGGGTTTTGACATATTTGGATGGATAAAGTGGTTGAGGGTTTTGGAGTAATATCACTAAGCATTTGAGCAAGCAAGCCATTAAGCAACACCTCATCCCCTTCTAATAGTATTGGCTTTCCTATGGACTCAATGTGATCTTGGATCACTAAAATAAAGATGAAGAGTCTTGAGCTTTTGCCAATATTTGTCCTTAGCATTTTGAGGGGTCCACATCTCTAGTCCATGCCATGTCATTCATTGAACTTCCTGAAATATTTATCTTGAATGGATATTAGTTCAATGAGCTATATGTTGTTATGAATTAACAAAACCACCCAGGGATTAGTTGCACTTTCAATAATCCACAAGTCCACGACGGGCGAGAATGCAGAAGGGACCAATGTAGCGAGGAGCTAGCTTGCCCTTGACTCCAAACCGATGAGTGCCTCTCAAAGAAGTGACATGCAGATAAGCTTGCTCACTGGGTTGATAGGTTGAACCAAGTGTTTCCGGTCATAATTGCTCTTCTGGCGGGACTGGGCCGCCTTGAGATTATCCCAGACAATGCGGACTTGCTCTTCAGCTTGTTGGATAATTTCTAGACCAATGACTATTCGTTCCCCGGTTTCTGACCAATTTAGAGGGGTTTGGCACTTAGGTCCATATAGCACTTCGAAGGGTGCCATCTTCAAGCTAGCTTGGTAGCTGTTGTTATAGGAGAATTCAGCATAAGGGAGAGATTCTTCCCATTTATTGCCGAATGAGATAACACATGCCCGAAGCACATCTTCAAGAATTTGATTGACTCGCTCGACTTGGCCTTGGGATTGGGGATGGTAAGCAGTGCTCCAGATTATATGAGTTCCCATTGCCTCTTGGAAACTATCCCAGAATATCGAGGTGAAAATATTGCCACGGTCTGAACTGATCTCCTTCGGAATGCCGTGGAGGGTTACAATTCTGGAGATATACAATTTTGCTAACAGACCAGCAGTGATTGTCTCCTTGACTGGAAGAAAGTAAGCAACTTTGGAGAATTGGTCGATGACGACAAAGATAGCATCGATGCCCTTTTGTGAGTTGGGAAGGCCATTGACGAAGTCCATCTGAATCTTACCCCATTTCCATTCAGGAATAGGGAGTGGTTGCAGTAGTCCAACCAGTTTTTGATGTTCTACTTTGACGCGATGGCAAATGTCACACTCTTTGATATATCGAGCAATGTCTTGCTTCATCTTAGACCACCAGTACTTCTGGCGGATGTCTAGATACATCTTGGTACTTCCCGGATGAATAGAGAGAGGGGTGTCATGTGCTTCTTTCATCACCTTCTCTGTCATAAGCTCGAACCGGGGAACCACAATGCGATTCCTTATGTACAAGGTTCCATCTTCAACATGCGAGAAATCTATGGATTTCTCTAAGGCAAGATCCCTTTTCATCAGATCAACGTGAGCATCTTTGTCTTGCGCGGACTTAATAGCTCTCAGAAGAGTTGGTTCTTGGACAATTATTCAGAGAACCCTGTGGAACTAGGTGAAGGTTCAGCTTGCAAAGCTCTTCATGAAAGCGGGGTTGAGCTTTGCGAACCATGTGATTGTTGCAATAAGAATTGCGGCTCAAGGCATCGGCCATGACATTAGCCTTGCCAGGGGTATAGGATATACCGCAGTTGTAGTCAACAATAGATTCCATCCATTGATGCTGATGAAGGTTCAGATCTGGCTGAGTAAACAGGTACTTCAGACTCTGAAGATCGGTGAAGATCTCGCAATGATTACCGGGAAGGTAATGTCGCCATAGCTTTCAGTTCATAGATAACTGCAACAAGCTCGAGGTCATGAACTGGGTAGTTCTCGTCGTGAGGGCGCAATTAATGAGAGGCATAAGCAATCACCCTGCACTCTTGCATTAGGACACATCCTAATCCTTGACGAGATGTGTTGCAGTAGATGACAAAATCCTTTTGGGAATCTCGAGGAGCAAGCAGTGGGGCAGAAGTCAGCTTGTCCTTGAGTGCCTAGAAACTTTCCTGACACTTTTCAGTCCAATCAAACTTAACGCCTTTATGAAGCAGACTAGTCAGGGGCTTGGCAATCTTGGAGAAGTTCTTGGCGAAATGACGTCAATAGCTGGCGAGTCCGAGAAAGCTTCTGACTTGCTTACCATTCTTTGGGGGAGTCCAGTCAAGAATGGCTTGAACCCTTTTTGGGTTGACAGCAATAACATCCTTGGAGATCACATGACCAAGGTAGGTTACTACGGGTTGCCAAAATTCACACTTGGAATACTTAGCATAAAGTTGATGCTCTCAAAGCTTTTCTAGAACAAGACGAAGATGTTCAGCATGTTCTTCTTTATTCTTGGAATACACAAGGATATCATTCAGATAGACCACGACGAACTTGTCGAGGTATTCCATGAATATATAGTTCATTAGATGAGAGAATGTCGCTGATGCATTGGTTAGGCCGAAAGACATGACTGTGTACTCGTATGAACCATAGCGTGTAACGAATGCGGTCTTGAGAATATCCTCTTCACGCACCCGGATCTGGTGGTAACCCAATCTCAAGTCGAGTTTAGAGAATACCGAGGATCCAGCAAGTTGATCATACAGATCATTGATCCGAGGAAGGTGATACTTGTTCTGAATTGTTGCCTGGTTGATAGGTCAGTTGTCTAGGACCAAACGGTTTGTACCATCCTTCTTCTTGACAAAGAGAGAAGGTGCTCCCCAAGCAGAGGAACTAGGATGAATGAATCCACTACAAAGAGATTTGTCGGTTTCCTCCTTAAGCTCAAGGAGTTCATGAGACAACATCTTGTAGGTTCGTTTGGCGATAGGAGTGGTGCCTGGTTTCAAGTAGATGACAAATTTGACAGCTCAAACAGGAGGTATCCCTGGGAGTTCTTCTGGAAAGACATATTGGAAGTCGCGAATGACTGGAATGTTCTCAATTCCCTCAAGAGGTCTTGTGTTCAACACATTCAAGGCATAAAGTCGTGCTTCGGCATTTTGAACAAGATGAGCATGGTAGCTTACTATCTCATTCGATGGATGTAGGAGATGAATGACTTTGGTGGCACAAACGATAGAAGCAGTTTGCGATTTCAACCATTCCATTCCTAGAACGAGGTCAATATTGGAAGACTCCAAAATAATGGGAGAAACATGGAATTCTAACCCTTCAATTTCAGTGGGGATGTTGTGACCAATCATGGTGGTTCGACATTGGCCCGCAGGGGTACGTACCACTAGCGGAGTGTTCATGTGCTCACATCTCATGTCGTGTGTGTTTGCAAAAAATTCTGACATGAAAGAATGCAATGCTCCTGAATCAAATAAAACAAATGCTGGTACTGAATTAACAAGAAGAGTACCCATCACAGTAGTAGGCTGGTCTTGAGCTTCATTCAGATCAATGTTGTTAGCGTGACCACGACCATAAGATCTGGCATTGTTGTTGCGGGGCTGGTTGTTGCCACGGGCATTGTTACGGCCAGTTGAAGGCAGAGCCAGCTGGTTCTAATTCTGATAGCACTCCTTGGCACTGTGACCTGGACGGCCACACTTTAAGCACAGCCCATCATTGGGGTTGGGCGCAGGAGCTCGGGGTGGTGCAGTTTGAAGAGGCTGCCTTGGTGGTGGAGGAGGCAGACGTGGTGCAGCATAGGACTATCTTGGTGCAGGTGCAGTTGGGCGGTACCATATCCGACGCTTCTGCCATGACGGGCCTGAACATGAGCCAGCGTCACGATTGCGTCTGAGGGATCCCTGGTGTTCCTGAAGACCAGTCTCAACCTAAATGGCCTTGTTCACTAAAGTGGCAAAGTCAGCAAAGTCATGCACCAGGAGCGCAAGCTTTATATCAGGGTGAAGTCCATAACAAAACTTTTCCTGTCTACGAGCATCAATAGGAATGTCTTCTTCAGCATAGCGGGACAAGTCCAGAAACTCCCGTTGATAAGCATCCACAGTCTTGTTGCCCTGTGTGAGGTTGCGGAACTCTCGCTTCTTCCTGTCCATGATTCCCCGAGGAATGAAGCAGGCACGAAAGGCAGCTTGGAAATCCAACCAAGTAATGAATGTTCCAGCAGGTTGAGTACGCCTGTGGCTGTCCCATCATTGAGCAGCAGGACCCTTGAGGAAAAAGGATGCAAAGATGACATAGCTGGTAGGGGCAATGTCAACAGACTCCATCTCATAAGTGATGTCGCGGAGCGAGTCATTAGCATCAAGAGGCTGCGTTGAGCTGCGGCAGGTGGTAGGGTTGAGGCGCATGAAATCTTGCAGAGTGGCTAGGGCTGGCTGCTGATTCATATTGGGGCGTGGGAACTGAGCCATGGCCCCTTCCATGAACTAGCGATTCAGCTCAAACTGTTGTATCATTCCGGCCATGTATTCGGGCGGTGGTGGATTGTTGGCACCACGGCCGCGACCAGCGGGTCTAACCATCCTGCTAGGAGGTAACAAGGGTAATTTAGCAAAAAGTGATTTCAGAGACATGGAATCATTCATGAGGTAACATGCACAAATAAGGAAGTGTGATAGATACATCATAGTAGTCAATGAAGACATATAGATCCATGTGCAGAGTTGGATACAAACATGCAACATGAGTTTGGAAACCCACGCAGCTAGACACTAGGTGGCACACAGGCACACGATGGAGGGATACAACAACAAGACATAGCAAAGGCTACATCAACATCGGAGAAAACCACTGGAGCGAGGAATCTGTAAGGGATGACGCAGGGTGCCTTCGATAAAAGGATCCTGCTTTCCGTGAACACTGTGAAGCAGAACCTGACCCCCAATTCACGACGAGAACCTAATGTTAGAGTTAGTGAAATCATTTAACCCTAGTAGAAGAGAGATCAGAGTCCCAGAGTAAAGATCGAGGAGTAAAAGATCCTAATACCAGCCAATTATGATGTGGGCCCGTAAGCCACACAATAATGTTAGTAAAAGTTTTCCAATGACTAGACTCAACTTCGGCCAAGGAGTTGGAAAGGGGGCTACCTACAGGAAGTCGGCTCTGATACCAACTTGTGATGCCCCAACTTAATTGTAACACCCCCTGTCATTAGCTACAGTAATCACTTTTGATAATGACATGTCAACAAGCTTAATAGTGCATAATCAACATTAGCATCATATTGCATTTCAACTCCTAACTCAAATTCAAATTTAAATGAAAGTGAAATATAAAAGTTGTCCAACATAAAAACTAAAATGTTCGATGAATAACAAATAATACAGAGACCATTCTAAAATTGAAACCAACAATTAATAAATTAATTAGGTGGCACTAACATTAATAAAACAGTAAGGTTTAATGCATTTCATTTATTATAAAAATTGTGGGAACTCCTATTGTCTCCAAACCAGTTTTTGGTAGTGGTACGTAATGCCTAGTATTTGTTGGAACATTTGCCATGTTTTACAAAATTCAATATGAGGCCTAACAATTTACTAAACAGAGATATGTGAAGAAATAAATAAAAATAAAATCAACAGAAAAGTGGAGGAGAGCAAAAGAATTCTCCCGGCCCAACTGGGCCACCAGGCCAACCCCAGGCAGGCCCACCCCCTGCCTACTAACCCACTCCCCCTCCCACCGTAACCCTAACCTACCCCCACGTTCCCCACTCTCCCCACCCCCCCCCCCCCCGATCCGATCCACTCCTCCCTCCGCCCCGATCTGGGCATCGTCGCCCCGAGCGCCGTCGTCGGTCGGCTTCCTGACGCCGGGGCTCGATCCACCGCGCCCGCCGCTCGCCCCTGTCACCAGCGCCGCTGGACCACGTCGCCGTCGCCCGGAACGCCGCCTCGACCACGCCTCCCCGCCGGACTGCCTCCCCGTCTCCGACGCCGTCGTCCTCGTCCTCCTCCCCGCGCCCCGCTGCCCAGTCCCCTACGGCCCCTCCCGTGAGCTCCCCCTCTCCTTCCCCTTCCCCTGCACCACGCCCGTGCGAGACCGCAACCGCGCCGCTGCTCGCCGTCCGTCACACCCCGCCCTCTGCTCCGCGCCCCGGCGCCCGCCATGTGCGCCCGCTCCAACAGTCGCCTTCCCCTGCGCCCGCGGTGCGCCCCCGTCGCGCCTCTGCCTCGCGCGCGCAGCAGCTCATCCCCAGCGCCGCTGCCGGCCTCGCCCGGCTGCCCCGCGCTGGCCCCCTGTTCGCCTGCCGTCGTCGCCGGCAGCCCCTGTCGTGCGCCCACGGCCGCGCCTCCTGCTGCCACCACCCACCGCTGCTACTGCTCGCCGCGCGGCCGCCTCCCCGCCCGCTGCCCATCGTGCCATGCCGCGCCGGCTTCCGTCGCCGGAAACGGCCGGCCGGCTAGCCCCGTAGTGGCCACGCCGTCGCCCGGGTCCGCCCTGACGGGCGCCCGCACCCGCGCGGCTGGTACCCATTCGGGCCGCGCCCGCTAGGCCCCCCGGGCCTATGACGTATGGGCCCCGCCCAGAGAACGTTAAAAAAAATGAAAAAAAATAATAGTAATAAAAATAAATAATATTAATTAATTAAATAAATAAATAATTAACTTAATTAATTCTGTTTAATTAATCTAATTAATTAGTCTAATTAAACTGTAATTAACATAATCAGACCCTAATTAGCCTAATGTGAGAATGACATGCGGGACCCACTGGTCCTGACGTCATGCTGACGTCAGCATAACATTGTTTCGGATAATGTTAATTTAAATAAATTAAATAAATTCCAGAAATTAATAAAAACTTTAGAAAATCATATAAAATAATCTGTAACTCGGATCGAAAAACTTTGTACATGAAAGTTGCTCAGAACGACGAGATGAATCCGAATACGCGGTCCGTTTGTACGCCACACGTCCCTAACTATCCGAACGTGCAACCGTTCCCCTCCGGTCATCTGTCTGACAAATGTCCGGAACCGGGAAAACATTCCCGGATGGATTCCTCCTTCCTCAGTGACGTGCAACCATACGCTAGGACACACCCGGCACTGCACATTGTCATGTCGTACTTTGTGATGCTCATGTTTTGCTGTGTATTTATACTGTTTCCTCCCCCTCTTCTCTCTCGATAGCCCCCGACCTCGACGTCGCCCCCGAGACCGACGCAGCTCCGGAGACCGAAGCCACCGTTGACAACCTTGCCCTTGCCGCCGAGCAACCAGGCAAGCCCCCCTTTTGATCATCCCGATATCGCCCATTCTATTTCTCATGCTTGCATTAGAATTGCTGCTGCTGCTGCTTTACCTATTGTGATGCATAGCCTGTTTATTGTAACCTGTTGTTGATAATTACCTGCATATCCTAAACTGCTTAGTATAGGCTGGGTAGAGACCTATCAGTGACCCCACTTATCTCGAGTGCCGTGCTGTATTGTCAGAAGACCCGATCAATGCGATTGAAGACCAGGCCCCGGCACCGCACATCACCCCCCTTAGTTGTAACGACACCGCAGCGTTACTATCAAGTGCCGAGGGTGAAACCTCTTGTAGCACTTCTGATGTTAACTCTGTAGAGAAGCTATTTGGTCGTGGTCATCGAGGGTGATTCCTCCTTCACCACTTCCGGTAACGACGCTGTCGTGCAACACATCAAGTGTGAACCCAGTGAGGGTGATTCCTTCGAGTTCACCTTGACGGAGACATCGAGTAGGAATCCAACGAGGGTGATACCTCGGATTCCCCTGATGTTATGGACACACGGATACTTGGACTTTACACTGTTACTTGGATAGGTGGGTCGACCCTGAGGGGTACCCGCGTGCGCCTGAGAGGCGAGTGTTGTGAAGACGGGTGCCTGCGTGGTGCCCGAGTGATGAATACGAGGCGCGGCCGGGCATTCTTAACCCTTGCAGCAAGTCCTCGAGACGGGGCGACGGGGTCACATCTTTCGTGAGTCTCTGCTCGTTACCGCAAGCCCCTAGTCCTAACGATTTGGATATTTGATCCGAGCAGGCCTCTGGTCTGATAGCACTAACCATCACGTGGGCATAGTATGGGCGTTCTGCATCGTAGCATCAGCCGACAGTTCTGTCAGACGTCCAGTTCAGCATTGCGGTCGGGTCGGATCGTGCCGTTGGCGCTGGTATCCACCCTGCTCGCAACGACTCGGAGGGTCCCAGGCAGGAGGCCTTCGCCTTTCGATCGTAGTGTTTTATTTTGCCCCGCCTTTCTAAAGGCCTTTCTATTTCTGTTTCATATCTGTACTCAGATATCTGATGCTTCCGCTGACGCTTGTACGCAAGCTTATGTATTCGAGCCCTCGAGGCCCTTGGCTTGTAATATAAAGCTTGTATGACTTTAGTTATGTTTTAGAGTTGTGTTGTGATATCTTCCTGTGAGTTCTTAGGCTTGATCGTGTGTATTTGCGTGTATGATTAGTGGACGATTAGGCCGGGGGCGTCACAAGTTGGTATCAGAGCCGACTGACTGTAGGAACCCCCTTTTCCAACTCCTTGGCCGAAGTTGAGTTTAGTGGACCAAAACTGTTTTACTAACTTGGCTGTGTGGCTTACGGGCCCACGTCGCCAATTGGGTGGTATTAGGATCTTTTACTCCTCGACCTTTACTCTGGGACTCTGACCTCTCTTCTATTCGGGTTAAAATTTTACTAACTCCAACATTAGGATCTCGTAATCACATTCTCCCGGAGAGCTGGATATTCGCAACTGATCCTTTCCTTGTAACGATTAGTCTGATAATCATTTTCCTTTCCATTGGTTTGTTTAACCTTTCCTTTACAAGTATCTTACGCTTCTCACACTGTCATTTGACACTTTGAAATCTCTCGGCAAAATGTGTCGTGTTCAGCGGCAACATTTTGGCTTCTTTTGAGATGTTAAATGAATTCATGAACAGCAATTCCATCCTTGCCTCTAGTGGTCGGTGATATCATCGTCAACCTCTTTGACTACCTGCCCACGAATTGCTGTTAACCCAGAACTAGTTCAGGCTATTCTGGACTGGACTCCTCCGAAGAACGTCAAGCAAGTGAGAAGTTTTCTCGGCCTTGCAAGCTATTGCCGTCGATTTGTCGAGAACTTTTCCAAGATTGCTAAGCCCCTGACTGATCTGCTTCACAAGGGCGTTAAGTTCGAATGGACAGAAAAATGTCAGGAAAGTTTTCAAACACTCAAGGACAAGCTAACATATGCCCCAGTACTTGCTCCTCCAGATTCTCGCAAAGACTTTGTGATTTATTGTGACGCATTCCGTGAAGGATTAGGCTGTGTCCTAATGCAAGAGCGTAAAGTGATTGCTTATGGCTCTCGTCAGTTGCGCCCACATGAAGAAAATTATCCGATACATGATCTAGAACTAGCTGCTGTGATCTATGCATTGCAGTTGTGGCGACATTACCTTCTCGGTAATCATTGCGAGATCTACACGCATCATAAAAGTCTGAAGTACTTGTTCACTCAACCTTCTCTAAACCTCCGTCAGCAAAGATGGATGGAGGCCATTGCGGACTATGATTTGGGTATTTCCTATACCCCTGGCAAGGCTAACGTGATGGCTGATGCCTTAAGCCGCAAGTCCTATTGCGACAACCTCATGGTTAGGCAAGCTCAGCCTCGTCTTTTTGAAGAACTGCGCAAGCTGAATCTCCGTATTATCCCACAGGGTTCTCTTAATAACCTTGTGATACAACCAGATCTTGAGAAAGCTGTTAAGAATGCGCAAGCTAAAGATGCTGAAATTGGTCTGATGAAGAAAGACCTTCACTTTGTAAAGTACAGGGATTTCTCGCTGTCTGAAGATGGAACCTTGTATTTTAGAAACCGCATTGTCGTACCTCGCTTCGAGCTTATGACCGACAAGGTCATGAAGGAGGCACATGATACCCCGCTGTCTATTCATCCGGGTAGCACCAAGATGTATCGTGATCTCCGTCAAAGGTACTGGTGGTCTAAAAGGAAGCAGGACATCGCTCGATATGTTGCTGAATGTGATGTTTGCCGTCGCGTTAAAGCAGAACATCAGAAACCAGCTGGAATTCTGCAACCACTTCCTATTCCTCTATGGAAATGGGATAAGGTTCAGATAGATTTCGTTACAGGACTTCCCAGGTCACAGAAGGGTCACGATGCTATTCTTGTCATCGTCGTCGACCAACTCTCTAAAGTTGCACACTTTCTGCCCGTCAAAGAGACTAACACTGCTAGTCAGTTAGCAGAGTTGTATATCTCCAGAATTGTTTCACTCCACGGTATTCTGAAGGAGATCAGTTCGGACCGTGGCGGTCTTTTCACTTCCAAATTCTGGGAAAGTTTCCAAACAGCTATGGGAACTCATATTACCTGGAGTTCAGCTTATCACCCCCAATCCCAAGGCCAAGCCGAACGAGTCAATCAAGTGCTTGAAGACATGCTTCGGGCTTGTGTTATATCGTTCGGTAAGAAGTGGGAAGAATCTCTTCCGTATGCCGAGTTCTCTTATAACAACAGCTATCAAGCCAGCTTGAAAATGGCCCCCTTCGAAGTACTCTATGGACGTAAGTGTCGAACCACTCTGAATTGGTCAGAAACTGGGGAACGACCGCTCGTGGGTCCGGATATTATTCAACACGCCGAAGAACAAGTTCGTATTGTTCGGGAAAATCTCAAGGCGGCTCAGGACCGCCAGAAGAGCAACTACGATCGCAAACGATGGGGTTTGACTTATCAACCTGGTGATCAGGCTTATCTGCGAGTCACTCCTATGAAGGGCACTCACCGTTTTGGAATCAAGGGCAAGCTAGCTCCGCGCTACATTGGTCCTTTCCGCATTGTTGCTAGACGTGGTCAGGTGGCATATAAATTGGAGTTGCCGCCGTAATTCTCTCATATCCACGACGTCTTCCATGTGTCGCAACTTCGTCAATGCTTCAAGGAATCTCCGCACCGAGCAGTGGATCACGAGATGCTCGAATTGCAAGATGACCAATCTTATAAGGAGCATCCGATCCGCATTCTCGATGAAGCTGAACGTCGAACCCGTCAGAAGGTTACCAAGTTCCTCAAAGTGCAGTGGTCAAATCATACTGAAGATGAAGCCACTTGGGAACGCGAGGATAATCTTCGTGCGGAATACCCCGAACTTTTTCCTTCTACCTCTTAATTCTCGGGATGAGAATTCTTGTTAGTGGAGGAGAATTGTAACACCCCCTGTCATTAGCTACAGTAACCCCCTGTCATTAGCTACAGTAATCACTTTTGATAATGACATGTCAGCAAGCTTAATAGTGCATAATCAACATTAGCATCATATTGCATTTCAACTCCTAACTCAAATTCAAATTTAAATGAAAGTGAAATATAAAAGTTGTCCAACATAAAAACTAAAATGTTCGATGAATAATAAATAATACAGAGACCATTCTAAAATTGAAACCAACAATTAATAAATTAATTAGGTGGCACTAACATTAATAAAACAGCAAGGTTTAATGCATTTCATTTATTATAAAAATTGTGGGAACTCCTATTGTCTCCAAACCAGTTTTTGGTAGTGGTAGGTAATGCCTAGTATTTGTTGGAACATTTGCCATGTTTTACAAAATTCAATATGAGGCCTAACAATTTACTAAAAAGAGATATGTGAAGAAATAAATAAAAATAAAATCAACAGAAAAGTAGAGGAGAGCAAAATAATTCTCCCGGCCCAACTGGGCCACCAGGCCAACCCCAGGCTGGCCCACCCCCTACCTACTAACCCACTCCCCCTCCCACCGTACCGTAACCTACCCCCACGTTCCGCACTCTCCCCCCCCCCCCCCGATCCGATCCACTCCTTCCTCCACCCCGATCTGGGCATCGTCGCCCCGAGCGCCGTCGTCTGCCGGCTTCCTGACGCCGGGGCTCGATCCACCGCGCCCGCCGCTCGCCCCTGTCACCAGCGCCGCTGGACCACGTCGCTGTCGCCCGGAACGCCGCCTCGACCACGCCTCCCCGCCGGACTGCCTCCCCGTCTCCGACGCCGTCGTCCCCGTCCTCCTCCCCGCGCCCCGCTGCCCAGTCCCCTACGGCCCCTCCTGTGAGCTCCCCCTCTCCTTCCCCTTCCCCTGCACCACGCCCGTGCGAGACCGCAACCGCGCCGCTGCTCGCCGTCCGTCACACCCCGCCCTCTGCTCCGCGCCCCGGCGCCCGCCATGTGCGCCCGCTCCAACCGTCGCCTTCCCCTGCGCCCGCGGTGCGCCCCCGTCGCTCCTCTGCCTCGCGCGCGCAGCAGCTCATCCCCAGCGCCGCTGTCGGCCGCGCCCGGCCGCCCCGCGCTGGCCCCCTGTTCGCCTGCCGTCGTCGCCGGCAGCCCCTGCCGTGCGCCCACGGCCGCGCCTCCTGCTGCCACCACCCGCCGCTGCTACTGTTCGCCGCGCGGCCGCCTCCCCGCCCGCTGCCCATCGTGCCCTGCCGCGCCGGCTTCCGTCGCCGGAAACGGCCGGCCGGCTAGCCCCGCAGTGGCCACGCCGTCGCCCGGGTCCGCCCTGACGGGCACCCGCACCCGCGCGGCTGGTACCCGTTCGGGCCACGCCCGCTAGGCCTCCCCGGGCCTATGACGTATGGGCCCCGCCCAGAGAACGTTAAAAAAATAAAAAAAATAATAGTAATAAAAATAATTAATTAATTAATTAATTAACTTAATTAATTCTATTTAATTAATCTAATTAATTAATTAGTCTAATGAAACTGTAATTAACATAATCAAACCTAATTAGCCTAATGTGAGAATGACATGCGGGACCCACTGGTCCTGACGTCATGCTGACGTCAGCATAACACTGTTTCGGATAATGTTAATTTAAATAAATTAAATAAAATCCAGAAATTAATAAAAACTTTAGAAAATCATATAAAATAATCCGTAACTCAGATCGAAAAACTTTGTACATGAAAGTTGCTCAGAACGACGAGATGAATCCGAATACGCGGTCCGTTCGTCCGCCACACGTCCCTAACTACCCGAACGTTCAACCGTTCCCCTCCGGTCATCTGTTTGACAAATGTCCGGAACCGGGAAAACATTCTCGGATGGATTCCTCCTTCCTCAGTGACATGCAACCATACGCTAGGACACACCCGGCACTGCACATTGTCATGTCATACTTTGTGATGCTCATGTTTTGCTGTGTATTTATACTGTTTCCTCCCACTCTTCTCTCTCGATAGCCCCCGACCTCGACGTCGCCCCCGAGACCGACGCAGCTCCGGAGACCGAAGCCACCGTTGACAACCTTGCCCTTGCCGCTGAGCAACCAGGCAAGCCCCCCTTTTGGTCATCCCGATATCGCCCATTCTATTTCTCATGCTTGCATTAGAATTGCTGCTGCTGCTGCTTTACCTATTGTGATGCATAGCCTGTTTATTGTAACCTGCTGTTGATAATTACCTGCATATCCTAAACTGCTTAGTATAGGCTGGGTAGAGACCTATCAGTGACCCCACTTATCCCAACTGCCGCGTTGTATTGTCAGAAGACCCGATCAACGGGATTGAAGACCAGGCCCCGGCACCGCACATCACCCCCCCTTAGTTGTAACGACACTGCAGCGTTACTATCAAGTGCCGAGGGTGAAACCTCTTGTAGCACTTCTGATGTTAACTCTGTAGAGAAGCTATTTGGTCGTGGTCATCGAGGGTGATTCCTCCTTCACCACTTCCGGTAATGACGCTGTCGTGCAACACATCAAGTGTGAACCCAGTGAGGGTGATTCCTCCGAGTTCACCTTGACGGAGACATCGAGTAGGAATCCAACGAGGGTGATACCTCGGATTCCCCTGATGTTATGGACACACGGATACTTGGACTTTACACTGTTACTTGGATAGGCGGGTCGACCCTGAGGGGTACCCGCGTGCGCCTGAGAGGCGAGTGTTGTGAAGACGGGTGCCTGTGTGGTGCCCGAGTGATGAATACGAGGCGCGGCCGGGCATTCTTAACCCTTGCAGCAAGTCCTCGAGACGGGGCGACGGGGTCACATCTTTCGTGAGTCTCTGCTCGTTACCGCAAGCCCCTAGTCCTAACGATTTGGATATTTGATCCGAGCAGGCCTCTGGTCTGATAGCACTAACCATCACGTGGGCATAGTATGGGCGTTCTGCATCGTAGCATAAGCCAACAGTTCTGTCAGACGTCCAGTTCAGCATTGCGGCCGGGTCGGATCGTGCCGTTGGCGCTGGTATCCACCCTGCTCGCAACGACTCGGAGTGCACAGGGCGATGGCCCAAGACCTCTGAGCGCTTAGGATGTAGACCGACGGGGACCTCTCTGCTGAGCTCTAGGTAGGGCTGCGGTGTGTCGTTTGGCCGAGGCCGGGCATGACCCAGGAAAGTGTGTCCGACCGGAGTTAATCAAGCGTGTTGGGTAAGTTGGTGCACCCCTGCAGGGAAGAAAACTTCTATTGATAGACTGTCCTACGGTAACGGACACTCGGAGTTGTATCCCGATCGATACAGCTAGAACATGATATGAGACCTGGATATGAGGCTCTGGGATTGCTTCTCGCAGGGAGTCGAGAAGGGATCTCTGGACGAGGTTGATGACTGTATGGCTCTGGGATTGCTTTCTCGCAGGGAGTCGAGAAAGGATCTCTGGGTGAGGATGAGACTTAATGATACTGCTACATTATATTGAACTGTTCTACTCTCTTCTACTGCTGCAAGACCGCTGAAGATGCTAGTCTTCGATAGGACTAGGCCTTCTCTCTATTCTGGCATTTCTGCAGCCCAGTCCACATATACAGCCTCCCCTTGAAAATGTTGCATATGTAGTGTAGATCCTTGCTTGCTGATTACTTCTGAGTACTCACGGTTGCTTTGTTTTCCTTTTCTCCCCATATCAGTTTGTCGTGACCAGAGGACGGAGCCCCCTGAGACAGATGCCTCGGCGATCGACTACTACTACTACCCAGAGGATGGATACTACTACGAGTTGACTGACGACCAGGACTAGGATCGGAGGGTCCTAGGCAGGAGGCCTTCGCCTTTCGATCGTAGTGTTTTATTTTGCCCCGCCTTTCTAAAGGCCTTTCTGTTTCTGTTTCATATCTGTACTCAGATATCTGATGCTTCCGCTGACGCTAGTACGCAAGTTTATGTATTCGAGCCCTCGAGGCCCTTGGCTTGTAATATAAAGCTTGTATGACTTTAGTTATGTTTTAGAGTTGTGTTGTGATATCTTCCCGTGAGTCCTTAGGCTTGATCATGTGCATTTGCGTGTATGATTAGTGCACGATTGGGCCGGGGGCGTCACATTAATCGTGCACTAATCATACACGCAAATGCGCATTATCAAGATCAGAGACTCACGGGAAGATATCACAACACAACTCCAAACACAAATTAAAGTCATACAAGCATCATATTATAAGCCAGGGGCCTCGAGGGCTCGAATACATAAGCTTGAATACAAACGAGTCAGCGGAAGCAACAATATCTGAGTACAGACAAAAGGGAAACAAGTCTGCCTTAAGAAGGCTAGCACAAACAACAACATAGATGGAAAAGGCAAGGCCTCCTGCCTGGGAGCCTCCTAACTACTCTTGGTCGTCGGCGGCCTCCACGTAGTATTAGGCACCCTCGGGGTAGTAGTAGTAGTCATCGGTGGTGGTATCTGGCTCCTGGGATCCGTCATCTGATCGCATCAATTGGGTATAGGGGAAAAGAAGTAGCAAGGCAACCATGAGTACTCATCCAAAGTACTCACAAGACTTACATCAGAACTATGCTAAGTATGCATCGGTATCAAAGGAATGGGGCTATATCTTTGGATTGTACTGCAGAAATGCCAGAAGAGAAGGGAAAGCCTAGCCTATCAAATACTAGCACCTTGAAGCATCTTGCAACATTAGAAGAGTGCAGATTAGCATAAAAGTAGTAGTAAGTTCTAGCAACGCCCATAGGTCCTTTTTCGACTCTCTACGAGAAAGCAATCTCGGAGCCATCATATCCATTTCACATCTCCTTTATCCAGTTCTAGTTGTATCGATCGGGATACAACTCCGAGCGTCCGTTACCATGGACACGGCAATTCGAATAGATTAACTTCCCTACAGGGGTGCACAAACTTACCCAACGCGCTCGATTAACTCTGGTCGGGCAGACCATCAGATCATACCCGGCCTCGGCTGATCGACACACCGTACTCCTACCTAGGCTCAACAGAGAGGCCAGCACGCCGGTCTACATCCTAAGCGTGCAGGGGTCTTGGGCCCATCGCTCTTTGCACTCCTGCATGTTGCACGGATGGCCGAGATTAGTCCTGGCTACCTCCTTACGCGGACCACTGATGACCCACAAGTATAGGGGATCAATCATAGTCCTTTCGATAAGTAAGAGTGTCGAACCCAACGAGGAGCAGAAGGAAATGACAAGTGGTTTTCAGCAAGGTATTTTCTACAAGCACTGAAATAGTCGGTAACAGGTAGTTTGATAGCAAGATAATTTGTAACGGACAAGTAACGGTAACGGTAAATAAAGTCCAGAAAGGTAGCCCAATCCATTTGTGGCAAAGGACATGCCAAAACAATCTCTTATGCTAAGCAAAGCGTTCTTGAGGGTACACGGGAATTTCACCATGTCACTTTCATCATGTTGGTTTGATTCGTGTTCGCTACTTTGATAATTTGATATGTGGGTGGACTGGTGCTTAGGTGCTGTTCTTACTTGAACAAACCTCCTGCTTATGATTAAACCCCTCGCAAGCATCCGCAACTACGAGAAAAGTATTAAGATAAAATCTAACCATAGCATTAAACTTTTGGATCCAAATCGGCCCCTTACGAAGTAGCTCATAAACTAGGGTTTAAGCTTCTGTCACTCTAGCAACCCATCATCTAATAACTACTCCACAATGCATTCCCTTAGGCCCAAATATGGTGAAGTGCCATGTTGTCGATGTTCACATGACAACATTAAGGGAATCACAACATACTTATCATCAAAATATCGAACACGTATCAAGTTCAGATGATTACTTGCAACATGACTTCTCCCATGACCTCAAGAACAAAAGTAACTACTCACAAATGATAATCATGCTCAAGATCAGAGGGGTATTAAATAGCATAATGGATCTGAACATATAATCTTCCACCAAATAAACCATATAGTAATCAACTACAAGATGTAATCAACACTACTAGTCACCCACAGGTACCAATCTGAGGTTCCAGTACAAAGATTGAACACAAGAGATGAACTAGGGTTTGAGAGAAGATGGTGCTGTTAAAGATGTTGATGGAGATTGCCCTCCCAAATATGAGAGAGTTGTTGGTGATGACGATGGCATTGATTTCCCCCTCCGGAAGGGAAGTTCCCCCGGCGGAATCGCCCCGCTGAAGGGCAAAAGTGCTCATGCCTAAGTTTCGCCTCGAGACAGTGGCACTTCGTCCCAAAAGTCCCCTCCTAATTTTTTTAGGTCATAATGACCTATATACCAGAAGATGGAAACCGGAGGTGGGCTGGGCTGAGCACAACCCACGAGGGCATGCCTGGGGGGCCTGGCGCGCCCTGGTGTCTTGTGCTCACCAGGTGGCCCCCCTCCGATAGTTATTTGCTCCAGTATTTTTTATATATTCCAAAATAATTCTCCGTAAATTTATAGCTCATTTGGAGATGTGCAGAATAGGTAACTCTGGCGTAGCTTTTTCAGGTCCAGAATTCCAGCTGCCGGCATTCTCCCTCTTTGTGTAAACCTTGCATATTATGAGAGAAAAGGCATTAGAATTACTCCATAAAGCATTATTATGCATAAAACATTATAAATAATAGTAGGAAAACATGATGCAAATGGACGTATCAACTCCCCCAAGCTTAGACCTCGCTTGTCCTCAAGCGAAAAACCGAAATCTAAAAACATGCCCACATGCTTAGAAAGAGAGGTGTCGATAAAAGCAAAATACGGACATAGAAGCATCATGCTTATTATTATAACATCAAAGAAAACTTTATCATATAACTTCTTATGAACAAGTAACTATTCATCACAACATTGAAGTATAAAGCATAAACTCTATTGAAAACCAACAAACTATGTTCTAAGTCAACTTTGTAACTACAATTCATCATGTTTTCAGGAAGGGTCACATATCGGAGCCTTTTGGCAAGTCCACATACTCAACCATCATTTAACCTTCTATTGCTAACACTCACAACAAACCCATGAGCAAAAAGTTTCAACCGGACTCATAGAAAGATAGGGCCTTATAGGTTCGCCTCCCAACGTATTCACCTCAGGGGTGATGTCAACAATAACTTATGCTCACTCATATCCAACTAGATATATGTGCCTAGATCTTTCCTCACCACATGATGCTTGCAAAAAGAGAAAAATAAAAAGGAATAGGGAAGAATACTTTGACTCTTGCATAAAAGTAAATACATAAAAGTAAAAGATAGGCCCTTCGCAGAGGGAAGGAGAGGTTGCCATGCACTTTTTGTTTGTATGCTAAATCCCTTAATGCAAAAGAACGTCACGTTGTATTGCCCCTTATGATAGCAACATTTATTATGCAGGCTGTCGCTTTTATTATTTTGCCATCACAAGTTCGTACAATGCTCAATTTTCTCTTACACTAAATGATCCAACACATTTAGAAGCAATTTTTATTGCCTTATTACACCGATGACAACTTACTTGAAGGATCTTACTTAATCCATAGGTAGGTATAGTGGACTCTCGAAATAAGATTTTGGGTTTAAGGGTTTTTGGATGCACAATTAGTATCTCTACTTAGTGCGGAGTTTTTGGCTAGCAAAGATATTGAGGAAGCACCACATGTTGAAGGATCTATGACAATATAACTTCTATGTGAATATGAACAAACATAAATCATTACATTGTCTTCCTTGTCCAACGTCAACAATTTCGACATATAATATTTTAATGGGGGCTCACAATCATAAAAGATGTCCAAGATAGTGTATTTGCATGTGAATCTTCTCTTCCCTTATTAATTCTTTCATGAATTGCATCATTGACCAATGCTATGTTTGTGAATCTCCAATAAATTTTATCACTTATACTTTTCCTTATGTGATGTCATTACTTACCATAAGATTAGCATATGAATTTTTTCATGTATTTTCCTTTCTTTTTATTGAAACATAAGAGTAAAGAAACAAAACTCAAACTACTCTTTATTATATATCTCGCACATGATTACATAGATAGATAGATCACTAAGCAAGCACTCGAAAATAGATCAAGTTAAAATTTTATTCAACTAAATCATAGGATAACTAAAGATCGAACTAAAATAGATAAAGGCAAAGATAGTGGTGGTGATACGATACCGGGGCACCTCTCCCAAGCTTGGCACAAGCCAAGGGGAGTGCCCATACCATGAACTCAAGTCTCATTTATTGGGGAAGATGATGATGGTGGTGGTGATGAAGTAGTAGCGAGCTTATCCTCCGGCTTCCATGGCAGTGGTTCACCATCATAAGAAGAAGCACGAGCTCACGAGTCCTCAAACTGGCAGCTAAACTCATACCTTTAAATCTCACCTCATATTCAAAGACTTGATTTTGGAGATCATAGATTTGGCTTTGCAGAAAATTTATTTGCTCGTTGAGGGTGAAGACGATGTCCTTCATGGACCGGCCATCCACCTTGTGATCACGGGTGAACTCCGTAATCATAAGGTGATTGGCACTGGGCCCACGTTCCACCATCCCCTTGCACTTGAAGACCTCCTGCTCCATGGCTTCGAGCCTGGCCTCCACGGTTCCCATCCTCTTGGGCCCCTGGACATCCCGGATGTGGAGCACCCCCTCACGCATCTGAATGTCTTGAGGGTGCTGCATCACCTCCCGCAAATACGGGTTGATGACATTCTCGAAGAACTTGTCCTTCACTACAAGAAATATGTCAACTTGCGACCATCACTATTGGTCGCTGAATGGTCGTTATTTTTCATTTGTGACCTTTTTGTGACCAAAAATAGATGGTCAAAAGCTGACCGTCTTTAATGGAAATTAACGACCTTCTCTGTGATATGGTCGTTGAAGGCAACGACCAAAACAAAAGGTCGTTGGTTCAATGACCTTTTGTTTTGGTCGCTGGTTGTCTGCCCAGGCCACGTCGAATCCGACATGGCAAGCTGACGTGGCAAAATTGTGACCAATTGAATTGGTCGTTGAAAAGAATCAGCCCGGTCCAATTCGGTGTCTATATGGGCCGAGCCCATTAATTCAGCCCATTTATATTTTTTTCCCTACTAATTTTGGTCAACTACACGGGCCAAGCCCTACAATTCGGCATTTTTATTTTCTGGGCCATAGCCTTTTTGCACCAACAGTTTTAGTTTTCTTTTTTTATAAAATGGGTCCACTAGTCAAACAGGTCCCACTTGTCAAGTTCTGATAAGTGGGTCCCAGCTATTAGGCTCAGATTCTTCATATTTCAATTTGACATCATATTTGAATTTGATAGTAAGAAAATAACCAGTATTTAAATAGGCAAGCAGAAAACACACATAATAATTCAAATAACAATAGCCAGATTCAGTACAAGCTCTACAAATGACACGTAATACAAGCTCTAACATATATAGTACTTTACAAGCTCTACAAATGCAAAGCTCTACAGTACTTTACAAGCTCTCCATGGAATCACAGTTACAAGCTCTACAAGTGTTTTCTTCTTCAGCATGGAGCTCCTTCGATAGAGATCAAATGCCGGACTCACTGGACGGCCATAGTCAGGACTGGGCTAACAGAACGACTGCATGCCTTCCATGGCCACCCTATTACATGAATCAGCTTAGAAGAATTAGAAAAACTGGAGCCAATATATTATGAACATTCCATTCAAAAAAAGGAGTAAAGGAGTAAAGGACAATTCTTTATAGAATGATAAACACATTTCAGCTAGTATGTGTTAAAATGAGGTATTCATACAAGACAACAGACACAATATGAATATGCATGGCTCAAGTGCATGTCCTGCAACTTAACTTCAACACATTGTGCTGAAACAACAATATCATTCTACTACGACGGCTATCCATTCAACACGCAAGATCTAACATTTACTAGTCAGAGCACACAAACTATCATCACATGAAGACGAACCACGAATGGAATCGGGGAACTCACATGAAGACGATGAAGGCGCTCGGAGGGCGCTTGGCCTTGCTCTTCTTCACCGCGAGCCTGCGCCGCCACAACGAAAACAACATCAGCAAACCAAACAGAATCAAAATCCGATGTGAAACAACAGCAGCCACCACGGGAACTAAACGAGATGGGAGACGAGCGAGGGGTCGGGTCAGGGCATGAATGTGTAAATGCATGAATGGTTCTTCAGATCAACTTCAAAGCTAGCAACAAGCATGTTTAAACAACTTAGCAACATTAGTAAACAACTTAGCAAGCATGTTTAAACAAAATAAAAGACACTATGTCAAAATGAGAGTCTTTGATCTTAACAGTACAGAGCAATCACATACGTTCTACTATTAGTAGTAAACCTTGAGTGCAATTGTAGATGTTCTGCCGGTTATACTTTATTAAACTGAGACAATTATTGTAGGTGAAAGCAATGCTCCTAGTATATCATCATCGTTAACATCAAACTATTCTGAATGTAACAGAGGAAGCACAGCCCAATCATGTGCAGTCAATTCATAATAGAAGGGAACAGATGATTATTAATAGGGTACAAATGTCACACAAGAAATGAAAAATTGATGAGCCAAATGATGATTAGTTAATTTAACTTGAAAGGAAGCCCACTGTTTCCCTACTCTATCTATCCATGATTTCTTTTTCTGAAGCAAGCATCATCAAACAGTACACTCACACTATCATGATTTGTCCCGAGAAATTTAGCACAGGAAATTTGTCTGTTGAAACTGAGGACAGCTTGTTGAAACAAACACAGAGAGAGAGAGGGAGAGGCAAGAGAAGTCGTCTCCTTCACAAACTTGTTTGTGTTCTTCATGATTTGTTGAGCGTCTCATCAAGGATCTCTGTTGGGCAAACATCAATCAACATCACATTAGAGAAAATGGAGTTTTAGAAAGGAACATGGCAGCATTAAAGAAATGGATCTTCTTTAATACACAAGCAGCTAGGAGTCAATCCTGAAGCATGAGGGCATGGGTAACAGTAACAACCATGAGTAAATATTAGCGAATATTATATTGGTGTAAAAAACTAAATAGCAGCCTGCTCTAAGAAGACTCCAAAAACTTGCTTGCTCACAATACAATCATGTTTTTGACGACAAATACTACTAAAATTTAGGCACAGGTCATATTCTAAGCAGTATCAGCACCATGGCAGTAACAATTAACAGTAGCAGGACAACAAAGTGCAAATGAAGAACAAAGTGCATTGACAAAGAGTCAACTCTCCATTTCCCCTGATGTTCCATTTAAGAGAGATGTGCAAATGAATTAAGGAACCACGAACTAGAAGCAAAGGAGAAATCTGCATACCATTTTCCTTGGTGAGTGCTAGGATGATCTTCTCTTCCTCCTCAGATTCATCCTCGGAATCAAAATCCATCGTGGAAGCAGGGGAAAAGGTAGGTCAAGGAAATAAGACTCAAGTAGTATAGTACAGAAGACATATAAATGTGTACTTGACATAAGAAGAAGAAGACACATTATTGCTACTACTATAGAAAAGGATATTCATCTCCCTCAGCAGGTTGGATGTCTTGGAATTGTGTGACAGCTCAAACTCCTTCTCGGAGACGAGGTCGAACTGGATCTGAGGGAACTTGTCAGTAGAGAGGGCCCTGATGGCTAACTTCTGGTCGCCGATCTTGATGAACATGGTTGCCTTGTCATCCTTCTTCACTTCACCAAGGGCACCGTGGCATGGAAACACACACAAGAGGAACAGATCAATAATGACCATATTTCAATCATCATCAATCAATACTATAACAGGTACAGAAGAGTTAATTGAAATGTTGAGCACAAGGCAGCAGCAGTAGCAGACCTGGGAGAGATGGAGAAAGTGCTCATCATCAGGTGAAACCTTGACGGACTGGTTAGGCTTAACCTCAAGGCCTGCAAAAAAGTTAATCAAACAGGAGGAGGAGGAGGGTCAATTACACAACCAATCTCAGTTATTTTTTCATCAGGTAAAAAAGGTGGAAATGAAGCATATGTAGTTGAACATTTTTTGAGCAAGCAGACTGAACTGATTTGGGTTTTCAAGTTCCAAAGTCTTCCACTAGCACAGTAGCATCAAATTGCAAAACTAAATCATCTGAATCAAAGCACAGTAGGATCAAAACCCAACTGTTTCCAGGTTCAGTGTGGATTTTGTACTTACGAAAATGACTTGGGCTCAGACTGAACTGATACTGATTTGGGCTTTCCACTAGCATCGGTCCATAAATCCAACAGGCATAATGTCATTCCTGTTGACCACCTACTGATTTGATTCAACGACTTATACTGATTTCTATAATCCTACTACAGCAGTTCAGACTATGTCCAAGTCATAGGTCCTAACTGAAACAGATTATCAAAAGTTTTAGACGACACCAGTTTCAGTAAACTGTTTTTCAGACTAGTGCAAATATCCGGAAAAGTTCCAGACGAGTGCAAGTATGAGTTTCTTGCCAAAGGAAAAGAGTAGGAAGTTGAGGGCCTCTCACCAGGTGACCCGGCCATGACGACGACGACGATGGGGGCCTGCTGGTTGCGGGGCAGGTCGACGACGATGGAAAAAACCGTCCATAACGTGTGGGGAGGCACATGACGAGCTGAGAGATGTCCACCATTGTTGGGATGGCTCCCAGCAGCCGCCAGGCCAGCTCGTGCCTCAGCCGGAACACGGACCTCCCCCTAAACAAGAGCGCGTCGTGGTTGACGAGGGCCCCCTCGGCGTTCGGCCACACGTTCGTCCTCCTTGCTCTGGGCGGCGGGGCTAGCTGTCGTGGATCGTGGGACTTGGAGCTCGCTGGAGGTCAACGAGGGGTGACGCATGTCCCGTCGCCCGAAGCAGAGGACGAGCGGGCGCCGTGGCTTAGATGGCGGGGCGGCAGAGGTGCAGGGGTGGTCGGCGGCACCGGATCATGGCGGAGATGAAGTGGGGCGGCGACGCGGACAAACAGCAGCGGCGGCAGGAGCTCCTGAAGAGGCCATCCATGGCAGGGCTGTTGTAGATGTACCTGAGAGAGAGGGAAGATGTGTGAGGGAGAGAGAGATAGAGGAAAGGAGAAGGACGGGACGGTAACAGAGGAGAGGGCCTACTCCGCGGGGTGCCGCGTCGCCTCGTCGGTGCTGAGCGAGTTGGCGAGGACCGCGTACATGGTCGGCACATCGCCGGCGGAGAGGGCCACCGCCTCCATGGCCGGTGACGGGTGTAAGTGTGCTGGGCGCCGTCGAATCCCACCTTAGGTCGCCGGGATTTGGCGCCGGAGGTGGCGGTGGGAAGTTGGATCTGGGAGTGGGGAGAGGGAAGAAGATCTGAGGTGGGGAGGAGAGGTGTGGCGGAGGTGGGTGGCGGCGAGGGGACGGGTGGGTGGCGGAGGTGGGCGGCGGCGGAGGACGGGTGGGTGGCGGAGGTGGGTGGCGGCGGAGGACGGGTGGGTGGCGGAGGTGGGTGGCGGCGGAGGACGGGTGGGTGGCGGCAAAGGGAGGGGAGGGGAGAGCGCTAGGGTTCGCTGCCAGTGCAGGGGAGAGAGAGCGAGAGAGGGGAAAGTTCCAGAGAGGGTGGGCGGGTTGGTGGAAGAGGGACGACAGGTGAGCGAGAGACGCTGGATCGAGGGACTGAAGGAGAGTGTGGACGGCTCAGATCGACTACAGTGGGGGGTGATCCGTGGGCTGCTTCCTGATTGGTTCAAAACATGAGGCATTTATTAAAATTATCTCTTAGTGCTAAAAATAGGGGGTTTCGTGAAGCAGCTACCAAAATTATTTTGCAAAATGGCATCACTAAAATTTTCAATTAATTTAGACCACATTTTATGGATGATCACCAATTTGTATGCATTTCTGATCCTACTAACTATTTTTGGTCATTTAAACAAATTTCCGCCGATTCAGCTGGAACCGAGTCAAATTTGTACTGCAGCTGCCTCATACTTTCCTCTTTATTTTTTTCAAAAATAATTTCTAGGTACATAAATATCTATTTAATCAGAGATACTCCAAAAGTTTCGCAAGATTCGACCCTTAGCTAAGAACGGTCATGCCCGCCGTTTTGACCGCATTTTGAAACGGGCATAAGAAATTAAATTTTTTTTTGAAAAAATTGAAAACCTTCGCATTGTGTCATTATATGTGACCAAGTTATCAGAAAAAATAATAAACTTGTAATATGGCAATTCTTTTAAAAAAGTGTTCTCAGAAATGAGCTATCATATGTGAAGATTCATGGCTTTCAAGCCAAATGATCAATCTTATGGCCACATTCATGGCATAGTTTATTCAAATGATCTAATATTTTGCACACGGGTGTATCTTAGAATAACAAACAATGTTGCCCAAGGAAGTTTTCATTTTCTTTGGACGAAAAAATCATTTTCATTTTTCGAGTGCCCAAAATGAGTTTTTTTGTGAATGACCTACCATATATTTGTTGCAAAATTGTACCAACTCAATTTTCTAATATACTAGGCCATATTTAATGCACAATTGATCAAATTTTTGGGTGTCAAAAGTTTCGATCCACCTCTCATGAAAAAGACAAATTTCCGCCGATTCAGTAGGAAATGGGTCAAATTTGAACTGCAGCTGCCTTATAGTTTGCTCATGATTTTTTCCAAAAAACATTTCTAGGTACAAAAGTATCTATTTTATCAGAAAAACACAAATTTTTTTCCAAGATTCAACCACTAGCTAGGAACGGTCATGCCTGCCGTTTTGACCGCATTTTGAAACGGGCATGAAAAATTCAAAAAAATTCAAAAAAGTGTAAAACCTTCGCATTGTGTCATTATATCTGACCAAGTTACCAGGAAAAATAATAAACTTGTAATACGGTAATTTTTAAAAAAAAGTGTTCTCAGAAACGAGCTATCATGTGTGAAGATTCATGATTTTCAAGCCAAATGATCAATCTTATGGCCACATTCATGGCATAGTTTGTTCAAATGATCTCATATTGTGCACAAGGGTGCATCTTGGAATGGCAAACAATGTTGCCTGAGGAAGTTTTCATTTTCTTTGGACGAAAAATTTATTTTCCATTTTTCGAGTGCCCAAAATGAGTTTTTTTGTGAAGGACCTACCATATATTTGTTGAAAAATTGTACCAAATAAATTTCATAATATACTAGGCCATATTTAATTCACAATTGACCAAATGGTTGGGTGTCAAAAGTTTTGATACACCTCTCGTGAAAAAGACAAATTTTCGCCGATTCAGTTGGAAGTGGGTCAAATTTGAACTGCAGCTGCCTCATAGTTTGCTCTTTATTTTTTCCAAAAATCATTTCTAGGTACATAAGTACCTATTTAATGAGAGAAACACCAAAAGTTTTTCAAGATTCAACCACTAGCTCAGAACGGTCATGCCCACCGTTTTGACCGCATTTTGAAATGGGCATGAAAAATTCAAAAAAAATCAAAAAATTGGAAAACCTTCGCATTGTGTCATTACATGTGACCAAGTTACCAGAAAAAAATAATAAACATGTAATATGGTAATTATTTAAAAAAAAGTGTTCTCAGAAATGAGCTATCATGTATGAAGATTCATGGCTTTCAAGCCAAATGGTCAATCTTATGGCCACATTCATGGCATAGTTTGTTCAAATGATCTTATATTGTGTACAAAGGTGCATCTTGGAATTACAAACAAAGTTGGCTAAGGAAGTTTTCATTTTCTTTGGACGAAAAATTCATTTTCCATTTTTTGAATGCCCAAAATGAGTTTTTTTTGTGAAGGAGCTACCAGATATTTGTTGCAAAATTGGACCAAATCATTTTTCTAAAATATTAGGCCCTATTTAATGTACAATTGACAAAATGGTTGGGTGTCAAAAGTTTTGATCCACCTCTTGTGAAAAAGACAATTTTTTGCCGATTCAGTAGAAAGCGGGTCAAATTTGAACTGCATCTGCCTTATAGTTTGCTCTTTATTTTTTCCAAAAATCATTTCTAGGCACATAAGTATCTATTTAATCATAAATACATGGTTTGGTGGCGATACATCGAGGTTTGGACGGTGGACGAGGGCCCCAACTCCAGAGCGCGTAAACTCGCATGCCCGCCGCGTGGTCACCGCGTCACTGTGGCGTTGCCACGCATTCTGGGCGGCCTAGGCATGTCTAGTGGGTTAGGCACTCCCCCGGTAGGTGTCAGGAAGAAGAAGGCAATAAAAGAATCTCACGAGTAGACTGAACTGAGCTCAAACATGAATTAGCAGCCAAGTATTTGATTAGTGGTGTGGAAAATGCACATGGCCAATTCGCCTGAGTTTTGGCCGAGGATGATCATCTACTAAGGACAATGTCTTGGAAAATTTGCAGCTCAAATGGAGGAGCCTAGGTGTCACTTGCTTTGCAAAGTACCACACTGGACAGAAATATGAATGTTGAAGCTGGACTCAAATGAATGAATGGATTGATCTGAAATTTGTAAGAGGATAACAATTTGGGCATATGAAGGCACTGTAAAAATTTCATACCATTTGGATAAATAAAAATGGTACTTCCTTCACGGTGCTCTCCACCAAACAGAAAATTGGGAAAAATGCTCAGGGAAATTGGCTAGATTAAATGAGCTAAAATTTGGTGGAGGGAGGTTCTATGGGCAGGGTCATGCCCTGGTAAATTTTCAGCAATTATAAATTAACATAAAATATAGTTGCTTCACATACTGAAAATATTACCAGAAAAAAAGATTGGATGGTGAGCTCACATGGATTGTTAGATGGGGCTCAAATTTTGTGGAGAGCTATGATTTGGGAATATAGAAGATGTGGCAAAAATTCAGCTCATTAGGATATGCCTAGCTAGTACTTCCTTCACAACGGTTCTACCTGAACATAAACTTTGGAAATTTGCCGAGAAAGATTTACCAGGCAAATGGAGCTGAATATTGTCACAAGGCAATGATTTGGATAGTAAAGAATGCCCAAATTTTTTTGGGAATTTTGGGAATGACAGAAATATAGGCTACTTCACAACCTAGGGCAAAATTTGACACATAGACATGACACATAGGCAAAACTGATGAGGTGGCGCCTAGTCATAGCAATGCACCAGAATTTACAAGGCTATGACCATCTATATTGGTCGTTATCAACTAGAAATAAGGCAGCGAACCAGTGCTGTTTACTTTACGACCTTTTCGTGTAAGGAAATTATGACCTTTCTGACCAAAATGGTCGTTATGGTTTAGGGTTTGGAGCCTCCCGAACAGCTTTTGACCAATTGGTCTCAAATGGTCGTAGATTTATGACCAATTCTTCCAGGGTCACTGACAGAAGGTCACAAGTTGACATATTTCTTGTAGTGCTTGGAGGAGCTCGAAGCGGCCATGGCAATCTAGATTTGTCAAAAAACAGCAAGAAAGAAGAACAGGAGAGGAGATTTCTCCATGATACGGTGGTCAATATGTTCGGGGGGTATATAATGGTTTTTTTATCTTGGGAAACAAGCAAATGAGAGGAAAACGGAGTCAGGAAGGTTCCCGAGGTGGGCACAACCCACCTGGGCGCGCGAGGCAAGGCAGGCACGCCCTGGTGTCTTGTGCCCTCCTCGGCTGCCTTCCTGGTTGTTTCTTATTTTCCTAATTTTTGTAATATTCTAAAACTGAAAAAAAATATTTTTGCGGATTTTTCAGAGTCTGTTTACTTACCGTATCATGTACCTCCTCTTTTTTCAGGATTCTGGGGTGTTCCGGAAGTTTTCTTTTATGTGTTCCTCTGGTGTCATGGTTTGAATAATATTGCTTTTAACATTAATATGCGTACCTGAGATATAGTGTTTAATTATTTGCCCATTAACCACCTTCGGGTTAGTACCTTCGGCATTATTAATCTTGATAGCTCCAGAGCGATAAACCCCCTCGATAATATATGGTCCTTCCCATTTAGAGAGAAATTTTCCTGCAAAGAATCTAAAACGAGAGTTGTACAAAACAACATATTCTCTAACTTTGAATTCCCGCTTTTGGATTGTTTTGTCATGCCATCTTTTAACTTTTTCTTTAAATAATTTGGCATTTTCATAAGCTTGGGTTCTCCATTCATCTAATGAGCTAATATCAAATAACCTCTTTTCACCGGCAAGTTTGAAATCATAGTTGCGTTCTTTAATTGGCCAATAAGCTTTATGTTCTAACTCTAGAGGCAAATGACAAGCGTTTCCATAAACCATTTTATAGGGAGACATACCCAAAGGATTTTTATATGCTGTTCTGTAGGCCCAAAGTGCATTATCCAATTTCTTAGACCAATTCTTTCGGGACCTATTATCAGTTTTTTGTAATATTAGTTTTATTTCTCTATTGCTAAGTTCAACTTGACCACTAGATTGAGGATGATAGGGTGATGCAACTCTATCGTTAACATCATATTTAGCAAGCATTTTACGGAAAGCACCATGGATAAAGTGTGAACCACCATCAGTCATTAAATATCCGGGGACTCCAAACCTTGGGAAAATGACTTCTTTAATTATTTTAATGGAAGTGTTATGATCTGTCGGGGGGATGGACCCCGGGCAGGCAACGGAACCCGAATCCCCTTCAAAGACATCAGGGCTAGCAACGCCCCCCAATCCGGCTTGCCCTTGGCAGGATTCCCCGCGCAAACCGGCCAAGTCCCGCAACGCCGGTCAAGCCGGCTGGCGCATGCCGGTCGGCCCCAGCTAGTCAAGCCTTCCTCGACAAGTAAGCACAATCATAGTACGCCCCTCAACCCGGCCGCGGGTCAGCTCCCGTCCCGTTTGAGGCGTATGACGGAACAAGTCCCCATGGAAGGATGAGCATGGCAATAGTGGCCCACCAACCCCGCTGACCGGCAGGAGCATGGCAACAGTGGCCCACCTACCCCGCTGACCACGGCGGGCATGGCTACAGTGCATCCCCGTCCTGCCGACGTGAGCCGACGGTGACCAGACGACGCGCCACTGTAGCCGAGCCGGCTCAACCACTCTGTGACGCACGACAAGACAGGGAACTGTGCCTTCTGGCGCACGGGGCCCGCGCCCGGAGAACCCGGCGTACCCTGGTACCCAGCGGGCCCCAGCGCCGGCTTCGCACACGCTAACATCCCGACCCCACGGCCATGTAACTTTACCATTGTAACCCTGGGGGGTTGACATATAAAACCCCCCAAGAAGCCTCCATGCACGGGGACACGTGATCAGACCGTCAGTAGAACACACACACACACAAGGAGAAGGAGCAGCCTATGCTCTGGCCTGTCTTCCTTCCTCCCCAAAATAGCTCTAGGAGCAAGCTTGTATCATCCACACATAAAACCACACTCGGCAGGACTAGGGGTGTTATCTCTCCGGAGAACCCCGAACCTAGGTATGTCTTGCGTCCCTCGCTCGCTCATGCCGACCTCGCCTCTGGAGCCCACCGGTGCCCTCGAGCCTATCCCTCTCTTTAGCCATCCCTTGGCATCTGCCGTGCGCCCACCACGATAGTTGGCGCCCACCGTGGGGCAGCTCGAGGTCCCGGCCGGAGACATGTACCAGACGGGGCCCTTCATCGACTTCGGTGAGCGCATCACGCACTGCGTGTTCCCCGCGCCCGGCGCGCCGACGGCTGTGCCCACCGACTCGCTCACCGCCTCCTTCGGTGCGCTGCGCATCTCCGACACGTCTGCGGCCGATGAGTACCCCAGCGGGGTGCTCGACGTCACCGACTCGCCCGTCCCCCTCGGCGACGACATCTCCGCCGGGGTGGCGGATCTCTGTGTCCGGGTGGAGGTGCTCGCCATCGACTCTGGCTCCACTTCGACTAACACCGCGAAGAAGGCCGCTACCGCCAGGGCCGCAGCGGAGCGCGCCAGCGTGCCCAACCCGCTGTGCGCCTTGATGCAGAACCTCAGCGTTCCAATCGCCACTGACGTCGACACCACCAACGCCGCCCAGGCAAGGGCCCAGCTCGAAGAGGAGCGCAAGCGCCTGCTGGATGAGGCCGCGATGCTCGCTGCCATGCAGTGCCGGTTGGAGTCCGCCCAGCGGGAGCATGAAGCCACGTACAGCTTCACGCCGGCCGCGGCAGAGCCCAGCTGGGTTGGCGAAGTGCGGAACCATGGGGCCGCCATCGGTCCCGCGCTGGGCGCGATCCCACCCGTCTACGACACCCCCGTCAAGAACATGCGCGCCGGGCAGGCAGCCACTGTCGACATGGAGCAGCTGTAGGGTGAGGAGCTGCAGGTGCACCTGCAGCGCATGAACGAGCTTCTCGGTGCTGCGAACACGCAGCAGGACCAAATTGACCGTCCCGCGGGATCCGTCTCGCGCCGCACCAAAGACCCCGAGTAGCCAAACATGGCGTCATCACCGCCCCCCAACGAAGCTCATTCCGGCCGTACCAGAACCCGGCGCAATCGCGCCCTGATGACCAGAGATGACCTGGGCAACGAGCCGGCTCTAGGAGACCGGCACCAGCCAGACCCTCCTACGTGATCCGGCCAATGTGCCCGTGCGGCTTCTGCCGATACGGTTCCCCGCGGCCCGGTCGCAAGCCGGCTGGGCCCACGTGCCATCGACGATACCGACGCTCGCCATCGCCTCAATCAGCTTGCCCTCTCCCTCGAGCTGGAGGAAGACAACGCCGTCGGGCCAGCATGCTTCGGTCCGCGCATCCGGGATGAGCCCTTCCACAAAGGGTTCACGCTGCCCCGCGACACCCCCAAGTACAACGGGACCGTCAAGCCGGAGGACTGGCTCATCGACTACACCACCGCTATCGTCATCGCGGGCGGCAATGGCTGCCTTGCCGTGCGCTACGCCCCGCTCATGCTCCAAGGATCAGCCCACACGTGGTTGAACAGCCTGCCGGCCGGCAGCATCAACGCGTGGGTTGACTTCGAGCAAGCCTTCATGCGCAACTTCACCGGCACCTACAAGCGTCCCGGCCGTCCCAGTCAGCTCGCCATGTGCGTGCAGGGGCCGACAGAAACCGGCCGCGAGTACCTCACATGCTAGACCGAACTCCGAAACAGCTGCGAGGGGGTCCACGAAGTCCAAGCCATCCAGTACTTTGTGAGCGGTTGCCGTGATGGCACCCTCCTCAAGCACAAGCTCTTGCGCTCCGAGCCGACCACCATGGCCGCGCTCATGGTCACGGCGGACAAGTACGCCACGGCCGATTCCTCCATGAAGATCCAAGTAGTACTGGACATCCCCCTCCAAGCCGGCTGGTGAGAGCAGCCGCCAGTAGAACCAGCAGAATAACAAGCGCAACGCCGATCAGCAGGCCCCCCGCTATGACAACCGCCTCATCGCGGCCGCCGAGCAGGCGCCCACGACTGAGCCGGTCAGCAAGCACCGGCAAACTGGCAAGACGGCATGGCAACCCGCCATGAGTTTTGAAGAGATGCTCGATGCTCCCTGCAAGCACCACAGCGGCGTAAGGCCGTCCACGCACACACTTCGGCAGTGCGCCATCACCAAGTGCATCATGAGGGGCGACATCCCGCCGCCTCCGGCTCCGGGTGCAAGGCAGCTTCCCCTGCCTCCTCCCCTGCCCCCAGCAAATGGCGCGATGAGGTCTACCCCAACCAAAACGCGAGCTACGTCGTCTTCACCAGCCTTTGCGACGACAAGCGTAGCGAGCGCCTGCTCCGGCAGGAGGTGAACACCATCATCTCCCGGCCGTGCCGGAATATATGCACTAGTCGGAGCGCCCGATCAGCTGGACCCAGGAGGACCACCCGGCCGTCATGCCGAACCCGGGTGGCTACGCCCTCGTCTTTGATCCCACCATCATCACCGCCAAGCGCACCTGCAAGTTATCGCGAGTCCTCATTGATGGCGGCAGCAGCATCAACATCCTCTACCGCAACACCATGACCAAGCTCGGCATCGAGGCCAAGCAGTTGGAGCCATCCCGGATGGTATTCCATGGCATCGTGCCGGGTCTGTCCTGGCGCCGGTCTCCTGGAGTTCACCAGCTACGCGATGTCCAGAAGTTCACCGACTGCTTGGCCTCGGTCAGCCGGTTTCTCAGCCGGCTGGGCGAGAGGGCCTTGCCCCTATATTAGCTGATGAAGAAGACGTCGCCATTCGAGTGGAACGACTAGGCAGATGAAGTGTTCCGGGATCTCAAGCGCATGCTCTCCACCGCACCCGTCCTAGCCACGCCGACTGATAAGGAGCCGCTGTTGCTATACATTGCCGCCACCTCATGGTCGGTCAGCACGGTGCTAGTGATCGAGTGACCAGAGAAGGGCAAGATCCAGTCCGTCCAGCGCCCGGTCTACTACCTGAGCGAGGAGCTTTCCGCCTCCAAGCAGAACTACCCGCACTACCAGAAGATGTGTTACGGTGTGTACCTTACCGCCAAGAAGCTGACTTTCAAGAGCATGTCGTCACCGTGGTCAGCACGGCCCCCATCGGCGAGATCATGGGTTGCTGGGATGCCTCTGGCCGGGTTGCCAAATGGGCCATCGAAGTGACTAGCCACACCATCCTCTATGAGCCCCGCACCACGATCAAGTCCCAGGCCCTGGCCGACTTCCTCGTCGACTGGATGGAGACCCAGTACCTGCCGCCGCCGCCGGATTCAACACACTGGCGCATGCACTTCGAAGGCTCCAAGATGCGCTCCGGCTTGGGAGCTAGCATCGTGTTGTCTTCCCCGAAGGGCGACCGGCTGCGGTACGCACTCCAGATCCACTTCACCGCCTCCAACAACGTCGTTGAGTACGATGCCCTTATGCATGGCCTCCGGCTTGCCAAGGAACTCGGTGTCCGGTGCATCCTATGCTATGGCCACTAGGATCTGGTAGTGCAGCAGTGTTCTAGCGAGTGGGACGCCCGGGATGCCAACATGGCCAACTATCGATTCCTGGTCCAGCAGCTCTCCGGCAACTTCCATGGCTGCGAGTTCCTACACGTCCCGCGCGCGGAAAATGAAGCCACCGACACAGTAGCCAAGATTGGCTCATCCCGGCAGGCCATACCGGCCGGCGTCTCCCTCGAGCACTTGTGCAAGCCGTCTCCGGATTCTGAGTCCATCTTCATCCCGGACGATCCGGCGACGCCCCTCCCCAACCCGGTCCCGGGGGCTGCTACCCCTAGCTCGGGGGCTGTCGTCCGCAAGTCAGCCCCAGGGGCTACGGATCCCGTCCCGGGGACTGCCGATCCCGGCCCGGGGGCTGCCTTCTCGACCCCGATGACCATTAACCCCAGCCCGGGGGCTGCTGTGCTAAACCCGGCTGCCACTATCCCTCACCCAGGGGCTGCCACCCCGGAACCCGTCTTGGTGGTCGTCTTCACCGTGGTGACGACTCCATCATGGGCCCAGCCAATTCTAGCCTTCCTAGAGAGCGGAGCGCTCCCCATGGATGAGACCGAGGCCCGGCAAGTTCAATGCCGGATGTCCGCCTACAGCATCATCAACAACGAGCTTGTCAAGCGCAGCGCGACAGGGGTGTTCCAGCGCTGCGTCGAGCAAGACAAGGGCATAGAGATCCTCCTCGACATTCATTAGCGCGAGTGCGGGCACCACGCGCCTCCAGGTCCCTGGTGGCCAAGGCTTTTCACCATGGTTTCTACTGGCCCATGGCCCTTAAAGACGTCGAGTCGCTCGTCCTCAAGTGCGAGGGTTGCCAACACTTCAGCAAGCGCAGCCACCAGTCGGCTTCGGCCCTGCAAACCATCTCGATCACCTGGCCCTTTGCGGTCTGGGGGCTCGACATGGTGGGACCCTTCAAGACCGCTCGGGGCGGCATGACGCACTTGCTGGTGGCGGTCGACAAGTTCACGATGTGGATCGAGGCACGGCCAATCAAGAAGCTGGATGGGCCCACGGCCGTCCGGTTCGTCAAAGACATCGCGGTGCGCTACGGCGCCCCACACAACATCATCATAGACAACGACACCAAGTTCGCCAAAGGCGCTCTGGCGCAATACTGCTCAGTCTCTGGCATCCGGCTTGACCTGGCCTCTGTCGCTCATCCTCAATCCAACGACCAGATCGAGCGGGCCAACGGGGTGATCCTGTCCGGCATCAAGCCGCGACTCGTTGAGCCTCTCATCCGCTCACCCGACAGCTGGCTCGATGAGCTGTCGGCCGTTGTCGGGGTACACAAACAGGGGTGCATGTTTCCCCCTGACTTGTGCACGGACGACGAGCTATCGGCGCTGCAAGATTACAACACCACGACCAACTCCGAAGCACAGATCAAGAAGGCCAAGTCAAAGCCAGAGAAGCAAGATGCCACAAAGGGAAAAGACTCCTTTGCCGGGCAGGCGAGCTTGGCAAGGACGAGGATCGTCCCGGTAGCGATCACCAAGACCGCCCCGGCAAGCCTGCCGGGGCCTGCGGAAGCACGACACTCCGCCAAGACACCACCGCACCACCTCATCGTGACGCACGTCGTCGATCAGGGCGGTGTCAAGCTCCAAAGTAACTAAGTGGCTGCTATATGCCCCATTGCAGCCACTTCCTACAGAAAATACCTACAAGCGACACCCGTCCTGCGACGTGTCAAGCGAGCAGGCGCAAGGCTGGCGAAACAGCCCGGCAGGACCTGCCGGGCAAGCTGCGATGTGACGTTGAGCGGCACATTTAATGCGCCCTGTCAGCCTGCAGAGTTAGGTATGATAGCACTATTTGCTATCTAATCAGTGCATAATGACTGATTTGCCACTATGGTGACCCCTTGATCTATAAAAGGAGGCCCAGGGCAACCGTAGAAGGGGTTGGCTGATTCGGACTCTTGTACACCCGTACGCGCGTAGCCGTTCTCGCCCCAAGGCAACCTTGCCGGGCAAGAAAGTTGCGTTTTTTCCACCACAATCCATCATTAATCCACCAAAGCAGGAGTAGGGTTTTACGCCTCACGGCGGCCCGAACCTAGGTAAAGACTGCCCTTGCGATCTCTGCCGTGCTATTTCACGCTTCTCTGCTCTTTGTGCAATGTGCCATCCCCCCGCTGAACCAGCAAGGGACCATTGGTCCCATAGGTGGCCGTGGTTTCCCGCGACATCTTTGGCACACCAGGTAGGGGGATCACTTGCGCAAACCTGAAGGCATGAGCAGTGCGTCATCTTCATCACCGTTTTCATCATCGGCGGCTCCATCGACTATGGTGCCCGTGACGATATGAAGATAGAGCGGAGGAGCGGTGCCGTCCGCGCACCTGCTCCGTTCGTCATCTCACCCACCGCGGACGCAGCCACGGTGCAGATTAATGTCAACAGTAATACGCTCCTCCCAGGCGGCCTAGACGGCGTGAACGCCGCTCGGGCGCCATTCGGGGAGAAGGGGTAAGGCGCGCGGGAGCAAGGTTCCTCTTTCCCACCTCTCTCCCTCATCGGCAATCGAGCTGCTTTAGCCCTGGCATCGTCAATGTCGATGGGTACCGCGCGACACTCGGTTCAGCATTTACCCTGCTTAGGGAAATCCTGAGTAAAACGCTGGTATGAATCCATTGACCGATGCCCCGGCAAGTACGCCCCGGCAAGGCCGTCTGCGCTGGCGTGGTCCATGCGACAGCCATTGCCGGATTGCCCGAAAAAAGTGAGGGGAGGGAAGGAGGGAGACCGGCAGAGCCCGGCGCCATATCCCACCGCCCGCCAGACACGCTTGACGTGTATTGGTCCCTGCCGGGAACCAGAGAGTTATTCGCCTGACCTCCACCTTTCCGGGCATCACGAGCACGCCGATTGCACGCAGCTGGAAGGGATGGGAAGGAACAGGAATAAAAGCTAAGTCCACGCAATTATTTCTTCTTGATGCATCTTAGATTCTTGCATTCGTTTGTCCCTTGGATTTAGTGAGTGTTCGTACCATGAAATCCTTCGTGCGATGGTACCTTGGCTAGTTCTTTGTCTGCACCCTCGTTCTGTCCAGAGCCTCGCTCACAGAATGAGCGGCTGCATCGAGAACTACCAAGGAAAAACTTGCCGGGACGCATCCACGCCAAAATGAGTGTTAAGGGCCGGACCCTTACGACAATTGCGGCAATATGATACCGGCAAGCAACCAGAACATACATAAGGACCAATCGTACGAATACGAACATATAAGTTCAGAGGGATAAACGTGCATTTAAGGTTAAGCAAAGGACATCAGTTCCACGCAAGCATTAAACAGTACAGTACCTAAACACAAAGCATACATCATGTCTTGTTACAGGATAGCACGAGAACAACAAACGGCCCATCACTTAGTCTGACGACTGTGTGAAGCCGTTGGGACGCGAAGGACCTTGGCGGCTCGAGGGGCGGCTTCCTGAACCCATCATCAAGGTCGAGATCCGGATGGCGGTAGGCGATGTTGCTCAAGACCATGAGGAGGGCGTCATGGACAAGCTTCCGGGATTTGATCACGAAGCGCTTGGCCCTCCCCTTTTCATGCACCTTCAGCTTGTCAATTAGCTCATTGAAGAAAACTCCCAGCTTGACGTTGGGGACCTCCTGCCTGTTAACTGAAAAAGCTGGCCCATCCATGCCCATTGCTACGGTCTGGGCAGCAAGACGCATGGCAATAACAATCAGGCTCCTGATCCAGAAGTTGAGCTGCTCAGATTGATTCTCCAACTTGTCTTCTGCATCCTTCGGGAGATGCTGGGCATTGTCCAAATCTCTGGACAGCTGCTGCTGGCAGGTTCCGTTGGACTCTGCCGCACTTTCCAAGGTGCCGATCCTGGCCTTTAGATCCGTGATGGTGCCGTTGGTGGTTTCAAGGCTTCGGGTCTTGGAGGAGAGCTACGACTGCACATCGTTCAGGAGGGTCTCCACCTTTCACGCTTCCTCCTTGAGGGCCTCCACCTCCTTTGTGCTCCCGGCAAGCTCTTTGGTCAGCTTAGTCACCTGTTGGTCGAGATGAGTATTGGCGGCAAATGCGGCAGCAAGATCATCAGTGAGCTTCTTCAACTGAACGGCAGAATCAGTTGTGAGGGCATCCAGGGCAGCTGTGTGCTTGTCTTCCAGCTCCTTGGTACATTGCTGCACGAGAGCTTCCAGATCGTCATCTTTGGCATGGAGGGTGGCTCGAAGCTTCTCCTCCCGGAGAGAGATCTCTTGCTCTCTGGCGTCCAGGCATGCCTTGTGGTCCGCCAGGCGCGCCTCACAGGCCATGACATCTTCCCTCGTCATCAGGAGCGCCTCTTGCTACCTCATAAGCGCCTTGAACTGCTTGTCGTGCCATTCACGCAGCTCCAAGCACTTGTCCTTCAACTTCTGGTCCACCTTGCTGGCGGACTCGCGCCGCTCCTTGAGCGCCTGCCACTTCTGGTCATGCCGGGCCTGCATTTCCTTGATGCCTGTCGCCATGGATTCGAGGAAAGACAAGTCCATCGCAACGGCAACTGGGTCTTCCGCTTCCCCAACCCCTTGATGCAGCGGTGCCAGGATGCGCTGAAGCTCTTCATCGAGCTCCGCGCCTGTCATCATTATCGGGCCGGGGGCTCCAGTCTCAGGCTGCACTAAAACCAGCACCAGTTAACTTGAAGGGGGTGGCGAGATCCCCATCATGGACCCAGAGGAGGGAAGGGGATCCATGATTTGGAGAGGAATCTTCCCCTCAACCACCACTTCTGCCTCTGGGGTGTCCTCCGAAGCACGCTCCACCACCGCCGAAGAATCCCGAGCACTGTCGGCAACAAGGCCCTGTCCCTCCGCGGTGGCAATCTTGGCAGCCTCATCTGCGGCAGCTCTCCCTATGTTGGCCACCTCTTCTAGCAGTTCTGGCTCTTCGGTCTGGAGAGCTGCAGACGAGAGGACAAGCAAACGACAAAAAGGCAGGAGTTTTAGATTGCCGGGATATAGGGAAGAGGCAATATGTGCGAGGAAGGAGGAAGGAGAGCAAAAGTTAAGTACCTTGAGAAACCTGCTGGGCAGGGGCCACAGTTTCCCCGGCAGTGTCAGCTACCGGGCCATGAACTCCGCCCCCTGCCACGGCGGTCATGGCGGCATCCTGTGCGGTCTCATCCGCTGAGGGCCTCACCAAGGGTTCCCCGATGGGGGCAGTAGGAGGAGCCTGCCCTTCCAGGGGGGACTCGTCCTGTGTCGTCTCCCCGCCCCCTCCAGCTGAGGGGACGGGAATCTCGTCTCCACCGTCTCCAGCAGAGAGGACCAACCCTCCACCTTCGGGCCAGGGGCTGGGCTGGGGGCTCGGTGCGGGATCTTCCGAATTGCTCCCCACCAAGTCTAGGCCCTCCATGGTCTTCGGTGACCAAGCACACCAGAGCCTCTTCGACCGGTGGATGAGGGTCTCCGTATCCTCCTCTAACTCTCTGCCAACGACAGCAAAACCAGAGGTCAGTCAGCAAAGATAATCAAGTATATTGAAATTATTTACAAGAAAGGAAATCTTCCTTACTCTTCATCAATGAGCATGGAGTTCAAATTGACCTCCATGGGAGGCGAGGATGCCCTGCCTCTCTTCTGGGATGGAGGGGCGGAGCTCTCCGGCAGCTCTAACTCCAGCCGAGGCGCCGGGGGCTCCGATGGAGATGAGCTCTGCGAAGAACTCGAGCCAGAATGAGGGCTGGGATCGACTTCCACATTCGTCGGTTGCTTGGCGGGGGAAGCTTTGATCCCGGCAAGGCGAGGAGGCTAGCGGCACACCACTTCCGTCTTGGTATTTTTGGTGGTGGTCTTCTTCACCCTCTTGGCGGCAGGCGCCGGGTTTGGAGCCGCCGCTCCCTGGTTAGTAGCACGCCTACGGGGGCGCTGATCCAAAACCGGCTCGGGGGCTTGAGGTCCAGCCGCGAGCCAACCCCCCTCGGGCTCCGCTACCTCTCCTGCCTCCTCCTCCTCTTGGAGCTCTGCTGCCGCGGCTGCTAGGGCATCAAGCCCGGCAGTCTCGTCCCCGGCAAGATCTTCCCCGATGGCCTCTTCCGTGTCTTGCGCCTCGCTGCCACCAGGGAGGAACCATCATCCTCAGCTTTCCCTTTTCCTATCCCAGCCGTTGCGGCCCTTGCCATTGCAGCGATGCGGGCAGCTTTGTCCTCCTCAATCCTCCTCTTGATAAACGCTGCCTCCACGGAGGAGGTGCATTTGTATACATTAGTCTCCACCTTGGTGACTCTCTCCGTCAGGGCACTGGACCATTCGAGTTCTTCATCAAGAGAGGGCAACCGCCAATCAGTTTCCACCCCATAAGCATTGCAATCCGGCATCCACTTCAAGATCTAATCCCGGGCAGAGTTGATATTCAAGGGGTTGACGCTTGCCGGCAGCTTGAATAACTTGAAGCGGCCAAACAACTAGGCGCACAACCAGGTGTGGCCATAAACCGATAGGTTATTGGCCAAACCTGGGAGCAATCTCATCCTATCCCCAGCATCACCATACAGCCAGGCGGGTCTGTCCCTCTTCTGCAGTGGCGAGATGCGGCGGAGGAGAAAATCGCCCCCCACATGTTCGATGGTTACACCGGCAACTTTCAGGTGGGTGATCCTGTTGATTGCCGGGAGGGGCCTATCGTCAGTGAGGCCGAATGCGTTCCATTCCTTGCTGCGCTCAACACACTCTGTCCATACTTCGTAGAACTCTGGGGCTTCATCATCCTGGATCCAACACCAGTCCCCTCTCCACTCATCCCACCTCTCACACTGCTGACCGAAGATATAATCCTAGGACTTTTTCGCCACCCGTGGCATCCAGCTGATGTTCCCGGAATGGTAAGCTTTGTTCTCCACCCGCGGGACAAAGTAATGCCTGAACAGATCCACATTGGGGGCGACTCCGACGAAATTCCCGCACAAATGGGTGAAAATGGCCATAGTGGCCATTGCATTCGGCGTGAAGTCGAGGAGGTGGAATCCGTAAATCATCATCATCGCCTCGAAGAACTCAGAAAAGGGGGAGCAGAGGCCACAGATGAAGTATGCGCAGAAGAACTTGTAAGAATTCGGTGGATCTTCCTCTTCCGCCGCCAGGACATTGGAAGCACCGTGCCCCTTTGGGACATCCCTCCCCCATAGGTACCCATACCTTGCTTGCAGAACCGGACCGTCTAGGTTCGACGGGAAGAAGACGATGTCTCCCCTCTGCTTCTTGTCCAGTTCCGTCGCCCTATTGCTTCCCTCGGCGACCACCTCCTTCGCCACAGCCGTCTGCTTCCCCATTGCTGCAGTTTTCTTCCCCATTCCCGCGAGCGCCGGTGCGAATGGGGGAAGGAATCGGGTGGGATCGGCAGCGGGCAGAGGAGAGTTGTTTGGCTTGCTGAGGAAGATGATGGGAGGACAGGACGGGCGAGGAGTAAACCGTGCCGCTCCGCGTTTTCCTATCTTAAAGGGAAAAAGCGTGGAGCGGGGGTGCGACGCTTCAGAAGTTACCATTTTTACATTAACTGCAACAGTCCCACGCCCCCACGACTCACAGTAATTGCGGAGTGGACGTTGGATTGACTGGTCGTCATGAGCAAACCGCTGCATGCGCGGCGAGTCTTCGACACGTGTCCGTGCATGGTTTGGGGCCTAACCCAGCGTGCCCAGCGGCACGTTTAGCTCAGGCCTGGGGGCTTATGTCGGGGTACACAAACAGGGGTGCATGTTTCCCCCTGACTTGTGCACGGATGACGAGCTATAGGTGCGGCAAGATTACAACACCACGACCAACACTGAAGCACAGATCAAGAAGGCCAAGTCGAAGCCAGAGAAGCAAGATGCCACGAAGGGAAAAGACTCCTTTGCCGGGCAGGCGAGCCTGGCAAGGACGAGGATCGTCCCGGCAGCGATCCCCAAGACAGCCCCGGCAGGCCTGCCGGGGCCTGCGGAAGCATGACACTCCGCCGAGACTCCACCGCACCACCTCATCACGACGCACGTCGTCGATCAGTGCGGTGTCAAGCTCCAAAGTAACTAAGTGGCTGCTATATGCCACATGACAGCCACTTCCTACAGAAAATACCTACAAGCAACACCCGTCCTGCGACGTGTCAAGCGAGCAGGCGTAAGGCTGGCGAAACAGCCCGGCAGGGCCTGCCGGGCAAGCTGCGATGTGACATTGAGCCGCGCATTTAATGCGCCCTGTCAGCCTGCAGAGTTAGGTATGATAGCACTATTTGCTATCTAATCAGTGCATAATGACTCGTTTGCCACTGTGGTGACCCCTTGATCTATAAAAGGAGGCCCAGGGCAACCGTAGAAGGGGTTGGCTGATTCGGACCCTTGTACACCTGTACGCGCGTAGCCATTCTCGCCCCAAGGCAACCTTGCCAGGCAAGAACGCTGCATTTTTTCGACTACAATCCACCATCAATCCACCAAAGCAGGAGTAGGGCTTTACGCCTCACGGCAGCCCGAACCTGGGTAAAGACTGCCCGTGCGATCTCTGCCATGCTGTTTCACGCTCCTATGCTCTTTGTGCAACGTGCCATCCCCCCGCCAAACCAGCAAGGGACCGTTGGTCCCATAGGTGGCCGTGGTTTCCCGCGACAGCCGTCCTCTGGAGTCTCCGGACAATGCCGAACTGGTCGACCGGGTTCACTCCGTTCTTCCATGTCACACCCTAGTTAGTTCATGCAGTAGAGTGTTGCATCATGTTTAAATTTTCCCAGAAACTTGAAATGGGGATGTTAGAACCCCCAGCACCCCCCTGGAAACAACTAGGGTTTACTAAAATCTTTTTCAATGAACCTGAAATGCCCTTCTAAAATGTCCATCATTTTTGTCTTGGGTTAGAACCTCTGCCAAAACTGGTTCACATTTTTCTAGGTCATCATAAGGTCATTGAATTAAATCACATGTAACTTGCATTTGGGCATTTAAATGCTAGTAAATATTTTAAATGTCCAAATAATCCCAAACTGAAATGTTCCATGTTGGATATACTTTATACAGTGGGCATGAGCAGTTTGGTGATTTTTGAAAGTGCTTGGGTATTTTTAGAAAAGACACAAAGTTGCAGAAAAATAGAAAACATAAAGAAAATAGAGGGAGAGAGTTACCTAGGCCTCTTACCTGGCCAGCCCAGCCCACTGGCCTGGTGCCAGTCATCGCCTACCTCTGCCAGTAGGCAGAGGAGGGACACCGCGACACCGCCGAGCTCGCCACGCCACCACCCTGCCTGCCTGCCCTCACCCGCGCCAGCGCAGCGCCTCGAAGAGCCTCCTCGGCGCCTCCCCGACCCCCTCTCACTCTCCCTCGTCCCCATCTCCTCCTCTGTCTCTCTCTCCCGCGATTTTCGCGACCGCCCGAGAACACCGACGAGCACCCCCGTGGCCACCAGCCCTCCCTCGCCATGCCGCCAGGTCCAGAAGCTCCGCCATGTCGTCCTCGACCTCCTCGCTAAGCTACGCAACACCGGATGCCCTGAAGCCTCGCCAACGCCACCGTTTCCGACCTCGAGTGCCGGTGATCCCCTCCGTCGTTCCGCCGGACTCCGAGCCTCCCCTGCCTCGCCAGCAGCACCAGAAGAACCGCGGTGAGCCGCTACACCGTTTCCCCCATGCCCCGTTGCCTAATTCGTACTCTAGCCGCATCAACCACCAGAGTCGAGTGCTCACCGCCATCGGCCATGTCGCCGCCGCGGTTGCAAAACCCGCACGTCACACCAGAGCATGTAGGCGTGCTCAGCGCCTCCTCAGGAAGCCGCAGATCCCACTAGTTCAGCTCGAAACGCGCCGTAGCGCCTAACCCGTCGTTGCCCGAACTCCGGCGGCCGCAAAAGAGCTCTCCGCCGTCAGCTCCGGCCACCCCAGCTGCTGCTGCTTGACTTTTTGGATGCGCCTCACTCCCAGGAAACCGTAGGAGTAAACCGCGCATCGAATGGAGCTCCGTAGCGAGCGCACGGTGCACCTCCGCCGTCGGCCGTGGTCGTCGCCGGTTGGCCTCCGGCGAGCTGACGTGGCGCTATCATTAGCAGCTAATGACATCGCTAATTAACCCTAGAGCCACTTACAAACGGGCCCCACTGCCTAATTAACCCCGGGTTTTATTTCCTGTTTAGTTTAGATTAACCCAGCGGGACCCACGCGTCAGAGTTGACCCTGCTGACGTGGCCGTTGACCGGTCCCACCTGTCTGTGACACGAGAACTGTGAGACTGACCAGTGGGACCCACTGGTCAGGTTGACCTGGACCGTCTCCGTTGACCTGCTGACGTCACACCGACGTCATGCTGACGCAGTAAATCATTTTCTGGTTTTTAATAATTCAGGAAATCCCAGAAAATGCCCAAAACTTCAAAAATTCATAGAAATTAATCTGTAACTCCAAATGAAATAATTTATATATGAAAAATGACCAGAAAAATCCAAGGAATCTGAATATGGCATTTTCATGCATGTTTGAACAAGTTAACCTCACTGAATAGGACAATTCATGATTATGGAATGAATAGTAATTAGTTTTGGAGTTGGAATTTGCTATAGGTTTGAATTCCACTTCAATGAATATGACTAACTGTTGCACTAGGTCAATTCAGTACCTTAATATGACATATCATTCATATAAATGTGCATTGCATTGATTGTGGTTCCTCTTGTGTTTGCCGGTGGTTGCTCCCTCTCAGTAGACGTGGTTCCGACGACGTGTTCGATGACACCGATGAAGAACTATATTATCTTCAGAAGTGCCAGGCAAGCAAAACCCCCTTGTTCATTCCGATACAATCCCACTCTCTCGCTCCTGCTCTCTTGTACTGCACTAGGGCAACATCGATTCAACTGTTACATGCTGCGGTAGCTGAACCCCTTTTCCTCTCCATGACCTGTCATTGCCACAGTAAATAGATGAAACCCACTAGCATGAGTAGGAGTTGTTTGAGCCCTGATGTGCCTACTCATTCATGCCTGTTTGTTATGCCTGCTACTGCTTAGAGTTGAGTTGGGTCTGATTCATCGGGGATGATTCAGAGGTGATGAACATGTCCTACTGTGTGTGAGCTAAGTGTGTGAACACGATTTGGTAAAGGTAGCGGTGAGAGGCCATGTAGGAGTACATGGTGGGTTGTCTCATTGAAACCGTCCTCAGGAACTGAGTTCTGTGTTTGTGATCCATGAACAGCTACTACCACACGTTGGGCCCTGAAATATGACCCCGCTCGACTTATTAACCGCCCCTGTCCTCTGTCCAGGAGTTGCAACTAGTTTCTGGTGTTTGTAGGATATGTGTTGGAGGCCGTGCGTAGCGCTGACCCTAGGGGTGGGCTATGTCGCGGTAGATACACCGTGGCCCGGTGTACCGAGCGCCCGTTTGGTGTCTCGGGAACCCTGCACACATCGTTTGGGGCTGTGAGCGAAACCCCGGCCGGATCTCCTCGCGGATGGAACCCGAATAGGCGATAAACCTGGACTAGAGACTTGTGTGGTTAGTTAGGTCGTGGTCTACACCCACATCGGCTTTCGCTTGAAGTCTGCCGAGCACATGTCGTGTGCAGACGCTAAGTGGTGGAAACATGTGTGAAGAAGTACACCCCTGCAGGGTTAATATGATCTATTCGAATAGCCGTGTCCGCGGTAAAGGACTTCTGGGTTGCCTGTACAGTTCATAGACAAGTGAAAGTGGATACTCTAAAACTCGCAAGATAAGCGTGAGTGCCATGGATGGCGTTCTCGTAGGGAGACGGGAGCGGATCCATAGTGGTGTATTGATATGGTGAATATGTGGACTCGTGTGCGCCACCTCAAAAGAGTTACTTGCTGTCGTAGTTCAGGTTAGCCACTGAGTCAAAGCTGGCCTGCTGCAGTTAAACTCCACCACCCCCTTTGTTGATACCGATGCATATGTAGTTAGTTCTGATGTAAGTCTTGCTGGGTACATTTGTACTCACGTTTGCTTAATTTATGTTTTTGCAGAGAGACTCAGTCTTGCTAGTAGTTCCGTGTGGACTTCGACGTTTAGCTTGTTACCTCAGCTACGATCTTGTGCCCTCGACAGGATCTGGTAGATAGTCGGGCTTCTCAGCCTTTTTCACTTGTAGATGTCTGTACTCAGACATGATAGGCTTCCGCATGTGCTTTGACTTGTATGCTCTGAATGTTGGGTCATGAGACCCATGTTTGTAATACTTGGCTCCTCGGAGCCTAATGAATAAATACTCTGAGTCGTAGAGTCTTGTTGTGATGCCATGTTGTATTTGCCCATATCCAGCATATTGTGTGTATGATTGAAATGCTTGGTATGTGTGGGATCCGACAACCTAGTTGTTTATCCTTGGTAGCCTCTCTTATGGGGAAATGTAGTCTTGTGCTTCCATGAGTCATAGTAGTCCGCTACAGCCCGGTTCACCGGAGTCCTGCTAGCCCAGCACTACTGCTCCGGAACACTTAGACTGGCCGGCATGTGTCCTTCCTCGATCATGTGTCTGTCCCTTCGGGGAAACGTCACGCGGTGTCTTTTGGAGTCCTGTTAGCCTGCTAGAGCCCGGATTCCCGGAGTCCTGCTAGCCCAGTTGTTACAGCCCGAATTCACTCGCTGATGACCGACACGTTCGTTGCTGGGTCATGTATGCCTGTCCCCGTAAGTTAGTGCCACTTTGGGTTCACGACTAGTCATGTCGGCCCAGGTTCTCTGTCATATGGATGCTAGCGACACTATCATATACGTGAGCCAAAAGGCGCAAACGGTCCCGGGCCATGGTAAGGCGACACCCGTGGGAATACCGTGCGTGAGGCCGCAAAGTGATATGAGGTGTCACCGGCTAGATCGGTGTGACTTGGAATCGGGGTCCTGACAGCGTTGGTATCAGAGCCTGACTGCCTGTAGGATTACCAAGCCAAACTGGTCGAAGTTGAGTCTAGAAATGCTTTAGTTATATAAGGGAATTGATTGTGGAAGGGAACGTAAGGCTCTTTTTACTCCTTTACCTTATGCCTTTCTGATCTGAGTCAACCTCTTCTTTTCTACGGGGATTAAGAACTAGGCTTTCTCTTCTTCTATCAGGATCACGTGTTACTAATCCGTAGACTTATAAGATTGCTGGATTCAAGTCTCAGTTCAGTTTCTACTACTTCCGTATGTTCATAGCTAGCCTCAGAACCTTGATATTGTGATGTTAAGTGGTTATGCCACCAATTGCAGGATGTCTCAAATCTTTTGAGCATTTACAGCCGTTATGCTGTCCGAGTCATCCCAGGTTTCCAAACAATTTGATGCATTTGCAAAATCCTTTCCCTCTGTTTCCGCGTCCCTTTGGGCCAGATTAAGCACACTAACGGTCTGTTGAGGTATTCCATTGCCTTGACATATGTGTTGGAGCTAGTATTATGACCCTAGGCCTCCTAGAGAACCACCAAGTAATCTAGTAATGCTTTATATTCCTAGTGTGATGATTCTGGCCGTCATTCTCGAAAGCATCCCGTGATGCTATCTAGTTAGTAGGCATTCTATTTCTGGGTTCTTGAGCCCAAGATTCACTCTACTTACTTCCTGTTGTTAGTGTTCGCTAGTTCCTTTAGGATATTAGTAACCTTGCGACAGTCCTCGAGGTCCGTGGTATTTCCTTCTTCCAAATACCATGAACCATTAAGGCAGAAGTTCTTGATTCAAAAAGATCACAACCAGAGTGCTCTTGGTGAGTTCTCCATTCCATATTGTGACTCTGCCAGTTCTACCTTTCTGCATGGGTTATCTGGAAGAAACCTGTTGAACTTGCTTCGACATACTAATCTATGCATCCACAACTCAAAAAAAAAAGTTATATGTTCCTTTGAGTTGTCCCTCTTTAGTTGTATCCTGACCCTCTGTCTATCAATTGATAGTCAGGACTAGTTGTGCATTCGTGTTATCGATGCTTATTATTCTTGTGGTCCGTCAAGCCATTCTATTACGGAATGACTAGGAGAAACAAACTCCAGTACCTCATCCATATCTAGGATTTGGTCAAAGCGGTTGTATTCCGCAGATCAAAATGCCAATCCAGCTTTTGATTTTGTTCTACCCTGAAGTATTACCGTCTTATGTCAAGAATGTCATGAAAATTGCACAACCTCTTATGAATTCTTGACGAAGTGATACTTCTCGCCATAGTTCTTCATTCCTCGGTCTCCGTGTTGTTGCAACCGGAATACCGACAAGGGAATCGCGATGTGTGAAATAAACACTCCCAGCAACCCCGTTGCTTGGTAGTTAATGGACAATAATCTCATTCTTAGCGTGTTGATTGCTGAATCATCATCCTAAGATTTATCGTGCGACCTAGTCCTTATTTCTGGTGCACTCTTCGATCAATGAGTTAGGATTTTGTTAATCCTTGCTTATTTGATCATGTCATCTTGCCTCGAAAGCAAGATTGTTCTCGAGCTTAGTTACATATCGGTGGTTCGTGACTTTCCGAATATCTTCTCGGAAGTGCTACCAGGTTGTCACCTGACCGCTATGTTGATTTCTTGATCAAGTTGGTTTCTTGTAAACCACCCTTTCTCCAAGAATCTGTGTCGGATACCCTGAGCTAGTTGGTTAAGCTAAACAACAACTTGGAGAGTTGGAAGATGAGAGCTTGTCTGACTCAGTTCATTCCTAAGGGATATCCTCGTGTGTGTGTGTTGAAGAAAGATGATACTTTCATTGATTGATCCTTGTGATCAATTGTTGGACCTATTATCTTATCCAAACTTTGATTTGAGTATGGGCTATCATCAAATCAAATCAGAACCAACGATGTTCGTAATGTTGTCTTATCCATGGTTGTTTCCTCGGGCATACACCATTACATCTTTTGGTCTGACCAATACTATCACATTGTTCACATAACGGTGGAATTCCAGTGATATGGAAAATTCCGATGAGTTGCTGCTGAGCCCATCAGCAGCATTTTGTCTCCTCCATGATTCATGTTGAACATCAACCTGGTGTTGGAAACTTTGTAAGCAATGCCTTCGTGTTCTGTTCATGAAGCTTATGCTTGGATGGGAGAAGTGTCTTCCTCCAATTCATGTGCATTTGGTGCAAGTTGTCGCCGTGAGTTCGAGAAAGATTGTTTTTGTTTCCTCTGGTACCATCCGAAGTCAGTTATGCATGTGCGAATGTATTCTATGGTTTGGTAGATTAATTACCTCCACTTCATATGTATTCCTTAGCACAACAAGCCACTGATTGACTTGTTCAAGGAAAATAAGTCTAGCGCGCGTAAAGACTTCGAAATCCTTGATGATGGAACCTAACCTGAACTCGATAGGGTTTTATTATAAGACTACTATGTGGTCATTCTTGTCTTGGACAACATGCTCACGTGTATATAGCAGAACCAGCTCGTGTTTTGGAGCTTGCTATCGTAGTTCATTTCCCGAGAATCCGCAATGTCATCTCGTCGGTTTGTGTTGCAAATTTTCTTTCCAGAAATGACGTCTGAAATATTCCGTTACCAAGCAGATCTGAATCTCAGGCAGATATTATGGTTGGAGCTATTCCAAGATCTATGATGTAGGTCCCGACAAAGTTGATGTTCTGGCTGACACACCTAGCCTGGAGAGTTATCATTGTAGTATCTTGATTGAGCAATTTTACCATCTTTCTACATGAGGATTTCATGCGACTTATTCTAGAAGTTGCTCCCTAGGAATTCATGTGCTCCCAGTTCCTTCGATTTTGCTATAATCATTTGAATAGTGGAATCACTTTCTCCTGATGAGCTTCTCCCCAGTTACTAGAATCATTCCCAGCATTTGCATTTTGTTCCCAGCCTGCACCTGCCGTGGTGCCATCCTACCATGGGTTCCACCCATTTCCGGTGATAAGCAAAAATCATCCATTGCGTTGTCTTCAACAAGGTAGTCCACATCATTCATCCTAGTTCGACTATGTTTTTCTCTGGAACTCCTTCAAATGTTCGATTGTGATTGCCTTAGGCTAGTTTAGAGAATTTTATTGATCTCTGTATCAAAAGTAATTCTTTTTGCCACTTAAGGAAATAACTCTATGAGTCACCTCCTCTAAGGTGTCTCGTTATGGTATCATGGCAACTCAAATCCTCGCTACGTTGACAACCGTTCACCACCTTGTTAAGCGTGAAATTGTTGTCTACCTAGTGAACCATCGTCATCTGCTTCACTCCATCCCTTTGGATGTGTGCTTCGTGTCTCAGCTCGAGAGATGTTGCTATGTCTCATTCCATAAGCTGATCCTGAGTTGTTCGATCTTCGAGAAGATCGATCCTTCTAGAGTTTTCTCTTTCCTCTCGTTGTCATGTTAGTTGGAGTTCTCAGAGCAAGACATCGGGACAAAGATGGTGATCGAATCAACGTTCTTATGAAGTGCAACCTGGATCGTGAAGATTGTGTTAGTTTGCGTTCCTCCTTCCATCTTACCCTACGCTTGAATCTCGGGACGAGATTCTTTTGAGTGGGGGTGAGTTGTCACACCCTAGTTAGTTCATGCAGTAGAGTGTTGCATCATGTTTAAATTTTTCCAGAAACTTGAAATGGGGATGTTAGAACCCCCAGCACCCCCTGGAAACAACTAGGGTTTACTAAAATCTTTTTCAATGAACCTGAAATGCCCTTCTAAAATGTCCATCATTTTTGTCTTGGGTTAGAACCTCCGCCAAAACTGGTTCACATTTTTCTAGGTCATCATAAGGTCATTGAATTAAATCACATGTAACTTGCATTTGGGCATTTAAATGCTAGTAAATATTTTAAATGTCCAAATAATCCCAAACTGAAATGTTCCATGTTGGATATACTTTATACAGTGGGCATGAGCAGTTTGGTGATTTTTGAAAGTGCTTGGGTATTTTTAGAAAAGACACAAAGTTGCAGAAAAATAGAAAACATAAAGAAAATAGAGGGAGAGAGTTACCTAGGCCTCTTACCTGGCCAGCCCAGCCCACTGGCCTGGTGCCAGTCATCGCCTACCTCTGCCAGTAGGCAGAGGAGGGACACCGCGACACCGCCGAGCTCGCCACGCCACCACCCTGCCTGCCTGCCCTCACCCGCGCCAGCGCAGTGCCTCGAAGAGCCTCCTCGGCGCCTCCCCGACCCCCTCTCACTCTCCCTCGTCCCCATCTCCTCCTCTGTCTCTCTCTCCCGCGATTTTCGCGACCGCCCGAGAACACCGACGAGCACCCCCGTGGCCACCAGCCCTCCCTCGCCATGCCGCCAGGTCCAGAAGCTCCGCCATGTCGTCCTCGACCTCCTCGCTAAGCTATGCAACACCGGATGCCCTGAAGCCTCGCCAACGCCACCGTTTCCGACCTCGAGTGCCGGTGATCCCCTCCGTCATTCCGCTGGACTCCAAGCCTCCCCTGCCTCGCCAGCAGCACCAGAAGAACCGCGGTGAGCCGCTACACCGTTTCCCCCATGCCCCGTTGCCTAATTCGTACTCTAGCCGCATCAACCACCAGAGTCGAGTGCTCCCCGCCACCGGCCATGTCGCCGCCGCGGTTGCAACACCCGCACGTCACACCAGAGCATGTAGGCGTGCTCAGCGCCTCCTCAGGAAGCCGCAGATCCCACTAGTTCAGCTCGAAACGCGCCGTAGCGCCTAACCCGTCGTTGCCCGAACTCCGGCGGCCGCAAAAGAGCTCTCCGCCGTCAGCTCCGGCCACCCCAGCTGCTGCTGCTTGACTTTTTGGATGCGCCTCACTCCCAGGAACCCGTAGGAGTAAACTGCGCATTGAATGGAGCTCCGTAGCGAGCGCACGGTGCACCTCCGCCGTCGGCCGTGGTCGTCGCCGGTTGGCCTCCGGCGAGCTGACGTGGCGCTATCATTAGCAGCTAATGACATCGCTAATTAACCCTAGAGCCACTTACAAACGGGCCCCACTGCCTAATTAACCCCGGGTTTTATTTCCTGTTTAGTTTAGATTAACCCAGCAGGACCCACGCGTCACAGTTGACCCTGCTGACGTGGCCGTTGACCGGTCCCACCTGTCTGTGACACGAGCACTGTGAGACTGACCAGTGGGACCCACTGGTCAGGTTTGACCTGGACCGTCTCCGTTGACCTGCTGACGTCACACCGACGTCATGCTGACGCAGTAAATCATTTTCTGGTTTTTAATAATTCAGGAAATCCCAGAAAATGCCCAAAACTTCAAAAATTCATAGAAATTAATCTGTAACTCCAAATGAAATAATTTATATATGAAAAATGACCAGAAAAATCCAAGGAATCTGAATATGGCATTTTCATGCATGTTTGAACAAGTTAACCTCACTGAATAGGACAATTCATGATTATGGAATGAATAGTAATTAGTTTTGGAGTTGGAATTTGCTATAGGTTTGAATTCCACTTCAATGAATATGACTAACTGTTGCACTAGGTCAATTCAGTACCTTAATATGACATATCATTCATATAAATGTGCATTGCATTGATTGTGGTTCCTCTTGTGTTTGCCGGTGGTTGCTCCCTCTCAGTAGACGTGGTTCCGACGACGTGTTCGATGACACCGATGAAGAACTATATTATCTTCAGAAGTGCCAGGCAAGCAAAACCCCCTTGTTCATTCCGATACAATCCCACTCTCTCGCTCCTGCTCTCTTGTACTGCACTAGGGCAACATCGATTCAACTGTTACATGCTGCGGTAGCTGAACCCCTTTTCCTCTCCATGACCTGTCATTGCCACAGTAAATAGATGAAACCCACTAGCATGAGTAGGAGTTGTTTGAGCCCTGATGTGCCTACTCATTCATGCCTGTTTGTTATGCCTGCTACTGCTTAGAGTTGAGTTGGGTCTGATTCATCGGGGATGATTCAGAGGTGATGAACATGTCCTACTGTGTGTGAGCTAAGTGTGTGAACACGATTTGGTAAAGGTAGCGGTGAGAGGCCATGTAGGAGTACATGGTGGGTTGTCTCATTGAAACCGTCCTCAGGAACTGAGTTCTGTGTTTGTGATCCATGAACAGCTACTACCACACGTTGGGCCCTGAAATATGACCCCGCTCGACTTATTAACCGCCCCTGTCCTCTGTCCAGGAGTTGCAACTAGTTTCTGGTGTTTGTAGGATATGTGTTGGAGGCCGTGCGTAGCGCTGACCCTAGGGGTGGGCTATGTCGCGGTAGATACACCGTGGCCCGGTGTACCGAGCGCCCGTTTGGTGTCTCGGGAACCCTGCACACATCGTTTGGGGCTGTGAGCGAAACCCCGGCCGGATCTCCTCGCGGATGGAACCCGAATAGGCGATAAACCTGGACTAGAGACTTGTGTGGTTAGTTAGGTCGTGGTCTACACCCACGTCGGCTTTCGCTTGAAGTCTGCCGAGCACATGTCGTGTGCAGACGCTAAGTGGTGGAAACATGTGTGAAGAAGTACACCCCTGCAGGGTTAATATGATCTATTCGAATAGCCGTGTCCGCGGTAAAGGACTTCTGGGTTGCCTGTACAGTTCATAGACAAGTGAAAGTGGATACTCTAAAACTCGCAAGATAAGCGTGAGTGCCATGGATGGCGTTCTCGTAGGGAGATGGGAGCGGATCCATAGTGGTGTATTGATATGGTGAATATGTGGACTCGTGTGCGCCACCTCAAAAGAGTTACTTGCTGTCGTAGTTCAGGTTAGCCACTGAGTCAAAGCTGGCCTGCTGCAGTTAAACTCCACCACCCCCTTTGTTGATACCGATGCATATGTAGTTAGTTCTGATGTAAGTCTTGCTGGGTACATTTGTACTCACGTTTGCTTAATTTATGTTTTTGCAGAGAGACTCAGTCTTGCTAGTAGTTCCGCGTGGACTTCGACGTTTAGCTTGTTACCTCAGCTACGATCTTGTGCCCTCGACAGGATCTGGTAGATAGTCGGGCTTCTCAGCCTTTTTCACTTGTAGATGTCTGTACTCAGACATGATAGGCTTCCGCATGTGCTTTGACTTGTATGCTCTGAATGTTGGGTCATGAGACCCATGTTTGTAATACTTGGCTCCTCGGAGCCTAATGAATAAATACTCTGAGTCGTAGAGTCTTGTTGTGATGCCATGTTGTATTTGCCCATATCCAGCATATTGTGTGTATGATTGAAATGCTTGGTATGTGTGGGATCCGACAACCTAGTTGTTTATCCTTGGTGGCCTCTCTTATGGGGAAATGTAGTCTTGTGCTTCCATGAGTCATAGTAGTCCACTACAGCCCGGTTCACCGGAGTCCTGCTAGCCCAGCACTACTGCTCCGGAACACTTAGACTGGCCGGCATGTGTCCTTCCTCGATCGTGTGTCTGTCCCTTCGGGGAAACGTCACGCGGTGTCTTTCGGAGTCCTGTTAGCCTGCTACAGCCCAGATTCCCGGAGTCCTGCTAGCCCAGTTGTTACAGCCCGAATTCACTCGCTGATGACCGACACGTTCGTTGCTGGGTCATGTATGCCTGTCCCCGTAAGTTAGTGCCACTTTGGGTTCACGACTAGTCATGTCGGCCCGGGTTCTCTGTCATATGGATGCTAGCGACACTATCATATACGTGAGCCAAAAGGCGCAAACGGTCCCGGGCCATGGTAAGGCGACACTCGTGGGAATACCGTGCGTGAGGCCGCAAAGTGATATGAGGTGTTACCGGCTAGATCGGTGTGACTTGGAATCGGGGTCCTGACATTCCACGTCTACAGAGCAGAAGCCGTCATCCCGACCGACATCGAGTTTGACTCACCGTGAGTCGCAATGTACATAGAAGCCACACCAAGGAAGCCCGCGAAGACGGCGTCGATCTACTCAAAGAAGCACGCCTTTTGGCCCTTAGCCGATTGGCCATCTATCAGCAAGGCCTGAGGCATTACCACAGCAAAAAGATCAAGCCCCTCGCGTTCCGCGAGGGAGACCTCGTCCTCCGGCTTGTCCAGCAGCAAGTCGGCCAGCACAAGTTGGCCTCCCCATGGGAGGGCCCCTTCATCGTCAGCAAGGCCTTGTGTGACCGCAATGCCTACTACCTCATCGACGCCCGCAAGCCGAACAAATGCAAGAGAGACACTGCCGGTGAAGAAACCAGCCGGCCCTAGAACGCAGAACTCGTCCACCCATTTTATAGTTAGCTGTATACACGTATGTATCGCTACCTTTTGTAATTCGATGAAAGACAATGGGACCCCCGAACGGCACTCGGGGGCTACCTTTTCCTATTAAACTATCATGTCTCGCACATCCTTGTGATCTTCTGCCCTCCACTGATGGGTCGGTCCGTCCGGCTCGGGGGCTCGAGGGCTAGCCGGCTTGACTGCAACCCGCCATCCTCCTTAGTGCTTCCCAGCGTGTCCGAGTTGCCGAGGCCCCCCACTTCGCCCCAAGCCGCAGTCCGAATTCGACTACTGGCTGGCAAGAACAACAGGCCCAAGTGCCGACGCACCAAAAAACCGCTAAGTTGGATTCGCCGGGTCGGTCAATCCGGCCTCATCACACAAAGACGCCGCACGACCGACTGCGCGCCGGCCAGCTTCGCCGGCCTTCGCCAGCCGGCCCAGTGGGTGTTTTGCTCGCGCTCAATGATTCAAAATGCCTAAGTACTGCGCGTTCTTTCCCAAGGCCGAACTCCTTGTCACAGACCGGAACCCGGCTGTTCGACTCGCGGGGGGAGGCCCAAAGAAGGAACAAGCAAGAAAAAAGCTTAAAGAACAAAGAGCAAAGGCGCAAACACTCGCAAAAATATTTATATTACAGAAATATGGGCCCAACGCCAGAGTTCATTTCATTCACCATACACCCCAGTGGGTGGGTGGTCCTGTCACTTAACAAAATGCGTAAAAGTAAAGTAGGACGGCTTCAGGCGACCCCCACACCGGATTGCGCAACTGCCGGCTCCTCCGCGGTGGCCTCCGGGTTCACCGAGGCGCCGGTATCGTCCAACCCGGCCTCGTCATCCGCATAAGGGCCCGACTCCTCGGAGCTGCCCGCCGGATCGTCAAGAGCCAAGCCGAAGTCATCGGGCGGCACCATCCCGCTGTCTTCTGCTCGCTCCACCTGGAACTCGTCGTGCGACGCGAACGAGGCGAGATAACTAGCCCGCGCGGTGATCCGGCCCGCCTCCGCCGCCAGCTGGGGCTCTGCGCCGGCTCATTGGGCCGCCAGCTGGTCCAGCTTCAGACCTGGATACTAGGACATGACGAACCACGGCGCCAAGTCGGCGCTGGCTCGGGCTGCGGAGACGCGCCAAGCATGAAGCCGCGCGGGACCGGCCTCCAGCCAGCGTGCTAGCCGCGAGAAGCTGGTAGGCGCAACGGTGCCGGGCCAAACGGCCGCCGTCATACTCAACCCGGCCTCAGACAGTCGCGCCTTCTGCTCGTCCAGGGCCTTTAGGCGGGCCTCGGCAGCATGCATGATCTCCGGAAAACTCTAGGCGGCGTGCGGGTCATCTTCGGCGCCCGCGTCCGCCTGGGTCGACCGATGGTCGCACACGGCCTCGTCCACCCTCCCTTGCGTGTCTGGGAAGTACTCTATCGAGCAGAGAAGCAAGACAGTCAGCCACAAAATAAACAAAGCTGGCTTACGACCCGGCGAAACCAACAAAGAAACACTTATTGGCGAAGGCCTCATCCAGGTGCTGCGCTTCGCACACCATATCGTGCCGCTCCAAGTCCCCGGCACGGTCGTGCGCCTCAAGCGCCTTCTCCAGCTCGGCGTGCTTATCGACGGCCACCTTCAGCTCGTCGTCCTTGGCGGCGGCCATCTTCTCGTGCTCCTCCTTGAGACGGAGGAGCTCCGCCTGGTGGGCCTCCACCGTCTTGACGGCCTCCGCCTTCAGGCGCTCCACCTCGGCCTGGAGCTGGCTCTTATCGCCGGCCAGCTGGTCACACTGCTGGCCGGCTTCAGCGAGCGCCTGCTGGGCCTCTGCCACCTTGGCGGCTTCCGCCCTTAGCTGCCCCACCTCGGCCCAGAGCTGGCCGGTGTCGGCGACCGCATGATCGTGCTGCTGGCCGGCTTTGGCCAATCGGGTTTGCAGGTCCGGCACCTCGGCCACGGCGGCTGCGCGACCAAGATTCAAAGTCAAGACGACGGAAGAAAAGACAGAACACCTTAAGATTCGACCCAACTACTACGTAGTTGGCCCGAATCTCGGGGGCTACACCCAGTGGGTGCACTAGCGCGCCCCCACTAAGAGCACGCAAGACGTACCTTCGGCGAGGTGGAGCGCCTCCTCCTTGGCGGCGAGCTGTGCCGTGATCTGCCAATGCTTCTCCAGAAGCCAGTTGTAGATGCTGACTCGTAGAGCGTCCAGGTGCTGCAAAAAAGCAAGGATCAGCACAAGAGACACTTTAAGATTCGACCCAACTACTATGTAGTTGGCCCGAACCTCGGGGGCTACACCCAGTGGGTGCGTTGGCGCGCCCCCACTAGCCGGCTGCAGACAAAAAACCAGCGGAAGAAACCTCATGATCACGGAGCGCTCCAGCTCCCGTGCCCACTCCAGCTTGGTCTGGGCGAAGGACTGAACCCGGTACGCGCGCCCGCGGAGATGCCGGTGCACGGCGTCCATCGACGCCTCCTCCTGCGTCAGTGACCCGAAGACGGCTCGGCTGGACCCGGCCCGAACCTCCTGCGACCCGGCGGCAGAGCGCCACCCAACGCCGCTTGCGGCTACCTGATCACCAAGGCGTGCTCGCCGCCCGCTATATCCTCTGCGGCCAGCATTGACTCTGGCGCAACGGCCGGTGTCCCCTCCGACGCTCCGGCCGGCGTCACCCGTGGCGCCTGGTCCGGCGGCCCCTGCGGTGCTCCGTCCGGCGTCGCCTGCGACGCCCTTTCTGGGGCGGCCCCCTCCGCCTCCTCCAACCTCCACCCACTCGACCACGCCGTTTCGGGGTTGGGTGTCATCGTCAATCTCCACGACCTCTAGGTCGTCCACCGCCATCTCCACCCGGCCGTCCGGGTCGCGCCCCATCTCCGCCGACGGCACAATGACCGTCACCGCCGGCTCCATGCACTCCGGCATCTCGGCCAGGCCTACCCCCCGGCGGCCCGCTCCCTCGCCTCTGCGGCCCTGGCCCAGGCCTGGGCCGAAGCCGCCTCCAGCTCCTCCTCGGCCTTGTTCCGGGCTCGCTAGGCACAGCGCTCCGTGTCAACCGGGTCCAGGCCAAGGTCCTCCTCGGCCGAGCCCTCGGGCAGATCGATGGGGCTGCTTCGGGTCCTCCGGAACAAGAAGCCGCCCCCGGACGCAGCATCTGTCAGCGCCAACGCCAACTCCAGTGGCGTCCTCGATCACACCAAGGAAAGCATAAGAAAAAAACGACTGGGCGGCACGCCGGAGTCGACATGAAAACGTACCCGATCGCCGTCGGGATGGCCTGCCTGGCCGGCGCCGCCGGGATAACACGGCGCGTCCTCTTGGCGGCCAGCCCACCACCCGCGGCCGGGTCGGCCGCAAGCTTTGCGGTTGGCTTCAGCGGCACCGAGTCTTTCCCGTTCGGCCGGCTCGCCGTCACCGGCGCCCGGGATGACCTGGCGTCGGCCTTCTTCTTCGGCCGTCTTGGAGGGTCGACGTTGCCGTCTCCTCCCCTCGGCGGTACTGCACCACCAACAAGCATCAGAATCTCCTTGTCGTTGTCCGGCCAGTCTCGCAAAAGCTCTGGGTACTTACCCGCGGGTTGCGTCACGCCAGCCTCGGTACCCGCCGGCTGCACGTCGGCTGGCTCCGGGTTCTCGGCGAAGGACTCCGCCCCCTCTGAGCCGGCTCGTTGGGCGGCTGCTACCTGTGTCGTCGTTTCATCATACGTATGCCGGATGGCGATCAGTAGCACCTCCATTGCCGCATCGGGATGAAAAAAGAGATGGCACATAGCAAAATACCGAGACCAAGGACTCACCGCCGGCGCCGGGTTCCCTTGGCTGTAGGGCGCCTTCCCGAAGTGCCACTCCTCTGTCATCCCAGCCTTCGAGATGTCGTTGACTCGGCCAGCGATCTGCTCCTGCGTCAGCCGTTGGGATGACATCTGGTTGGGGTCCTGGAGGCCAGTCATCTGGCCAATGATGTGTGTCCGGCGTTGCAGCGGCAACACCCAGCACGCAATGAAGGCGGCGATGAGGTCCATCCCGGTGAGCTCCTCGCGCGTTGTCATCTCCACGACCCGGTTGCTCAGGTTCAGCACCTCCTGCGCCGGGTTCCTGGGCAGTAATTCTAGTTGGTCTTGGCCTGCGGCATCACGTCGACGAAGGGCGGCAGGTTGATGCGGTCCACGCCAAGGTTGCGGACGTAGAAGAAAGAATTCTGCCACTTCTTGGCAGAATCCTCCAGCGGCATCTTGGGGCACACCCTGTGCAGTCGAGTCGAGACGACAGCGGCCCCGCAGGCAGACATCACGCCGGCCGCCGGCCCCTGCTACTTCAAGAAGAAGAAGAAGCAGACCCAGAGGTCGATGCTGGGCTCGACACCCAGGTAGCCCTCACATAGGGTGACGAACCCAGAGAGCTGCAGCACCGCATTCACTCCCAAGTGATGCGGCTGGAGCCCAAAGAAATCCAAGAACGAGTGGAAGAAGTCGCTCTAAGGGAGGCTGAGCCCATGCTTGAAGTGGGAGAAGAAGACCATGCGCTCGGTCCCCTCCGGCCGCGGCACCAGCTCGCCGCCCAGCAGGCGCACGGCCCCTCCGTCGCCGGTGGCAGCCGCCGTGTATCGCGCAGATACTGGAGGTCGTCTGCAGTGACCTCCGACACCTCCCACGACCCCTTGGGTCTCGCCATCGGTGAGTGTGGTGGGGGAAGAGAGGCGCGTCGCCTAGGCGAGGAGTTGAGGTGGCTGCTAGGCACTGGGGAGCGGCACCAGTGCGTCGCTCGCGGGCGGCAGGGCGCTGCGGCGTGCAGCGGGATTGGAAGATAGAGCGAAGGAGGAAGAAGGAGGAAGGGGGCGCGTGAGTGAATGGTTTCCGCCGCCCCCTCCCCTCGATTTTAAAACCGTAGAAAGAACATGGGGAAGTGGAATCGGTTGCGCCCACCTTTTCAACTTCCCCGCATTGTGTGGGCACGATTCCCCCACGGATTAACTGCATCAAGAAGGGCAACCGTCCACGGCCGCCACATTAAATCCCCGCGCGGGGGCCGAGGGCGCTGCATGGTGGACCCCAGCCCGCTGTTACGTCCCGTCACACGTGTGCCCTGGCAGTGCCTCCCCGGCAGCTGTTTGCCATGTGGCGCCCGCATCGGGTCGTGGGACGCGCGTCCCTTCCCCTTCAAGATTCAGTGGACTCCTCGGTTTCCCGCCCAGGCCAGGATGCCGCGATTCGGCTTCCAGAAGCCAGCACACAGTGCGTGTTGCTAGACCCGGCGGCCGCAAGCTTCATCAACACCAGCCGCCTTCTCAGGGGGTGAAACTGCAAAGGCCCCCCTGCTTGAAGCCGGCGAGCCTTCACAGCTTCGGGGACTACTATCGGGGGGATGGACCCCGGGCAGGCAACGGAACCCGAATCCCCTTCAAAAACATTGGGGCTAGCAACGTCCCCCAATCCGGCTTGCCCTTGGCCGGATTCCCAGTGCAACCCGGCCAAGTCCCGCAACACCGGTCAAGCCGGCTGGCGCATGCCGGCCGGTCCCAGCAAGTCAAGCCTTCGTCGACAAGTAAGCACAATCATAGTACGCCCTCAACCCAGCTGTGGGTCAGCTCCTGTCCGGTCCCGCGTACGACGGAACAAGTCCCCATGGAAGGATGAGCATGGCAAAAGTGGCCCACCTACCCCACTGACCGACAGGAGCGTGGCAACAGTGGCCCACCTACCCTGCTGACCAGGGCGGACATGGCTACAGTGCATCCCCCTCCAGCTGACGCGAGCCGACAGCGACCAGATGACGCGCCACTGTAGCCGAGCCGGCTCAACCACTCCGTGACGCATGACAAGACGGGGAACAGTGCCCTCTAGCGCACGAAGCCCGCGCCTGGAGAACCCGGCGTACCCTGGTACCCGATGGGCCCCAACGCCGGCTTCCCAGAGGGTGACATCCCGGCCCCACAGCCATGTAACTTTACCATTGTAACCCTGGGGGTTGACCTATAAAACCCCCCAGGAAGCCTCCATGCACGGGGACACGTGATCAGACCATCAGTACACACACACACAAGGAGAAGGAGCAGCCTATGCTCTGGCCTGTCTTCCTTCCACCCCAAAATAGCTCTAGGAGCAAGCTTGTATCATGCACACATAAAACCACACTCGGCAGGACTAGGGGTGTTATCTCTCCGGAGAACCCCGAACCTGGGTATGTCTGGCATCCCTCGCTCGCTCATGCCGACCTCGCCTCTGGAGCCCACCGGTGCCCTCGAGCCTATCCCTCTCTTTAGCCATCCCTTGGCATCTGCCGTGCGCCCACCACGACATGATCATCACTACTAGTTGGAATGGCTTCTACCCACTTAGTAACATAATCAACAGCAACCAAAATATGTGTATACCCATTAGAGGAAGGAATAGGTCCCATATAATCAAAACCCCAAATATCAAATAGTTCAACAACAAGTGAATAATTCATAGGCATTTCTTGACGCTTACCGATATTACCTATTCTTTCACATTCATCGCAAGATAAAACAAACTTACAGGCATCCTTGAAGAGAGTAGGCCAATAAAAACCAGATTGCAATACATTGTGAGTAGTTCTATCTCCCGCATGATGCCCTCCATAAGCTTCGGAGTGACATTTCCGTAGGATTTGTTCCTGCTCATGCTCAGGTACACAACGTCTAATAATACCATCTAATACTTCTTTATAAAGATGTGGCTCATCCCAAAAGTAATGTCTTAAATCATAGAAGAACTTTTTCTTTTATTGGTATGTGAAACTAGGTGGTATGTATTTAGCAACAATATAATTAGCATAGTCAGCATACCAAGGAGTATTATGAGAAACATTTATTGCAGCTAGTTGTTCATCAGGAAAGCTATCATCAATCGGTAGTGGGTCATCAAGAATATTCTCTAACCTAGACAAGTTATCAACTACGGGGTTCTCAACTCCTTTTCTATCAGTGATGTGTAAATCAAATTCTTGTAGCAAAAGAACCCACCTAATTAGTCTAGGTATATCATCTTTCTTTTCCATAATATATTTAATAGCAGCATGATCAGTGTGAACAATTACTTTGGAATCATCAATATAGGATCTGAATTTGTCACAAGCAAACACAACTGCTAAAAATTCTTTTTCACTAGTAGCATAATTTCTTTGGGCACTGTCTAGAGTTTTGCTAGCATAATGAATAACATTCAATTTCTTATCAACTCTTTGTCCTAGAACAGCACCACCAGCATAGTGATAACCCACAAGTATAGGGGATCGCAATAGTTTTCGAGGGTAGAGTATTCAACCCAAATTTATTGATTCGACACAAGGGGAGCCAAAGAATATTTGCAAGTATTAGCAGCTGAGTTGTCAATTCGACCACACCTGGAAATTAATTATCTGCAGCAATGTGATTAGTAGCAAAGTAGTATGATAGTTTTGATAGTAGTAGCAACAGCAATAGTAACGGTAATAGTGATAGCAATGATTTTGTAGTAGGTTCAATAGGAACAAGAGCAGTAGTAACTTAGCAAGAACAATATGAGAGAAATTCGTAGGCATTCGATCGGTGAATTCATTGAATGATATTCATCATATAATAGTCATAACCTAGTGCGATACGGCACTAGCTCCAGTTCATAAATATAATGTAGGCATGTATTCCATAAATAGTCATACGTGCTTATGGAAAGAACTTGCATGACATCTTTTGTCCTACCCTCCCATGGCAGTGGGGTCCTATTGGAAACTAAAGGATATTAAGTCCTCCTTTTAATAGAGAACCGGAACAAAGCATTAACACATAGTGAATACATGAACTCCTCAAACTACGGTCATCACCGGGAAGTGTCCCGACTTCTGTCACTCTGGGGTTGCCGGATCATAACACGTAGTAGGTGACTATAACTTGCAAGATCGGATCTAGAACATAGATATAATGGTGATAACATAAACGGTTCAAATCTGAAATCATGGCACCCGGGCCCAAAGTGACAAGCATTAAGCATGGCAAAGTCATAGCAACATCAATCTCAGAACATAATGGATACTAGGGATCAAGCCCTAACAAAACTAACTCGATTACATGATGAATCCCATCCGACTCCTCACCGACTAGCGAGCCTATGAAGGAATTACTCACTCCCAGTGGGGAGCATCATGGAATTGGCGATGGAGAGGGTTGGTGATGACGAAGATCGAAGATCCCCCTCTCCGGAGCCCCAGACGGACTCCAGATCTGGCCTCCCGATGAAGAACAGGGGGTGGCGGTGGCTCTGTCTTGTGAAACACGATAATTCTTTCTCCTTGATTTTTTCTCCGAAAATGTGATTTTATAGTATCAGTGTTGAGGTCTGCGGGGCCACCAGGTGGGGACAATCCACTTGGGCGCGCTTGGAGGGGGGGCGCGCCCTGGTGGGTTGTGCCCACCCAGGTGCCCCCCTCCGGTGGTTCTTGGCTCCAGAAATTATCTTTTATTGTATAAAAATTCCTTGCAAAGTTTTGTCCCAATCCGAGAACTTTTATTTCTGCACAAAAATAACACCATGGTAGTTCTGCTGAAAACAGCGTCAGTTTGGGTTAGTTTCATTCAAATCATGCAAATTAGATTCCAAAACAAGAGGAAAAGCGTTAGGAAAAGTAGATACGATGGAGACGTATCAACTCCCCCAAGCTTAAACCTTTGCTTGTCCTCAATCAATTCAGTTGATAAACTGAAAGTGAAAAAGAAAAACTTTTACGAACTATTTGGCTCTTGTTTACATAAATAAGCTTAAGTAGCACCCAGGTTTTCAGCAAAGATTATAACTAACCATGTCGACAATAACTCTTAAAAATTATATTAACTCATATCAATGGCGTAATCAACTAGTGAGCAATAATAAGATATCTCAAACAACAACACTTTGTCAAAACAACCATGATATAATATGACAATAGTGGTATCTCGCTAGCCCTTTCTGAGACCGCAAAACTTAAATGCAGAGCACCTCCAAAGTTCAAGCAGCGACTAAACATTATAATTCATGGTAGAGAAGATCCAATCATGATGCACCCAACATTAGCTACACACAATGCATGAGGATGACAATAGTGCTCTCAGGTGTGACGCCCCCGGCTCAATCATGCACTAATCATACACGCAAATGCACACGATCAAGCCTAAGGACTCACGGGAAGATATCACAACACAACTCTAAAACATAAATAAAGTCATACAAGCTTTATATTACAAGCCAGGGGCCTCGAGGGCTCGAATACATAAGCTCGCATACAAGCGTCAGCGGAAGCATCAGATATCTGAGTACAGATCTGAAATAGAAACAGATAAGCCTCTAGAAAGCCGGGGCAAAACAAAAGCTATGATCGAAAGGCGTAGGCCTCCTGCCTGGGACCCTCCGAACCTACTCCTGGTCGTCGGCCAACTCGTAGAAGTATCCACCCTCGGGGTAGTAGTAGTAGCGATCGTCGGCAGGGGCAGCTGTATCCGGGGCTCCGTCATCTGGTTGCAACAAAAGGATATGGCAGAAAAAGAAAGCAAAGCAATCGTGAGTACTCATCCGAAGTACTCAGCAATCAAGGATCTACACTACATATGCAACATTATCAAAGGGAGGCTGTATATGTGGACGGGGCTGCAGAAAATGCCAGAATAGAGAGAAGGCCTAGTCCTATCGAAGACTAGCATCTTCAGCGGTCTTGCAACAATTAGAAGAGAGTAGATCAACACGCTATAAAGTAGCAGTAATAATAAGTCTCAACCTCACCCAGAGATCCTTTCTCGACTCCCTGCGAGAAAGCAATCCCAGAGCCACATATCCAGGAATCATCTCAAGTTCTAGTTGTATCGATCGGGATACAACTCCGAGTGTCCTTTACCGTAGGACCGGCTATCGATAGATGTTTTCTTCCCTGCAGGGGTGCACCAACTTACCCATCACGCTCGCTTAACTCCGGCCGGACACACCTCCTGGGTCATGCCCAGCCTCGGCCAAACGATACACCGCAACCCTACCTAGAGCTCAGCAGAGAGGTCCCCGTCGGACTAACCTATGCGCACAGGGGTCTTGGGCCATCGCCCTGCGCACTCCGGGTCATTGCGCATAGGGTGGATACCAGCGTCGCCTTGGATGGCCGACACGATCCGACTGTGCCGCAATGCTGAACTGGACGTCTGACAGAGCTTTCGTCTGATGCTACGATGCAGAGTGCCCATAACTATTCCCACGTGATGGTTAGTGCTATCAGGTCGGAGGCCTGCTCGGATCAAATATCCAAATCGTTAGTGGACTAGGGGCTTGCGGTAACGAGCAGAGACTCACGATCGATGTGACCCCGTCGCCCTGTCTCGAGGACTTGCGGCAAGGGCCAAGAATGCCTGGCCACGTCTCGTATTCATTTCTCGGGTACCGTCCAGGTCAACCCGTCTCCACAACACTCGCGGGTACTCCTCAGGGTCGACCCGCCTTTCCAAGTATCAGTTGTAATGTCCAAGTATCCATATGTCTATATTATCTGGGGAATCTGAGGTATCACTCTCGTGGAATTCCTACTCGATGTATCTGCCAAGGTGAACTCGGAGGAATCACCCTCGATGATGTTCACACTTGAGGTGTTGCGCGACAGGGTCATATCAGAAGTGGAGAAGGAGGAATCACCCTCGATGACCACGACCAATTATCTACCCTACAAGGTTAACATCGGAAGTGCTGACGAGGTATCACCCTCGGCACTCGATAGTAACCCAGTAGTGTCGTACAACTAAGGGGGTGTGATGTGCGGTGCTGGGGCCTGGTCGTCGAGTCTTCCGATGATCCAGCGGGGCAACCAGGACAAGTGGGGTCACTGGGGTCTCTATCCAGCCTATACTAAGCAGTTTAGGATAAGCAGGTAAGGTATCAATAGCAGGTTACAATAAACAGGCTATGCATCAGAATAGGATAAACAGTAGCAGCAGCAATTCTAATGCAAGCACAAGAGAGAAGAGAATAGGCGATATAGGCATGCTCAAAGGGGGGGTGCTTGCCTGGTTACTCGGCGGCAAAGGCAAGGTCGTCAATGGTGTAGCCAATCACCGGAGCTGTGTCGGCATCGGTCTCGGGGTCTACCGGAGAGGAAGAGGGGGAAGAAACAATAAATACAGAGCAAACAAGTGCAATACTATGCATGACAAGACAATAAGCAGCGCTAGGGGTGTTCTAACGCAGGGCTACACGGTACCGGTGAAAGGGGAAAACTTCCGGGAATGTTTTCCCGAAGTTTGCAATTTTCGGACAGATGAAATGAGGGGGACGGTTGCATGTTCACTATGATAGGGGCATGTGGCAGACGAACGGACTGCGTATTCTGATTCGTCTCATCGTTCTGAGCAACTTTCATGTATAAGGTTTTTCGATCCTAGCTACGGTTAATTTTCTACGATTTTCCAAAGTTTTAACAGTTTTCTGGATTTTTTTTCTGAAAATTGGCCTAGTCTGAGAAATCCTTAGTTTTAAACATCACTTGGCTGTTTTCAAAAGGCTATAACTATCGTTCTGTCCATCCTATGGATTAGTGCCTTATATCAATATTGATCACTTTCCTATGATCTACAAGATGGTATCAATTGCATCTCTGTTAGATTTCAGTTGCTTGATTGAAACTGCATTTGAAAAGTGCCACTTGAAGTTAATTCCAAAAGCTGTTAAAATATACGATCATAGGATTTTGTGATTTTCATAGGATTTAATCCGTAGATCTTTTGGATTTGGTCCAATGGAATGTTTTGAAGCTTGACAAGTGTACTACCGGCCCACATAAGTTTACTCATGTTAACATTTGTTTAGTCATTGTTTAGGGGCTGTACAGAGGGTTAAACAACATAGCAGCAGCAAAGCTAGCTTCTTCTACAGTACCATCCGATGGTACTGTAGAAATAGCTTCAGTAGAGCAGCAGCCGAAGTGGGCGGAAGCGAGGCGAGCGGGGGCGAGGCAGGGCGCTGCAGGAGGGGCGGCTGAGCGGGCATGGCCAGCACGGCTGGGCGGAGGCGGCCGCGGGCGGCGCACGAGGGGGAGGGGGAGGGGGCGCGGCGGCAGAAGCAGCAGCCAGTGCGGGGAGCAGCGGCAGCAGAGCAAGAGTAGCAGGTAGCAGCGGGTAGCGCGGGTGCGCGCGGGTGTGGGTTGGACGCGGCGGGGTCGCGGCCGTCTGCGGGCGGGCACGCGCGGATGTGAGCGTGCGGACGCGAGCAGGCGCGCGGGGCGCACAACCGGAGCTTCCACGGCACGGCCTGGGCGCAGCGGTGCACAGGGCTCGGGCGCGGCGGCCGCAATCTCGCTGTGAGTTTGGGCACGTAGAGAGACGACGACTAGAGGCGATGAGAGACGGGGAAAATGGGGGGTGACGCGGTGCTCGCCGTGGGGCTCAATAAAGACCCGGTGATGGATTAGGAGCAGCAGTGGCAATGCAATCGATGACGTACTTTGGCGGGTGCAGAGGAACAAGAAGGGGCCGATCCAGCGACATGGAGTCCGCAAGCACGATCTCGAGGGCGGAGACGAAGGCGGAGCTCTTGGACACGTTCCCATGGCGCGGGGGTGACAGTGGTCGCGGGATCGATGAGGACCATGGTGATGGCGCTTCGGCCTAGGTTTGCGGGGATGAAAGCGGCGCGAGGGCGAGGGCCGAAGTGAGCTAGGGTTCGCCGGGGGGTTCGTGGAGGTCCTTATCTATCGCAGGGAGTCGCGAGATGGGCGACGCGTAGACATCCGCGACCATGGATGCGGCGGGCGCGTCCAGCACACCCCCTGTGAGCAGTAGGTTGAAGGAGGGAGGTGAGTTGGGCTGGGCCTGCACTATTGACTCCAGGCCCAGTCCAACAGGTAAGCTTTCCATTTACTTTTTATTTTTTTGTCTTTATTTCTGTTTTCCATTTTATCTCACTGTTTTGCATTTATTTGGGCTACCAAAAGACTTTACTTAAACGTGCAACTTAACACATAAATACTAGGTAATATTTTCAGTTAAACCACCAAGTTTCAAAAAAAAAATTGAATTGTTTACATATTTATTTAAATTGAGATGGTTCAATTAAAAGCTTTAAGGTTCAATTAAAAATAGCTTAGGGGCATTTTATCATTCTGAAAAATGTGGATTCTTTCACGACAATTTGTTAGTGAATATTTGCAACCTAACCCACATTTTTATTTTGCCATTTGAAAACTTTATTTATTTAACTTTAAATTAAATTTGAATTTGAATCGGGTTTGGATCAAAGTGAGTTTTAGCAGCAGTACTTGTGATGACATGGCACCATTAGTAGGGGATTACTGTAGCTTGATTATCCGGGCGTCACATCAGGTTCTGGCGCTTATTTGAGAAGGTGATGACACAACATAAAAGTAGATAGACAATCCCTTCGCAGAGGGAAGCAGTGATTTGCAGAGGTGCCAGAGCTCAAGTTTTTAAAATAGAGGTAAATGAAATTTTGAGAAATGCACCCTTCTTGTTTACTTCACGACCATTAGTTATTGGTATCTTCCATGCTAAACACATTAATGGCGGTTCCCAAGCGATAAAAGTAAAGGTTTACTCCCCCTCCACCAACAATCACACTCCACGGCTGGTCCGAAACAACGGGTACCGTCCATACCAACAATAGTCCTGGGGGAGTTTTGTTTAATTATTTGCAATTTGTGTTTGGGACTGGGAATCCCTATTACCGCCCCTCTCATGCAAGGACAAGTGAATAAACACTCATCATGAGAATAACCCCCTTAGCATGGAAGATACTGACTACCTCCTATCGCTCTATGAACAATCCAGGCACACAAAAAAGGATATTTATTTGAAGTTTTTAGAGGTGGCACATGCAAATTTACTTAGGACGGCAGGGTAATACCGCATATAGGTTGGTATGGTGGGCTCATCTGGGATAACTGGGGTTTCATGATTTTTGATGCACAAGCAGAATTCCCGCTTAGTACAAGCGAAGGCTAGCAATTAGGTTGAGAAGCGGCCAACTAGAGAGCGAAAACGGTAATGAACATGCATTATGCATAAGAAACATTGGATACTAGCATGAGTAGGATATGAACACCATGAACATAAATATCATAGAGGCTATGTTGGTTTTGATTCAACTACATGCATGAACATGTTCCAAGTCAAGCCACTCGAACATTCAGAGGAGGATACCATATCATCATACTACATCACAATCATTTTAACGCAATGTTAACGGGTATGCAATGTTGGCATGAGAAACTATAATCTCTAATTGTCATTGCAAACTTGTTTGATCATAATAGGCTGAATCATGGATACTAGGTTAAACATATTTACAAAAACGAACAAGTTGAGTTCGTACCCGCTTCTCTCTGCCACAGCCAGTTCATCAAATATCGTCATTATTGCCTTTCACTTGCATGACCGAACAATATGAAAATAATAATAGTGCAAGAGTGTCGTGGACTAAGCTGAAATATGCAAACATTTTATTCAAAAGGAGAAGACAAGGTAATATGGGCTCTCTATTAGATCAACAATAATGCATATGAGAGCCACTCAACAATTTCATTGTGGTCTTCTCCTTGGTATGACTCAATGAAAAGAAAAGAAATTCAGAGAAACACGCTGAAATATTTTTGGAGTTTTTTTTGGGTTTTCTAGAAGAAAGCAAATTAAAGAAAGAAAAACAAAAATGAGAAGAACTATTTACACGGGAGAGCTCCCAACAAGCAAAAAGAAGAACAAGGAAATCTTTTTGAGTTTTCTTTTTAATACTACAACTAATTAAACTAAGAAGAAAAACCAAAAAAGAAGCAGGAAATATTTTTTGGATTTTCTCAAAGTTTTTCAAACACACAAGAAGTTGAGAAAATAAATCTAGCATGGATAATACAATGAAAAAGTGTGGACACCGACAACTGGAATGAAAATGTGAAAACATGAATGTAATGTCGGTGGGAATACGTACTCCCCCAAGCTTAGGCTTTTGGCCTAACTTGGTAATCACTGTCAGTAGCCTGCATAGTGGTCGGAGTGATAGCCCACGGAGGCTCGGGGTGCAGATGCCTCAGTCTGCCGTGCATCCACAACCGCTGTGTTATGTGCTCGGGCCTCGCTATCAAGAACATAATATCTTCCCTTGTTGTGAACATCAAAGAGAGCAGGTGCAGGGAAAAAGGTGTCCACAACGGACCTTTTATTAAACAATAGGTTGTAAGTAAAATTATGGGCTTCACCACTAAGGATCTTATGACATTTCATAGCATCGAAGTCCAACTACTGTGTGGGTAGGATGGGGTCATAAGGCCAAGGTGAAACACCCAGCTCTCCTGCTAAGCGTGTGGCATAAATTCCACCATAAAAATATCCACTACCAGCGTTGTGTTGCAACCTGCATGCAACAATTGCTCCAAGGTTATAACTTTTATCACCGGTGAGAGCGGTGCATACGAGGCTCAGGTCTGGAGCACAAAGTGTACTACAATCTTGTTTGCCTACAATGCATTTCCCATTAAATAGTGCAAAGTATTGGATTGAGGGAAAATAAATGCTCTTTATTCTACCTTGCGTCACTCCTCTAGTCTCACCGTAGCAAAGACTAGTCAAGAATATCTCAAACTCAGATCTTGGTGGTTCGTCTAACGAACCCCAAAATGGAATTTTGCAGTAGTTAGAAAATGTCTCTAAGGGTAGAGTGAAAGGATAGTCATATAGTTTAAACGACACTCTAGACTCACAAGGATGGAATTTAAATTCTTTAGTAAATGATTCAGTGAGGCTGAGGTGTTGGTTGCACTTATCTGCAATGTAGGGACCGAGCTCGGCATTGTGAACATATTGCTCAAATTTTTCTTTAATGCCCACACGCACCATATAATCGTCGCATGGCCATAAACATGATTTGGTAGCGGCATCTCGTATGGAATTTTCACTTGGTTCAACATAAGACCGACGAATGGAGCTGCTACTAGAAGATGCCTCCGAGGACCTTCTCCTCAAAGAACTCCTCCCAAAGAGGTCCATCATATTTGCGTACAATTTTCTGAAAAAATTTGGGTCACAAAATTTTTATTAACAAAACTTCACAAGATTGATAGGAACTACTCATAGGGATGCATAGAGGCCATATCAAGCATTCAAACTACTTAGAACTCTAAGAATTCAACATGCAAGCTCATCTACAGCAGCACAAAGAGTAACTAATTATTCAAAATTTAAACCACTAAAGCAAAAACTAATTGGACCAATAGAGGAGTCACATACCAAGCAACAATCCCCCAAAAAAGTTTTGGAAACAGAGCTTCGAGCAAAGAGATCGAAATCCGCGGGTTTGAGAGCAAGAACACGAGAGAGAGAGCAATGGTGATTTTTTTCTGGAGGTAGGTGGTGACATGGGCTAAAGAGATAAATGAGGGGCCCCACGTGGGGACCACAACCCACCAGGGTGCGCCTGGGGGTGCTGGCGCGCCCACGTGGGTTGTGCCCACCTGGTGCACCCCCTCTGATGCTATTTGCATCAAAAATTCAGAAAAATTCAAAAAAAATCGTATTAAAATTTCAGAGCATTCTGAGAACTTTTATTTTTAGGTCATTTTTATATTGCACGGGAAATTTAGAAAACAGATAAAACATGGCATTTTATTTTATTTAACTAATAAAAACAGAAAACAAAAGGTAGGGACAGAAGGTAGTGCTTACCAAATTCATCAACTTCATACCTCTCAAAAATTATCCATTAATAAGGTTGATCAAGTCATATTAACAACCACTTCCGATTAGCACGAAACGGAAGAACTTTCGTAAAACACTAAGTTACCTCAACGGGGATATGAATGTCCCCAACAATAAGCATTTCATATTTCTTTTTGGCAGTAGGTAGAGGTAGTTGAAAACTTCCAATAGTGATTGTCGGAGATTTTACAATAACATTAATACCATTCACTTGGAATTGTTTCTTCGGAAAGTGCACCGTGTGCTCATTACCATTGATATGAAAAGTGACCTTGCTTTTATTGCTATCAATGACAGCCCCTGCAGTATTCAAAAAGGGTCTACCAAGGATAATCGACATGTTGTCGTCCTCGGGCATCTCAAGTATAACAAAGTCAGTTTAGATAGTAACGTTTGCAACTACAACGGGCACATCCTCACAAATACCGATAGGTATGGCAGTTGATTTGTCAGCCATTTGCAAAGATATTTCAGTAGGTGTGAGTTTGTTCAAATCAAGTCTTTTATATAAAGAGAATGGCACAACACTAACACCAGCTCCTAAATCACATAAAGCAGTTTTGACATAATTTCTTTTGATGGAGCAAGGTATAGTTGGTATTCCCGGATCTCCAAGTTTTTTAGGCACTCCGTCCTTAAAAGTATAATTAGCAAGCATGGTGGAGATTTCAGCTTCTGGTATTTTTCTCTTATTGGTGATGATGTCTTTCATGTATTTTGCATAAGGAGGCATTTTTAAGATATCAGTCAAACGGGTACGCAAAAAGACTGGCCTAATCATTTTAGCAAAGCGTTCAAATTCTTCATCATCTTTCTTCTTAGTTGACTTAGGTGGAAAGGGCATAGGTTTTTGAACCCATGGTTCTCTTTCCTTACCAAGTTTTCTAGCAACGAAGTCTCTTTTATCGTATCTTTTATTCTTGGGTTGTGGGTATCAAGATCAACAACTGGTTCTATTTCAACATCATTGTCTGGTTCTTTATTATTTATTTGAGTGTCTTCATGAACCTCATCATTATCTTTTTTATTGTCAGAAGGTGAGTGTTCATTACCAGATTGAGTTTTAGCATCAGAGATAGAAACATCATTATCATTATCAGGAGGGTTTTCTATTTCAGGTTCACTAGAGGCATGCAAAGTCCTATCATTTTTCTTCTTCTTTTTCTTTTTAGAAGGACTAGGTGCATTAGTGTTAATTCTTTGAGAGTCTTGTTTAATTATCTTTGGGTGTCCCTCAGGATAAAGTGGTTCCTGAGTCATTCTACCTCCTCTAGTCATTACTCTAACAGCATGATCATTGATATTATTATTTATTTCATTAAGCAATTCTCTTGGAGATTTAGCAACTTGTTCTAATTGAGTTTGAACCATAGAGGTATGCTTTCCTACACCTCTAACACCATTGGTAATTCTAAATAACAAGTCACTCAAGCGAGCAATCCTATAGGAATTGTATTTCAACTATTTCATAACATTTGCATTGAAGTGATCTTGCTTTCTAATGTAATTATCAAACTCATAAAGGCATTGACTAGGATGCATATTATAAGGATTATCATTGTCATTGAATTTCATTAAGGAATTTACCTCAACCACCTTAGGTGGAGGTGGTGTTTCAAGCCCATGTATTTCTTCAATAGGAGGTAAATTTTTGACATCCTCAGCTTTAATACCTTTTTCCTTCATAGATTTCTTTGCCTCTTGCATATCTTCAGGACTGAGATATAAAATACCCCTCTTCTTCGGAGTAGGTTTAAGCGGTGGTTCAGGAAGAGTCCAATCATCATAATTTTTCAATATGTTATTCAATAGTTCTTCAGCTTGTTCAACAGTTCGTTCCCTGAAAACACAACCAGCACAACTATCTAGGAAATCCCTAGAAGCATGGGTTAGTCCATTATAGAAGATATCAAGTATTTCATTTTTCTTAAGAGGATGGTCAGGCAAAGCATTAAGCAGTTGGAGAAGCCTCCCCCAAGCTTGTGGGAGACTCTCTTCTTCAATTTGCGCAAAGTGAAATATTTCCTATAAGGCAGCTTGTTTCTTATGAGCAGGAAAGTATTTTTCAGAGAAGTAGTAAATCATATCCTGGGGATTACGCACACAACCAGGAGCAAGAGTATTATACCAATTCTTAGCATCACCCTTTAATGAGAACGGAAATAATTTGAGAATATAATAATAGCGAATCTTCTCATCATGAGAAAAAAGGGTGGCTATGTCATTCAACTTAGTAAGATGTGCCACAACAGTTTTAGTTTCATAACCATGGAAAGGATCAAATTCAACCAAAGTAATCAACTCTGGGTCGACAGAGAATTCATAATCCTTATCATCAACAAAGATAGGTGAAGTAGCAAGCTTAGGGTCACATTTCATTCTAGCATTCAGAGAGTTTTCTTTCAGTTTGCATAATAATTTCTTAAGATCATCCCTATCATTGCAAGCAAGAAAGTCTCTAGTTGTCTCCTCATTCATAACATAACCTTCCGGTATCTTAGGCAATTCATATATGGGAGAACTAGATCTAATAGGTGTTTCAAGATTTTTAGTTTCAAGCTCTTCATCAGTCTCAACAATTTCTTCAGTTTCAGCATTCTCAAAAGCTTTAGTTCTAGCAAGTTGTTCATCAAGAAATTCACCTAGTGGCACATTATCATCAAGCAAGGTACTAGCATCATCATGAGTTTCATTCATAGCAAAAGTAGCATCATCAATAACTTGCGATGTATCAGGATTAATAGCATGTGGTGGTGTTGCAAGTCTACTTCTAACAGAAGGTGAATCAAGTGCAGAGCTAGATGGCAGTTCCTTACTTCCCCTAGTTTTAGAGGGAAAAATATTAGTCTTAGCATCCTTCAGATTCTTCATAATGATAATTTGATAATAATCCCAAGTGACTCAACAAATATAGCTATGCTCCCCGGCAACGGCGCTAGAAAAAGGTCTTGATAACCCACAAGTATAGGGGGTCGCAACAGTTTTTGAGGGTAGAGTATTCAACCCAAATTTATTGATTCGACACAAGGGGAGCCAAAGAATATTTGCAAGTATTAGCAGCTGAGTTGTCAATTCAACCACACGTGGAAATTAATTATCTGTAGCAAAGTGATTAGTAGCAAAGTAGTATGATAGTTCTGATAGTAGTAGGAACAGCAATAGTAATGGTAACAGTGATAGCAATGATTTTGTAGCAGGTTCAATAGGAACAAGAGCAGTAGTAACTTAGCAAGAACAATATGAGAGAAATTCATAGGCATTGGATCGGTGAATTTGTTGGATGATATTCATCATATAACAGTCATAACCTAGGGCGATACGGCACTAGCTCCAGTTCATATATATAATGTAGGCATGTATTCCGTAAATAGTCATATGTGCTTATGGAAAGAACTTGCATGACATCTTTTGTCCTACCCTCCCGTGGCAGCGGGGTCCTATTGGAAACTAAGGGATATTAAGGCCTCCTTTTAATAGATAACCGGAACAAAGCATTAACACATAGTGAATACATGAACTCCTCAAACTACGGTCATCACCGGGAAGTGTCCCGACTTCTGTCACTTCGGGGTTGCCGGATCATAACACGTAGTAGGTGACTATAATTTGCAAGATCGGATCTAGAACATAGATATAATGGTGATAACATAAACGGTTCAGATCTGAAATCATGGCACCCGGGCCCAAAGTGACAAGCATTAAGCATGGCAAAGTCATAGCAACATCAATCTCAGAACATAATGGATACTAGGGATCAAGCCCTAACAAAACTAACTCGATTACATGATGAATCTCATCCAACTCCTCACCGACCAGCGAGCCTACGAAGGAATTACTCACTCCCGGTGGGGAGCATCATGGAATTGGCGATGGAGAAGGGTTGGTGATGACGAAGATCGAAGATCCCCCTCTCTGGAACTCCAAACGGACTCCAGATCTGGCCTCCCGATGAAGAACAGGAGGTGGCGGCGGCTCCGTCTCGTGAAACACGATAATTCTTTCTCCCCAATCTTTTCTCCGAAAATGTGATTTTATAGTATCAGGGTTGAGGTCTGCGGGGCCACCAGGTGGGGACAACCCACCTGGGTGCGCCTGGAGGGTGGGCACGCCCTGGTGGGTTGTGCCCACCCAGGTGCCCCCCTCCGGTGGTTCTTGGCTCCAAAAATTATCTTTTATTGTATAAAAATTCCTCGCAAAGTTTCGTTCCTATCGAAGAACTTTTATTTCTACACAAAAACAACACCATGGTAGTTCTACTGAAAACAACGTCAGTCCGGGTTAGTTTATTCAAATCATGCAAAATAGAGTCCAAAACAAGAGGAAAAACGTTAGGAAAAGTAGATACGATGGAGACGTATCACATAGTCACTAGCATCACACATAATTTCAAAAGGCAAGTTCCAATCAAGTTGTTGAACAATAGGTGCAGAAGTTAAGGCTTTCTTAAGTGTTTCAAAGGCTTCTACACAATCATCATAAAAAAAATAGAACATCCTTGTGTAAAAGATTTGTAAGAGGCCTAGAAATTTTAGAGAAGTCTTTAATGAATCTCCTATATAAACCAGCATGACCAAGAAAACTACGAATACCTTTAATATCTTTAGGACATGGCATTTTCTTAATTGCATCAACTTTAGCTTTATCCACATCAATACCTCGTTCAGAAATTTTATGCCCCAAGACAATACCTTCATTAACCATAAAGTAACACTTCTCCCAATTTAAGACAAGATTAGTTTGCTCACATCTCTGCAAAACTCGATCAAGGTTGCTCAAGCAATGATCAAAAGAAGTTCCATTAACAGAAAAATCATCCATGAAAACCTCAACAATCTTTTCACAAAAATTAGAGAATATAGCAGTCATACATCTTTAAAGGTAGTAGGTGCATTGCATAAACCAAAAGGCAAACATCTATAAGCATAAGTTCCAGATGGGCAAGTAAAGGTGGTTTTCTCTTGATCAGGTTGTGAAACAGGTATTTGAGAAAAACCAGAATATCCATCAAGAAAACAAAAGTGTGTGTGCTTAGATAATCTTTCCAACATTTGATCAATAAAAGGTAAAAGGTAATGATCTTTTCTAGTTGCTTTATTCAAATTTCTAAAATAAATTACCATACTATAGCCAGTAACTATTATTTGCGGAATAAGTTCATTTTTATCACTAGGAACAACAGTAATACCTCCCTTCTTAGGGAAGCAATGAACGGGACTTACCCATCTCCTATCAGCTATGGGATAGATTATACCTTCTTCCAGAAGTTTTAATATTTCAGTTCTTACCACTTCTTTCATCTTAGGATTCAAACGTCGTTGATGATCAACAACGGGTTTAGCATCAGGTTCCATATTAATCTTGTGCTAACAGAGAGTGGGACTAATGCCCTTAAGATCATCTAGAGTATATCCAATGGCAGCACGGTGCTTCTTCAGAATTTTCAATAATCTTTCTTCTTCATGTTCTGAAAGGTTAGCACTAATAATAACAAGATATATATTTTTCTCATCGAAATAAGCATATTTCAAAGTGTCAGGCAATTGTTTTAATTCAAACACAGGATCGCCTTTAGGTGGAGGAGGACCTCCTAGAGTTTCAATAGGCAAATTATGTTTGAGCAGAGGGCGTTGTTCAAAGAAAATTTTATCTATTTCATTTCTTTCATGATTATGCATATCATTTTCATGGTCTAGCAAATATTGTTCTAGTGGATCAGTAGGAGGCACGGCAATAGAAGCAAGACCAATTATTTCATCCTTACTAGGTAATTCTTTCTTATGAGGTTGTCTACTAAACTTGGAGAAATTAAACTCATGAGACTCATCACCCAAGCTAACACCGACAGTTTGTTTTTCACAATCTATTTTAGCATTAACGGTGTTCAAGAAGGGTCTACCAAAGATAATGGGACAAAAATCGTCTTGTGGGGAACCAAGAACTAGAAAATCAGTAGGGTATTTTATTTTCCCACAGAAGACTTCAATATCTCTAACAATCCCAATTGGTGTGATGGTGTCTCTATTAGCAAGTTTAATAGTAACATTTATGTCTTCTATTTCAGCGGGTGCTATGTCATTCATAATTTCTTGGTATAAGGTAAAAGGAATAGCATTCACGGTAGCACCTAAGTCACATAAACCATGATAAAAATGATCTCCTATTTTAACTGAGACAACAGGCATGCCAACAACAGGTCTATATTTATCTTTTTCATCAAGTTTAGCAATTCTAGCAGCTTAATCACAAAAGTAAATAACATGCCCATCAATATTTTCTACCAGGATATCTTTAACCATAGCAACACTAGGTTCTACTTTAATTTTCTCAGCAGATTTAGGTGTTTTAGTATTACTTTTGCGAACCACAGTTGAAACCTTAGCATGTTCCTTTATCCTTACAGGGAAAGGTGGTTTTTCAATATAAGCAGTAGGCACAACTGGATCAACATTGTAAATAATAGTTTCATCTTTAACTATGACCGGTTCTTCAATTTCTTCTTTAATAGGGGGATGATATTTAAACCACTTCTCCTTAGGGAGATCAACATGAGTAGCAAAAGATTCACAAAAAGAGGCTACTATCTCAGAGTCAAGTCCATATTTAGTGCTAAACTTGTGAAAAGCATCGGTATTCATAAAATATTTAACACAATCAAATTCAAGCTTAATACCTGACTCTTTACCTTCATCGAGTTCCCAATCTTCAGAGTTGCGTTTAATTCTTTCTAAAAGATCCCACCTGAATTCAATAGTCTTCTTCATAAAAGAACCAGTACAAGAAGTATCGAGCATGGATCGATGATCATGAGAAAGCCGAGCATAAAAATTCTGAATAATAATTTCTCTAGAGAGCTCATGATTGGGGCATGAACATAACATTGACTTAAGCCTCCCCCAAGCTAGAGCGACAGTTTCTCCTTCACGAGGCCAAACATTATCGTATATTTACTAATTGGAAGCACCATATGAGGCTCCACGTTAATTCTAGAGAAACAACAATAATAACCGTATGTTTAATATATGACTAGGATTAAAAGAAATCTAGACGTTTCACATAAGAGTCCTATGAGGTTACGCAATAGAAACGGGTCCATCCGCAAGTTAAAAGAGAAAAAAAGTGTCCTAGACATGTTACGGCCAGCCACCAAGTAAAAGCAATAAAAAGAAGACGCCCATACTAACACGTTTCCTAGCCAACATCTTTCGCGCACATCGTAAGTTTCAGGTAAACAGATATTTGATGCATGCACATGTTGTTTTCAGCCTGCTAGATCAATTCACCCCAGGAGCTATACACGTGCAAGTGCAAGCTAACCTATATAAGCTAGCACACAAGCAATGGATTGATGTATTTCGTGTTCGTTCTGTTCAGAGAAGTCGCCAAGACTGAGGGAGTCCTGGATTAAGGGGTCCTCGGGCGTCCGGACTACGTAATGTGGGCCGGACTGATGGGCCATGAAGATACAAGACAGAAGACTCTCTCTCGTATCCGGATGGGACTCTCCTTGGCGTGGACGGCAAGCTTGGCGTTCAGATATGAAGATTCCTTTCTCTGTAACCGACTTTGTACAACCCTAGCCCCCTCCGGTGTCTATATAAACCGGAGGGTTTAGTCCATAATCACAATCATAGTCAGACAGGCTAGACTTCTAGGGTTTTAGCCATTACGATCTCGTGGTAGATCAACTCTTGTAATACTCATATTCATCAAGATCAATCAAGCAGGACGTAGGGTATTACCTCCATAGAGAGGGTCCGAACCTGGGTAAACATCGTGTCCCCCGTCTCCTGTTACCATCGACCTTAGACGCACAGTTCGGGACCCCCTACCCGAGATCCACCGGTTTTGACACCGACAAAGACGTTCCGCCGAGATCGATCCGATCGTAGCCGGCCGCTGCAGACGTACATACGTACGTATATACTGCACCTAGATAAAATCAATCAAGCAGCCTGCCTGCCTGCCTGCTTGCTATACTTTAGAGTGTTAGCAATATGGAACCGTATAACAAATCTGACCCATGTGATCTATTTATTTGCAAATATTTTACTTGTTTATAGGAGCGGCTTATCCAAAGATGAGTTGGGGATATGCAAGCGTATATGTACAAGATTCAGTCATAATACAGAATGCATGCGTACAAGTGATACGTACTGTGTTCTTAAAAAAATACATAAGAGTTTTTTTTTCACAAACAATAAAGTTAACTCGGACTACCACGCAAAAAAAAATATTTAATATGGAATATAAAAAAACAAAGAGTTATAGGAAACACCTGCAAAAAAAGAAAGTTAATTTTTACTCTCTTTAGGATATAATACAGTGCATGGTTTTGTCAATTATTTTCTGTTTCGTCCCTCGGTCGCAACGTCTTCTCACCTAGATGATGTGAGGTTCTGTAAAAGTCTGTGATTGTAGCGAAAAAGCGAAAAGATAAACATTGAAGTTATGCATGGTCATGTAACCCACTTCGATGCTTCTATTTTTAAGGGTATTAGCTTCACGATATATCCCACAAAAAAAATTTAGGGTATATATTTCCCCAATAAATTTTTTAAGTATGCAATTTGCGGACTAAAAATTTCTAACTCTAATTATGACCTATATAATTCAAACAATATTTCCTAGCTTCGATAATGACCTATAGAAATCCCTTTTTTATTGGTTTTTTTTCAAATAACATATATAAACGGCATTGTAATCTTAACCCGTACTGCATTGGAATATTTTAAATTGTTATTTCTCAGGCACTGAGCAAATGTTATTTCTAAGTCGAAAAATTTGCTGCATAAAAAAGAGAGTAAATGATGTGTGGCATCTATATGCACGTGTGAAAGACTAAAATCCACATGATTTTAAAGTTTTGTAACCATCTAATTCTTCGTAAATAAAGAATCAACACTTCTCATCATTTACTAACGGATAAGAATTTATATATTGACTAAAGAATGTACACTAGCAACCACTTATACTTCATGCCCTAGGAGAAGAGTAATAACTTAAACTACTCTGAAAGGACATAACTATATTTTTTTAATTATCTCTCAACAAAAAACAATCCCAATTATCTCAAATTGATAAAGGTAACCGAGACAAAATTTACTGCTGCAAAAATTGTGTCGTTTTACCAAAATATCAATCAATTTATACCTTTCTATTTTTCAATCATCTATCATTTTTGCCAATAATATTTCCACCATAGATTGTTTTTTATATTTTATTGAATTAATACCATGAATTAGGCACCATTTTGTACTGGACATACATCAATTTAGACATTGGCACTAATTATGGTTGTGCATTTCGTTGAAAGGCTAAACAATGTGACCGTGATTTTTAAAAGTACACTTATAATTAGAAATTATAAATGCTATTTGACGTTTATTGTTTTTCCAAAGTATATTAAACACCAAGTTTTGGACTCAAGTCGCTAGCCCGTGCAGCTGCACATGTTGATGACTAGTATATATAATTTCGATCACGATGAACTAGATGCATAGGATAATTTTTTTGGTGAAATTCCAATTTCAATCGATTCCAGTTCCAAGATACAATATTATCACAAAGCCTATACCATGTAAATGTTTTTCCCTTCAAAAATAAAGGGAAAGGCTTCTTATTAGCTTCATCTCCGGGCAAACCTGCAAGCTTAAATAATCCACAAATTTCATCCACATATATCTAGTGCATATCAGGATGTTCAGTTCCATCTCCTGCGTAAGGATTAGCTAGCAGTTGTTCTATCATACCCGAAGGAATTTCATAACCAATATTTTCAGTAGGTGCAGTAGGTTGAGGGGCAACTAATTGTGCTTCCGATCGAGGTGAGGATACCCCGAACAAACCCCTCAAAGGGTGGTTCTCCATACTAACAAGTGACAATAAATTTCAGCACGTAGTAATAATTTTTCCTTACCAATTTCCATTTACCAAGAGCGCTTCACTCCCCGGCAACGGCGCCAGAAAAGTTTCTTGATGACCCACAGGTATAGGGGATCAATCGTAGTCCTTTCGATAAGTAATAGTGTCGAACCCAATGAGGAGCATAAGGAAATGACAAGTAGTTTTCAGCAAAGTATTTTCTGCAAGCACTGAAATAGTCGGTAACAGGTAGTTTGATTGTAAGATAATTTGTAACGTACAAGTAACGGTAATGGTAAATAAAGTGAAGCAAGGTAGCCCAATCCTTTTGTGGCAAAGGACAGGCCAAAATGGTCTCTTGTGATAAGCAAAGCGTTCTTGAGGGTACACGGGAATTTCACGATGTCACTTTCATCATATTGGTTTGATTCGTGTTCGCTACTTTGATTATTTGATATGTGAGTGGACCGGTGCTTAGGTGTTGTTCTTACTTGAACAAACCTCCTACTTATGGTTAACTCCCTCGCAAGCATCCGCAACTACGAGAAAAGTATTAAGATAAAATCTAACCATAGTGTCGGGGATATACCCCGCGATATGACCCGGTCGGACTTGGCGACTCACTGGTGACCCGCCCTGACTTGGCGACTCACTAAGTGACCCGTCCGGATCTCTCCACTCACTGATGACCTGGCCAGGCCAGGTGACTCATTGGTGACCCGGCAGGCGGGTCAGAGGAGCGACAAGACCCGGAGGCCCAAGGCCCAGAGGACGGCTTATGAGAAGACCGGCTCAAGGTGCGTGTCCGGTGGGCCGGCTTAGGAGGAAAGCATAAGGAATATTCCCTTACAAAGGAAGCAAGACTAGGACTCCACTTGCAGTAGAGTAATTCTAATCCTACTAGGACTAGTCATGTAGCCCGCCCCTTCAACTTATATAAGGAGGGGCAGGGCACCCCTAGAGGGACAAGTTACACAAGTTTAGACAGACAAGTCAATAGCTCTCGAAATAGAGGGAACAAAAGAACACCCTTGTAATCGTGAGCATCATCATCATCAATATCAATGAAGCAGGATGTAGGCTTTTATCTCCACCGTGAGGGGCCGAACCTGGGCAAAACCTCGATTCTCTCGTCCCACTCAACCCCTTTCAAGCTACCACATAGATGCGTTGGCCTCATGACTAAGTCATCACACTAAGGACATTTGCCGTGACAAATCCATGATAGTTGGCGCCCACCATGAGGCCTACGCACGATGGTGTTGAGTTCTTAAAGGGATCTTTTCTAATGATTGAGAAGCTCGTGACTAACCAGCTGAAGAAGACTCGGCTCGGAAGGATATGCATTAGTTTTCAAGTTTGTCAGTCCAGATTTACGATTTGTGAGATTTATAAGTTCGACTGAGATTAGGGTTGCGGTCCGTCTGCCAATGTCCCGTAGTTTATTCGATTTTTTCCGAGTCACCGATTCCGACAGGCTTCTGATTAGGGCCCGAGGGAGAGCTGCACGCTACGCGCGATCACAAGGATATCAACTGAGGTCAAGTATTACAATATCGATATGGGTACGTACGCGTCGTCACATGCGCCAGCATTGCTGCTGCTTCTATTCCAAACCGGAGTACGTGGGATCGCGTCAAGTCCCAAGGCAGCCGTTTGATTCTTCGACCACAACTTCAGATTTGACCGATCATTGATTCCTTTCAGAGAGACCAAAAACAAGTCATCAACTACTACTCCGTTGTCCAGTATGACGTGTGGAGGCACTAGTACAGAGTATTACTCCAACTTTTGTTTTTTACCATCAGATGCCACGTTCACCGAGGCATATTACCAGTTGCAAAAAATTGCTATATAGAGAAAGTCCCAAAAGGCATTGGATGGAAATCATGCCGTATCACGAGGCTTAGGCATACAAGTCAAAGAGAAATTCCAAGGAAAGAAAGAAGGGAACGGTCTCGACCCGGATTCAGGATTCAGTCACGACCCGGATTCTGCTCCATTGCCGAGTGGCCCGCAGCGCGCAGGCCGCCGTCGAGATTGCCAAGCCGCCGAGATGGTCAAAATTTGGTTACCCATACACTGTTATGCTGTTTTCAAATCCAGAGTCATCAAATCATAGCCTTGGTGTTCAAACCTTGGTGTGAAAAAAGTAATCCATCCGCTGATCCATCAGCACGGGAAAATAGAACTAATGGTCAGCGACGATCTGATCTACAAAGGGAAAGAAGAAAGGACTCGGACATGAGTCAACCGACCACAACCTAAACTCTGCATCGCCGCTTGCGCAACTCCGCCTCCTCGGACGAGATTCCATCTGGCCAGGCCGCCGTCGGCTTTGCTCCACTTCACTGCCGCAGCCTCACTTCATTGGTGAGCCGCGTGGAGCAATGTCGCACTTCGGGACGCTGCTGTCAGCCACGCTGCTTCGCCCAGCTAGATACTGCTGCTCTGACCTGCTGCCATGAGCCACCTTTCCTTGCTTCCGGACGAGTCCGCTCTATCGCCGCCGAGCCGCCATGGCCCCCGTGCTGCCTCGAGCCGCCTACGGCCGTAGCCACATTGCCGCTCACTCCGCGGGCCTGCCCTCGCCTTGTTGCGGGCCTCTTTACCTTGCCTCCGCCTGAAGCTGCCTTGTTGCGGGCCTTCTCGCGAATAGCCGTGGCCCCCTCACCTCTGAACCGGTCTTTACTCCTCCACGTGCTCCCGCAAGGACGCGCGCCACGACTCTCCATCGCCCCGCGTCACGTCTTTGCTGCTGCCGCCCTTCGCCGTAGTGGAGTCAAGCCGGCTGGCCTCCCTTGCGACGTGCCTCATTTCTCCTCAGCCGCCTCTGTCATCGAGCCACCCCGAGCAAGTGGCCTCGCCTTTTCTGTTGAGCCGCTGCTCCTCCATGGCCGATTACTATTGCCGCCTGGTCGTCTCCACTCGCCGGCGTCGTCAAGCCGCCTCTGCTTTCGCGTCTCCTCTTGTTGTTGCTCTGCCGTGAGCCGCTTCGCCGGCGCTTTTCCGCCGCTGCTGTGTTAAGCCGCCAGTGCTGGGCCTCAACTCCAAATGTCTAAGCCGCCCCTGCCGCAAAATCGCCTTGACTGCTGCTGCCACTTCCGATGAGCGCCGACGAGTGTTTCCTGCCGCTCCCTCCGCTGGCATCGCAACTGCCTTGGGCGTCGCCGCCTCCGTGCCGCGCCGAGCTACTGACGTTTGTGCGGCGTTGCGAGTTTCTAAGGATCAGTTACGAAGTAGTACTCGTTGACAGGGACACCCAAGTTCGATGCATTGCTCGAGGAGCATGACTCACTTAAAAACTGGATGGATGCATGGTTATTTGTTTGGACGTGAAGGCCATCATTTGGTCAAATTGCTATGCAATCACTTTGTCAGAAACATACATCAGGACAATGATTCATTACAAAGGTGGTACCATGTTGTGCCTATGGAGTGTGCGTTAGCATCATCATACACTGGCGTCCGCACCCGTTTGCTGTTGAACGGGTGTGCGTAAGCCGTCGTCCGTGCAGCTCGATCTACATCAACTCACCAGGACCGCACTCGCGATTGACTCACCGTCTGCGTGGTTTACCGCGCATGCAATTGGCTCGCCCGTCCGCGCACCGGTGATTGATTCACCCGTCCGCGCCGGCTTACAACGCCGCGGCCGACTCATTTGTTTGCTCCCGTGGCCTACTCGCCCGTGATAGATTTCAGCTTCAACATAGCGATCATCAACTCCGCAGCGGTTAATTTCCGGCCTAACATATCAGGTGAAATCCATCCAGTATATTGTTATTAGTACATATTGTTTTTTGTCAAAGAACAATTATTCTGGATTGTAGTCTCTTTAATGCAGGACAATTGTCTACTGCAAAGGTGACTGTCATGTCACGGAGTTTGTTGCATGACATATGCCGGAGATATACAACAAATATCGAGAGGGTCATCAACTCACCTCAAGCCTCTGGTTTACATGAATTCTAGCGTTCCGCTATTCAACTATATGGCGGTTTATATCACGGCTGAGTATGAAGAATCTTAAGCCGACTCCTCGAGTCATCTTAAGACTCGGGGGCTACAATGATATGACTCAGCAAATCTTGCCAGTTTCAACTAAATCAAGAACTCCGGGTCATTGAAGGGAAAATAACCCGGTCCTGGAGGCTACTACCATATTGGTGAAAAATTCAAAAGGCTGTCAGACAACTTCCGGCTTACAAATTGCCTAGAAGTCAAAAAGTTCCGGCTCAATGGAAGAGTTCCGGGTTATCAGAAAAGATTCCGGTTCAATATCCGGTTCAAGGGAAATCTTTCTCCCACGATGTTTTGAGCTCTTACCATCCGTTTCAAACATCCGGTTCAAGAGGAATTCATCTCTTGCCAGTTCGAGTTCTTAGAAAAATTAAAGGTTGCCAAAGAGAACTTGCTGCAGTGCGCAATTCAAACATGGGTATCCTGCCTTATTGGCTTATCACATTATTGGTCACTTGGGGGCTTCCTGCTCAATGAGCATAGCTGTGCTTAACCTCTTGATCTGGCTTACATGCCTTGTTACAAATCTCTTGGGGGCTTCCTGCCTAAAACAAAGGTTACCAAAGAGAACTTGCTGCAGTGTGCAGTTCAAACATGGGTATCCTGCCTTCAGGCTCATTATAGGTCACTTGGGGGCTTCCTGTTCAATGAACATAGCTATACTTACCCTCTTGATCGGCTTGTATGCCAGGTGTAAACACCAAATTCCGGGTTATCCTGCCTGTATGTGTGCCACTCCGCCCAGGTAATCCTGGAATGACCCGCCGTACTCTTGACAGTCAATCTTGTCATAAAGACCCTGAACTTGTCAAGGTTAAAACGGCGGTTGGTCATGTGAGGCCCAGCTTACAGGTTTGAATGAAGGATTAACTCAGTGGCTGTGCGGCCCATGAACAGCACTTGAGATTGAGGCTTAGCGGCCTATGAAAGCCTTATTTTTCTGATTTGTTATTTCTTCTGAACATTGTTTGAATTCATATCCTTGTACCATATTAACATATGGTTTAAAACAATTCAGGCCATGTAGCCTTAATCTTTATGACTCATATTTGAGCATATTTGGGGGTTTTGATAACCCGCCCTGGCTTTTGACGTTAAGTCGCCAGTATACTTTGGATTGCGCAATTGGAATCATGCGCTTATAAATCTTTGGGTTGTCACCCTCACTGGATATGGCGATGTAAGCCGGCAGTATAAGTCAATTCTACTGGTATGTTTCTTGGTTATATAAATATGTGAGGTTTGATAACCCGCCCTGGCTTTTGACTTTAAGTTGCCAGTATATTTTAGGCTTGAATGGCCTTAATTCTAGTCTTTTCCATAATTGCATAAGACTATATTATGTTTGGGTTGTTACCCGCCCTGGCTTTTGACGTTAAGTCGCCAGGGCATATGTTGTTTAAACTTTGTGCAGAACATGCAGAGCTATGGCTTACATAAATGATTAAGTTCAAGCCGATCATCAAAGATTAAAATTGGTGTTTCAAAAGGGTTATCAGTTCTTGATTTTTACAAAGGCTATAAGCCGCCGGATTACAAAAATCCCGGATTACAATGAATGCGCATTAAGTCGCCATCGGCCAAGAGCCACTGAGTATTTAACTCTGGATTTACTTGTCAACAGACAAGATCTTATGATTGAGGTTTTTCATACCGGATTATGTTATTCAAATCTTTAATAGCCAACATGGCTGGATTTTTATTATGGTTATCAATAACCAGTATTGTGATTGAGGTTTTCAAAGCCGCTTCAGAGCAATGGCTATTATTTCTTTATCCAAGAATACCGGCTCACAGCAGAGAGCATGGTTCAATATTGATATACAAGGCATTCAGCAAACATCATCCGGACAGTGGATATGATTTATTTTATAATGGAAGGAATAGTCCCAAGTCGCTGCAGGCATACGACCCGGCACTTGGGGGCTACATTATTCAAATCAAGATTAAATCAAGTATGCAAGTCCCATGTCACTGCAAGCATGCAGCATGGCACTTGGGGGCTAATGCAAGGTCATTTTTAATTTGCCTCATTGAAGACCCGACCCATCACATAGTGATGAGCCGGTCCTTGGGCTACCAATTGCTCCTGTCAAAGGTAACCCGAAACTTGGGTGCTACATTATATGGTGTTATTTTTTGAAATACAAGTAAAGTCCCAGCTCAATATTATCTTACTGAGCCGGCCCTTGGGGGCTACACGTTGCCGCTCAAGTCTATATGATCATATCTACAAAGTCCCTGCTCATTATTGCATAATGACCCGGCACTTGGGGGCTATACATGGGAAGTTCAAAATGTGCAGTTTATGATTGGCGACTTACATGAACAACCCGGATTTCTCCAAAGTTGCAGCATTTATATTAAAGCAAGTCTTAAGCTATCAATACGTTCTCCTCTTAAGACTTGGGGGCTACAGGTGATATGCATATAAGGGAGGAACATCTTCAAATTCTCAGTTTTGAGCAAACCAGCACCAAGTCGCCATAAGATTGACCCGTCATCAGCAATAATAATGACCCGGTATCATCAGTTTTTATAACCCGGCAATTTTGGGAATCATAACTCGCCAAGCTCTACATCTTCAAGCTGGCTGAACATTGGATGAATATTTCAAGACCAATATTTTTGTCAAGTTAGAGCATTGGAGGCAAATTCAAATGGATTTTCTTTGACAATATTTTTTCTACAAGCAAATTGACAATGAAGTTGGCCTATTGACCCGGACTTTCCAGGAGAAGGAAATGACAAGGACTTAAGGATGATCAGGTGCCGGTTCAGAAAAGCTTTTAACCCGGAGCACAACCTGTCAAATTTGTTCTTGTGTTTATTTTGCAGTATCAGTTTAACATGGATAAATCCAAATTAAACTGGGGGCTAATGTCGGGGATATACCCCGTGATATGACCCTGTCGGAAGCCTGACCCGGTCGGACTTGGTGACTCACTAGTGACCCGCCCTGACTTGGCGACTAACTAAGTGACCCGTCTTGATCTCTCCACTCACTGATGACCCGGCCGGGCCAGGTGACTCATTGGTGACCCGGCAGGCGGGTTAGAGGAGCGACAAGACCCGGAGGCCCATGGCCCAGAGGGCGGCTTATGAGAAGACCGGCTCAAGGTGCGTGTTCGGTGGGCCGGCTTAAGAGGAAAGCATAAGGAATATTCCCTTACAAAGGAAGCAAGACTAGGACTCCACTTGTAGTAGAGTAATCCTAATCCTACTAGGACTAGTCATGTAGCCCACCCCTTCAACTTATATAAGGAGGGGCAGGGCACCCCAAGAGGGACAAGTTACACAAGTTTAGACAGACAAGTCAATAGCTCTCGAAATAGAGGGAACGAAAGAACACCCTTGTAATCGTGAGCATCATCATCATCAATATCAATGAAGCAGGATGTAGGCTTTTACCTCCACCGTGAGGGGCCGAACCTGGGTAAAACCTCGCGTCTCTCGTCCCACTCAACCCCTTTCAAGCTACCACATAGATGCGTTGGTCTCACGACTAAGTCCTCACACTAAGGACATCTGCCGTGACAAATCCACGACACATAGCATTAAAGTTTTGGATCCAAATCGGTCCCTTACGAAGTAGCGCATAAACTAGGGTTTAAGCTTCTGTCACTCTAGCAACCCATCATCTAATAACTACTCCACAATGCATTCCCTTAGGCCCAAATATGGTGAAGTTCCATGTAGTCGACGTTCACATGACACCACTAAGGGAATCACAACATACATATCATCAAAATATCGAACACATATAAAGTTCACATGATTACTTGCAACATGACTTCTCCCGTGACCTCAAGAACAAAAGTAACTACTCACAAATGATAATCATGCTCAAGATCAGTGGGGTATTAAATAGAATAATGGATCTAAAAATATAATATTCCACCAAATAAACCATATAGTAATCAACTACAAGATGTAATCAACACTACTAGTCACCCACAGGTACCAATCTGAGGTTCCGGTACAAAGATTGAACACAAGAGATGAACTAGGGTTTGAGAGGAGATGGTGCTGTTGAAGATGTTGATGGAGATTGCCCTCCAAAAGATGAGAGAGTTGTCGGTGATGACGATGGCTTCGATTTCCCCCTCCGAGAGGGAAGTTCCCCCGGCGGAATCACTCCGCCGGAGGGAAAAAGTGCTCCTGTCACAACTGGAATTAGGGAATTTGCCATCAGCCAGTTCTTTGTCGTCTGCTAGCAGACGGCAAAGGTCTTCTTTGCCGTCTGCTTACAAAAAGCAGACGACAAAGAACTGGCTGATGGCAAAGATATTAATTGCCATCAGCCTGTTCTTTGCCGTCCGCTAGCTGACGGCAAAGAGGTGGGGTGGGGTCCAGTGGAGGCCAGCGCGTGGAGACTGGCCCATCCCCCCTCTTTGCCGTCTCCTAGCTGACGGCAAAGAAAAACGCCCTAACGGCCACCTCCACCTCGCACTCCTCTTTCTCTCCCCGCCCCTTTCCCCGCAACCCGCCGCCCGTCGCCACTCCCGACCCCAAAAAAAGTAGCAAGTAGAAGAAAAAGAAATGTAGAAAGAAGCAAGAAAAATAAGTATTTAAACAAAGAAGCAACAATGGGGTGTTGTGTTGAAATAACCGGGACCAGAAAAAAACGAAAACAAAGAAACAAAAGCAAATGAACAAGGAACCCATCCCCCGCCGCCGCGCTGCGCCAGCCCGCCGCCTACCGCGGCCGCCCTGCCCCCTCCCCTGTGGCGGCCGCCCCGCCCCCTCCCCTGCGGTGGCTCTCCTGCACCGGGCACCTCCTCCACCGGCCGCCCCCTCCCAAGGTGAGCTCTTCTCCTTTTTTCTTCTTCTGTTTTTTAGATTTAGTTTTGGTTTAGTTTAGTTTAGGTTTAGTTTAGTTTATGTTTATGTTTTTTTTCTGTTTTTTTAGGTTTAGGTTTAGATTTAGTTTAGTTTAGGTCAAGAAGAAAGAAGAAATGAAAAAAAGAAGAAGAAGAACAAGAAGAAGAAGAAGACGAAGAAGAAGAAGAAGAAGAAGAAGAAGAAGAGGAAGAAGAAGAAGAAGAAGAAGAAGAGGAAGAGGAGGAGAAGAAAAGAAGAAGAGAAGGAGGAGGGGGAAGCAAAGAAGAAGAAGAAGAAGAAGAAGAAGAAGAAGAAGAAGAAGAAGAAGAAGAAGAAGAAGAAGAAGAAGAAGAAGAAGAAGAAGAAGAAGAAGAAGAAGAGGAGGAGGAGGACGAGGAAAAGAAGAAGAGGAGGAGGAGGAGAAGAAAACAACAACAACAAGAAGAACCGTGTCGAGGATCGCCTGTCGCCGAGGGGTCAAGGGTCGTGGCAGAGGGTCGAGGATCACCAGTGAGGGCACCTTGGGAGGGGGGCATATATTTCGGTGGCATACTTTTCTAAATATTTAGTTAGGTTGATGGCAAAAACAATAATGCTATGTTACTCATCTTTCGTTTTAAATGTGCAGTTGTTTCGTCGCTGCGAGGGTCTGGTGTTCGACGAGCTCCGCTCCTGTGTTTGTGGGTGAGCACAAATGACATCTCCTCCTCCCTCCTTAATTATTTGATCTGTTCCGGCCTTTGTGCCGATGACACTACCTAGGTAACTACAGTCGCGTAACCAGTATGCATCTCCCGTCCGAAAGGGTTCATCGATAAATATGCATTCAGTTGCATATTTATCACCGTAACTCATTCGGATTGTCCAGCGATTTCCACGGACAACCCGAGTATGTGTAGATTGGGTACGTTCTCCATGCTCTACCCCATTCTAAGACAAAATTTTGGCAGAGCCTCCCTGTTGTTCTTCGGATGCACATTCTCTCGGCTCTTTGCCGATACGTGTATTTGGAGAACAGCGGGGAGGTGCTGCCGAAATTTTGTCTCGGAATGGGGTAGAGCATGGAGAACGTACTCAATCTACACATACTCGGGGGGGATTAGGACCTATCTTTACCTATTAGAGTGTAGGTTGCATGGACATAACAAAATTGACAAACTAGATTAACTGATGAATATACATGTTGATGGACCTATCTTTACCTATGAGAGTGTAGGTAGGCAAGATGAGTGATCGTGCGTGGATGTACACCGGTCACACTAGTCAGAAAGAGATTACCAATGAATGGTTAACAAAAACCAAGGGGTTTGTGAAAGCCGCATTTGCAAATGGCCAGAGGAAAAACGGGTGCCCCTATGTCCGGTGCAACATTTAGGAAAAGAGGACAGAGGATGAAATGGGCAAACACCTGCAGAAGAGTGGTTTTACACTCGGTTATACGGTGTGGACATTTCATGGTGAGTCTACCCAACGTGCCAGAGCTGAGGTGGTTCGTCGTCACACCGACGAGCATGGTACCGGGATGAAAGACATGGTGCAAAACTTTGATGATGCTCGGGATTCGGACGATGAGATGGAGGAATCTGCAAAGGCCTTCAATGAAATGTTGGAGTATTCAAAATGTCCTCTCCACGAGCACACTGAGCTTTGTCAGTTGGATGCCATCTCACAAATAATGGCTCTGAAGGCTCAATTAAACTTGGGCAGAGAATGCTACGACGCAATGATGACTGTATTTGGACGCTTTCTTCCCAAAGGCCATGTAATGCCTGCAAACCTGTACCAGTCAAACAAAATCCTCCGTGCTCTTAAGATGCCCTATGAGAAGATACATGCCTGTGAAGAAGGATGTGCCTTATTTAGGCTTGAGTATGCGGACTTGAACTATTGTCCCATTTGCAAGTCTTCCAGGTATATTGTGGTAGACAATGGTATGGGTGAGAAGATGCAAACCAAAATCCCCGTTAATGTTCTTCGGTATATGCCAATCGTACCAAGACTTCAACATCTTTTCATGGTCGAAGAGACGGCCAGACAGATGACATGGCACAAAACGGGCAAAAGAACCGAACTAGATGCAGATGGGAATCTGATGATGGTACACACATCGGATGGTGAAGCGTGGAAGGGCTTCGATGCATTAAATGCGGAAAAAGCGACAGATCCAAGGCATCCTCGAGTCGCCATCAGCACGGATGGGTTCAGTGTGTTTGGTCTGACGGCAACCCAATACAGTTGTTGGCCCGTATTTGTCTTTCCACTCAATCTCCCCCCCCGGACAGATTATGCAAAGAAAGAACATTTTCCTGACGTTGATAATTCCAGGGCCGAACTATCCGGGGAAGAATATGAATGTGTACATGCAGCTGCTTAAGGACGAATTGCAAGAAGCTTCGGATAATGGGTTCAAGACATACGACGCCTTTAGCAAACAGAACTTCATAATGCGTGTCTAGTACATGTACTCAACGCATGACTTGCCGGCGTATGCGCTATTCGTTGGCTGGTGTGTGCATGGAAGGTTCCCGTGCCCGACATGCAAGTCAGCTCTTGAGTTTCGTTGGCTGCAGGCGGGTCACAAGTTTTCTTGCTTCGACTTGCATAGACAGTTCCTAGATCCTCGCCATAAGTTCAGGAAAGACAAGAAGAACTTCATGAAAGGTAGAGTTGTCAAAAACTCTGCACCACCTCCGTTGACAGGCCAAGAGACCCTAGATCAGTTAAACGCTCTCGAGCCAGATCTAGAGCGTCCAGGGTATTTCAAGGGGTATAATTCGGAACACGCCTGGACTCACAAGACATGCTCGTGGGATCTGCCTTTCTTCAAAGACCTCCTTTGCCCACACAACATCGATGTGATGCACACTGAAAAGAATATCGCCGAGGCCCTATTTGGTACATTGTTCAGCATAGAGGGTAAGTCAAAGGATAATACTAAGTCTAGAGTCGATCAAGAGGCGCTATGTGATAGACCATTACAAAACATGAAAGAACCGAAAGGAAAGTAGAACTGGACGAAGCCAAAGGCATGGTTCAATCTTGGAAGGCCAGCTATGAGGGAAATTATCTTGTGGGTGAAAATGCAGTTGATGTTCCCCGATGGGTATGCAGCGAATCTAAAGAGGGGAGCAAGTCTTGAAAAATTGAAAATATTTGGTCTCAAAAGTCATGATTGGCACATATGGATTGAGCGGGTAATGTCGGTGATGTTGCGTGGCTTTATCCCTGAGGATGAATGGCTAGTACTGGCCGAGCTAAGCTATTTCTTCCGTGTTCTTGGTGCGAAAGAACTATCGCCTGCCATGCTAGAAGAAATGGAAGAGTTGGCGCCGGAGTTGATCTGCAAGTTAGAGAAGATCTTTTCGCCGGGCTTCTTTAATCCAATGCAACACTTCGATCTCCCGACCGAGGCAAGATTGGGGGGGCCCATGCAAAATCGTTGGTGCTACGCAACTAAGAGGATGTAGAAGACGTTCCGAGCAAAATGTAAAAATAAACGTAGAATTGAAGCATCGATGGCCAAGGCATTCATTACTGAGGAGGCGGCAAACTTCGTGACAGCACACTACTAAGCCAAAAATCATCATTTGCATAATCCAAAGCCTCAGTGCAATGCTGGAGACCCTAAAAAAGGTGGATCCAACCTCAGCCTATTCAAAGGGAATCTCGCACCAGCCAGTGCTTCTAAACCAATATCGTTGGATGTCGAAGAATGGCGGACCATTTTGTTGTATATCTTTAACAACCTAACAGAAGTGCGACCGTACATCGAGTAAGTTATCACGGTACATTGTTTCGCAACTTCTAATTCCTTTGAAAATCTCTTATTCCCGGATATTTGATACAGTCGATACATCACCAAATTCTTAGATGGAGCGGAGATTGAAAAGGAATCCATCAAAGAGTATGAGCTTCTGGCAAAGCAAGGAGGCGGCTTTCTCGGTTTCATCTCTTGGTTCAAACAAACGGTAATTTCCATTAGACCTTTCTCATTTCTTCGTCTAATTTGCGGCTAATGCAACAATCCTTTTGTATTAAACTTGTAGGCTAATTCAGTGTCTATGGATGCCGAATTGAGACAAGTCGCTAATGGTTTTGACTATAAGGTCCGTTCATTTGACAAATACGACATCAACGGGTATCGCTTTCGTACCTACGGCAAAGAGCTATCTATGGCCGACCGAAAGTATACAAATTGTTGTGTCTCTACTATCGGCGATGGAGGTATCGAGTATTATGGGAGAGTTGAAGCAATTCTATTCTATGGTGAAAACCCACCGAACATCGTAGTCTTCAAATGTTATTGGTTCCAGCCGAAGGAGACTAGAAGGACTCATGAACATATAGGGCTAGTCGAAATCAAACAAAGCACCCATTTAGATGTTCCCGATGTCTATATTACGGCTCAACAGGCGACCCAAGTTTTCTATCTACCGTGGGCCTGCCAAACTGATCCAAATCTGAATGGTTGGGATGTCATTTATGAAGTGCCACCACGTGTTACACCACCTCCCCCCAATGAAGAGGATTATGAACCTCACATTAACCCAGACACATATGAAGGTGAATTCTTCCAAGAAACACGTCTTTCCAAAAAATGCTTCAAGAAACGCTCTACTTCACCCTAGAACATTAAAGTAGACAGCGACAGTGAAGCCAACTTCACCCCTGAGCCAGAACAAGAAGAGGTTACTGCTACGGATGACTTGTCAATGCTTGACCGATTACGTAAAGGTGGCCTTCCACATGTTGATGCCGCTGAACCCGATGAGCACTTCATTCATGATAGTGATAATGATGATGCATTTATTGATCCCAGAGCATTTATTGAACCTGACGATCAAGATTATTATTAGGTATTCAAATTTTTTATGTTGTACTTGATTTATATAGTTACTTGTATGATTGTATGATTTATATAGTTACTTGTATAATTTTCTTACTTTGTATGATTGTTTGTTATACATAGTGCCATGGTCTTGATATCCGTCCCCGTCAGCCCTCACCTGGTTTATGATTAGGATGTGGTGTATTCTCTTTTATAACTATTTATTGCATTTGGCATTTATGACAATTATGGCCATCAAGTTGACATAGAGATATTTTTATCTAGGAGGTATGTGAACCGGAAATTGCAACCGACCCTCTTGTTGAGAAGTTAAATTTAGTTGAAAAAGAAAACGAGTATTTGAAAGAAAAAATGAAAAGAATTGAAGAAGAGAAGATGAAATTGGAGTTGTATGTTGCTAATGTCGTCAATGATCACAAGATGTAGATGAATGCAATGCACTTGAAGATGGATGCAATGCGCTTGAAGATTAAGAAGATTAGAAAATATGCCATTGATAATGAGGCTTGGTATCATTATGCCATTGGATCAATTGTTACCGTAGTTGTGATCTTGATCGCATTTGTTGTGATGAGGGTAAGTTTTCTCTAGTGTTTTGCTTAACAAATGCATACTTAGCTTCGACATGCTTGTTAGCCCTATTATGCCACATACTTAGCTTATTTTCCCCAAAAAAGATGTACATAGCTAATTATCCTTCAAAATGACATAATTAGCTTATTTAGCTCATTTATGACATAAGTAGCTTATTCATTTCAAAAATGGCATAATAACCTTGGTTCTCTCATAGATGTCATATACTTAGCTTATTTTCCTCCAAAATGGCATAATTACCTAAGTTAGAGAAGAAGAAAGATGAGAAAAGAAGAAGAAGAAGAAGAAGAAGGAAGAAGAAGAAGGAAATATCTTCTTCTAGTCTTCTCTTCTTCTTCTTCTTCTTCCAGTCTTCTTCTTCTTCTTCTTCTTCTTCTTCTTCTTCTTCTGTCTTCTCTTCTTCTTCTTCTTCTCCTTCTTTTCTTCTTCTTCCTTCTTCCTTCTTCTTCTCTTCTTCTCTCTCTTCTTCTTTCTTCTTCTTCTTTCTCTCTTCTCTTCTTCTTCTTTCTCTTTCTTCTTCTCTTCTTCTTCTTCTTCTTCTTCTTCTTCTTCTTCTTTTCTTTCTTCCTTTCTTTCTCTTCTTTTCTTCTTCTTTCTTTCTTCTGTGTCTTTTTTTTCTTCTTCTTCTTCGTTCTCTTCTTCTTCTTCTAGTCTTCTTCTTCTTCTTCTTCTTCTTCTTCTTCTAGTCTTCTTCTTATTCTAACTTTCTTACTCCCATTTTTGCAGGTTTGATTCACTTCATGGAAGTAGCATTGATGGACTGCTAGTGTTTAGTTCTTGTTTTCATTTGTATTGATGCACAATGTGAAACTATGTATGTATATATGGATGAACTCCATGAAACTATGTATGTATTGGATCTTTTAATACCCTATGTGTTCTGTTGCATTGATGGACTGCTAGATGTTTGATACATGGGCTATGTTTGAGGTTGAAACTATATATATCATATATATCTTTTGAAAATGCAGGGATATAATAGAAAACAGAAAAAATAGAAAAAATACAGGCCGTCCGCCACTGACGGCAAAGTGGTATTTGCCGTCTGCCACCGACGGCAAAGAGGCCACGTGACAGCAACCTGTGCAATCTGGGAGCTGGCCGATTTGGTTACTTTGCCGTCTGTGGCAGACAGCAAAGGCTATGGGAGTTTGCCATCTGTGGCGGACGGCAAAGGCTTGGGGGGCATGACGCGTGGCTGGCGTCATATAGCTGACGGCAAAGGGCAGGGCATGTTTGCCGTCCGCTGGCGGACGGCAAAGCCTCCCGTTAGCCACCTAACGTGGCTAACGCCGGTTTTTTGCCGTCCATGTTCTTTGCCGTCTGCCACGGACGGCAAAGGTTCTTTGCCAACCTGTTTACCGTCACTTTCTTTGCCGGGCAGGTTTGCCGTTGGTGGCAGATGGCAAAGAGGTTTGCCATCTGCTTTTGGTACCTTTGCCGTCCGCCATGGCAGACGGCAAAGAAACTGATTCCTGTAGTGTGTCCAAGTTCCATCTCGAGACGGCGGCGCTTCATCCCGAAAGTAAATTTTCAGCTCATTTGGAGATGTGTAGAATAGGTAACTCTGACATAGCTTTTTCAGGACCAGAATTCCAACTGCCGGCATTCCCCCTTTTTGTGTAAACCTTGCATATTATGACAGAAAAGGCATTAGAATTACTCCATAAAGCATTATTATGCACAAAAACATTATAAATAACAGTAGGAAAACATGATGCAAAATGGACGTATCAACCACCCAGGCGCGTGCCGCTCAATCGCTTAGGTCCAAAGAGCTTTCGGAGAAACATACGACACAAAGTGCCCATACTTATTCATGTGTGGCAATCAGTGCGAATAGGCCAGAGGCCTACTCGGATCACATATCCAAACCGTTAGTGTCTTGGGAGCGTGTGGTAACGATCAATGATCCACGATATGTGGTCCCGTCGCCTTGTCTCACGGACTTACGGCAAGGGATAAGAATGTCCGGCCGTGCCGCATAGAAATCTCGCGGTACCCTCCATGTCAACCCGACTTCACATCACTCGTCACATTTCTCTCGCGGGTACCCCTCGGGGCCAACCCGACTTCATCATGGTTCTGGGGTAAAGTCAAAGTAACCGTGTGTCCATAACACCAAGGGGGAATCCGAGGAATCACCCTCGATGGGTTCCACTTGATGTAACCGTCAGGGTGAACTTGGAGGAATCACCTAATACGTCTCCATCATATCTACTTTTCCTAACGCTTTTGCACTTGTTTTGGACTCTAATCTACATGAGTTGAATGAAACTAACCCGGACTGACGCTGTTTTCAGCAGAACTACCTTGGTGTTGTTTTTGTGCAGAAATAAAAGTTCTCGGAATGGAATGAAACTTTTTGGAGAATTATTTTACAATAAAAGAAAAATACTGGAGCCAAGAACCATTTGAGGGGTGCCCCTGGCTGGGCACAAGACACTAGGGCGCGCCACCCATCCCCCTCTGGCACGCCCTGGTGGGTTATCCCCACCTCGTGGCCCCGCAGACCCAAATTCCGACGCTATAAAATCCTATTTTCGGAGAAAAAAATCAAGGAGAAAGTTTCATCATGTTTCATGATATGGAGCCACCGCCACCTCGTGTTCTTCATCGGGAGGCCATATCTGGAGCCCGTTCGGTGCTTCGGAGAGGGGAATTTTCAGTCTTCGTCATCAACCCTCCTTCACCACCAATTCCATGATGCTCCCCATCGGTAGTGAGTAATTCCTTCGTAGGCTTGCTGGTAGGTGAGGAGTTGGATGAGATTCTTCATGTAATCGAGTTAGTTTTGTTAGGGCTTGATCCCTAGTATCCACTATGTTCTGAGATTGATGTTGTTATGACTTTGCCATGCTTAATGCTTGTCACTAGGGCCCGAGTGCCATGATTTCAGATCAGAACCATTTATGTTTTCGCCATTATATCTATGTTCTAGATCCGATCTTGCAAGTCATATTCACCTATTACGTGTTATGATCCGTAAACCCCAATGTGATAAAAATTGGGATACTTTCCGGTGATGACCGTAGTTTGAGGAGTTCATGTATTCACTATGTGTTAATGCTTTGTTCCGGTTCTCTATTAAAAGGAGGCCTTAATATCCCTTAGTTTCCTTATGGACCCCTCTACCACGGGAGGGTAGGACAAAAGATGTCATGCAAGTTCTTTTCATAAGCACATATGACTATTTACGGAATACATGCCTACATTATATTTTTGAACTGGAGCTAGTTTTGTATCGCCCTAGGTTATGACTGTTATATGATGAATATCATCCAACGAATTCACCGATCCAATGCCTACGAATTTTCCACTTATTGTTCTTGCTAAGTTACTACTGCTGTTGTTACTGTTACGCTTGCTACAAAATCATTGCTATCACTGTTACCGTTACTACTACTGTTACCACTGCTATCAAAACTATCATATTACTGTCCTACTGATTACTTTGCTGCAGATATTTAATCTCCAGATGTGGTTGAATTGACAACTCAACTGCTAATACTTACAAATATTCTTTGGCTCCCCTTGTGTCGAATCTATGAATTTGGGTTGAATACTCTACCCTCGAAAACTGTTGCGATCCCCTATACTTGTGGGTTATAAAGACCCTTTTGTGGCGCCGTTGCCGGGGAGCATAGCTATATTTGTTGAGTCACTTGGGATTATTATCTATTTATCACTATGAAGAATCTGAAGGAGACAAAAACCAAGATTGTTCCCTCTAGGACGAGGGGAGGTAAGGAACTGCCATCACACTCTGCACTTGATTCACCTTCTATTTTGAGTAGACTTGCGACACCACCACATGTTATTAATCCTGATATGTCGCAAGTTATTGATGATGCTACTTCTGCTATGAATGTTACTCATGATGATGCTAGTACTATGCTTGATGATAATGTGCCACTAGGTGAATTTCTCGATGAACAAATTGCTAGCGCTAAAGATATTGAGAATGTTGAAACTGATGAAATTATCGAAACTGATGAAGTACTTGAAACTAAAAATCTTGAAACACCTATTAGACCTAGCTCTCCTAGATATGAATTACCTAAGGTACCTGAAGGTTATGTTATGGATGAGGAGACAGCTAGAGATTTTCTTGCTTGCAATGATAGAGATGATCTTAAGAAATTACTATACAAACTGAAATAGAAATCTTTCAATGCTAGAATGAAATGTGATGCCAAGTTTGCTACTTCACCTATCTTTGTTACCGATAAGGATTATGAATTCTCTGTCGACCCAGAGTTAATTACTTAGGTTGAATCTAATCCTTTCCATGGCTATGAAACCGAAACTGTTGTGGCACATCTTACTAAATTAAATGATATAGCCACCCTATTTGCTCATGATGAGAAGATTCGCTACTATTATATCCTAAATTTATTTCCGTTCTCATTAAAGGGTGATGCTAAGATATGGTACAGTACTCTTGCTCCTGGTTGTGTGCATAGTCCCCAGGATATGATTTACTACTTCTCTGAAAAATATTTTCCTACTCATAAGAAACAAGCTGCTTTACAGGAAATATTTAATTTTGTGCAAATTGAAGAAAAGAGTCTCCCACAAGCTTGGGGGAGGCTTCTCCAATTGCTTAATGCTTTGCCTGATCATCCTCTTAAGAAAAATGAAATACTTGATATCTTCTATAATGGACTAACCGATGCTTCTAGGGACTTCCTAGATAGTTGTGCTGGTTGTGTTTTCAGGGAACGAACTGTTGAACAAGCTGAGGAATTATTGAATAATATATTGAAAAATTATGATGATTGGACTCTTCCTGAACCACCGCCTAAACCCCACTCCAAAGAAGAGGGGTATTTTATATCTCAGTCCTGAAGATATGCAGGAGGCAAAGAAAAGCTTGAAGACAAAAGGTATTAAAGCAGAGGATGTTAAAAATTTACCTCCTATTGAAGAAATACATGGACTTGACACACCACCACCAAAGGTGGTAGAGGTAAACTACTTAATGAAATTTGATGAATGTGACTGATAACCCACAAGTATAGGGGATCGTTTGTAGCCTTCTTCGATAAATAAGAGTGTCGAACCCAACGAGGAGCTAAAGGCAGAACAAATATTCCCTTAAGTTCTATCGACCACCGATACAACTCTACGCACACTTGACGTTTGCTTTACCTAAAACAAGTATGAAACTATTTTGCAAGAATAAAACTACGAGTACTTTGCGAGAATAAAACTATGAATAAATTGCAAGGTAATAAAAGTAGATAGCTTTTGTCAACAAGAAAGTCATTTCTCCCTAGGCAATCGATAACAAGTACCGGTAATCGTTCTTGCAATTTTACATGAGGGAGAGGCATGAGCTAGCATACTTTCTCTACTTGGATCATATGCACTTATGATTGGAACTCTAGCAAGCATCCGCAATGTCTAAAGATCATTAAGGTCGTGAAACCCAACCATAGCATTAAGTATCAAGTCCTCTTTACTCGCATACGTCATAACCCACTTATCCGCGTTTAGGCTGCTGTCACCCCCGCAACACCGACAATAAGCAAACCATGAACATATTGCAACACCCAACAGCGGGGGCCCCTCCGTTTGCGCGAAACAAAGGGCACCGTAGGACAGCACCATAAATAAAATATACAATCATACCAACCAAGACCACGATTAACCCATAGGACAAAACGGATCTACTCAAACATCATAGGATAACCATAGATTATTGGGAAATAATATATGGAGTTGAGCACCATGTTTAAGTAGAGATTACAGTGGGGAGAAGAGGTGTTACACCACTGCATAGAGGGGGAGAAAGTTGGTGTTGACGGTAGCAAGATTGTTGATGTAGATTGCCGTCACGATCCTAGCCCCGGTGGCACTCCGGCACCACCGGGAGAGAGGGGGAGAGAGCCCCCCTCCTTCTTCTTCCTTGGCCTCCCCCCTAGATGGGAGGAGAGTTCCCCCTCTGGTCCATGGCCTCCATGGCGGTGAAGGGGTGGGAGCCCCTCCGAGATTGGATCTGTCTCACTGTTCCCTTCTGTTTCGCGTTCCCCAGATCTGGCCCTTCATGATTTCTTAAATTCCCGGAGATCCGTAACTTCGATTGCGCTGAAATTTTTATATGATTTTTTCCATAAATTATCTTTCTTGCGCCATAAGAAGGGCCCCAAACGACTTTCGAGGAGGGCATAAGACACCTAGGTGCGCCAGGGGGTAACCAGCGCGCCCTGGTGGGTTGTGGTCACTGTGGGCCCCCGTTTGCGTTGATTCCAAGTCCCAAAAATCACATATATTCCAAAATAATTCTCCGTAAATTTTTATCGGGTTTGGACTTCATTTGATATGGATTTTCTGCGAAACAAAAAACATGCAACAAACAGGAACTGGCACTAGGCACTGGATCAATAGGTTAGTCCAATAAATCATATAAAATGTTGCCAAAAATATGTGAAAGTTGTATAATATTGGCATGAAACAATCAAAAATTATAGATACGACGGAGACTGATCGGCATCTGACTCATCCATTTTGCATCATGCTTTTATATCAATATTTTTTGCATTATGGGCTGTTATTACACATTATGGCACAATACTTAAGCCTTTTCTCTCTTATTTTACAAGGTTTACATGAAGAGGGAGAATGCCGGCAGCTGGAATTCTGGGCTGGAAAAGGAGCAAATATTAGAGACCTATTCTGCACAACTCCAAAAGTCCTGAAACTTCACGGAGAGTCATTCTGGATTTAATAAAAAATATTGGGCGAACAAAGTACCAGAGGGGGGCCACCTGCCATCCACAAGGGTGGAGGGCGCGCCCTACCCCCTGGGCACGCCCCCCGACCTTGTGGGCCACCTGGCAGGCCCCTGATGCCCATCTTCTGCTATATGGTGTCTTTTACCCTGGAAAAAATGAAAAGGAAGCTTTTGGGATGAAGCGCCGCCGTCTCGAGGCGAAACTTGGGCAGAACCAATCTAGGGCTCCGGTGGAGCGGTTCTGCCGGGGAAACTTCCCTCTTTCCTCTAGTGGTGTTTCTCCATCAACATCTTCACCAGCACCATCTCCTCTCAAACCCTAGTTCATCTCTTGTATCCGATCTCTGTCTCAAAACCTCAGATTGGTGCCTGTGGGTTGCTAGTAGTGTTGATTACTCCTTGTAGTTGATGCTAGTTGGTTTATTCGGTGGAAGATCATATGTTCAGATCCTTAATGATAATTAATACTCCTCTGATTATGAACATGAATATGCTTTGTGAGTAGTTACGTTCGTTCCTAAGGACATGGGAGAAGTCTTGTTATAAGTAATCATGTGAATTTGGTATTCGTTCGATATTTTGATGAGATGTATGTTGTCTTTCCTCTAGTGGTGTTTTGTGAACGTCGACTACATGACACTTCACCATGATTTGGGCCTAGGGGAAGGCATTGGGAAGTAATAAGTAGATGATGGGTTGCTAGAGTGACAAAAGCTTAAACCCTAGTTTATGTGTTGCTTCGTAAGGGGCTGATTTGGATCCATATGTTTCATGCTATGGTTAGATTTATCTTAATTCTTCTTTCGTTGTTGCGGATGCTTGCAAGAGGGGTTAATCATAAGTGGGAGGCTTGTCCAAGGAAGGGCAGTACCCAAGCACCGGTCCACCCACATATCAAATTATCAAAGTAACGAACGTGAATCATATGAGCATGATGAAAACTAATTTGACAACAATTCCCATGTGTCCTCGGGAGCGCTTTGCTTTATATAAGAGTTCGTCCAGGCTTGTCCTTTGCTACAAAAAGGATTGGGCCACCTTGCTGCACCTTGTTTACTTTTGTTACTTATTACCCGTTACAAATTATCTTATCACACAACTATCTGTTACCGATAATTTCAGTGCTTGCAGAGAATACCTTGCTGAAAACCGCTTGTCATTTCCTTCTGCTCCTCGTTGGGTTCGACACTCTTACTTATCGAAAGGACTACGATAGATCCCCTATACTTGTGGGTCATCAAGACTCTTTTCTGGCGCCGTTGCCGGGGAGTGAAGCGCCTTTGGTAAGTGGAATTTGGTAAGGAAACATTTATATAGTGTGCTGAAATTTACTGTCACTTGTTACTATGGAAGATAATCCTTTGAGGGGTTTGTTCGGGGCATCTTCACCTCGACCGAAACCACAATTAGTTGCTTCTCAACTTACTGCACCTACTGAAAATATTTATTATGAAATTCCTTCGGGTATGATAGAGAAACTGCTAGCTCATCCTTACACAGGACATGGAACATTACATCCTGACATGCATCTAATCTATGTGGATGAAGTTTGTGGATTATTTAAGCTTGCTGGTTTGCCCGAGGATGAAGTCAAGAAGAAGGTCTTCCCTTTATCTTTGAAGGAGAAGGCATTGACATGGTATAGGCTATGTGATGATATTGGATCATGGAACTACAACCGATTGAAATTGGAATTTCATCAGAAGTTTTAACCTATGCATCTGGTTCATCGTGATCCGAATTATATATATAATTTTTGGCCTCGTGAAGGAGAAAGTATCGCTCAAGCTTGGGGGAGGCTTAAGTCAATGTTATATTCATTCCCCAATCATGAGCTCCCAATAGAAATTATTATTCAAAACTTTTATGCTCGGCTTTCTCATAATGATCGATCCATGCTCGATACTTCTTGTACTGGTTCTTATATGAAGAAGGATATTGAATTCAAATGGGATTTATTGGAAATAATTAAATGCAACTCTAAAGATTTGGACCTCGACGAAGGTAAGGAGTCAGGTATAAACCTTAAGTTTGATTGTGTTAAATCTTTTATGGATACCGATGCTTTTCGTGATTTTAGCACTAAATATGGACTTGACTCTGAGATAGTAGCTTCTTTCTGTGAATCTTTTGCTACTCATGTTGATCTCCCTCGGGAGAAGTGGTTTAAATATCATCCTCCCATTGAAGTTAAAATAGTAGAACCTATTAAAGTTGAAGAAGAAACTATTACTTATAATGTTGATCCTATTGTTCCTACTGTTTATATTGAGAAACCACCTTTTCTTGTTAGAATAAAGGATCATGCTAAAGCTTCAACTGTGGTTCGTAAGAGTTATACTAGAACACCTACACCCCCTGAACAAATTAAAGTTGAACCTAGTATTGCTATGGTTAAAGATCTCTTGGTTGATAATATTGATGGGCATGTTATTTATTTCTGTGATGAAGCTGCTAGAATTGCTAAACCCAATGGTAAAGATAAACATAGACCCGTTGTTGGCATGCCTGTTGTTTTAGTTAAAATAGGAGATCATTGTTATCATGGCTTATGTGATATGGGTGCTAGTGTGAGTGCAATTCCTTTTTCCTTATATAAAGAAATTATGGATGATATTGCACCTGCTGAGATAGAAGATATTGATGTTACTATTAAGCTTGCCAATAGAGATACTATTTCACCAATTGGGATTGTTAGAGATGTTGAAGTCTTGTGTGGGAAGATAAAATATCCTGCTGATTTTCTTGTTCTTGCTTCCCCACAAGATGACTTTTGTCCCATTATATTTGGTAGACCCTTCTTGAATACTGTTAATGCTAAGAAAGATTGCGAGAAAGATATTGTTACTGTTGGTTTAGGGGATATGTCTCATGATTTTAATTTCTCTAAATTCTATAGACTACCTCATGATAAAGAATTGCCTAGTAAGGATGAAATTATTGGTCTTGCTTCTATTGCCGTGCCTCCTACTGATCCTTTAGAACAATATTTGCTAGACCATGAAAATGATTTGTCTATGAATGAAAGAAGGGAAATAGATGAGATATTCTTTAAGCAAGGGCCTATTTTGAAACACAATTTGCCTGTTGAAATCCTTGGGGATCCTCCTCCACCCAAGGGAGATCCCGTGTTTGAGCTTAAACAATTACCTGATACTTTGAAATATGCTTATCTTGATGAAAAGAAGATATATCCTGTTATTATTAGTGCTAACCTTTCAGAGCATGAAGAAAAGAGATTATTGAAAACTCTGAAGAAGCACCATGCTGCTTTTGGATATACTCTTGATGATCTTAAGGGCATTAGTCCCACTCTATGCCAGCACAAAATTAAATTGGAGAAAGATGCTAAACCAGTTGTTGATCACCAACGACGGTTAAATCCTAAGATGAAAGAAGTAGTAAGAAATGAAATAATAAAGCTTTTGGAAGCAGGTACAATTTATCCTATTGCTGATAGTCAGTGGGTAAGTCATGTTCATTGTGTCCCTAAGAAGGGAGGTATTACTGTTGTTCCTAATGATAAGAATGAATTGATCCCACAAAGAATTGTTACAGGTTATAGAATGGTAATTGATTTTCACAAATTAAATAAAGCTACTAGAAAAGATCATTACCCTCTACCTTTTATTGATCAAATGCTAGAAAGATTATCCAAACATACACATTTTTGCTTTCTAGATGGTTATTCTGGTTTTTCTCAAATACCTGTGTCAAAGGATGATCAGGAAAAGACCACTTTTACTTGCCCTTTTGGTACCTTTGCTTATAGACGTATGCCTTTTGGTTTATGCAATGCACCTGCTACCTTTCAAAGATGTATGACTGCTATATTCTCTGATTTTTGTGAAAAGATTGTTGAGGTTTTCATGGATGATTTCTCCGTTTACGGAACTTCTTTTGATGATTGCTTAAGCAACCTTGATCGAGTTTTGTAGAGATGTGAAGAAACTAATCTTGTCTTGAATTGGGAGAAGTGCCACTTTATGGTTAATGAAGGTATTGTCTTGGGGCATAAAATTTCTGAAAGAGGTATTGAAGTTGACAAAGCTAAAGTAGATGCTATTGAAAAGATGCCGTGTCCTAAAGATATCAAAGGTATAAGAAGTTTCCTTGGTCATGCTGGTTTCTATAGGAGGTTTATTAATGACTTCTCTAAAATTTCTAGGCCTCTCACAAATCTCTTGCAAAAAGATGTTCCTTTTGTTTTTTATGATGATTGTGTAGAAGCATTTGAAATACTTAAAAAAGCCTTAATCTCTGCACCTATTGTTCAGCCACCTGATTGGAATTTACCCTTTGAAATTATGTGTGATGCTAGTGATTATGCTGTTGGTGCTGTTCTAGGACAAAGAGTTGATAAGAAATTCAATGTTATTCAGTATGCTAGTAAAACTCTAGACAGTTCCCAGAGAAATTATGCTACTACTGAAAAAGAATTTTTAGCAGTTGTCTTTGCTTGTGATAAGTTCACACCTTATATTGTTGATTCCAAAGTAACTGTACACACTAATCATGTTGCTATTAAATATCTTATGGAAAAAAAAGATGCTAAACCTAGACTTATTAGATGGGTTCTCTTGCTACAAGAATTTGATTTGCATATTATTGATAGAAAAGGAGCTGAGAACCCCATTGAAGACAACTTGTCTAGGATAGAAAATGTTCTTGATGACCCACTACCTATTGATGATAGCTTTCCTGATGAACAATTAGCTGTCATAAATGCTTCTCGTAATACTCCATGGTATGTTGATTATGCTAATTGCAATGTTGCTAAATTTATACCACCTAGTTTCACATACCAGCAAAAGAAAACATTTTTCTATGATTTAAGACATTACTTTTGGGATGACCCAAACCTTTATAAAGAAGGAGTAGATGGTGTTATTAGAGGTTGTGTACCTGAGCATGAACAGGAACAAATCCTACGCAAGTGCCACTCCGAGTCTTACGGAGGACACGACGCTGGAGATAGAACTGCACACAATGTATTGCAATCTGGTTTTTATTGGCCTACTCTCTTCAAGGATGCTCGTAAGTTTGTCTTGTCTTGTGATGAATGCCAGAGAATTGGTAATATTAGTAGACGTCAGGAAATGGCTATGAAGTATTCACTTGTTATTGAACCATTTGATGTTTGGGGCTTTGATTATACGGGACCTTTTCCTTCCTCTAATGGGTATACACATATTTTAGTTGCTGTTGATTACGTTACTAAGTGGGTAGAAGCTATTCCAACTAGTAGTGCTGATCATAACACTTATATTAAGATGCTTAAAGAAGTTATTTTTCCGAGGTTTGGAGTCCCTAGATATTTAATGACTGATGGTGGTTCACATTTTATTCATGGTGCTTTCCGTAAAATGCTTGCTAAGTATGATGTTAACCATAGAATTGCATCTCCATATCATCCTCAGTCTAGTGGTCAAGTAGAATTGAGCAATAGAGAGATTAAATTGATTTTGCAAAAGACTGTTAATAGATCTAGAAAGAATTGGTCTAAGAAACTTGATGATGCATTATGGGCTTATAGAACTGCTTATAAAAACCCTATGGGTATGTCTCCATATAAAATGGTTTATGGAAAGGCTTGTCACTTACCTCTCAAATTAGAACATAAAGCTTATTGGGCAATTAAAGAGCTCAACTGTGATTTCAAACTTGCCGGTGAGAAGAGGTTATTTGACATAAGCTCGCTTGATGAATGGAGAACCCAAGCCTATGAGAATGCCAAGTTGTTTAAAGAAAAAGTTAAAAGATGGCATGACAAAAGGATACAAAAGCGTGAGTTTAATATAGGTGATCATGTTTTGCTATACAACTCTCGTTTAAGATTTTTTGTAGGAAAGCTTCTCTCTAAATGGGAAGGTCCTTACATTATCGAGGAGGTCTATCATTCCGGTGCCATAAAAATCAACAACGCCGAAGGCACAAATCCAAAGGTGGTAAACGGTCAAAGAATCAAACATTATATCTCAGGTACTCCCATAAATGTTGAGACCAATATTATTGACACCATAACACCGGAGGAGTACACAAGGGACACTTTCCAGAACGTTTCAGACTCCGAAAAGGAATAGGTATGTGGTACGGTAAGTAAACCGACTCCAAAACATTTCCAATGATAATTTTTCTCTGTTTTGGAATATTTAAAAAATTAGGAAAACTAAAAGTAGTCCGAAAGAGACACGAGGCATCCACAAGGGTGGAGGGCACGACCCCCCGACCTTGTGGCCACCTCGTGTGCCCTCCGGACTCCGTTTTCTTGCATAATACTTCTTTTGGTTGGTAAAAATTCATTATATAATCTCCCGAAGGTTTTGACCACCGTACCACGACAAAATCTTCTGTTTTTGTTTTGAGCTATTTCAGCAGCAGATTTAGAGCAAGATGTCTTCGCAAGAGTCGGCCGGGGAGAGTCGTGTATCTCACCCGACACCGGGCCCAAGAGCATACAGCGAAGCTGACCACTTTGGGCAATCAACGGAGGAAGAGAATCACATCCTAAGGGGCATCATCACCAAGAATATCACATCACCACCTCCGAAGAAAGAGACATAAATACATGGGTATGGGCACTCCCCTTGGCAACTGCCAAGCTTGGGGGAGGCGCCCCGGTATCATATCACCATCACATCTTTATCTTTATCGTTTTTCTTAGTTCGATCCTTTTGGTTATATCTTGATCTAGTAGAATAAAGTTTTAGTATGATCTAGCTTTGAGTTTTGCTTTATGTTCCCTCTATGTAATCGAGTCCGTGAGCTATATATAATAAAAAGTAGTTTGGAGTTGAGGGATTTGCTTTGTTGCTATGATCTTGAGGGAATAAAAATAAGAGAAAGAATAAACAGAAATAAAAAGATCATATATTGATCCTATGGAGAGTAATGACTTCACATATAAAGAGTATGATGAATAAAATTTGTTGGGAGTTGACAAACATAGTTTTGGTCATTGTTGCAATTAATAGGAAGTAATAAAGAAAGAGAGGCTTTACATATAAATATACTATCTTGGACATCTTTTGTAATTGTGAGCACTCATTAAAATATGACATGCTAAAAAGTTGATGTTGGACAAGGAAGACAACATAATGGATTATGTTTTCTTATATCAGAATAGAAGTTATGTTGTCATGGATCCTCCAACATGTTGAGCTTGCCTTTCCCTCTCATGCTAGCCAAATTCTTTGCACCAAGTAGAGATACTACTTGTGCTTCCAAACATCCTTGAACCCAGTTTTGCCATGAGAGTCCACCATACCTACCTATGGATTGAGTAAGATCCTTCAAGTAAGTTGTCATCGGTGCAAGCAATAAAAATTGCTCTCTAAATATGTATGATCTATTAGTGTGAAGAAAATAAGCTTTATACGAACTTGTGATATGGAAGAAATAAAAGCGACGGACTGCATAATAAAGTTCTTTATCACAAGCGGCAATATAAAGTGACGTTCTTTTGCATTAAGATTTTGTGCATCCAACCATAAAAGTGCATGACAACCTCTGCTTCCCTCTGCGAAGGGCCTATCTTTTATCTTCTACCCAGATACAAGAGTCATGGTGATCTTCACCTTTACTTTTTTACACTTTTTCCTTTGGCAAGCACTATGTGTTGGAGAAAGATCCAGATATATATATCCACTCGGATGTAGGTCATCATAAAGTATTATTGTTGACATTACCCTTGAGGTAAAAGGTTGGGAGGCGAAACTATAAGCCCCTATCTTTCTCTGTGTCCGATGGAAGCTTTGAACCCATAAGTAACGCGTGAGTGTTAGCAATTGTGAAAGACTAAATGATAGTTGAGTGTGTGGACTTGCTGAAAAGCTCTTATATTGAATCTTTCCGACGTTATGATAAATTGCAATTGTTCAATGACTAGGATCATAGTTTGTTAGTTTTCTATGAAGTTTTTGATTCATACTTTACCTTGTGAATGAATTGTTACTTTAGCATAAGAAGTTATATGACAATATATGTTGCTGTTCTATAGATGATGATGATGCCCTCATGTCCGTATTTTATTTTATTGACACCTCTATCTCTAAACATGTGGACATATTTTTCGATATCGGCTTTCGCTTGAGGACAAGCGAGGTCTAAGCTTGGGGGAGTTGATACATCCATTTTGCATCATGCTTTTATATCAATATTTATTGCATTATGGGCTGTTATTACACATTATGGCACAATACTTATGCCTTTTCTCTCTTATTTTACAAGGTTTACATCAAGAGGGAGAATGCCGGCATCTGGAATTCTGGGCTGGAAAAGGAGAAAATATTAGAGACTTATTCTGCACAACTCCAAAAGTCCTGAAACTTTATGGAGAGTCATTCTGGATTTAATAAAAAATATTGGGCGAAGAAAGTACCAGAGGGGGGCCACCTGCCATCCACAAGGGTGGAGGGCGCGCCCCCTACCTTGTGGGCCACCTGGCAGGCCCCCGATGCCCATCTTCTGCTATATGGTGTCTTTTACCCTAGAAAAAATCATAAGGAAGCTTTCGGGACGAAGCGCCGCCGTCTTGAGGCGGAACATGGGCAGAATCAATCTAGGGCTCCGGCGGAGCTGTTCTGCCGGGGAAACTTCCCTCTGGGAGGGGGAAATCATCACCATCGTCATCACCAACGATCCTCTCATCGAGAGGGGGTGAATCTCCATCAACATCTTCACCAGCACCATCTCCTCTCAAACCCTAGTTCATCTCTTGTATCCAATCTCTGTCTCAAAACCTCAGATTGGTACCTGTGGGTTGCTAGTAGTGTTGATTACTCCTTGTAGTTGATGCTAGTTGGTTTATTCGGTGGAAGATCATATGTTTAGATCCTTAATGATAATTAATACTCCTCTGATTATGAACATGAATATGCTTTGTGAGTAGTTACGTTCGTTCCTGAGGACATGGGAGAAGTCTTGTTATAAGTAATCATGTGAATTTGGTATTCGTTCGATATTTTGATGAGATGTATGTTGTCTTTCCTCTAGTGGTGTTATGTGAACGTCGACTACATGATACTTCACCATGATTTGGGCCTAGGGGAAGGCATTGGGAAGTAATAAGTAGATGATGGGTTACTAGAGTGACAGAAGCTTAAACCCTAGTTTATGCGTTGCTTTGTAAGGGGCTGATTTGGATCCATATGTTTCATGCTATGGTTAGATTTATCTTAATTCTTCTTTCGTAGTTGTGGATGCTTGTGAGAGGGGTTAATCATAAGTGGGAGGCTTGTCCAAGGAAGGGCAGCACCCAAGCACCGGTCCACCCACATATCAAATTATAAAAGTAACGAACACGAATCATATGAGCATGATGAATACTATTTTGACAACAATTCCCATGTGTCCTCGGGAGCGCTTTGGTTTATATAAGAGTTCGTCCAGGCTTGTCCTTTGCTACAAAAAGGATTGGGCCACCATGCTGCACCTTGTTTACTTCTGTTACTTATTACCCATTACGAATTATCTTATCACACAACTATCTATTACCGATAATTTCAGTGCTTGCAGAGAATACCTTGCTGAAAACCGCTTGTCATTTCCTTCTGCTCCTCGTTGGGTTCGACACTCTTACTTATCGAAAGGACTATGATAGATCCCCTATACTTGTCAGTCATTACATCTCCAAGCTTATTTCCTGCTCGTCCTCGAGTAGGTAAATGATAAAAAAGATAATTTTTGATGTGGAATGCTACCTAGCATAAACTTGATCATATATCTAATCATGGCATGAATATTAAGACATAAGTGATTCAAATTAATAATCTATAATTTGACATAAAGACATCAATACTCAGGCATCCCAACAAACAATCATGTCTTTCAAAATATCAACGCTAAAGAAAGCTATCCCTACAAAATCATATAGTCTTGTCATGCTCTGTCTTCTTAACACAAAGTATTTATCATGCACAACCCCGATGACAAGCCGAGCAATTGGTTCATACTTTTTAACGCGCTTCAGCTTTTTGAACCCTCACGCAATACATGAGCGCAAGCCATGGATATAGCACTACGGGTGGAATAGAGTATGATGATGGGGGTAAATATAGAGAAGACAAAAAAGTAAGAAAGTCTCACATCGACGCGGTTAACCAACGGGCTATGGAGATGCCCATCAATTGATATCAACGTGAGGAGTAGGGATTGCCATGCAACGAATGCACTAAGAGCTATAAGTGTATGAAAGCTCAATATGAAAACTAAGTGGGTGTGCATCTAATCCAATAATGAAAAATTCCCACTAGTATATGAAAATGACAACATAGGAGACTCTCCGTATGAAAAACATGGTGCTAATTTGAAGCACAAGTGTGGAACTAGCATGCCCCTTCTCTCTTTGTTTGTTTTTTCTTTTCTTTTCTTTCCCTTTTTTTTTCTTTTTTTCCTTTTTCTTTTTTTTTCTATATTTTTTTCTCTCATTGTCCGGAGTCTCATCCCGACTTGTGGGGGAATCATAGTCTCCATCATCCTTTCCTCACTGGGACATGCTCTTATAATGAAAATTGATGATCATCACACTTCTATTTACTTACAACTCAAAATTACAACTCGATACCTATAACAAAATATGACTCTATATGGATGCCTCTGGCAGTGTACCAAGATGTGCAATGATCTAGCGCAACATGTATGAAAAATGATAAACGGTGGCTGAGCCACAAATACTATGTCAACTATATGATCATGCAAAGCAATATGACAATGAATGCTCAAGTCATCAAACGGAAGCGGTGGAAGTTACATGGCAATATATCTCGGAATGGCTATGGAAAGGCCATAATAGGTAGGTATGGTGGCTGTTTTGAGGAAGATATAATAAAGCTTATGTGTGATAGAGCGTATCATATCATGGGGTTTGGATGCACCGGTGAAGTTTGCACTGACTCTCGAGGTGAGAAAGGGCAATGCACGGTACCGTAGAGGCTAGCAAATTGCGGAAAGGTAAGAGTGCGTATAATCCATGGACTCACATTAGTCATAAAGAACTCGTATAGTTATTGCAAAAGTTTATTAGCCCTTGAAGCAAAGTACTACTACGCATGCCCCTAGGGGGATAGATTGGTAGGAAAAGACCATCGCTCGTCCCCGACCGCCACTCATAAGGAAGACAATCAATAATAAATCATGCTCCAACTTCATAGCATAACGAGAGACTATACGTGCATGCTTCGGGAATCACAAACCTTAACACCAATATTCTTACTAACCACAACCGTTTACTAGTACCTCCCACATATTCTATCTCTATATCGCAAAACTATTGCAAGGAATCAAACATATCATATTCAGTGATCCATAAGTTTTATGTAGGATTTTATGACTAACCATGCAATTGACCAATTCCTTTTGACTCTCTAAATAGATATAAGTGAAGCATGAGAGTTTAATTCTTTCTATAAAATCCATTCTCTAACAAGTATAAGTGAAGCAAAAGAGCATTCTACAAATAAAGGTTTTCTATGTGAAGAGAAACAGGCAATCCAAACTTCAAATGATATAAGTGAAGCACATGAAGCATTCTATAAAGCCACACTCAAAAGATATAAGTGAAGTGCAATGAGCATTCTATAAATCAACCATGGACTATCTCATACTAGCATGGTGCATAAAAGAAAAGTAAAAACTAAGCACAAAAGACACTCCAAGATTAACGTATATCACGTGAACAAAATGAAGACGAAAACATACCGATACTTGTTGAAGAAAGATGGGATGCCTTCCGGGGCATCCCCAAGCTTAGACGCTTGGTTCTCCTTGAATATTTAGTTGGGGTGCCTTGGGCATCCCCAAGCTTGAGCTCTTGCCTCTCCTCCTTCTTCTCATATCGGGACCTCCTCGATCTTTGAACACTTCATCCACACAAAACTCAACAGAAACCTCGGTAAGATCCGTTAGTATAATAATGCAAATCACTACTCTAAGTACTGTTGCAAACCAATTCATATTTTGTTGTTGCATTGTAGCTACTGTATTATAACTTTTCCATGGCTTATACCACCGAAAAAATTCGATAGTTTCATCAAAACAAGCAAAACAATGCATCAAAAACAGAATCTGTCTTAAAAAGGACAGTCTGTAGCAATCTGAACACCTACCATACTTCTGGTACTCCAAAAATTCTGAAAAATTAGGACAAAATACAAAATTTGTATAGAAAGACTGTGCAAAAAGTTTCAGAAACTTTTGATGTTCCAGTAAAAAAATGTAAAATCGCGCACTACAGCCAAAGTTTCTGTTTTTGCACGGCACATACCAACAAGCAATCTAATCATCCTAAAGGAAAATCTTGGCACATTATTTTTATAATACAATGGATTTGTACAAGGGTATAATTAATTTTTTTGAAAAGTTTCTGTAATTAATATTCACAAAGTTTCCATGGGCATGAACAAAGTTAAAGGCTAGCTCCCACTTTCACAATGCTCGTCCCTCTCACTTTCACTTTTCTTTTTGTGAAGTTTTAAGTTCCCCTCTATATTTTTTTGTTTTTAAACTATATAAAAGCACTCAACAGAAATAAATGACTCTCTAAAATTTCTGGGTTGTCTACCTGGCAGCGCTTTCTTTAAAGCCATTAAGCTAGGCATAAAGTGCTCAAGTAATGAATCCACCCGGATCCCAAGGTATATCAAAGCCAATTTTAATTAACAATGATTTGGCATTTAGTAGTGAGCACAAAGCAACATATATCATGCAATGACAAAGTATAACTCTCTTCATATGCATTGGCATGCCATACAAGAACAATTCATGCACATCAAGTAAAGGCTAATACATAGCATAAGCAGTTTCTTGCAATTTTATCGTGTTGGAAACATAGAGAGGCGGAGATGTAATTCCTCTCTCATAATAATTGCAAGTAGGAGCAGAAAGCACATGCATATTATATTCATCAAAATCATCATGTGCAACAGTAAAAGGCAACCCATTAATGTAATCCTTAATAAGAGCAAACTTCTCCGATATATTGTAGTTTGGAGAATTCAAAAAGATAATAGGACTATCATGTGTGGGTGCAATAGCAACAATTTCATGTTTAACATAAGGAACAATAGCAAGTTCATCTCCATAAGCATAATTCATATTGGCATCATGGCCACAAGCATAGCAAGCATCAAGTTCATCAAAAAGGGATATTTCAAAAGAATCAACTGGATCATAGCAATTATCATAGCATTCATCCTTCGGTAAGCATGAAGGGAAATTAAACAATGTATGAGTTGAATAGTTACTCTCATTAGAAGGTGGGCATGGGTAGCTAATCCGCTCTTCCTCCTTTTGTTCTTCGCTCTCCTCATCATCTTTTTCATCCAATGAGCTCACAGTTTCATCAATTTCTTCTTCCATAGACTCCTGCAAAATATTAGTCTCTTCTTGGACAGCAGAGACTTTCTCAATAAATATATCAATATCAGAATTGTATTTATAATTGTCATAGCAATATTTAAGGATGGCAAAATTTCCAGGTCTATAAACATCATCATCAAAAGCATCATACTTTAAAAACAAAGATTCAATTTCATAAGCACCCTTAAAAGCAACAAATTCTTCTATTCGTTCCACATCATAATAATCATATCTACCATTGGCATAAGAAGCCAAGGTTTCATTATCATTAAATTTGCATGAAAAGGGAAGGTGTGGAGCGTTCATCCTAGAGCAACAAGTATAATCATATCTCTGGCATAAATTCCAAGCATACCAATGCAACATATCAATTTGATCCCATAATAGTTTCCCTTTATGTGTCAAGCGATGCCCTAAAGAATTCACGTTGATCCAATGTTTCTCCCATTATCATATTGAACGAGGTTTTCTCAGGATTATCAAAGTAGTGCATAATATTTTTCACATAACAAGCATCGAGGGTTTTAGGAGGTTCCCCATCTCCATGAGTAGCAAGTACCACTAATTTTTTTGGTATTTCATGTTCCATATCCAACACTAAAGATAGAGAACAACTTAGAACAAGAAATAAAAACTACTTAGTGATAAAGCAAACAAGCACACACGAGAATATTCACCCCACGCTATTGCTCCCCGGCAACGGCGCCAGAAAAAGGTCTTGATAACCCACAAGTATAGGGGATCGTTTGTAGCCTTCTTCGATAAATAAGAGAGTCGAACCCAACGAGGAGCTAAAGGCAGAACAAATATTCCCTCAAGTTCTATCGACCACCGATACAACTCTACGCACACTTGACGCTTGCTTTACCTAAAACAAGTATGAAAGTATTTTGCAAGAATAAAACTATGAGTACTTTGCGAGAATAAAACTACGAATAAACTACTAAAGATCATTAAGGTAGTGAAACCCAACCATAGCATTAAGTATCAAGTCCTCTTTACTCCCATACGTCATAACCCACTTATCCGCGTTTAGGCTGCTGTCACCCCCGCACCACCGACAATAAGCAAACCATGAACATATTGCAACACCCTACAGCGGGGGCCCCTCCATTTGTGCGACACGAAGGGCACCGTAGGATAGCACCATAAATAAAATATACAATCATACCAACCAAGATCACGATTAACGCATAGGACATAATGGATCTACTCAAACATCATAGGATAACCATAGATCATTGGGAAATAATATATAGAGTTGAGTACCATGTTTAAGTAGAGATTACAGAAGGGAGAAGAGGTGTTACACCGCTGCATAGAGGGGAAGAAAGTTGGTGTTGACGGTAGCAAGATTGTTGATGTAGATCGCCGTCACGATCCTAGCCTCGGCGGCACTCCGGCGCCACCGGGAGAGAGGGGGAGAGAGCCCCCCTCCTTCTTCTTCTTCCTTGGCCTCCCCCCTAGATGGAAGGAGAGTTACCCATCTGGTCCATGGCCTCCATGGCGGTGGAGGGGCGGGAGCCCCTCCGAGATTGGATCTGTCTGACTGTTCCCTTCTGTTTCGCGTTCCCCAGATCTGGCCCTTCACGGTTTCTTAAATTCCCGGAGATCCGTAACTCTGATTGCGCTGAAATTTTTACACAATTTTTTTCCATAAATTATCTTTCTTGCGCCATAAGAAGGGCCCCAACCGACTTTTAAGGAGGGCACAAGACACCTGGGTGCGCCAGGGGGTGCCCGGCGCGCCCTAGTGGGTTGTGGTCACTGTGGGCCCCCGTTTGCGTTGATTCCAAGTCCCAAAAATCACATATATTCCAAAATAATTCTCCGTAAAATTTTATCTCGTTTGGACTTGGTTTGATATGGATTTTCTGTGAAACAAAAAACATGCAACAAACAGGAACTGGCATTGGGCACTGGATCAATAGGTTAGTCCAATAAATCATATAAAATGTTGCCAAAAATATGTGAAAGTTGTATAATATTGGCATGAAACAATCAAAAATTATAGATACGATGGAGATGTATCAGTGACATCCCTTACAATAAACATCCTAGTCAATGCCTTTATGAGTTTGACAATTACATTAGAAAACAAGATCACTTCAATAAAAATGTTATGAAACAATTGAAATATAGCTCTAATATGATTGCTCTCTTGAGTGACTTGTTATTTAGAATTACTAATGATGTAAGAGGTGTAGGAAAAAATGCTTCTATGGTTCAAACTCAACTAGAACAAGTTACTAAATCTCAAAGAGAGTTGCTTAGTGAAATGAATAATAATATAAATGACTTTGCTGTTAGAGTAGCAACTAGAGGAGGTAAAATGACTTAGGAACCTCTTTATCCTGAGGGACACCCTAAAAGAATTGAACAAGACTCTCAAAGAATTATTACTGATGCAACTAGTCCTTATAAATGGAAGAATAAAAATAAAAATGATAGGACTTTGCATACCTCTAGTGAACTTGAAATAGAAAAACCTCCTGATAATAATAATGATGTTTCTATTTCTGATGCTGAAACTCAATCTGGTAATGAACATTCATCTAGTGATAATGAAAACGATAATGATGATGTTCATGAAGACGCTCAACCAGGCAATGATAAACAACCAGATAATGATGTTGAAATAGAACCAGCTGTTGATCTTGATAACCCACAACCTAAAAATAAAAGATATGATAAAAAGGCTTTGTTGCTAGAAAACATGGAAGAGAAAGAGAACCATGGGTTCAAAAACCCATGCCCTTTCCACCTAAACCAACTAAGAAAAAAGATGATGAAGAATTTGAACGCTTTGCTGAAATGCTTAGGCCAGTCTTTTTGCGCACTCGCTTGACTGATATTTTAAAAATGGCCCCTTATGCTAAATACATGAAAGACATCATCACTAATAAGAGAAAGATACCGGAAGCTGAAATCTCCACCATGCTTGCTAATTATTCTTTCAAGGATGGAGTACCTTGAAAACTTGGAGATCCAGGAATACCAATTATACCTTGCTCCATCAAAAGAAATTATGTTAAAACTGCTTTGTGTGATCTAGGAGCTGGTGTTAGTGTTATGCCTTTCTCCTTATATAAAAGACTTGATTTGAATAAACTCACACCTACTGAAATATCTTTGCAAATGGCTAACAAATCAACTGCCATACCTATTGGTATTTGTGAGGATGTGCCCATTGTTCTTGCAAATGTTACTATCCTAACTGACTTGGTAGACCCTTTTTGAATACAGCAGGGGCTATTATTGATTGCAATAAAGCAAGGTCACTTTTCATATCAATGGTAATGAGCATACGGTGCACTTTCCGAAGAATCAATTCTGAGTGAATGGTATTAAAGTTATTGAAAAATCTCCGACACTCACTATTGGAAGTTTTCAACTACCTCTACCTACTGCCAAAAAGAAATATGAAATGCTTATTGTTGGGGACATGCATATCCCTGTTGAGGTAACTTAGTGTTTTACAAAAGTTCTTCGGTTTCATGCTAATCGAAGGTGGTTGTTAATAAGACTTTATCAACCTTATTAATGGATCATTTTTTAGAGGTATGAAGTTTATGAATTTAGTAAGCACAACCTTCTGCTCCCAACTTTTGTTTTCTCTTTTTCTTAGTTAAATAAAATAAAATGCCATGTTTTGTCTGTTTTCTGAATTTCCCATGCAATAAAAAATAACCCAAAAATAAAAGTTCACAGAATGCCTTGAAAATTTAATACAATTTTTTCTGAATATTTCTGAATTTTTGGTGCAAGACACCACGCACGCCAGCAACCCTAGGCACGCCATGGTGGGTTGTGGTCCCCACGTGGGTCCCCTCACTTACTTCTTTAGCCCATGTCATCTCCTACCTCCAGAAAAAAATCACCATAGCTCTCTCTCTCTCGTGTTCTTGCTCTCAAACCTACGGATTTCAATATCTTTGCTCGAAGCTCTGTTTTTGAAACTGTTTTGGGGGATTGCTACTTGGTATGTGACTGCTCCGTTGCTCCATTTAGTTTTTGCTTTAGTGGTTTATATTTTGAATAATTAGCTACTCTAGGTGATGTTGTAGATGAGCTTGCATGTTGAATTCTTAGAGTTCTAAGTAGTTTGAATGTTTAATTTGGCGTCTATGCACCCGTATGAGTAGTTGCTATCCATCTTGTTAAGTTTTGTTGACAAAATTTTTCAGAATTTTATCTATAGGAATAAGATGATTTTCTTTAGGAAGTTTGCCTCCAAGAAAAATGCTAAAGGAGTCATTGGGGAATCCTCGGACACTGACCTCAACACTCCGAGAAGGGCGGAGGTGCGGCCGTGCGAATGCCCGCATAATGCCTTCATGGAGGGGGCCGGGGTCCGTCAAGAGTTCGCCCAATTTGTTACTAATGCTGGGCTGACCGACTTCATCGCAGTGGAGTGTGATCAATACCACCTCCTTACAAATTCCTTTGTGCAAAACTTTCATTTTCTGAGTAGGAATAATCCTCCTGAAGTGCAGTTTAATTTATACTCTGAAATCCATCAGATACCACTTACTGATGTTTGCGAGATATGCTTGATCCCTTATGACGGGGAAATAAGAGAGCCTAGACTTGTAGAGTTTGAGAACTTTTATCGTACTCTGTCAGTGGGAGATGAGAGAGGCGTGTCGAGTGTCACCGCCACTAGTTTGCAGTTTCCTTCTATTCATCGCTAAGTGTTTAATTGCTAGAGAGAAGGTCGGTGCACTCAGTGCTCCTGACTTCGCCATTTTACGCCGTGCACTACACAATGATCGCACTTATAGCCTAGGGGCTAATATTGCACGCCGTCTGCACCTTAACAGAAACAAGGGCAAAATTCATGGTGGTATATATGCTACTCGCTTAGCGAGTCACTTTAACGTTCAGATTCGCCAACATGATTATCCTTCGACCCGAGTCTATCTAGATCACCAGGCAATGGTGGATCACCAGTTTACTGATGAGGCTGACTCTCTTCATAATATACATTACAACCTGGTTTTCAGTGTCAATTCTCGCGATATTATTCCGTTGCTTGCACCTGCTTTGTTTGATTCTATTGTCTGGGGCGGATACAGGATCATGACAGCGGACATTGTTACCTACCGGAACGCCCAGGCGGTGGCCGAGTAGGAGCCTCAGGAGTGGGACGCTCAGGTGCCACCGCCACAACACTTCGAAATGGCACTACTGCAGGATGCTGCCAACGCGACACTACAATCAGAGACCCTTCGACGAAACTATGTGCGATGCATTAATCGCAAATGGTGATGTAAAAAAACCATCAAAAAAGATGCAAAACATTTTTTATGGCGGATGCATCAAACATGGTTCAGATTTTAGTTGCGTGTGCGATGCGGGGCATACGGTTCAGTTCAATGAACTGTTTGCGATGAGGCAGAAGAACCGAAACGGGCAGCCAGATGAAGGTGTGTGCGATATACGGCATACAGTTCACTCGGATTAATTGCTTGTGATTAGGCAACACAACAGAAACGGTCAACCAGATCAAGGTGTCTGCAATTGAGGGAATACACTTCAGATGGATGAACTATTTGCGATTAGGCAACACAACAGAAGCGGCCAGCCAGATCAAGGTGTCTGCGATTGACGGCACACACTTCACACGGATGAACTATTTGTGATTAGCCACAACAAACAGAAACAGTTAGACAGATCAACATGTGTGTGCTAGACGGGCACACATTCTAATTAAAAGAAGCGTGCGCGATGGTAATAACAAGTGTGCACGGTTGATGGAACAAGACGTGTGCTGACATCGCCTATTGCGGTGCACCCTGCAAACGCCACGTACGCGGCCGAGAACGCGTGCCCACGTTACGCCGTCCGGGAATAGTGCCGCACTTAGAAATTATGGAACCGTCAATAAATTTTGAGCCCGCGTCCCATCACATTTCAAATTACTACCACGCTATATTTAATTGCAAACTTGTTCACACCAATCAAAACCTAAATGGTTTCTCACTTAGGAGTGTATTAGTACTCAGCTATAAATACTACCTACTCCAAGATGACTGCACATTCCTCCTCAACTCCTCATCCACAAAAACAAACAAGTCATTCATCGTCGTTCCCTTGCGTCTGCCATGGCCCGCATGAGTTCTGGGTCGAGAGATTACTACTAGGAAGAGGCGAGCATGGAAGCGGAAGCACGAGAGATGTCCCGCCTTGCCGCGAAAGCAGCCGACATGTCCCGCCGCGCGGCCGTAGCAGCACAGAGGTCCCGCCGCACCGCCGAAGCAGCATAGAGGTCCCGCCGCGCCGCCGAAGCAGCACCGAGGTCCCGCCGCGCCGTCGATGCAGCAGACTGGTCCGGCCGCGCTGCGGAAGCAGCAGAGATGTCCCGCCGCGCCGCGAATGCAGCACAGTTGTCCTCCTGCGCCGCGGTGGCCTGGGAAAATGTCTCGTGGGCAGGCGAGGACTCTCACAGGTGCATGCGCGCTATGCTCGATGACCTGATGGGTCGGATCTCTGACTGGATGAAGTTGCAGGACAAGATGAATGCCTTGTTTGAAAATGCTACCAGCGTCATCCAGGGACTAGGGGAGGACAATGTTAAGCTCCACACCGAGCACGACCTGCTGAGGGCGAAGATCATCGAAACGACGACGCAGCATGATGAGACCACTGCCGTGTTGAAGAGGACCGGCTTTCTTACGAACGAGAATGCCATGCTTCACATCGAGCGCCAAAGGCTGGTGGAGGAATCCGTGGATGCTCTCAAGCAGCGTCTTGAGGACACGAAAGAGCTCATCACCGCTCGCCGTGAGAACTACTTTCCGCGGCCTGCAGCAACACATCAAGAAAGTAGAGATCAGCGAGCCAGATCGTTGTCTGTGTCTTCCTTCTTCTTTTGCCCTTGTGTATTTCAGGCGTTGCCGCATGTGGCTTTTTTAATTATCTTCCTAAATATGTAAGACAATTATTATCCACTGTCATCATCCTTATATTCATCAGTCTTGCTATAAGTCACAGTCTATGCTATATAGGTTCGTCGGATCTTACATCAAGATCCGTGCAAAACTTTCTTTTTAGATTTTCTTTTTTCTCTCTTAAATCTCATTCGAGGGAGACATAGCCACACCATTAAACAAGGGCTTGAGCGCCATTAATGGAGATGTTAGGAGAGAGGTGGGCGGAGGATAAAGGTCAAAGGGCTCTCCTCCCAATGAGCACACACATGGGTCTGATCGCACGCCTCCCGTACTCAAATAGCTACCCCACACGGCGCCTCCTAGCCAATAAAAAAAGGGGACGCGTGGCGGCACATAAATGGTAAGTAGAACACCCACGGTTTCAATAATACTTGTGTTTCCGATTGTAACGTGACAGCCCTTGTTCCAAAATGACCTTGTTGATTGTTAATGTGTGCACCTTCGCAAATCGGACAAAAAATTTACCACAGCATGTTGGTGCCATGTCATGACACCATGCCTAGTTTCATGGTTTTCAGGCGAGTTTTGGATTTACAGGAATTTTAAAACCAAGTTTCTCGATGTTTCCGGCCGAGCCAAGATGCCCAGATGTTTGAATTCCATTCCCATTTCTTGCATGGGACCTAGAAATTCGCTCAAGTACACATAAATGATTTTCCAACTAACTTTGGCGCATTGGAGCATGTGCTTGTAGTTCAAATTTGAATTATGCATATTAAATGCCTGGAAATTCAATTAATGTATAAAAAAGGCCAAACAAACCTAGAATAATTCCAAAATTTAGCACGACAATCATATAGTTGCATGTTCACTGTAGATAAATGTTCTAGCAATTCAAACACCATCCTTTCCCTCCGTAACACCATTTTGTTTTTCAAAACAGAATGAAAAAATCAGGTATACCACAAACAGTTTACTAGCAAGAATCATGTGGGATGCGATATAAAATATCTTTGCGCACCGTCTTGTCTAGCTTACGCAGGAAGCTTCGTCATCTACAGTCCACCGCCCGAGCTTGAACCACACTTGCGTGCCAGTTTCTCGCGGCACCGATAGAAATTTTTCTGCCACCGTGGAAATATCTATCTCCCCTCCCCCCCAACCCACCAAAAGCCACATTTCCACCGTTCCTCCTTGCTTTCCAAGTTCAAACCTTCACTTCTGCTTACCGCCAGCATCGCCTCCTCGCCGGCGACCCTTCTTCTTGCAGCGCCGCCTCCTTGCCGGCGACCCTTCTTCTTGATGCGCGGCCTTGTCGATATGGTCAGGTAATCCACACCCCACCCACACCATCCTCCTCCTTCCCCGTCCCACATGCCCTGACCGACGGCGCGACACCTTCCGCCGAAATGACTAAGCCCGTCCTCCAATTAAGCGCCGCCCACAGCCATTTTGCACGCAGTATAACGTGGAGCTCAGTAGCATCTGGCAGCGGAGAAGCAAATCACGGACGCACGCGCGGACGAGGTCGCTGTGGCTGCCATGCGTGCTGACTGCCAGATCTTGGAGGTGTACCTCATCTTCGAGGCCACCATCGACACCGCCACACGGTTGTCTACTTTAAAATACAGTTCGTGCTGTTTTCTAGAGGCCACCGCCAGTGCCTTCTAGTGATTTGTCCTCCGTAATGTTAATATGCAATCTGATATTCTGAAATGTAATGTTCAGTTAACAGTTTGGTCCAACAATTGCTACATTTCGTAGTATTGTTCTCAAGCATTCTTGGTTTCGTTAACGGTCTTATCTTCTAGTAGATGTTCTATTCTGCAATGTCGTGCTCTGTTAACTATTTTGGTTCATTTGGTTTGCTGTCCAGTTAACTGTTTGGTTCAATTCTGCAATTTGATTTTCATTTGTTGTGGGTACAATTTTGTATTGTTATGCATGTGAGAAATAAATCGAATTTGGCTGTACTCAATACATATTCTACTGATGGTATGGCAACTCTCAGTTAACCTGATCAAGATCTTCCTTATATGTGTTACAGGGAAACAATGGGAGACACTGCGGTTTACCATTGAGGTTTATTACAATTTGGTCTTGCACATGTAGGTCCTGCTGTCAGAGGCTTAGAGCCACTGTTCGACCCATTTTGCATATGGGGAAATGAGATGTCCATGAATATCAGTCAAGTCAAGAAACTCAGAAAGATTGTTAGGATAAAGAAACTTGTGACGAACTTTTTCTGCCACCGTGAAATGACGAAATTTTTCTGACGACATTTTAGTCAAGTCAAGAAACTCAGAAAGATTGTTACGATAAAGAATGTTAGGCCACCTTGCACAAACGTTTCCACACAAAAAACTGTGTGTGATATACATATGAACGAAAACATTTTTCTGGGATTCACTGTGTGGGATGTACATATGAACGGAAACGATTGGGCTTCGACACCTCACCCGATCGCACACGAGCTCATTTTGCCCCGCGTGTTTGGCCGGAGGGCCTATCCCCTACGGTTTGTGGATCGTGTGGGAAGGACCCCCCCTATCGCACACACTCACTAGGCGATGGTTTAAAACTTCATCGCGAAAAGGGGGTAAAAACCGTTTGTATAGCACGTCTCTACACCAGTGTGGGACCGAATGGCTACTACGAGTGGTGATGACCAAGCTAGGCCAAAAGCCTAAGATTGGGGGAGTACATATTTCCACCGACATTACATTCATGTTCACATATTTCATTCCAGTTGTCGGTGTTCATACTTTTTCATTGTATTATCCATGCTAGATTTATTTTCTCGCTTTCTTCTTGTGTGTTTGAAAAACTTTGAGAAAATCCAAAAAAATGTTTCTTGCTTCTTTTCGGTTTTCTTTCTAGTTTAATTAGTTGTAGTTTTAAAAAGAAAAAAAAAGCCCAAAAAAATTTCTCGGTTATTCTTTTTGCTTGTTGGGAGCTTTCCCATGTAAATAGTTTTTCTTTTTTTTGTTTTTATTTTTCTTTAATTTAATTTCTTCAAGAAAAACTAAAAACTCCAAAAATATTTTAGTGTGTTTCTCTAAAATTCTTTTCTTTTTATTAAGTCATACCAAGGAGAAGACCACGATGAAAATGTTGAGTGGCTCTGATATGCATTGATATTGATCTAACAAAGATCCCTTATTACCTTGTCTTCTCCTTTTGAATAAAATGTTTGCAGATTCCAGCTTAGTCCACGGCACTCTTGCACTATTATTATTTTCATATCATTCGGTCGTGCAAGTGAAAGGCAATGATGACGATATTTGATGAACCATCTGTGGCAGAGAGAAACGGGTATGAACTCAACTTGTTCTGTTTTTGTAAATATGTTTAACCTAGTATCCATGATTCAACATATTATGATCAAACATGTTTGCAATGACAGTTAGAGATTATAGTTTCTCATGCCATGCTTAAGTATCTAGGAGTGGATAATGATTTATCTTGGATGTCAACATGCATTAAAATGATTGTGATGTAGTATGATGATATGGTATCCTCCTTCGAATGTTTCAAGTGGCTTGACTAGGCACATGTTCATGCATGAAGTTGAATCAAAACCAACATAGGCTCTATGATATTTATGTTCATGGTGTTCATATCCTACTCATGCTAGTATTCAATGTTAATCATGCATAACGCATGTTCATGACCGTTTTCGCTCTCTAGCTGGCCGCTTCTCAACCTATTTGCTAGCCTTCACCTGTACTAAGCGGGAATACTGCTTGTGCATCAAAATCCTTAAACCCAAGTTATTCCAGATGAGTCCACCATATCTACCTATATGCGGTATTACCCTGTCGTTCCAAGTAAAATTGCATGTGCCACCTCTAAAATTTCAAATGAACATATGTTTTGTGTGCCTGGACCGCTCATGGAGCGACAGGGGGTTGTCCTTCCATGCTAAGAGGGTTATTCTCATGATGAGTGTTTATTCACTCGTCCTTGCACGAGAGGGGCGGTAATAGGGATGCCCAGTCCCGAATTCAAATATTGCAAATAATTAAACAAAACTCCCCCAGGACTGATGTTGGTATGGACGGTACCCGTGGATTCGGCTAGCCGTGGAGTGTGTTTGTTGGTGGAGGGGGGGTAAACCTTTCTTTTTATCTCTTGGGAACCGCCACTAATGTGTTTAGCATGGAAGATATTGATAACTCTGGGTCGTAACATTGACAGGAAGGGTGTACCTCCCAAAATTACATTTATCTCTGTTTTTAAAACTCCGAGCTCTTGCACCGCTACAAATCCCTGCTTCCCTCTATTCATGGGAAGTTATATGATAAAAGTTGTTTCATAAAGTTTTATGTTAAGGTTCCTTGCTGTTCTAATAATATCCATGATGCTTCTATGTCCGTATTTTATTTTTATCGACACCTCTCTCTCTAAGCATGTGGGCATGTTTTTCAATTTCAGTTTTTCGCTTAAGGGCAAGCGAGGTCTAAGCTTGGGGGAGTTGATACGTCCATTTTGCATCATGTTTTCCTACTATTATTTATAATGTTTTTATACATAATAATGCTTTTTGGAATAATTCTAATGCCTTTCTCTCATAATATGCAAGGTTTACACAAAGAGGGAGAATACTGGCAGCTGGAATTCTGGACCTGAAAAAGCTACGTCAGAGTTACCTATTCTACACATCTCCAAATGAGCTGAAAATTTACGGAGAATTATTTTGCAATATATAAAAAATATTGGAGCAAATAACTATCGGAGGAGGCCCACCAGGTGGGCACAACCAACCTGGGCGCGCCAGGCCCCCCAGGCGCGCCCTGGTGGGTTGTGCCCTCCTCGGCCCACCTCTGGTGCCCATCTTCTTGTATATAGGTCATTTTGACCTAGAAAAAAAATCAGAGGGGGACTTTCGGGACAAAGCGCCGCCGTCTCGAGGTGGAACTTGGGCAGGAGCACTTTTGCCCTCCGGCAGAGCGATTCTGCCGGGGGAACTTCCCTCCCGGAGGGGGAAATCATCGCCATCGTCATCACCAACAATTTTCCCATCTTTGGGAGGGCCATCTCCATCAACATCTTCAACAACACCATCTCCTCTCAAACCCTAGTTCATCTCTTGTGTTCAATCTTTGTACCGGAACCTTAGATTGGTACTTGTGGGTGACTAGTAGTGTTGATTACATCTTGTAGTTGATTACTATATGGTTTATTTGGTGGAAGATTGTATGTTCAGATCCATTATGCTATTTAATATCCCTCTGATCTTGAGCATGATTATCATTAGTGAGTAGTTACTTTTGTTCTTGAGGTCACGGGAGAAGTCATGTTGCAAGTAATCATGTGAACTTGATATGTGTTCGATATTTTGATGATATGTATGTTGTGATTCCCTTAGTGGTGTCATGTGAACATCTACTACATGGCACTTCACCATATTTGGGCCTAAGGGAATGCATTGTGGAATAGTTATTAGATGATGGGTTGCTAGAGTGTGACAGAAGCTTAAACCCTAGCTAGTTTATGCGCTACTTCGTAAGGGACCGATTTGGATCCAAAAGTTTAATGCTATGGTTAGATTTTATCTTAATACTTTTCTCGTGGTTGCGGATGCTTGCGAGGGGGTTAATCATAAGTAGGAGGTTTGTTCATGTAAGAATAGCACCTAAGCACCGGTCCACCCACATATCAAATTATCAAAGTAGCGAACACGAATGGAACCAACATGATGAAAGTGACATGGTGAAATTCCCGTGTACCCTCAAGAACGCTTTGCTTATCGTAAGAGACCATTTTTGCCTGTCCTTTGCCACAAAAGGATTGGGCTACCTTGCTGCATTTTATTTTCTGTTACTGTTACTTGTCTGTTTCAAATTATCTTGATATCAAACTACTTGTTACCAACTATTTCAGTGCTTGCAGAAAATACCTTGCTGAAAACCACTTGTCATTTCCTTCTGCTCCTTGTTGGGTTCGACACTCTTACTTATCGAAAGGACTATGATTGATCCCCTATACTTGTGGGTCATCAAGGCTCTTTTCTGGCACCGTTGCCGGGGAGTGAAGCGCTCTTGGTAAGTGGAAATTGGTAAGGAAAAATTATTATTATGTGCTGAAATTTATTGTCACTTATTACTATGGAGAATCATCCTTTCAGGGGTTTGTTCAGGGTATCTTCACCTCGACTGGAACCACAATTAGTTACCCCTCAACCTACTGCACCTACTGAAAATATTGGTTATGAAATTCCTTCGGGTATGATAGAACAAGTGCTAGCTAATCCTTATGCAAGAGATGGAATTGAATATCCTGATATGCACTTGATATATGTGGATGAAATTTGTGGCTTATTTAAGCTTGCAGGTTTATCCGGAGATGAAGCTAAGAAGAAGGTTTTCCCTTTATCTTTGAAGGGAAAATCATTGACATGGTATAGGCTATGCGATGATATTGGATCTTGGAACTGGAATTGATTGAGATTGGAATTTCACCAAAAAAATTATCCTATGCATCTAGTTCATCATGATTGGAATTATATATATAATTTTTGGCCTCGTGAAGGAGAAAGTTTCGCTCAAGATTTGGGGAGGCATAAGTCAATGTTATATTCATGCCCCAATCATGAGCTCTCTAGACAAATTATCATTCAGAATTTTTATGCTCGGCTTTCTCGTGATGATCAATCCATGCTGGATACTTATTGTACTGGTTCTTTTATGAAGAAGACTATTGAATTTAGGTGGGATCTTTTAGATAGAATTAAATGCAACTCTGAAGATTGGGAACTCGACGAAGTAAAAGAGTCAGGTATTAAGCTTGAATTTGATTGTGTTAAATCTTTTATGAATACCGATGCTTTTCACAAGTTTAGCACTAAATACGGGCTTGACTCTGAGATAGTAGCCTCCTTTTGTGAATCATTTGCTACTCATGTTGATCACCCCAAAGAGAAGTGGTTTAAATATCATCCCCGTATCAAAGAAGAAATTAAAGAACCGATCATAGTTAAAAATAAAACTGTTATTTACAATGTTGATCCAGTTGTGCCTACTGCTTATATTGAAAAACCACCTTTCCCTGTTAGTAAAAAGGAACATGCTAAGGTTTCAACTGTGGTTCGCAAAAGCAATATTAGAGCACCTAAACATGCTGGACAAATTAAAGTTGAACCTAGTGTTGCTATGGTTAAAGATCTCCTGGTAGAAAATATTGATGGGCATGTTATTTATTTCTGTGATGAAGCTGCTAGAATTGCTAAACCTGATGAAAAAGATAAACATAGACCTGTTGTTGGCATGCCTGTTGTCTCAGTTAAAATAGGAGATCATTGTTATCATGGTTTATGTGACTTAGGTGCTAGCGTGAGTGCTATTCCTTTTACCTTATACCAAGAAATTATGAATGACATAGCACCCGCTGAAATAGAAGACATAGATGTCACAATTAAACTTGCTAATAGAGACACCTTCACACCACTTGGGATTGTTAGAGATGTTGAAGTCTTATGTGGGAAATAAAATACCCTACTGGTTTTCACGTTCTTGGTTCCCCACAAGATGACTTTTGTCCCATTATCTTTGGTAGACCTTTCTTGAACACTGTCAATGCTACTATAGATTGTCATAAACAAACTGTCAATGTTCGCTTCGGTGATGAGTCTCATGAATTTAATTTTTCCAAGTTTAATAGACAACCTCATAAGAAAGAATTACCTAGTAAGGATGAAATAATTGGTCTTGCTTCTATTGCTGTGCCTCCTACTGATCCACTAGAACAATATGTGCTAGACCATGAAAATGATATGCATATGCATGAAAGAAATGAGATAGATAAATTTTTCTTTGAACAACGACCTCTTCTCAAATACAATTTGCCGATTGAAACTCTAGGAGGTCCTCCTCCACCTAAAAGTGATCCTGTGTTTGAATTAAAACAATTGCCTGACACTTTCAAATATGCTTATCTCGATGAGAAAAAGATCTATCCTATTATTATTAGTGCTAACCTTTCAAATCATGAAGACGAAAGATTATTAAAAATTCTAAAGAAGCACCATGCTGCTATTGGATATACTCTTGATGATCTTAAGGGCATTAGTCCCACTCTCTCTTAGCACAAGATTAATATGGAACCTGATGCTAAACCTGTTGTTGATCATCAACGATGTTTGAATCCTAAGATGAAAGAAGTGGTAAGAACTAAAATATTAAAGCTTCTGGAAGCAGGTATAATCTATCCCATAACTGATAGTAGATGGGTAAGTCTCATTCATTGTGTCCCTAAGAAGGGAGGTATTACCGTTGTTCCTAATGATAAAAATGAACTTATTCCACAAAGAATTGTTACTGATTATAGAATGGTAATTGATTTTAGAAAATTAAATAAAGCAACTAGAAAAGATCATTACCCTTTGCCTTTTATTGATCAAATGTTAGAAAGACTATCTAAGCACACACACTTTTGTTTTCTTGATGGATATGCTGGTTTTCTCAAATACCTGTTTCACAACCTGATCAAGAGAAAACCACCTTTACTTGCCCATTTGGAACCTATGCTTATAGACGTATGCCTTTTGGTTTATGCAATGCACCTGCTACTTTTCAAATATGTATGACTGCTATATTCTCTAATTTTTGTGAAAAGATTGTTGAGGTTTTCATGGATGATTTCTCAGTTTATGGAACTTCTTTCGATGATTGCTTGAGCAACCTTGATCGAGTTTTGCAGAGATGTGAGCAAACTAATCTTGTCTTGAATCGGGAGAAGTGCCACTTTATGGTTAATGAAGGTATTGTCTTGGGTCATAAAATTTCTGAATGAGGTATTGAGGTGGACCAAGCTAAAGTTGATGCAATTGAGAAAATGCCATGTCCTAAAGATATTAAAGGTATTCGTAGTTTCCTTGGTCATGCTGGTTTCTATAGGAGGTTTATTAAAGACTTCTCTAAAATTTCTAGGCCTCTTACAAATCTTTTACAAAAGGATGTTCCATTTTTTTTTTGATGATGACTGTGTAGAAGCCTTTGAAACACTTAAGAAAGCCTTAACTTCTGCACGTATTGTTCAACCACCTGATTGGAACTTGCCTTTTGAAATTATGTGTGATGCTAGTGATTATGCTGTAGGTGCTGTTCTAGGACAAAGAATTGATAAGAAATTAAATGTTATTCATTATGCTAGCAAAACTCTAGACAGCACCCAGAGAAATTAAGCTACTACTGAAAAAGAATTTTTAGCAGTTGTGTTTGCTTGTGACAAATTCAGATCTTACATTGTTGATTCCAAAGTTATTGTTCACACTGATCATGCTGCTATTAAATATCTTATGGAAAAGAAAGATGCTAAGCCCTAGACTCATTAGGTGGGTTCTCTTACTACAAGAATTTGATTTACATATTACTGATAGAAAAGGAGCTGAGAACCCCGTAGCTGATAACTTATCTAGGTTAGAGAATATCCTTGATGACCCACTACCTATTGATGATAGCTTTCCTGATGAACAACTAGCTGCAATAAATGTTTCTCATAATACTCCTTGGTATGCTGACTATGTTAATTATATTGTTGCTAAATACATACCACCTAGTTTAACATACCAACAAAAGAAAAAAATTCTTCTATTATTTAAGACATTACTTTTGGGATAACCCACATCTTTATAAAGAAGGATTAGATGGTATTATTAGACATTGTGTACATGAGCATGAACAGGAACAAATCCTACGGAAATGTCACTCCGAAGCTTATGGAGGGCATCATGCGGGAGATAGAACTGCTCATAAGGTATTGCAATCTGGTTTTTATTGGCCTACTCTCTTCAAGGATGCCCATAAGTTTGTTTTATCTTGTGATGAATGTCAAATAATTGGTAATATTGGTAAGTGTTAGGAAATGCCTATGAATTATTCACTTGCTGTTGAACCATTTGATGTTTGGGGTTTTGATTATATGGGACCTTTCCCTTCCTCTAATGGGTATACACATATTTTGGTTGCTATTGATTATATTACTAAGTGGTTAATTAGAAGCTATTCCAACTACTAGTGCTGATCATAACACTTCCATTAAAATGCTTAAAGAAGTTATTTTCCTGAGGTTTGGAGTCCCTAGATATTTAATGACTGATGGTGGTTCACACTTTATTCATGGTGCTTTCCGTAAAATGCATGCTAAGTATGATGTTAACCATAGAATTGCATCACCTTATCATCCTCAATCTAGTGGTCAAGTTGCACTTAGCAATAGAGAAATAAAACTAATATTACAGAAAACTGTTAATAGGTCCCGAAAGAATTGGTCTAGAAAATTGGATGATGCACTTTGGGCCTACAGAACAGCATATAAAAATCCTATGGGTATGTCTCCCTATAAAATAGTTTATGGAAAATCTTGCCATTTGCCTCTAGAGTTAGAACATAAAGCATATTGGGCAATTAAAGAACTAAACTATGATTTCAAACTTGCTGGTGAAAAGAGGTTATTTGATATTAGCTCATTAGATGAATGGAGAACCCAAGCTTATGAAAATGCCAAATTATTTAAAGAAAAAGTTAAAAGATGGCATGACAAAAGAATCCAAAAGCGGGAATTCAAAGTTGGAGAATATGTTATTTTGTACAACTCTCATTTTAGATTCTTTGCAGGAAAACTTCTCTCTAAATGGGAAGGACCAGATATTATCGAGGAGGTTTATCGCTCTGGAGCTATAAAAATTAATAATGCCGAAGGTACTAACCCGAAGGTGGCCAATGGGCAAAGAATTAAACACTATATCTCAGGTACGCCTATTAATGTTGAAAGAAATGTTATTCAAACCATGACACCGGAGGAACACATAAAAGAGACCTTCCGGAACACTCCAGAATACTAAAAAAGAGGAGGTACATGATACGGTAAGTAAATGGAGTCCGAAAAATCCGCAAAAATATTTTTTGTCAATTTTGGAATATTACAAAAATTAGGAAAATAAGAAACAACCAGGAAGGCAACCGAGCAGGGCACAAGACACCAGGGCACGCCTGGGCCCCCTGGCGCCCCCAGGTGGGTTGTGCCCACCTCGGGAACCTTCCCGACTCCGTTTTCCTCCCATTTGCTTGTTTCCCAAGATAAAAAATCTTTATATACCCCCCCCGAACGTATTGACCACGTATTGCGGAGAAATCTTATGTTCTTCTTTTTTGCTATTTTCTAACAGATCTAGATCGCCATGGCCGCTTCGAGCTCCGCCAAGGGCAAGTTCTTCGAGAACGTCATCAACCCGTATTTGCGGGAGGTGATGCAGCACCCTCAAGCCATTGAGATGCATGAGGGGGTGCTCCACATCCGGGACATTCAGGGTCCCAAGAGGACAGGAACCGTGGAGGCTAGGCTCGAAGCTATGGAGCAAGAGGTTTTCAAGTGCAAGGGGATGATGGAACATGGACTCAATGCCAATCACCTCATGATCACGGATTACACCGGTGATCTCAAGGTGGATGGAAAATCCATGAAGGACATCGTCTTCACCTTCAATGAGCAAATCAATTTTCTGCAAAGCCAAATCTATGATCTCCAAAATCAAGTGTTTGAATATGAGGCGAGATTTAAAGGTATGAGTTTAGCTGCCAGTTGCAGGACTCGTGAGACTCGCGCTTCTTCTTATGATGATGAGTCACTGCCATGGAAGCCGGAGGATAAGCCCGCTGCTACATCACCACCACCTTCATCATCTTCCCCAACAAAAGAAACTTGAGTTCATGGTATGGGCACTCCCCTTGGCTTGTGCCAAGCTTGGGGGAGGTGCCCCGGTATCGTATCACCACCACTATCTTTGCTTTTATCTATTTTAGTTCGATCTTTAGTTATCCTATGACTTAGTTGAATAAAAGTTTAGTTCGATCCTTTCTTTTTGAGTGCTTGCTTAGTGATCTATATATGCAATCGTGTGTGAGATATACAATAAAGAGTAGTTTGAGTTTTATTTCTTTACTCTTTTGTTCCAATAAAAGGAAAGGAAAATAAATGAAAAAGATCATATGCTAATCTTATGGTAAGTAATGACATCACATAAGGAAAAGTATAAGTGGTAAAATTTATTTGGAGATTGACAAACATAGCATTGGTCAATGATGCAATAAATGAAAGAATTAATAAGGGAAGAGAAGATTCACATGCAAATACACTATCTTGGACATCTTTTATGATTGTGAGCCCCCATTAAATATTTTGTGTCAAAATTGTTGACGTTGGACAAGGAAGACAACGTAATGATTTATGTTTGTTCATATTCACATAGAAGTTATATTGTCATAGATCCTTCAACATCTGGTGCTTGTTCAATATCTTTGCTAGCCAAAAACTCCGCACTAAGTAGAGATACTACTTGTGCATCCAAAAACCCTTCACCCAAAATCTTTTTGAGAGTCCACCATACCTACCTATGGATTGAGTAAGATCCTTCAAGTCAGTTTTCATCGGTGCAATAAGGCAATAAAAATTGCTTCTAAAAGTGTTGGATCGTTTAGTGTAAGAGAAAATTGAGCGTTGTACGAACTTATGATGGCAAAGTAATAAAAGCGACGGACTGCATAATAAAGGTTGCTATCATAAGGGGCAATATAACGTGATGTTCTTTTGCATTAAGGGATTTGGCATACAAACAAATAAGCGCATGAAAACCTCTGCTTCCCTCTGTGAACGGCCTATCTTTTACTTTTATGCATTTACTTTTATGTAAGAGTCAAAGTATTCTCCCCTATTCCTTTTTATTTTCTCTTTCTACAAGCATCATGTGGTGAGGAAAGATCTAGGCACATATATCCAGTTGGATATGAGTGGGCATGAGTTATTATTGTTGACATCACCCATGAGGTGAATACGTTGGGAGGCGAAACTATAAGCCCCTATCTTTCTATGTGTCCGGTTGAAACTTTTTGTTCATGGGTATGCTGTGAGTGTTAGCAATCATAGAAGATTAAATGATGGTTGAGTATCTGGACTTGCCTAAAGGCTCCGATACGTGACCCTTCCTGAAAATATGATGAAATGTAGTTGCAAAGTTGACTGAGAACATAGTTTGTTGGATTTCAATAAGGTTTATGCTTTATACTTCAATGTTGTGATGAATTGTTACTTGCTCATGGGAAGTTATATGATAAAAGTTGTTTGATAAAGTTTTATGTTAAGGTTCCTTGCTGTTATAATAATATCCATGATGCTTCTATGTCCGTATTTTGTTTTTATCAACACCTCTCGCTCTAAGCATGTGGGCATGTTTTTCGATTTCGGTTTTTCGCTTGAGGGCAAGCAAGGTCTATGCTTGGGGGAGTTGATAAGTCCATTTTGCATCATGTTTTCCTACTGTTATTTATAATATTTTTATACATAATAATGCTTTTTGGAGTAATTCTAATGCCTTTTCTCTGATAATATGCAAGGTTTACACAAAGAGGGAGAATACCGGCAACAGGAATTCTGGACCTGAAAAAGCTACATCAGAGTTACCTATTCTGCACATCTCCAAATGAGCTGAAAATTTATGTAGAATTATTTTGCAATATATAAAAAATATTGGAGCAAATAACTATCGGAGGAGGCCCACCAGGTGGGCACAACCCACCTAAGCGCACCAGGCCCCCCAGGCGCGCCTTGGTGGGCTGTGCCCTCCTCGGCCCACCTCCGGTGCCTATTTTCTGGTATATAGGTCATTTTGACCTAAAAAAATCTGAGGGGCAATTTTGGAATGAAGCGCTGCTGTCTCGAGGCAGAACTTGGGCAGGAGCACTTTTGCCCTCCGGCGGAGCGATTCCGCCGGTGGAACTTCCCTCCAGGAGGGGGAAATCATCGCCATCGTCATCACCAACAACTCTCCCATCTTTGGGAGGGCCATCTCCATCAACATCTTCAACAGCACCATCTCCTCTCAAACCCTAGTTCATCTCTTGTGTTCAATCTTTGTACCAGAACCTTAGATTGGTACTTGTGGGTGACTAGTAGTGTTGATTACATCTTGTAGTTGATTACTATATGGTTTATTTGGTGGAAGATTATATGTTCAGATCCATTATGCTATTTAATACCCCTCTGATCTTGAGCATGATTATCATTTGTGAGTAGTTACTTTTGTTCTTGAGGTCACGGGAGAAGTCATGTTGCAAGTAACCATGTGAACTTGATATGTGTTCGATATTTTGATGATGTGTATGTTGTGATTCCCTTAGTGGTGTCATGTGAACGTCGACTACATGGCACTTCACCATATTTGGGCCTAAGGGAATGCATTGTGGAGTAGTTATTAGATGATGGGTTGCTAGAGTGACAGAAGCTTAAACCCTAGTTTATGCGCTACTTCGTAAGGGACCGATTTGGATCCAAAAGTTTAATGCTATGGTTAGATTTTATCTTAGTACTTTTCTTGTAGTTGTGGATGCTTGCGAGGGGGTTAATCATAAGTAGGAGGTTTGTTCAAGTAAGAACAGGACCTAAGCACCGGTCCACCCACATATCAAATTATCAAAGTAGCGAACACGAATCGAACCAACATGATGAAACTGACATGGTGAAATTCCCGTATACCCTCAAGAACGCTTTGCTTATCATAAGAGACCGTTTTGGCCTGTCCTTTGCCACAAAAGGATTGGGCTACCTTGCTGCATTTATTTACCGTTACCGTTACTTGTCCGTTACAAATTATCTTGCTATCAAACTACTTGTTACCGACTATTTCAATGCTTGCAGAAAATACCTTGCTGAAAACCACTTGCCATTTCCTTCTGCTCCTCGTTGGGTTCGACACTCTTACTTATCGAAAGGACTACGATTGATCCCCTATACTTGTGGGTCATCATTTATGTAAACAAGAACAAAAGAGTTCATAAAAATTTTTCTTTTTCACTTTCAGTTTATCAACTGTATTGCTTTAGGACAAGCAAAGGTTTAAGGTTGGGGGAGTTGATACGTCTCCGCCATATCTACTTTTCCTAAAGCTTTTGCTCTTGTTTTGGACTCTAATTTGCATGATTTGAATGAAACTAACCCGGACTAACGATGTTTTCAGCAGAACTACGATGGTGTTGTTTTTGTGCAGAAATAAAAGTACTCGGAATGGAATGAAACTTTTTGGAGAATTATTTTACAATAAAAGAAAAATACTGGAGCCAAGAACCACCGGAGGAGCCCCTGGCTGGGCATAGGACACCAGGGCACCCCCCCTCTGGCGCGCCCTAGTGGGTTGTCCCCACCTCGTGGCCCCGCAGACCCTAATTCCGACGCTATAAAATCCTATTTTCGGAGAAAAAATCATGGAGAAAGTTTCATCGCGTTTCACAATACGGAGCCGCCGCCACCTCTTGTTCTTCATCGGGAGGCTAGATCTGGAGCCCGTTCGGGGCTCCGGAGATGGGAATCTTCGGTCTTTCTCATCAAGAACCCTCCTTCATCACCAATTCCATGATGCTCCCCACCACGAGTGAGTAATTCCTTCGTAGGCTCGCTGGTAGGTGAGGAGTTGGATGAGATTCATCATGTAATCGAGTTAGTTTTGTGAGGGCTTGATCCCTAGTATCCACTATGTTCTGAGATTGATGTTGTTATGACTTTGCCATGCTTAATGCTTGTCACTAGGGCCTGAGTGCCATGATTTCAGATCTGAACCATTTATGTTTTCACCATTATATCTATGTTCTAGACACGATCTTGGAAGTCATATTCACCCATTACGTGTTATGATCCGTAAACCCCAATGTGACAGTAATTGGGATACTTTCCGGTGATGACCGTAGTTTGAGGAGTTCATGTATTCACTCTGTGTTAATGCTTTGTTCCAGTTCTCTATTAAAAGGAGGCCTTAATATCCCTTAGTTTCCTTATGGACCCCACTGCCACGGGAGGGTAGGACAAAAGATGTCATGCAAGTTCTTTCCATAACCACGTATGACTATTTACGAAATACATGCCTACATTATATTTATGAACTGGAGCTAATTTTGTATCGCCCTAGGTTATGACTGTTATATGATGAATATCATCCAACGAATTCACCGATCCAATGCCTACAAATTTTCCACTTATTGTTCTTGCTAAGTTACTACTGCTGCTGTTACTGTTACGCTTGCTACAAAATCATTGCTATCATGGTTACCATTACTGCTACTGTTACCACTGCTATCAAAATTATCATATTATTGTGCTACTGATTACTTTGCTGTAGATATTTAATCTCTAGGTGTGGTTGAATTGACAACTCAACTGCTAATACTTACAAATATTCTTTGGCTCCCCTTGTGTCGAATCTATAAATTTGGGTTGAATACTCTACCCTCGAAAACTGTTGCGATCCCCTATACTTGTGGGTTATCATCACCCTCGGGGGTTCACTCTTTAAGTGTTGCACGACAGAGTCATTATCAGGAGTGGTGAAGGAGGAATCACCCTCCTTAGACCACGAATGATTAACTACACTATAGAGGTCTCATCAGAAGTGCTATACGAGGTACCACCCTCGGCACTCGATAGTAACCATGTAGTGTCGTAACTAAGGGGGGTGTGATGTGATGTGTCGGGCTCAGGACATCGATCACATTGATCGAGTCATTGGTCATAAAGCGGGGGCAACAGGGACTAGGTGAGGGGTCACTGGTGGATCACTAACCAACCTATACTAAGCATCTAGGATAAGCAGGTAGGTAACAATAGAGGTTACAGAATCAGGCTATGCATCAGAATAGGAGCAATCAAGTACAGTAGCAAAATCTAATGCAAGAATGAGAGAGAAAGAATGGGCGATATAGGAATGATCAAGGGGGTTTTGCTTGCCTGGAAGCTCTTCTGCAAGGGGCTGAACATCTCGGGCGTAGTCGATCTCAGGAGCAGCGTCAGTCTCAGTGTCTACCGGAGAGAAGAGGGGGAACAAACAATAAATATAAAGCAAACAAGTGCGTCACGATGCATGACATGACAATATGCAGTGCTAGGGGTGAACTAACGCAGTACTACATGATACAGATGAAGAGGGAAAACATCTGGGAATGTTTTCCCAGAGTTTGGCATTTTTCGGACAGATGAATCTGGGGGGAGGATTCATGTTCATCATGCTAGAGGCATGTGACAGATGAACGGATTGCACATTCAGATTCGTTATATTTTTCTGAGCAACTTTCATATATAAATTATTTTCATCTGACTTATAGATTATTTTATATTAATTTTCAAAATTTTATACATTTTTCGAAATTAATATTATTTAAATTAATTTGAAAATTAGATTATAGCATCAGCATGATTTCAGCATGATGTCAGCAGTCAGCACAGCTGGTTGACTGGTCAAACTAACAACTGGGTCCCACATGTCACTGACAATGGGGCTAACAGAGGGTTAATTTTAACTAAACTAACTAATTAAGTACCTGGGCCCACCTGTAAGTCACTAATTAAGTTAATTAATTATTTTTAAAATGTTTTCGGTTAATTAGGGGGTGGGGCCAATTTGTCAACGACTAGGGTTTGCCCAGTCAGCAAGTTGATTGGGGTCAACGGTCAGCCGGGCCCATGGGGGCCACTGGTCAGTGGCCCAGGGGGTGGCCCCAGCCTGGCCACATCGACGGCAGCTAGCGTTCAGCCGCTGGCGACGCAGAAAAGCAGCGGAGGCGCTCGGGAGGGGTCGGGAAACACCTACATGGCTCGGGTTGGGGCGCACCTGGGTCCGTTCGAACGACCACGATGAGGCGCATCGCATGGTGGTGGTGGCTCGCCAGGGGATGATCGGAAAGGCCGCCAGCGACGAGTGGAGGTGGGGCCGATGTTCGGGGCGTCGGAAGGGAAAGGGCTACGGGGCACTAGGGGGCATGCACGTGGGTGTGTTGTGCTCCTGGGAGCACCAGGAGCACGACAGTGAGCTCGGGCGAGGCCCGTATCGGCGGACCTCAACGGCGGTGGGGTGTTCGTCCATGGCGTCGGGGGTGAGTTACGAGCACGGAGTGGGGCAGGGGAGAGACGGAAGACGGTGCGGGGCTCACCGCGGTCCTGCAGAGGTGCACGAGTGGGCTCGGGGGGGCTTGGTGGAGCGAACGGGGCAGTGGAGCTCCGGCGTCTGGAGGTGGAAGAAGATGGCATCGAGGGCGATGTGGGGGCTCCGAGCTCGGACCAGCGGTCGAGGGCGACAAGGCGGACGATGGGGGAGATCGCGGACACCTTCTCAGGGGCGGGGGCGATGGCAGGCGCGCAGGCGAGGTCGGCCATGGCGACGGGTGCGTCGGCTGCGGCGGATTTGAGGAGGGGAAACAGTGGAGAGGATGAGGGGGAGCGGGGAAGAGCGAGTGGGAGAGAGACCCGAGGAGAGGGGGTTCGTTGCGTTCTTATCCCCTCGCCGTCGATGACGAGGTGGTCGGGGGCGACCGCGGCTCGGGCGCGTGTCCGGTCGGCCGAACAGGGCGGGGAAGGAGACGACCCATGGGGAGTGGGCTGGGCCGGCTGGGCCAGCCACTGTGGCCTAAGGCCCAGTCTGGCCTGGCCCTTTTCTTTTTTTCCTTTTCCCTTATTTCTTTCGTGTTTCCTATTTCTTTTAAAACAAAATAGTTTTACAAAATATAAAGCTTGCACCTAAAATATTATTATAATTTAGGCTGCTGCCACATGAAGTTTAGTATTTAAATAAATTAGTTTGTATTTTTATAATTTTAAAAAGGCATTTAAATATATTTTTACCCCTGTTTTAATTATTTTAGGGCATTTAAACACTTTATAAAAATGGTGGCTCACCACCATACTTAGTTATGGATTATTTGCCACATGATGAACATTTTAGTTTTCATGTTTGTGAATTTCTGTATTCACTTATTATTTGGATTTTAATTCAAAGTGGAATTTGAAATGATATATGAGACAAAGATGATCAAGCACTGTTTAGCAAAATGATTAGCTAAATCACAAAGGTTACTGTAGCTCAATATACAGGGCTGTTACACATAGTGTCTTTTTCATGAAGGATTTCTTCTATTGGTGGATGCTCAGAACATATTTTATAAAAGGCAAAAATATCCCTAGCTTATCTGATTATATAATCAAATTCATGCATAAGGATGATAGCAATCGTTTTAGTTCTTGGATCATGGATATTAGGGAGTTCAAGGAACATCTTTTGTAGAACAGGATGAATATGCAAAAAAAATCCTTTCTAATTTAACCACGAGCATAAAAATAACATCCACATAACAATTTGTTTTATCAAGAATATATCCTTTAGTTAATGGTATGACTCCGTAAAATTAAATAATTCTTGGATAACATTCTTTCCAATTATATTCCCACTACCCACACGATAAGTTGTAGTTTTTAGGATTGTGGGAGCTTCATTATGATGAACTTCATTCTCAGGAGGATCATTATTAAGATCAATTTTAAGTTTTTTCCTCATGAGCAATTTTAAGTTTTTTCCTCATGAGTCTCACTAGCACTATCTTGACTAGCGCTTTCAACAATAACTTTCTCAAACTCAGACATGGTATCAATTTCAAGCAAGGCAAACAAGCACACTAACAAAATAAAATATTTTTGTGTTTTTGATATTTTTTATAAAAATACTAATGAAAACAAATAAAGGAAAATAAAATGTATAGCAAGTAAATGATAATTTGTGTGACGGAACCTGTAGGTATTTGATGATGTCTCCCCGGCAACGGCGCCAGAAATTCTTTCTGCTACTTGTGAGCTGCAGTGGGCTTTTCCCCGAAGAGGAAGGGTGAAGCAATATAGTAGCGGCCAGAGTATCCGTCAGTGAGAACCAAGGTTATCAAACCAATAGGAGAACCAAGAAAATCCTAGTAAGCAGTACCTACACACACAAGAGAAAATACTTGCACCCAACGCGGGCAAGAGGGTTGTCAATCCCCTTGAACTCGTTACTTGCAAGGATTAAATCTGGTAGTGATAGATAGATAAATTGAAAAGTAAAATAAAAAGATTAAAATTACAGCAAGGAAATTTTGGTATTAGTAATATGATGAAAGTAGACCCGGGGGCCATAATTTTCACTAGAGGCCTCTCTCTCAAAATAATAGCATACGGTGAGTGGACAAATTATTGTTGGACAATTGATATAAAAGCGCATAATTATGATGATATTCATGGCAATGATCATGTATATAAGCATTACGTCTGTGACAAGTAGACCGAAATGATTCTGCATCTACTACTATTACTCCACCCATCGACCGCTATCCAGCATGCATCTAGGGAACTAAGTTCATAACAAAAGAGTAATGCCTTAAGCAAGTTGGCATAATGTAGATAGAATAAACCCAAGCAATATGATTAAACCCCATCGTTTTATCCTTAGTGGCAACAATACAAATACGTGCCTCGCTACCCTTACTGTCACTTGGTGAGGACACCGCATGATTGAACCCACTACAAAGCACCTCTTCCACTAAAGATAAATCAATCTAGTTGGCCAAACCAAACGGATAGATCGAATAGAAATACAAAGCTATAACAATCATGCATAATAAAGTTCAGCAAAGACTCAATTACTTTTAATGAATAATCTGATCATAAACCTACAATTCATCAGGTCCCAACAAACACACCGCAAAAGAAGATTAAATCAAATAGATCTCTGAGGAGAACATTGTATTGAAGATCGGAGAGAAAGAAGAAGCCATCTAGCTAGTAGGCATGGACCCATAGGTATGTGGTAAACTACTCACACATCACCAGACGAACAACAAGGTTTATGTAGAAGCCCTCCGTGATCAATTCCCCCTCCGGCAGTGTACCCGAAAAGGCCTCCAGATGGGATCATTGAAGAACAGAAGCTTGCGGCGGCAAAAAAAAAATTCGGGTGGCTCTTTGGGTTTTCCCAATATTTGAGAATTTATAGAAGTGGAATTAGGTCAGACGAAGCCATGTGGGGCCCACAAGGTAACAGGGCGTGCCCTGTTGCCTTGTAGTCTCCTCGCTTCTCGTCTGGTCTCCGCCTGAAGCTTCTAGGTTCTCTTATGTCCAAAAAGATCGTCAAAATTTTTTGTAGCGTTTGGACTCGGTTTGGTACAGATTTTATGGAAAACAAAAAACAAGCAGAAAACAACAACTAGAACTAGGCCCTGAGTTAATATGTTAGTCCCAAAAATGATATAAAATTTATAAAAAGTATCTAAGTTTGGTAATATAATAGCATGAAACAATCAAAAATTATAGATACATTGGAGACGTATCATTGCTCTCTTCACGCACTCTCATCCTCACCAGATCTAAACACCATAGCGGTGGCCACACACTCTCTGTGTGCTCACCGCTGGTCATAGATCTGACCGGATCCCCTCCACCGAGGAAGGGGAGAAGGTGCAACATTCACGCGGTCGTCGTCGGCAACGGCTGTGACCAATTGTCATCTCGTCCCGATCCGCATGCCTTGCCATTCTCTCCCACATAGCGCCGGCTAGGGAGGGCCTCCGAATCCTTCTTCCTTGCTACCGTAGTGTGGGCAGATCCGGCCTCCTGCCGCCCACCTAGCCACATCCTGTCGACCCTTAGGTATAACTTCCTTCAAAATTGGCCTTGCTCTATGGCCCCTGCTCCCCACTTCCCTACTTGTGGATCTTTTTCTACTTCTCAGCCCCCCTCATAGATAGGCTCGATTGGTTGTTCCAAAGCCACCTAAATTTTTACTATTAGAGGTAAAGCTACTACATGCAGTCAAATCTAGTACTTGGTTCAAACAGGGAAGAGAGGGGGGAAGTTGTAGCATGAATCTAGGACTAGGCTGAAAGAGGAAAGAAAGGGACAAAAAGTAGTAGAGACTGGCTATCTAACTGGTCTCTTGGTCTAAGAGGAAAGTAAAGGGAAACACGGTACAAAATAGATATGGAACCAATCTACTGGTTGAAAAAGGAAAGAAACTAGGGACAGGGGGACAAGTCAACAGAGTACGTCCATCACTAGATTTGCTGCCCTCACATAGTAAAAGGTGGCTACAATGAACTAAAATGGGACCAACACATATATCCTATTTGGATGGTTGTTACTCGGGGCAACAAACTTTGCATCACCACTTTATGCATCGATCGAGGTACATGGTACTGGTGCTCCCATTGTCCCATGCACTTATGGCAATTTTTAGTTGTTGCTAATCTAATGCCGCTGGTAAAATGTAGCAATCTGATATGTCTCCAAAGTATCTATAATTTTTTATTGTTTCATACTATTATATTATCAGTCTTGTATGCTTTATATGCAGTTTTATATCATTTTTGGGAAGTAACCTATTAACCTAGTGCCAGTGCTAGTTCCTGTTTTTGCCTATTTTATTGTTTTGCAGGAAAACCATATCAAACAAAGTCCAAACACAATGAAACTTTACATTGATTTTTTCTGGTCCAGTAGGGGCCCTAGAAGCTTTGGGGAGGCTAGATGGCGCACGAGAGAGGCACAAGCTCACACAGTGCACCCCTGCGCCCCCAGGGGGTGCGCCGTTTGAGCTTCTAGCCCCCTCGCAACTCCATTTGACCTAATTCCAGGCCTAGAAATTTCATAAAATCCAGAAACCACCAAAGGAAGCCACAAAACAATTCTTCCGCTACCGCAAGCCTATGTTCTTCTGTGATCTCATCTGGAGGCCTTCTCCGGTGATCTGGCGGAGGGGAATCGACCACGGAGGCCTTCTTCATCACCCATGCTGCCTCCATGATGATGTGTGAGTGGTTCCCCACATGACCTAAGGGTCCATAGTAGTATCTAGATGGCTCTCTCTCTGTCTCTCTCTATCTATCTCTCTCTCTCTCTGACATTCAATACAATGTTCTCTTCGGAGATTGATTCGATGTAATCTTTTGTGGTGCGTTTGTTGAGATCCGATGAGTTGTGGGTTTATGATCAGATTATGCATTGAAAGTAATTGAGTCTTTGCTAAAATTTATTATGTGTGATTGTTATAGCTTTGTATTTCTCTCCGATCTATCTATTTGGTTTGGCCAACTAGATTGACATATCTTATGCGGGAGAGGTGCTTTGTGGTAGGTTATATCTTGCGGTGTCCTCACTCTGTGACAGGAGGAGTAGCAAGGAACGTATTTGTATTGTTGCTACTAAGGGTAAAGCGACGGAGTTTGATCATATTGGTTTGTCTTATTATGTCTACGTTATGTCATCATACTTCAAGCATTACTCTATTTGTCATGAACTTAATACCTTGAGATGCATGCTGGATAGCGGTCGAGGGGTGGAGTAATAGTAGTAGATGCAGAATCATTTTGGTCTACTTGTCACGGACGTAATGCATATGTATTGATCATGCCATGGATAATATCATAACTATGTGCTTTTCTATCACTTGCCCAACAGTAATTTGTGTACTCACCGTTTGCTATGTTCCTGAGAGAGATGCCTCTAGTGAAAGCTATGGCCCCGGGTCCATCTGCATCATATTGCTAAAACCCTAATTTCCTTGCTGCAATTTATTTACTTTTATTTAGTTTCACAATTTATATATCTCCCACTACCAGATTTAATCCTTGCAATTAACGAGTACAAGGGGATTGACAATCCTTTTGCCCGCGCTGGGTGCAAGTATTTGCTCTTGTGTGTGTAGGTACTGCTAAAGGTCGTTTGCGTGGATCTCCTATTGGTTCGATAAACCATGGTTTTTAATTGAGGAAAATACTTTCTGCTACTATATTACTTCACCCTTCCTCTTCGGGGAAATCCCAACGCCTATCACAAGTAACAGAAGAATTTCTTGCGTCATTGTCGGGGAGACTTCATCAAACAACCGAAGGTACCTGCACACACACACAAACTCCTTATTTGCTTGCAATAATCATGTTGAGTCAATAAAATAAAAATAAAGACATATGGATCCTCATCCACTTGCTAATCTTTTCAAACTTGTTGCTTATTGTAAATCAATAACTAAAATGAAGAAGTGATAAAGGAAAATGCTATTGGGACACATTTATTGAATGAAAAGCATGATTGCAATGTTGTTAGTATAGATTTTATAAATGTCAATTATGTTAATGATCATGATTGGGGTGATTATCATGATGTTTCTTGTGATCTTGAGAATTCTGAGCATCATGGTGAATCTATTATTTTTTATAAAATTTGCAATAATATTAAAAGTGAGTTTGAAAGAGCGTCAACTCTATGTAATAATTATCCCACTACTTTAGAGAATTATCAATCTTATGATTTTTTTTTATAAAAATGAGTTTGGAGAGGTCATGACTTTAGTTGATGTCAATCCCACTATCTTGAAATATTATAAAACCTGCATGTATCTGCAGCATGGAGAGAATATTTTATCTGATAGCTATATTATTGAATTTGATTTTGATTCTGTATGTAATTATTTTGAGAGAGGGGGCCCTCTCAAAGCATTCATGTCTCATGTAGTGCGTTGGTTTTTTTTAACACAACACAGACGCAAGCGCTCATATATGCGCGCATGCCCTCACCCCTATGAACACATACACACACACACACACTACCCATATAAGCATCTCTGAGAGACAGAGCTGGCATATCATCTTGAGATTTTATGAAGTCACCGTAGACGCCTCGTAGTCGACGGAAACGTTCCATCCCACTGAAAGTGCATCACCGAAAATCCTAAAATAAATTCAGGATAAGTGCGAGCACCAGGACTTGAACCCTAGTGGACAGGGGATACAATTGTCCGCCTAATTATCCAACCGCAGGTTGGTTCGCATGTACTGTGTTGTTGTAAGAATCTATCCATGTTTTAATGTTTTTTCAGACTAGAATTTGTAGTAGTAAAATCTGTCTTTAATATCATTACCTGACCGGCAATAGGCACATTTCCAATAATCAAGAAACTTAATTAATCATAAAAAAAGAGCTACTCTGTATTTCATTCCTCAAAAGTATACTTCTGTTGGAGGGCTAGTACGCTGGAAATCACTAAAGTCAGGGGCACCACGAGCTCCATCTACTCGCATGAAGTTAATACTAATCTCCTTGATTTCACGGAGAATTGCAACAAACTGAAAAGTTAAAGAAAATTATAAAATCCAACGTCAGATTTGTTACCATGGCAAATCGAATGTTTTTTATGGCAAATAGTTCACGCAAGGATGGCAAGATTAGTTGGTAAGCACGGCAATTTTCCTGACAAAAAATAAACTAAAGGATGGATTTGACATGCTTACCAACTAAACTTGATTAACAAATATAAATTGCCACAAAAAATGTTCGATTTGCCATGGTCAAATCACGAACGTTCGGGACCTGACGACATCCAAAGTTAATTGCTCCAGCTTGCCCATGCAAATGGCGCACCTAGGGTTGTCCTGCTTCGCCAGCGGTTCCTTGACGCATGGCGGGTGAAAGACGTGGCCGCATTGCAGTACGTCGACCCGTTCTCCGGCGGCGAAATCGTCAAGACAGATCGAGCATGTACAGATCGAGTCGGAACCGAACGCATCATGCTTGTGCTTCCTACAGAAAACCAAACGCGATGAGTCCGAGAGAGAGAGAGAGAGAGAGAGAGAGAGACCGTGTAGAGGAAAAGAGAAAGTAGTGTAAGTGGTGTAAGGATGCACAAGGCCATCCCTAGGCCGGCCTAGGGCCCATCACTATATTTGCCTACCTAAATAAATGACAAAAAAATGTAATTTGGATAACATGGACGGGGCAGGCCCCCCCCCCCCCCCCCCCCCCCGAGCATATTGTATTTACCCAATTAGTTGTTGTTTACGGGTGGGTAGTTGTAACTTATTAATTAAAGTTAATTTTTCAATGTTTGTACCTCTATAATGATTTTCATGAAATGGAATTTATAAACATGAAAGTATTTATGTTACTATGTTATAGTTGTTTGGTATATTGTACCTTGTTCGCACTAGTCTCCATAATGCTAGGGCCGGTACATCACCCGACCCCGCCCTTTATATACATGCATGGGCTCCTCTCGAATACGAGGTAGAAATCAGTAAATCATCATTAACTATTGACAAGAAACCGTGTAGAGTCTTGACCGCAACACAAAATCAGTCTGGTACCACCAAATATGTGTAGGCGCCATCCCGAAGAAAACCGTGGAGTCGTAACCGCAACCGCAAGCCGGTCTGGCATGTTTTGCTCTGGTAACCAGCAATTGCTTGTCGTGATTTGTCCAAATCAGGTTCATATGTCATGCTTCAGGCGTCCACTACCTTATCTCCTTCTCCTCTTCAACCTCAAGCTACAACTCTCCTGCTAAAGGTGTCAGTCAATTGAAGGTAACTAGCAAACATGCCCGTGCGTTGCAATGGGAGAAAAAAATGCATACTTATACTTTTAGCATAATACACACAACTTAAGACCTCTCCACTGGTCCACCTTATCTATTTCAACATAGCCTACATCCATTTTGTCTCTTATCCTCTTTTCCGCCTTCACCGATCATGATCGTGGTGTCTGCGTGATCGCAATGCGTTCTTGCCAATCACAAGGTGATGATCTCGGCCACTTCCTAAACCCTAAACCCACACACATCTGCCATTGAACAACATCATTGCAAGTGAATGTCTAATAATTTTAAAACTAATCTGGTCGAGCTGGATGTGATGGCTGGCCTTCTCGAGCTACGGCTTGCACCTAGTGCGTACACCATCTCTGACACGCACACTCATTTTTAAATTGTATATTTTTTTTTCAGAATGCGACAACGTTCCTTTTGATATACGTAAATATTTTTAAAACACATGAACTCTTTAAAGAGCATGATTTTTTTTAAATTACGAAAATATTTTAAGCATGCGAACACTGCTTGCAATTACATGATTTTTTTTTAGAAAAGGGTGAACATTTTTCAACTTGTATGAACATTATTTTGATACATGAACACTTTTCTGAAAATTACATAAACATTCTAAAATTCATGAACGGGTTTTGAAAACTACATGGCATTTTTAAAAGGCACAAACACATAAAATTAGAACGTGCGTAAATTGTTTTTTTTTTGGTGTATAGCAAGTGACCAGATTACACGTACGGCCGCCCAATTTTTATTTCTTGATATAGTGAACGGGAAGAAGAGCCATTCTTGAAGACTTACCCTAGTCGCTAGCTTTGGGAGCCTGTGCAATTTTTCTCATTCGTGATTATGGGCTCAGAAAAAAAAGGGACTACGTGGAACAACACTACAAGGACTATTTGCTTGGCTCCAGAAGCGAACCAACACTTGATCGGTCAATATCAAATCAAAATCCTTGGCGAAGCAAACCGTACAGGGAGGGACTCCATCGACGAGCGCATAGCACGGCCGCCAGCGCTCTGGCCGCGCGGGCTCATGTGACTGGCCGTGCTTCCTTCATCGATATGCTGAGCCGGAGTCAATTCCGGTGGTGCTCGTGTGCCCCGCAGCAAACCTCTCGCATTATTCCTTCACATCCCATGATATCTGTTCGTTCCTTCTTTTTAAGGACCCACCTTCTTCCACGAGGCAACCAACCAGCCATGCAAGAACATCCCAGTTGTTTGTTCAATTAGTCTGCCTGTAATCCCTTTGTTTCCTTTAGGCTGCTTGTTGTCATACAGCTTATAGACATATATGAATTGGTTAAACTTGATGAAAAGGAGCGAGGTGGTACTAATTTATAGGGCAACGAATCCTGTTTGAACAACAAACACCAGTTAGTTCCGTTGGCAGCAGCCAGCAGCCATGGGAGGGGAGATCGCGAGTTCGATTTTCATCCTGGGACAATTTTTGGCTGATCCCTACTGGACAGAAAAAAAGGTACGGACCTGGCCTAGCTCGGTCCACACGGAGGACAGATGTGCTGTCGGACGGTTCAGTGCCCATCAGGCCCGGCTTGGCCCATGCGGGGGCATAACGACAGAAAAGAAAAACCAATACGTTTTTCTGGATTTCGGGTTTGTTCTTCAAAATTTGAGGGGTTTTTCTGCGAAATGCTGCGACGATGAACCCGACGGAATCAATGTGTGCTTTATTAGTAAAACAGCCGTTGGGGGCTGGTACCTTTGGTGGATCCGTAGAAAAGTGATGCACAATGAATCAATTCCTCCCCCTTGGAGGTGGGCACTCTCTGTGTTATCAATCTCAAGCAACCATCCGAGGGCTACATCGCTGGTGAGAATTTCCCCTGAAGCAAAGTGGTGTAAGCTGGTCCCTCGGTTCATTAAGTTAAATGTTGATGCGGCGTACTACTCGAACGAAGGGGTAGGTGCTACGGCAGCTATCCTGCGTGGTGGCAATATTCGTAGAATGTTTGACACTAGTACTTCAATTGGGAAGGTCGTTTATAAGCATTGTTATAGATCTTGTAATCAAGTGGCTCATATGCTAGCTTATTTTAGTTACTGTAATAAGACTTCATTTAGTTGGTTGGATGAGCCCCTGACTTTATTGTTAGTAAGCTCGTAGACGATGTAAACATTATTTAAGTTTTAATAAAGCTAGTCATGATGGTCTTCCCTAAAAAAAAAAATTAACCTCATGCAACCGGCCGGATATGTATTGAACGGAACGATCTTTTCACAATAGCTTTCCTTGATTCTTTTTTTCATGCACCAGCGCAAGGTGGGGGTACCGGAATCTTTCCTACGCCCCTCTTCTGGCTTGGAGGTCTTAAATCTAGAAGAAAAAAAATTATGAGTGAATGGCATGAGTTTTGTTGATACAAAACTGCCCAATGTAATATGGACGCGGCTCCTCTGACGTGTCGTTACCCCACTGACATGTGGGCCCGGCCCCACACGACAGTGAGCCAACGGCAGGGTACTGTATGTCAGAGGATCCTGCTCCATGAAATGTTTTTTCGCATGTTCGACTCCTCAAGCAATAAGTACATCACCCTTCCCTTTAGTCGGACTTGCATGGAGCATCTAAAATTTGATGCATGCATGACCACTAATTTCTTAATTTACCTAGAGGTGACCTATTATATGCGACTATGCCATTATTTTGCCAAATTCCCTTGATCTCACGTATCTTCTCTCAAGTAGAACAAAAAGAACATAAGAAGTTGGAAACAGAGGATTTTTGCGCCGGCGTGCAATTACGACTTTTCTGATTTCCGTCTCATCCTTTTATTTGGGTTACACAAGACAACATGCACTGCCCACGATCCACAAAGTCCGTGCCACCCCACACACAGATCTAGCGTGTCACAAGAATAGCTTCAGGCATTGACTAAAATGCACATAACCACTACTTTCATGTCACAACTTGCATAAAACCATCATTTTACAAAACATGATATTTTACACCGAACCGAAAAATTGGCAGTAACAAAAAATACTGAACCATTTTGTGAGCGCGTTTTGACGTGGCCAATCACTCGCGGGCCGACAGCAGTGACAGCGTGGCGCTAACGGCTGTTAACGGCCGTTCGACACGGGTCGATCGGAAGCGGCTCGGTTGGACGTGCTAGCTGGCTCGTTCGTCCTGTAGCGCGGGGTCGGGTTCGGCCGTTCGCACCGTCCCGCCGCTTGTACGCACCGTAACGCCCCGCCCGTTCGTTTTCCTATTGAATCCAGAAAACCCTTCGTCTTCCTCCTCACACCGCATTCACTACCCGTCACGTCTCGCACAGAAAACCATCGCGCCTCTCTCCCATTGCCTCTCAATTCTCACCAGTCACTGATGTCTACTACACAATTTATTCTTCTAGAGTCGTGTTGGGCCTCCAAGCGCAGAGTTTTGTAGGACAGTAGCAAATTTTCCTCAACAGGATGACCTAAGGTTTATCAATCCGTGAGAGGCGTAGGATGAAGATGGTCTCTCTCAAACAACCCTGCAACCAAATAATAAAGAGTCTTTTGTGTCCCCAACACACCTAATACAATGGTAAATTGTATAGGTGCACTAGTTCGGCGAAGAGATGGTGATACAAGTGTAATATGGATAGTAGATATAGGTTTTTGTAATCTGAAAATATAAAAATAGAAAGGTAGCAAGTAGTAAAAGTGAACAAAAACGGTATTGCAATGCTTGAAAACAAACCATAGGGTTCATACTTTCACTAGTGCAAACTCTCTCAACAATGAAAACATAATTTGATCATATAACAATCCCTCAATGTGCAACAAAGAATCACTCCAAAGTTCCTATCACGGAGAATATAAGAAGAAATTGTTGTAGGTAGCAAACCACCTCAAAGTTATCCTTTGCGGTCAATCTATTGAGTCGTCCCTATAAGTGTCACAAAAAGTCCTAGAGTTCGTACTAAAATAACACCATATGAAAACACATCAATCAACCCTAATGTCACCTAGATATTCTAATATCACCACAAGTATACGTGGGTCAATTATACGATATGCATCAAACAACTTCAGATTCGTAATATTCGATCCAACACAAAGAACCTCAAAGAGTGCCCAAGATTTCTACCGGAGAAATAAGGACGAAAACATGCATCAACCCATATGCATAGATTACCCCAATGTCACCTCGGAAATCTGTGAGTTGAGTTCCAAAACATACATCAAGTGAATCAATATGATACCCCATTGTCACCACGGGTATTCATACGCAAGACATACATCAAGTGTTCTCAAAATCCATAAAAGTATTCAATCTGATAATAACAAAATCTCAAAGGTAAAACTCAATTCATCACAAGAAGGTAGAGAGGGAAGAACACCATAAGATCTAACTATATTAACAAAGCTCGCGGTACATCAAGATCGTGCCAAATCAAAAACACGAGAGAGAGATCAAACACATAACTACTAGTACATACCCTCTGCCCCGAGGGTGAACTACTCCCTCCTCATCATGGTGGCCATCGGGATGATGAAGATGGCCTCGGTGATGATTTCCCCCTCCAGGAGGGTGCCGGAACGGGGTCCCGATTGAGTTTTCGTGGATACAGAGGCTTGCGGCGGCGGAACTTCTCATCTCGGGTTCTTTCTGGGGGTTTGGGTATTTATAGGAATTTTTGGCGTCGGTCTCACGTCAAGGGGGTCCATGAGGCAGCGACAAGCTCGGTCGCCCCTCCCTGGGGGGTAGGGCGCGCCTAGCGAGCTTGTCGTGTCCTTGTGGGTCTTCTGGTCCTCCCATGAAGCTTCGGGGGTCTCTTTTGGTCCACAAAAAATCACCGTAAATTTTCAGCCCATTCCGAGAACTTTTATTTCTGCACAAAAAATGACACCACGGTAGTTCTGGTGAAAACAGCATCAGTCTGGGTTAGTTCTAATCAAATCATACCAAAACCATATTAAATTATTATAAACATGGCATGAATACTTCATAAATTATAGATACGTTGGAGGTGTATCAGCATCCCCAAGCTTAATTCCTGCTCGTCCTCAAGTAGGTAAATATAAAAGAAATAATTTATGAAGTGTGAATGATAGCATGGTGCATAAGTTTGATCAATGATAGTTCCAAACACTTTTTCTAGCATCCTTATATATCATAAACAGTAGCTCATCTCATAAAAACTTCTCATGATCAAGTAGCAAGCTATTCACATGTTAAAGTATAGACCATAAACTTTCTTGAAAACTAACAAACTATGTTCTCAGTCATCAAACAATTGCAATTCATCTTTTTTTCAGGAAGGGTCTATGTAAGAGCTTTGATTTAGAAAATTTCACATACTCAACTATCATATAGTCTTCCATGATTGCTAACACTCAAAGCATATTTTTAGAACAAATAGCATCCATCAAACACAGAGAAAGATAGGGGCTTAATGTTTCGCCTCCCAACTTATTTATCATATAGATAATTGTTAACAATAATAATTCATGATCAAATATATTTGAATGGCCATATATGCTTGGATCTTTTCCCACCACATGATACTTGCCAACTAGAGAATAACTGAGATTGAAATGAGAAGGAATACTATTGACTCTTGCATAAAAGTAAATACATAAAAGTAAAAGATAGGCCCTTCGCAGAGGGAAGCAGAGGTTGTCATGTGCTTTTTATGTTTGGATGTGCAAGCCCTTAATGCAAAGGAACGTCACATCATATTGCCCTTTGTGATAGCAATATTTATTATGCAGTCCGTCGCTTTTATTTCTTTACCATCACAAGTTCGTACAACGCTTATTCTCCCTTACAATAAAAGATCATGCAAATTTAGGAGCAATTTTTATTGCTTTTTCTACCGATGACAACTTACTTGAAGGATCTTATTCAATACATAGGTAGATATGGTGGACACTTATGGCAAGAAACTAGGTTTAAGGGTTTTTGGATGCACAAGTAGTATCTCTACTTAGTACGAATTTTTTTGGCTAGCAAAATATCCTAAGCAAGCACCACATGTTGGAGGATCCATAACAATATAACTTCTATACAAATATATCCAAACATAACTCATTACGTTGTCTTCCTTGTCCAAATTCAACTAATTTGCTCAAGTTTGAAAATAATTAATGGGGCTCACAATGAAAGAAGATGTCCAAGGTAGTATATTTATATGTGGAATCTCTCTTCCTTCAATATTCTTTCATGAATTGTTCAAGTGACCAATGCTGTGTCTGCTAACTTTCAATAAATTTTACCACCTATAATTCTTATATGTGAAGTCATTACTCCCCATGGGATAATCATATGAAACATATATAATTTCAAATTTATGATATTCATTTCATTCAACCATTTACTCATAGGATATAACTGAAGCACGAGAGTAAATGACAAACTACTCCAAAAAGATATAAATGAAGATCAATGAGTAGTCAAATAATTAAGTAGCTATGTGAAGACTCTCTCTCATTAAAAAAATTAGATCTTAACTATTGTATTCAAACAGCAAGCAAAACAAAATAAAATGACATTCCAAGGATAGCATGTATCATGTGAAGAAGCAAAAACTTAGGCTCAACCAAAACTGACCGATCATTGTTGAAGAAGAAAGGTGGGATGCCAACCGGAGCATCCCCAAGCTTAGATGCTTGAGACTTCTTGAAATATTAACTAGGGATGCCTTGGGCATCCCCAAACTTGAGCTCTTGTGTCTCCTTAATTCCTCTCAGATCACGGTTTCCCTAATTCTTAAAAACTTCATCCGCACGAAACTCAACAAGAACTCATGAGATAAGTTAGTATAAATCAATGCAAAACCTTATCATTCTCTACTGTAGGAAATCACTAAAATTATAATTTGACATTGCATACTAAATGCCTCTGCACATTTAATACTCCTATCCTCAAATTGAATCATTAAACAAGCAAACATATGAAAACAATGCAATCATAACAGCAATCTGTCTAAACAGAACAGTCTGTAAAGGATTAAGGAATATCCATACTTATTTAACTCAAAAATTCTGAAAATTTTCCACACTGTAGAAAATTTATCATAGCTCATTGTGTCAAAATTTCAACAATTTATCACATTCTGACTTTTCTGGAGAATTTACACAATAGCGTGCAACTTTCTGTTTTCAAACAGCAACTCATATACTTGCAAACTAAGCATGGTGAAGGCTATCCTTGATATTTTTATTGAAAGAAAAGATACAAAACCTTAATATAAATGACAGCAAGAAAATCCTAACAAAATAAAATGACGCTCCGATCAAAACACATATCATGTGACGAATAAAAATATAGCTCCAAGTAAGGTTACTGATAATGTTGGAGACAGAAGAGGGGATGACTTCCGGGGCATCCCCAAGCTTAGTTGCTTGGGTATTCCTTGAATATTACCTTGGGGTTCCTTGGGCATGACCAAGCTTAGGGTCTTGCGACTCCTTATTTGTTGATATCTCACCCCAAAACTTGAAAACTTCAATCACACAAAACTGAACGGAACTTCATGAGATAGGTTAGTATGATAAAGAGCAAATCTGTTAGGACCAAAAGTATATCGACCAGAGGGGGGTGAATGGGAGATTCAAAATTTCTTTTGAAGATTTTGAAGCTTATCCCAACCGTAGCAGCGGAAAAGAGTATCGAAGGAAATAAACTAAATCAATCTTCTTCGTTAGAAGCACAATCCTAGATGAAGGATGTAATGATAGTACGTGCACGAGAAATGACAGGTTTAACTACGATAAGGGTAATGCAGCATGCAAACAAATGTAGTAGAACAAGACACAACATGGTGCATACAATGATCACGAGAGAATACAAGGGATATGATGGTGACAAATAAAATAGGTGATGAGAATGTAACAGAGTGAGCACAGATACACGTGATGACAACAACAGAACGAGATGATCTAATAAACTATCGGCACAGAGCACGAATATAAACTATTGAAGGAAATGCAGTTAGAGTAGATTGAACCAGTGGTGCTCGATGGTGACAGAGAGATTTGGTAGACCAGTTCACCCTTCTGCCAAAGGGCTACGTCTGGTTGGAGGGGCTGTGACTTAACACGGAAGATAAACTCTCTTCACCCTATTCTCCTTCAACGCAGAGCTGATCAGACTCAGGTTGATTTCACTCATGGTAGATCCTTGTCGGCGATCTCCAAACCTCCGGTCGACCTTCGCGAACCACAATCACTCTTGGTTGCTGAAGATCTGGCTCGGTGAAGACGAGAACTCTTCAACACTCGAAGCCGAAACCTATCCGTCTAGAGAGTGCGCAGCTCTCAAGAGTAATAGGTACAAGAACTCTCACTCAGAACTACTGTGATGCTAAACCACTGTCTAAGCTTGGGCTCTTGGTTTTTCTCTTGGTGGATCTTAAACTCAATTCACTCGGAGAGGGGTTGCTCAAATCAATCTTCTCAGAAATCTTAAGCGGAGCAGCCAACGGACAATGTTGGAGCGGGGTGGCTATTTATAGCCACAGCCTTCCCTGATGGGAAAAGACCAAATTAGACATCGAGTTCAGCCAATGCCGAATGACACGAGTCCAACGGTCGGATTTGAGCACAATGGTAACATTGCTTGCGGAGCAAGTAATGCTAACTCCTCGGTCCGAGACAAACCTCTCGCAGCAAAGAAGATCACAGTCTCTTGCTGGCAAGTATTTGCTCGAAGCACAAAGAGATTTCTCTCAAAACTTTCATCGGTTTTGGCTAAGCATCACAGCGGATCTAAGCATCGAGAACCTATACCCCTCTTAATAGTACGGAGGTCCTATGACTCGAAAGAATGAAAGAAGAACAACGAAATGAATACTACGTCTTCACTTTGTCTTTGACTTCCATCGCTGCAGTCAATTTCTTTTAACGATAGTACCGAATCAAAAGCTTTGCTTCAGCGGAAAAATTTCGAGGGGTCGATTTCTTCAAATCAATCTTCTCGACTATATGACTTCAACAAATATAGCTCGTTCTTCTCTACAACATAGATATACTTCGGTGACGTTCCTCGAACTCAGCACCGGAGACAGCATTCTCCTCGGTCATGTATGGACTATTTCTCTCTGTATGCACTAGCAAACAAATCAGTCCATACCTGTTTCTGTCAGCAATCTCCAAAACACAAGGTAGGCAGATATTGCGCCAACAATCTCCCCCTTTTTGGACGATTGTTGACAAAACAGATCACATCGAAGAATAGATAAAGAATGGAATGAAATGCGAAGAATAATGAAAGACGAGAGATAATTGCGGAGATAAATTATTCTCCCCCTTAAGATAAGCTTCAGAGCATGAAGAGCCAGAGGGAAATGAGATTATTCTTTGTATAAGTGACATTGATCTATGATTTAGTACTTGACTCCTATCAATGCACTCGATGGTGTCTGCGGTGGTTCTGTTGGGGAACGTAGCATGCAATTTCAAAAAAATTCCTACGCTCACGCAAGATCTATCTAGGAGATGCATAGCAATAAGAGGGGGAGAGTGTGTCCACGTACCCTCGTAGACCGAAAGCAGAAGCGTTTGTTAACACAGTTGATGTAGTCGAACTTCTTCTTGTTCCGACCGATCAAGCACCGAACGTACGGCACCTCCGAGTTCTGCACACGTTCAGCTCGATGACGTCCCTTGAACTCTTGATCCAGCAAAGTGTCGAGGGAGAGTTGCGTCAGCATGACGGCGTGGTGACGGTGATGGTGAAGTGATCCGCGCAGGGCTTCGCCTAAGCACTACGTGAATATGACCGGAGGCGTAAACTGTGGAGGGGGGCGCCGCACACGGCTAACAATTGTTGGTGTGTGTTCTAGGCGCCTCCCCCCCTTCATATATATAGGTGGGAGGGAGAGGGAGCAGCCAAGGGGACGCCCAAGTAGGAGGAATCCTACTTGGGCCCCTAGTCCAATTCGCCTCCCCCACTTACCATAATTTAAGGAGGGGGAAGGAAGGAGGAGGGAGGAGAGAAGGAAGGGGGAGGCCGAATCCCTCCCCTTCCTTTCTCTCTTCCCCTCTTTCCTTCCCCTTCAGGTTCGGCCTATATGGGGGGCGCAGCACCCCATGCTGGCTGCTGCGTTTCCCCTATTAGCCCATTAGGCCCATATCTTTGCCGGGGGTGCCCGGAACCCCTTTCCGGTGACCTGATATGTACCCGGTACCCCCGGAACACTTCCGATGTCTGAATACTATCGTCCTATATATCAATCTTTACCTCTCGAACATTTAGAGACTCCTCGTCATGTCCGTGATCTCATCCAGGACTCCGAATAACATTCAGTCACCAAATCACATAACTCATATAATATAAAATCGTCATTGAACATTAAGTGTGCGGACCCTACGGGTTCGAGAACTATGTAGACATGACCGAGACACCTCTCCGGTAAATAACCAACAGCAGAACCTGGATGCTCATATTGGTTCCTACATATTCTATGAAGATCTTTATCGGTCGTACCGTATTGACAACATACGTTATTCCCTTTGTCATCGGTATGTTACTTGCCCGAGATTCGATCGTTGGTATCTTCATACCCAGTTCAATCTTGTTACCGGCAAGTCTCTTTACTTGTTCCGTAATGCATCATCCCGCAACTAACTCATTAGTCACATTGCTTGCAAGGCTTCTTATGATGTGCATTACCGAGAGGGCCCAGAGATACCTCTCCGATACTCAGAGTGACAAATCCTAATCTCGATCTATGCTGACCCAACAAACACCTTCGGAGATACCTGTAGAGCATCTTTATAATCACCCAGTTACGTTGTGATGTTTGATAGCACACAAGGCATTCCTCCGGTATCCGGGAGTTGCATAATCTCATAGTCAAAGGAATATGTATTTGACATGAAGAAAGCAATAGCAATAAAACTGAACGATCATTATGCTAAGCTAACGGATTGGTCTTGTCCATCACATCATTCTCCTAATGATGTGATCCCGTTATCAAATGACAACTCATGTCCATGGTCAGGAAACCTTAACCATCTTTGACCAACGAGCTAGTCTAGTAGAGGCTCACTAGGGACACGTTGTTTGTTTATGTATTCACACATGTATTAAGGTTTTCGATCAATACAATTCTAGCATGAATAATAAACCTTTATCATGATTTAGGAAATATAATAATAACCATTTTATTATTGCCTCTAGGGCATATTTCCATCAGTCTCCCACTTGCACTCGAGTTAATAATCTAGTTCACATCAACATGTGATTTAACACCCATAGTTCACATCGCCATGTGACCAACACCCAAAGAGTTTACTAGAGTCAATAATCTAGTTCACATCGCTATGTGATTAACACCCAAAGAGTACTAAGGTGTGATCATGTTTTGCTTGTGAGAGAAGTTTAGTCAACGGGTCTGCCACATTCAGATCCGTATGTAATTTGCAAATTTCTATGTCTACAATGCTCTGCATGGAGCTACTCTAGCTAATTGCTCCCACGTTCAATACATATCTAGATTTAGACTTAGAGTCATCTAGATCAGTGTCAAAGTTTGCATCGATGTAACTCTTTACGACGAACTCTTTATCACCTCCATAATCGAGAAACATTTCCTTAGTCCTCTCAGGTAACTAAGGATAATTTTGGCCGCTGTCCAGTGATCTACTCTTGGATCACTATTGTACCCCCTTGCCAAACTCATGGTAAGGTACACAATAGGTCTGGTATACAGCATGGCATACTTTATAGAACCTATGGCTGAGGCATAGGGAATGACTTTCATTCTCTTTCTATCTTCTGCCGAGGTCGGGCTTTGAGTCTTACTCAACTTCACACCTTGCAGCACAGGCAAGAACCCTTTCTTTGACTGATCCATTTTGAACTTCATCAAAATCTTGTCAAGGTATGTACTCATCGAAAGTTTTATCAAGCGTCTTGATCTATCTCTATAGATCTTGATGCCCAATATATAAGAAGCTTCATCGAGGTCTTTCATTGAAAAACTCTTATTCAAGTATCCTTTTATGCTATCCAAAAATTCTATATCATTTCCAATCAATAATATGTCATCCACATATAATATTAGAAATGCTACAGAGCTCCCACTCACTTTCTTGTAAATACAGGCTTCTCCGAAAGTTTGTATAAAACCATATGCTTTGATCACCTCATCAAAGCGTATATTCCAACTCCGAGATGCTTGCACCAGTCCATAAATGGATCGCTGGAGCTTGCACACTTTGTCAGCACCTTTAGGATCGACAAAACATTCTGGTTGCATCATATACAACTCTTCTTTAAGAAATCCATTAAGGAATGCAGTTTTGACGTCCATTTGCCATATTTCATAATCTTAAAATACGGCAATTGCTAACATGATTTGGACAGACTTAAGCATCGCTACGGGTGAGAAGGTCTCATCGTAGTCAACTCCTTGAACTTGTCGAAAACCTTTCGCGACAAATCGAGCTTTGTAGACAGTAACATTACCATCAGCGTCAGTCTTCTTCTTGAAGATCCATTTATTTTCTATGGCTCGCCGATCATCGGGCAAATCCACCAAAGTCCACACTTTATTCTCATACATGGATCCTATCTCGGATTTCATGCCCTCAAGCCATTTCTCGGAATCTGGGTTCATCATAGCTTCTTCATAGTTCGTAGGTTCGCCATGGTCTAGTAACATGACTTCTAGAACAGGATTACCGTACTACTCTGGTGCGGATCGTGCTCTGGTTGATCTACGAGGTTCAGTAGTAACCAATGTTGGGGATATCGCTTATCGGTAACTTATCGGTCGACCCAAGATAAGGGGTAAATCGGCCAGTTTATTGGCATATCGGCCAATTTATCGCCATATCTGCCGATTTATCGGTCGATTTATCTTATCAGTCAGACAACGATAAGCGATAAATCGGCCGATTTATCGGCATATCGGAAGATATCTTGAACAGTGGTAGTAACTTGATCTGAAGTTTCATGATCATCATCATTAGCTTCCTCTCTAGTTGGTGTAGGCATCACGGGAACGGATTTCTCTGATGAGCTACTTTCCAAATTGAGAGAAGGTACAATTACCTCATCAAGTTCTACTTTCCTCCCACTCACTTTTTTCGAGAGAAACTCCTTCTCTAGAAAGGATCCATTCTTAGCAACAAAGATCTTGCTTTCAGATCTGTGGTAGAAGGTGTACCCAACAGTTTCTTTTGGGTATCCTATGAAGACGCACTTCTCCGATTTGGGTTCGAGCTTATCAGGTTGAAGCTTTTTCACATAAGCATCGCAACCCCAAACTTTAAGAAATGACAGCTTAGGTTTCTTGACAAACCGTAGTTCATACGGTGTCGTCTCAACAGATTTAGACTGTGCCCTATTTAACGTGAATGCAGTTGTCTCTAATGCATAACCCCAAAACGATAGTGGTAAATCGGTAAGAGACATCATAGATCGCACCATATCTAATAAAGTACGGTTACGACGTAAGGACACACCATTACGCCGTGGTGTTCCAGGTGGCGTGAGTTGTGAAACTATTCCACATTGTTTTAAATGAAGGCCAAACTCGTAACTCAAATATTCGCCTCCGCGATCAGATCGTAGAAACTTTATTTTCTTGTTACGATGATTTTCTACTTCACTCTAAAATTCTTTGAACTTTTCAAATGTTTCAAACTTATGTTTCATCAAGTAGATATACCCATATCTGCTCAAATCATCTGTGAAGGTCAGAAAATAACGATACCCACCGCGAGCCTCAACACTCATCGGACAGCATACATCGGTATGTATTATTTCCAATAAGTCATTGGCTCGCTCCATTGTTCCGGAGAACGGAGTTTTAGTCATCTTGCCCATGAGGCATGGTTTGCAAGTATCAAATGATTCATAATCAAGTGATTCCAAAAGCCCATCTGCATGGAGTTTCTTCATGCGCTTTACACCAATATGACCTAAACGGCAGTGCCACAAATATGTTGCACCATCATTATCAACTTTGCATCTTTTGGCATCAATATTATGAATATGTGTATCACTACGATCGAGATTCAATAAACCATTTACATTGAGTGTATGACCATAGAAGGTTTTATTCATGTAAACAGAATAACAATTATTCTCTGACTTAAATGAATAACCGTATCGCAATAAACATGATCCAATCATATTCATGCTCAACGCAAACACCAAATAACATTTATTTATTTAGGTCCAACACTAATCCCGAAGGTAGAGGGAGTGTGCGATGGTGATCTTATCAACCTTGGAATCACTTCCAACACACATCGTCACCTCGTCATTAACTAGTCTCTGTTCATTTTGGAACTCCTGTTTCGAGTTACTAATCTTAGCAACTGAACCGGTATCAAATACCCAGGGGCTACTATGAACACTAGTAAAGTACACGTCAATAACATGTATATCAAATATACCTTTTTCACTTTGCCATCCTTCTTATCCGCCAATTATTTGGGGTAGTTCCGCTTCCAGTGACCATTCCCTTTGCAGTAGAAGCACTCAGTTTTAGGCTTAGGTCTAGCTTTGGGTTTCTTCACGGGAGTAGCAACTTGCTTGCCATTCTTCTTGAAGTTCCCTTTCTTTCCCTAGCCCTTTTCTTAAAACTAGTGGTGTTGTTAACCATCAACACTTGATGCTCTTTCTTGATTTCTACCTTCGCTGATTTCAGTATCGTGAAGAGCTCAGGAATCATTTTCGTCATCCCTTGCATATTATAGTTCATCACGAAGTTCTAGTAGCTTGGTGATAGTGACTAGAGAACTCTGTCAATCACTATCTTATCTGGAAGATTAACTCCCACTTGATTCAAGCGATTGTAGTACCCAGACATTCTGAGCACATGCTTACTAGCTGAGCTATTCTCCTCCATCTTGTAGGCAAAGTACTTGTCAGAGTCTCATACCTCTCGACACGGGCATGAGTCTGAAATACCAATTTCAGCTCTTGGAACATCTCATATGCTCCGTGGCGTTCAAAACGTCTTTGCAGCCTTGATTCTAAGCCGTAAAGTATGGCGCACTAAACTATCAAGTAGTCATCATACCGAGCTTGCCAAACGTTCATAACGTCTGCATCCGCTCCTGCAATAGGTATGTCATCTCGCGGTGCATCAAGGACATAATTCTTCTGTGCAGCAATGAGGATAATCCTCAGATCACGGACCCAGTCCGCATCATTGCTACTATCAACTTTCAACTTATTTTTCTCTAGGAACATATCAAAAAATAAACGGGGAACTACATCGCGAGCTATTGATCTACAACATAGATATACAAATACTATCAGGACTAATTTCATGATAAATTAAGTTCAATTAATCAAATTACTTAAGAACTCCCACTTAGATAGACATCCCTCAAGTCATCTAAATGATACGTGATCCAAATCAACTAAACCATGTCCGATCATCACGTGAGATGGAGTAGTCTTCAATGGTGAACATCTCTATGTTGATCATATCTACTATATGATTCACGTTCGACCTTTCGGTCTCCAGTGTTCCGAGGCCATGTCTATACATGCTAGGCTCGTCAAGTTTAACCCGAGTATTCCGCATGTGCAAAACTGTCTTGCACCCATTGTATGTGAACGTAGAGCCTATCACACCCGATCATCACATTTATACCTTGAAATTTTAGTAAGGGATCATCTTATAATGCTACCGCCGTACTAAGCAAAATAAGATGCATAAAAGATAAACATCACATGCAATCAAAATATGTGACATGATATGGCCATCATCATCTCCTGCCTATGATCTCCATCTCCAAAGCACCTTCATGATCTCCATCGTCACCGGCTTGACACCTTGATCTCCATCATAGCGTCGTGGTCGCCTCACCAACTATTGCTTCTACAACTATCGCTAACGCATAGTGATAAAGTAAAGCAATTACATGGCGTTTGCATTTCATACAATAAAGCGACAACCATAAGGCTCCTGCCAGTTGCCGATAACTTTTACAAAACATGATCATCTCATACAACAACGTATATCACATCATGTCTTGACCATATCACATCACAACAAGCCCTGCAAAAACATGTTAGACGTCCTCTACTTTGTTGTTGCAAGTTTTACGTGGCTGCTACGGGCTTCTAGCAAGAACCGTTCTTACCTACGCATCAAAACCACAACGGTGTTTCGTCAAGTTTGCTGTTTTAACCTTCAACAAGGACCGGCCGTAGTCAAATTTGATTCAACTAAAGTTGGAGAAACAGACACCCGCCAGCCACCTTTATGCAAAACTAGTTGCATGTCTGTCGGTGGAACCGGTCTCATGAACGTGGTCATGTAAGGTTGGTCTGGGCCGCTTCATCCAACAATACCGCCGAATCAAAATAATATGTTGGTGGTAAGCAGTATGACTATCACCGCCCACAACTCTTTGTGTTCTACTTGTGCATATCATCTACGCATAGACCTGGCTCTGATACCACTGTTGGGGAACGTAGCATGCAATTTCAAAAAAATTCCTATGCTCACGCAAGATCTATCTAGGAGATGCATAGCAACGAGAGGGGGAGAGTGTGTCCACGTACCCTCGTAGACCGAAAGCGGAAGCGTTTGTTAACACGGTTGACGTAGTCGAACTTCTTCTCGTTCCGACCGATCAAGCACCGAACGTACGGCACCTCCGAGTTCTGCACACGTTCAGCTCGATGACGTCCCTCGAACTCTTGATCCAGCAAAGTGTCGAGGAAGAGTTGCGTCAGCACGATGGCATGGTGACAGTGTGTGACGCCCCCGGTTCAATCGTACACTAATCATACACGCAAACGTGTACGATCAAACCCAGGGACTCACGGGAAGATATCACAACACAACTCTAAACACAAATAAACGGAGGTCCACAATATTACAGACCAGGGATCCGAAGATCCGAATACATGAGTCAGTCATACAAATAATATCTGGGTACAGACATGGTTAGACAAGTTCTGCCTTAAGAAGGCTAGCACAAACAGCGACACTAGATCGAAAGGCGTTGGCCTCCTGCCTGGGAGCCTCCGATCCTACTCCTGGTCAGATGGCTCGATCCAGTAGTACGTGCCCTCTGGACCCGCCTGGTAGTAGGCTCCGGTGGTGGCGTCTGGCTCCTGGACTCCATCGTCTGGTGTATCATCAAGGTGGGGTATATGGGGGAAAAGAGAAAATAAAGCAACCGTGAGTACTCATCCGAAGTACTCAGCAAGCAAGGATCTATACTACATATGCAACATTATCAATGGAGAAAAAGGCTGTATATGTGGACTGGGCTGCAGAAATGCCAGAATAGAGAGAAAGGCCTAGTCCTATCGAAGACTAGCATCTTCAAACATCTTCTCAAAGCCATCATCTTGCAGCAGTAGAAGAGAGTAGTATAGCATTTTATTTAGCAAACATGTTGAAGTACAGCTCAAAGATCCTTCCTCGACTCCCAGCGAGAAAGTAATCCCGAAGCTTCAATTAAGTAACAAGTATCCAGTTTAAGTAGTAGATCGGGATACACAAACTGAGCGTCCTTTACCGTAGGACCGGCTATCGATAGAAGATTCATCCCTGCAGGGGTGCACTACTGTTACCCAACACGCTCGATCAACTCTGGCCGGACTTACTTGATGGGTAATGCCCGTCCTCGGAAGATCAACACGAAGCAGCGCTCTACCTAGGCTCAGCAGAGAGGTCAGCACGCCGGACTAACCTATGCACCCAGGGGTCTCGGGCCATCGCCCTGGGCACCCTGCGCGTTGCGTGGCTGGCCGGGGTGCAGGCGCGACACTGAACTCGCCAGTGAAGTATCCAGCCCAATCCCGACGATCAGCCCGCACGGTGAATCGTGACGTCTGATAAGCTTTCGGCGAAACGTACATCGCAGAGGGCCCCATAACCATTATCCCGCGTGGTGGCAGTGCGTATAGGGCACGTCGACCCACTCAGATCACACACCCAAATCCAATAGGCTCAATTAGTATCAAGCGAAGACAATCAGAGTCTCTGATGCTCCGCCACAATGTCACACTCGAGTGCCCTTCCGGCACACCCGAAATCATAGATCCCCAGCGGGTACCCACCAGGGTGGACCCGCCTGTGAAAAAGGTCAAGTAACCGTGTGGTCATAATCATCAGGGTGAACGTAAGAGGTATCACCCTCGAGGTTCACACTGAGGGGTTGCACGACAGAGTCGTATCGGACATGGAGAAGGAGGAATCACCCTCGCTGACCACGACCGTACAGCTATGCTGCAGAGTATTCATCAGGAGTGCGTTACGAGGTATCACCCTCGGCACTCGATAGTTACTACGCAGAGTCGTACAACTAAGGGGGGTGTGAAGTGAGGCGTCTGTCTCTGATCGACGATCACGTTGATCGAGTCGTTGATGAACAAGCAGGGGCGACAAAGTAAGGTGGTGGGGTCACAGATGGGTCATACCAACCTATACTAAACAGTTTATCATAGGCAGGTAAGGTAGCAATGAGCAGGTTACAACAGCAGGCTATGCATCAGAATAGGAGCATACACTAACAGTAGCGAAATCTAATGCAAGCAGGAGAATAGAATGGGCGATATCTGGAATGCTCAAGGGGGGGGCTTGCCTGGTTGCTCTGGCAAGAGAGGGAGGTCGTCAACGGGCTGCTCGTCGGTAGAGTAGTCGTATCCTGGTGCAGCGTCGTCGGTCTCGGCGTCTATCGAGAGAGAAGGAGGGGGAGAGAAACAATAAATTCCACGGCAAATATGCAAACAATATGTATGACATGCCTAAATGATATGCCGGGGTGTTCTACTGCCTAACTAAATGATTTAGTTAATTTAGGAATTTATTCGGATTTATTTAATTAAAGTTGGACACTATTCATTTATCGAAATCGGTCTAATTGTTCAACGTTCTTATAGCTGCGGGCGTCTGACGGAGATACCGAGGGCGTATCCGGGTTCGTATCGTCGTTCTGAGCAAGTTTCATGTACAAAGTATTTTCATCGGAGTTACGGTTTATTTAATATGATTTTCTAAAGTTTTTATTAATTTTTGAAATTTAATTAATTATTTAATTCAACATTATCCGAAACAGTGATTGATGACGTCAGCATGACATCATGCTGACGTCAGCAGCCACCTGACAGGGTGGGTCCCACCTGTCATAGGCTGTTAGGTTAATTAGGTTTAATTAATTTAATTACTGATTAATTAACACTAATTAGTTAATTAGATTAACCTAATCAGGATTAATTAACTAATTAATTAACTAATTAATTATTTAATTAATCATTTTATTTATTTCTATTTTTATTTTCTATTTCTTTTAAATCGTTTTTAGGGGGGTGGGCCCCATCTGTCAGCGGCACAGGGGGGGCAGGGCCCACCGGGCAGTGGCCCATACGGCCACACGGGGCGGGCGTGGGCGCAGCCCGAGCGGGCGCGTCCAGGGTGCGCCCGGGCGCTGGCCACGGGCGCCGGCGAGGCGCGGCTGGACGGGTCGGTGGTGAGCGCGGGGCCACGGCGCGCGATGCGGACGAGCGCGCGGGCGAGGTGTGGGGGCGCGCGCGCGTGCGGGTGGCCGCGGCGAGCGGAGGCAGAGGCGAGAGGACGAGCGGCAGCGGCGGCTGGAGTGGGCAAAACATAATTCCATATTTATTTCAGATTTAATAAATGGTTACTAAATATTATCTTTATCCACTGTTTGAGGTTGTTCGAGTCACTTATCCAATTCCAATGATGTTGGTTTCAATTTTAGAATAGCCTCTGGAATATTTGTTATTTATCTGACATTTTAGCTCCTATGTTGGACAACTTTTATATTCCACTTTCATTTAAATTTGAATTTGACTTAGGAGTTGAAATGCAATATGATGCTAATGATGATTATGCACTGTCGATCATGCTAACATGTCATTATCAAAAGTGATTACTGTTGCTAATCACCGGGGGTGTTACAACTCTCCTCATCTATTAAGAATTCTCGTCCCGAGAATTAAGAGGAAGACTGAAAGAAAGAGGGGTATTCTTCGCGAAGACGATCCTCGCGTTCCCAAGTGGCTTCATCTTCAGAATGATTTGACCACTGAACCTTGAGGAACTTGATTGACTTTTGACGTGTTCGACGCTCAGCTTGATCAAGAATACGGATGGGATGTTCTGGATATGACAGATCTTCCCGTAATTCAAGCACTTCATGATCCACAGCTCGAATAGGATCCTTGAAGCAGCGGCGGAGTTGGGATACATGAAAGACGTCATGTACTTGAGAAAGGTTTGGCGGCAATTGCAACTGATATGCCACTTCTCCTCGACGGGCAAGAATACGGAACGGGCCAATGTAGCGAGGGGCTAACTTGCCTTTGATTCCGAACCGATGAGTGCCTTTCAACGGGGTGACGCGGAGGTAAGCTTGCTCGCCAGGTTGATAGACTATTTCCTGGTGCTTACGGTCATAGTTGCTCTTCTGACGAGACTGAGCAGACTTCAAATGTTCACGAACAATACGGACTTGTTCTTCAGCTTGCCGAATAATGTCCGGTCCGACGAGTGAGCGTTCCCCAGTTTCTGACCAATTCAGAGGGGTTCGACACTTACGACCGTATAGAACTTCAAACGGTGCCATCTTCAGACTAGCTTGATAGCTATTGTTGTAAGAGAATTCGGCATACGGGAGAGATTCCTCCCATTTCTTACCGAAGGAGATGACGCAAGCTCGAAGCATATCTTCGAGCACTTGATTAACTCGTTCAACTTGACCCTGTGACTGAGGGTGAAAAGCGGTGCTGAAAGACAGATGTGTTCCCATAGCTTCTTGGAAACTATTCCAGAATCTGGAGGTGAAGAGGCTGCCACGATCAGAACTGATCTCCAACGGAACACCGTGGAGTGACACAATCCGGGAAACATACAAGTCTGCTAACTGGCTAGCAGTGATTGTCTCCTTAACAGGCAGAAAGTGGGCAACCTTAGAGAATCGGTCAATGACAACAAATATAGCATCATTACCCTTCTGGGATTTGGGAAAACCAGTAATGAAATCCATTTGGACCTTGTCCCATTTCCATTTAGGAATTTTCAGGGGTTGCAGAGTTCCTGCGGGCCTTTGATGTTGAGCTTTAACGCGGCGGCAAACGTCACACTCAGAAACATAACGAGCAATGTCTCGCTTCATATTAGGCCACCAGAATCTTTGACAAATGTCACGGTACATCTTTGTGCTACCAGGGTGAATGGACAAGGGAGTGTCATGAGCTTCCTTCATAACGTTTTCCCTCTCATTCTTGAACTTGGGTACGAAGAGACGGTGTTGGAAAAATAGGATCCCATCTGCATCAAGATGGAATTCCGACGGCTTTCCTTTCTCGAGGTATCGCTTGATCTTTTCAACTTCAGTGTCATACCTTTGCATAACCTTAATGCCGTGTTCTAAATCTGGTTCGACAACCAGGGTATTGAGATAACCCTGTGGAACAATATGGAGGTTCAATTTGCAAAGCTCTTCATGGAGAAGAGGTTGTGTTTCTTGAACCATAAGATTGTTGCTATAGAACTTGCGACTCAAAGCATCGGCCATTACATTAGCCTTGCCGGGGGTGTATGAGATATTCATATCATAATCGGCAATTGTTTCGAGCCATCTTTGTTGACGAAGGTTCAGATCTGGTTGAGTATATAAATACTTCAAGCTTTGGTGATCCGTGTATATCTCGCAACGGTTACCGAGAAGGTAATGTCGCCATAGCTTCAAGGCATAAATAACCGCAGAAAGTTCAAGATCATGCACGGGATAATTTTCTTCATGAGGACGCAATTGTCGGGAGGCATAAGCAATCACTTTGCGCTCTTGCATTAGGACACAGCCTAATCCTTGACGAGATGCATCACAGTATATCACGAAATCCTTTTGGGAATCCGGGGGTGCTAGTACTGGGGCAGATGTCAATTTATCTTTTAGTGTCTGAAAGCTTTCTTGACATTTTTCTGTCCACTCAAATTTAACACCTTTGTGAAGCAGATTTGTCAATGGTTTTGCAATCTTGGAAAAGTTCTCAACGAATCGACGGCAATAACTAGCGAGTCCGAGAAAACTTCTGACTTGCTTAACATTCTTTGGGGGAGTCCAGTCAAGAATAGCCTGAACTCGTTCGGGGTTAACAGCAATCCCATCCTTGGAAATCACATGTCCAAGGTAAGTTACTTCAGGAAGCCAAAATTCGCATTTGGAATACTTGGCATACAACTGGTGTTCTCGGAGCCTTTCTAGAACAAGGCAGAGATGTTCAGCATGTTCCTCTTTATTCTTAGAATAGACCAGAATATCATCTAGATATACCACGACGAATTTGTCGAGGTAATCCATGAATATATAATTCATCAGGCGGGAGAATGTAGCTGGAGCATTCGTTAGGCCAAATGACATGACGGTGTATTCATAGGAGCCATAACGAGTGACGAATGCAGTCTTGGGAATGTCCTCTTCACGGACACGGATCTGGTGATAACCCAACCTCAAGTCGAGTTTAGAGAACACCGATGATCCGCAAGTTGATCATAAAGATCATTGATACGGGGCAGTGGGTATTTATTCTGGATTGTGGCTTGGTTAATGGGCCGGTAATCCTGAACCAATCGGTTAGTTCCATCCTTCTTCTTAACGAAGAGTGAAGGTGCTCCCCAAGCAGAGGAACTGGGGCGGATGAAACCACTCTTAAGTGACTTGTCGATTTCTTCCTTAAGCTCAAGAAGGTGATGCGGAGGCATCTTATAAGGTCGCTTGGCAATAGGAACGGTGCCAGGCTTCAAGTCAATGACAAACTCGACAGCTCTAGCCGGGGGTATGCCTGGAAGTTCTTCTGGAAAGACGTCTGGAAAATCTCGAACGACAGGAACGTTCTCGATCCCTTCCAGAGGTGAGGCGTTCAAAGCATTCAGAGCATATATCTGAGCTTCAGCGTCTCGAGTAATGCGGGCGGTATAGTTCACTATCTCATCGGTGGGGTGAAGAAGTTGGACGACTTTAGTGGCACAATTGATCGAAGCAATGTGAGCTTTCAACCAATCCATTCCGAGTATGAGGTCTATGGTGGAAGACTTCAGGATAATAGGGGAAGCTAGGAATTCAAATTCCTCGATTTCAACAGGGACATTATGTGCCATCATAGTGGTTTGACATTGGCCTCCAGGGGTACGGACAACTATTGGCAGGTTCATCTTTTCGAATGCAATGTCATGAGATAATGCAAATGCTTCAGACATGAATGAATGCGATGCTCCTGAATCAAATAATACAGAAGCAGGTACTGAGTTAACAATAAGGGTACCCATCACAGTAGCAGGTTGATCCTGGACTTCTTCAATGTCAATGTTGTAAGCTTGACCACGACCACGTGAAGCAGACCCAGTATTATAGTTGCGGGTCTGATTGTTGCCACGGCCATATCCACGGCCAGCACGAGGAAAATCTAACTGATTCTGAGTCTGGCGGCAGTCTTTAGCCTGGTGGCCTGGTTTGCGGCACTTGAAACACAAACCATCTTCAGGACGAAGAGGGGCATGGTTCTGAATAGCTTGAGCCTTTGACGGCCTCGGTGGTGGAGGAGGCAGACGTAGTGCAGCATTGTTCTTTGGCACAGAGGCATTGGGACGGAACGCGTTGTTGGGAATCCAAACTCTACGCTTCGGTGCTGAGCCCGAAGATGAGCCAGCATCACGATAGCGCTTCTGCGAGTCCTTGTGTTCCATCTGAGCGGTCTCAACGAGAATAGCCTTGTTCACTAGAGTTGAGAAATCATTGATGTCTTGAGCAGCTAGTGCAAGCTTGAGGTCAGGGTGTAGTCCATTACGGAACTTCTCCTGTCTGCGAGCATCTGTGGCGATGTCTTCTTCAGCATAGCGGGAGAGATCAAGAAATTCCCGCTGATAAGCTTCGACGGTTTTATTGCCCTGGGTGAGGTTGCGGAACTGGGTCTTCATGCGTTCCATAATTGCTTGAGGGATGTAACGTGTACGGAAAGCAGCCTGGAACTCATACCAAGTGATGACTGTTCCAACAGGCAGAGTACGCTTGTGTGTGTCCCACCATTGAGCAGCGGGGCCCTTTAAGAAAAAGGCCGCGAAGGTGACAAAGTTGGCGGGGGCGACATTAGCAGACTCCATCTCGTGAGTGATGTCGCGGAGCCAGTCATCGGCATCCAGGGGCTTGTCAGAGTTGCGAAACTGCGTTGGGTTGAGTCGCGTAAACTCTGTCAAAGTTACTGAAGCTGGGTTCTGGTTCTGGTTGTTCTGATGCGGAAACTGAGCCATGATTCCAACCATGAACTGGCGGTTAAGCTCGAACTGTTGCATCATAGCTGCCATATAGTCTGGCGGTGGTGGACGTTCAGGGGCACGACCACGACCACGACCACCTGGTCTAACCATCCTGCTACGTATCAACAGGGGGTAGTTTAGTAAAAGCAATTGCAAGTGTTTAGCGACAAGTATGATGTAACACGACAATACCTTAAGCAATGTAATAGATACATAACAGTAGTCGATTAAGACATACAGATCCATACACAAAGTCGGGTACATGCGGACAGCATAACGGCGCAAATTATAAGCTAGACATACTAGGCGGCGCGCAGGCACGCGGTAAGGAAGTACACAACGAGACATAGCAAAGGCTACATCAATGTCGGAGAAAACCACTGTAACGGGGTAACTGCGAGTGCAGACGACGAATATTCGTCGCGGAAGGATCCTGTGCTCCATGTGCACTCTGATGCAGAACCCGGTCTCGAACTGTAAGAAGAGGTCCACGTGTAGGTGTGTGACCTCCAATAGCAGGCCAGTCAATACCAGCATACATCTGAGTCCTGCGCGGGTAAAGGATGTGCTCCGGATGTATCCCTGCACGAACAGCGGGCATCAACTGCGTCATAGCATCGTAAAGACGTGCTCGAGTGGCAACCAACTCGACGGCAAGAGCCCGAACAGTGCGATCCAGAGCCTGAGTGCACTGAATCAGAACGCGGTGTTCATATCGGCGAGGCTCGTACGGGGCACAGATAGCTGTGTAGTATCCGGTAGCATCTCCAGCAGGGGCATACGGAATGTATCGGAACTCAGAGTCATCCAAGATACCACTGAACTGTCCTCGAAGACGTGCGACAGCAGAGTAGGCGGCATCATGTACTGCCATCTCAATCGTCACGCCTAATCCGTGAAAAAGGTGTAACTCGGTGTCTGAGTCATTCTGCCGATCATAGATACGAACATCAGCATGGTACTGCTCCTGATTAAACTCGCGGTAATCCTCGTAAACCATGTACTCAGGGTACCAGCGGTAGCCAAGTCTGGTCATGAGAGCGATCAGGACAACTGGAAACCCAGGGGTATTACGAGCCCAAGTGCGAAGCACAAGCTGTGTCGTAGGACGCGGTGGAAACAAACGGTCCATCTGAAACAGAGGAAATTCAAACTTGTCAAATGACAATGAGAAGTATAACCGATCTCGGAGAGAAAGGTTAAACAAAACAATGGAAAGGAAAATGATTATCAGACTAATCAGATCAACGACAGGGCAATCGCACAGATATCCAGCTCTCCGGGTAGACGGGAATTACGAGATCCTAAGTGTCGGCGTTAGTAAACTTTATTTAACCCGAATAGAAGAGATGTTAGAGTCCCAGAGTATAGACGAGGAATAAAAGATCCTAATACCACCCAGTTGGCGACGTGGGCCCGTAAGCCACACAGCCAAGTTAGTAAACTAGTTTCTCGGTTTCTAAACTCAACTTCGGCCAAGGAATTTGGAGGGGGGCTTCCTACAGGCAGTCGGCTCTGATACCAACTTGTGACGCCCCCGGTTCAATCGTACACTAATCATACACGCAAACGTGTACGATCAAACCCAGGGACTCACGGGAAGATATCACAACACAACTCTAAACACAAATAAACGGAGGTCCACAATATTACAGACCAGGGATCCGAAGATCCGAATACATGAGTCAGTCATACAAATAATATCTGGGTACAGACATGGTTAGACAAGTTCTGCCTTAAGAAGGCTAGCACAAACAGCGACACTAGATCGAAAGGCGTTGGCCTCCTGCCTGGGAGCCTCCGATCCTACTCCTGGTCAGATGGCTCGATCCAGTAGTACGTGCCCTCTGGACCCGCCTGGTAGTAGGCTCCGGTGGTGGCGTCTGGCTCCTGGACTCCATCGTCTGGTGTATCATCAAGGTGGGGTATATGGGGGAAAAGAGAAAATAAAGCAACCGTGAGTACTCATCCGAAGTACTCAGCAAGCAAGGATCTATACTACATATGCAACATTATCAATGGAGAAAAAGGAGTGTATATGTGGACTGGGCTGCAGAAAATGCCAGAATAGAGAGAAAGGCCTAGTCCTATCGAAGACTGCATCTTCAAACATCTTCTCAAAGCCATCATCTTGCAGCCGTAGAAGAGAGTAGAATAGCATTTTATTTAACAAACATGTTGAAGTACAGCCTCAAAGATCCTTCCTCGACTCCCAGCGAGAAAGTAATCCCGAAGCTTCAATTAAGTAACAAGTATCCAGTTTAAGTAGTAGATCGGGATACACAAACTGAGCGTCCTTTACCGTAGGACCGGCTATCGATAGAAGATTCATCCCTGCAGGGGTGCACTACTGTTACCCAACACGCTCGATCAACTCTGGTCGGACATACTTGCTGGGTAATGCCCGTCCTCGAAGATACAACACGAAGCAGCGCTCTACCTAGGCTCAGCAGAGAGGTCAGCACGCCGGACTAACCTATGCACCAGGGGTCTCGGGCCATCGCCCTGGGCACCCCTGCGCGTTGCGTGGCTGGCCGGGTGCAGGCGCGACACTGACTCGCCAGTGAAGTTACCAGCCCAATCCCGACGATCACCCGCAGTGAATCGTGACGTCTGATAAGCTTTCGGCGAAACGTACTCGCAGAGGGCCCCATAAACCATTATCCCGCGTGGTGGGCAGTGCGTATAGGGCACGTCGACCCACTCAGATCACACACCCAAATCCAATAGGCTCAATTAGTATCAAGCGGAGACAATCAGAGTCTCTGATGCTCCGCCACAATGTCACACTCGAGTGCCCTCCGGCACACCCGAAATCATAGATCCCCAGCGGGTACCCACCAGGGTGGACCCGCCTGTGAAAAAGGTCAAGTAACCGTGTGGTCATAATCATCAGGGTGAACGTAAGAGGTATCACCCTCGAGGTTCACACTGAGGGGTTGCACGACAGAGTCGTATCGGACATGGAGAAGGAGGAATCACCCTCGATGACCACGACCGTACAGCTATGCTGCAGAGTATTCATCAGGAGTGCGTTACGAGGTATCACCCTGGCACTCGATAGTTACTACGCAGAGTCGTACAACTAAGGGGGGTGTGTAAGTGAGGCGTCTGTCTCTGATCGACGATCACGTTGATCGAGTCGTTGATGAACAGCAGGGCGACAAAGTAAGGTGGTGGGGTCACAGATGGGTATACCAACCTATACTAAACAGTTATACATAGGCAGGTAAGATAGCAATGAAAAGGTTACAACAGCAGGCTATGCATCAGAATAGGAGCATACATTAACAGTAGCGAAATCTAATGCAAGCAGGAGATAGAAATGGGCGATATCTGGAATGCTCAAGGGGGGGGTGCTTGCCTGGTTTCTCTGGCAAGAGAGGGAGGTCGTCAACGGGCTGCTCGTCGGTATAGTTAGTCGTAACCTGGTGCAGCGTCGTCGGTCTCGGCGTCTATCGAGAGAGAAGGAGGGGGGGGAGAGAAACAATAAATTCACGGCAATAATGCAAACAATATGTATGACATGCCTAAATGATATGCCGGGTGTTTTACTGCTTAACTAAACGATTTAGTTAATTTAGGAATTTATTTGGATTTATTAATTAAAGTTGGGCACTATTCATTTACTGAAATCGGTCTAAAAGTTCAATGTTCTTATAGCTGCGGGCGTCTGACGGGAATACGGAGGGCGTATCCGGGCTCGTATCGTCGTTCTGAGCAAGTTTCATGTATAAAATATTTTCATCGGAGATACGGTTTAAAAGATATGATTTTCTAAAGTTTTTATAATTTCTGAAATTTAATTTTTTAATTCAACATTATCCGAAACTGATTGATGACGTCAGCATGACATCATGCTGACGTCAGCAGCCACCTGACAGGGTGGGTCCCACCTGTCATAGGCTGTTAGGTTAATTAGGTTTAATTAATTTAATTACTGATTAATTAACACTTAACTAGTTAATTAAATTAACCTAATCAGGATTAATTAACTAAGTAATTAACTAATTAATTAATAATTATTTTAATTATTTATTTTATTTTCATTATTTTTCCTGAAACGTTTCTGGGGCTGGGCCCCGTCTGTCAGCGGCACAGAGGGGGCAGGGCCCACCGGTCAGTGGCACATGGCACAGGCGCGGTGACGGCGCGCGTGCGTGCGTGCGCGAGGGCGGCGGGCGCGGCGCGAAGGGCCGCCGAGCGGCAGCGCGGTGCGTGGGCGCGGGCTCGCGCGTGCACGCGCGCGGCGAAGAGTGGGCGGCTCGGGGCGGAGCAGGGGACGAGGCGACGGGGAAGGGTGAGGCCGTGCGCGAGCGGGACTGGGCGAGTGCGGCGCGGCGTCAGGGAGAGAGGAGAGGAGAGGGGCGCGGCTCACAGGGGGCCGGACGGGATGATGGCGAGGCGAGAAGCGACGGCGACGATTGCGGCGAGTCGGCGACGGCGTCGGGCAGCGGCACGGGTGGAGCGCTGCTGAGGCGATTCGGGGAGGAGACGGGAGGGCGAGGGTCCCGGCGACGGCGTCCGAGCGCGGGTGACGAGGCGGAGGTCGGGGACGACGGCGGGTGGAAGCGGGGAGCGACGGGAAAGGCGAAGGCAGGGGCACGGCAGGGGGCGGAAGGATGGGGGATCCCATCCAGATGGGGGGGGGGGCCGAGCGTAAGCGGCCGGTGGGAAGAGGAGGAGGACGGGCCGGCGTCGGTTGTGGGCGGGCGGCGTGGAGTGGCGATCGGCGCGGGAGCGGGGTGGCGCGGCGAGCGGCGTCGGGCACGCGGGCGTCGAGCGCCGAGGGAGGAGGGGGCGCGGGGGGGGGGGGGAATGTGGATCGGAGGGGTGGCTAGGGTTCGGGTCCAGGGGGATAAGGGAGTGGGGGAGTGGCCGGTGGGCCAGCTGGGCTACGGCCCAGTTGGGCCGGGGGGGGGGGGGGTCCTTCTTCTTCTTTTCTGTTTCATTTTTCTTTTATCTTTTTCTTTATTCTCCTTTCTCTGCTGTTAAATGTTTAGGCCCCAAATGGCTTTTGTAAAAAGTGTGACCTATTTCATAAATACCAGTGCACCATACCTTAACACCTAAAATTAGCTTGGACAAAACATAATTCCATATTTATTTCAGATTTAATAAATGGTTACTAAATATTATCTTTATCCACGGTTTGAGGTTGTTCGAGTCACTTATCCAATTCCAATGATGTTGGTTTCAATTTTAGAATAGCCTCTGGAATATTTGTTATTTATCTGACATTTTAGCTTCTATGTTGGACAACTTTCATATTCCACTTTCATTTAAATTTGAATTTGACTTAGGAGTTGAAATGCAATATGATGCTAATGATGATTATGCACTGTTGATCATGCTAACATGTCATTATCAAAAGTGATTACTGTTGCTAATCACCGGGGGTGTTACACAGTGATGGTGAAGTGATCCGCGCAGGGCTTCGCCTAAGCACTACGTGAATATGACCGGAGGCGTAAATTGTGGAGGGGGGCGCCGCACACGGCTAACAATTGTTGGTGTGTGTTCTAGGCGCCTCCCCCCCTTCATATATATAGGTGGGAGGGAGAGGGAGCAGCCAAGGGGGCGCCCAAGTAGGAGGAATCCTACTTGGGCCCCTAGTCCAATTCGCCCCCCCCTACCATAATTTTCAGAGGGGGAAGGAAGGAGGAGGGAGGAGAGAAGGAAGGGGGAGGCCGAATCCCTCCCCTTCCTTTCTCTCTTCCCCTCTTTCCTTCCCCTCCAGGTTTGGCCTATATGGGGGGCGCAGCAGCCCATGCTGGCTGCTGCGTTTCCCCTCTTGGCCCATTAGGCCCATATCTTTGCCGGGGGTGCCCGGAACCCCTTTCCGGTGACCCGATATGTACCCGGTACCCCGGAACACTTCCGATGTCCGAATACTATCGTCCTATATATCAATATTTACCTCTCGAACATTTCGAGACTCCTCGTCATGTCCGTGATCTCATCCGGGACTCCGAACAACATTTGGTCACCAAATCACATAACTCATATAATATAAAATCGTCATCGAACGTTAAGCGTGCGGACCCTACGGGTTCGAGAACTATGTAGACATGACCGAGACACCTCTCCGGTAAATAACCAACAGCAGAACCTGGATGCTCATATTGGTTCCTACATATTCTACGAAGATCTTTATCGGTCGTACCGTAATGACAACATACGTTATTCCCTTTGTCATCGGTATGTTACTTGCCCGAGATTCGATCGTTGGTATCTTCATACCCAGTTCAATCTCGTTACCGGCAACTCTCTTTACTCATTCCGTAATGCATCATCCCGCAACTAACTCATTAGTCACATTGCTTGCAAGGCTTCTTATGATGTGCATTACCGAGAGGGCCCAGAGATACCTCTCCGATACTCGGAGTGACAAATCCTAATCTCGATCTATGCCAACCCAACAAACACCTTCGGAGATACCTGTAGAGCATCTTTATAATCACCCAGTTACGTTGTGACGTTTGATAGCACACAAGGCATTCCTCCAGTATCCGGGAGTTGCATAATCTCATAGTCGAAGGAATATGTATTTGACATGAAGAAAGCAATAGCAATAAAACTGAACGATCATTATGCTAAGCTAACGGATGGGTCTTGTCCATCACATCATTCTCCTAATGATGTGATCCCATTATCAAATGAAAACTCATGTCCATGGTCAGGAAACCTTAACCATCTTTGATCAATGAGCTAGTCTAGTAGAGGCTCACTAGGGACACGTTGTTTGTTTATGTATTCACACATGTATTAAGGTTTCCGATCAATACAATTCTAGCATGAATAATAAACCTTTATCATGTTTAGGAAATATAATAATAACCATTTTATTATTGCCTCTAGGGCATATTTCCATCAGGTTCCTGTCACAAAGATCTTCGAAGAGAATTAGATTTAAGATAAGCTTTGAAAGATTTGTGACGAAGGATATAGTATGAAGGTTTTCTCGGAACAAAATTCGAATCCACACGAGACGTATTTTTTGGCATATTAGATATTCGATAAAACCAGGGCATGAGAAAATAAGAAGAATATTGCTCGGAATGGATATGCTTCAGATGTGGTTTCCCTGCAATACAGAGTATAATGCGAAAATTAATTGCGAGGGAAAAATACTTTGTCAGTGAAATAATGACCTTCACAATGAGGCATGAAAATTTATACTGGCATACTCTTCCTACAAGGTTAGATAATAAAGGATAACACTCAGAGCATAACCAAACACAACAGTTTAGTCATTAGTACTCGAAGTACTTCTCCAACGTAGTGTCATCACATGATGATTTTCTTTCTTCTTCGATGAGCAAATATGTTTCCCTGTAAAATGGATAATCATCGACGACAATTATTCATGGGGAAAACACATTCGATGGTACCTGTAGACAAATAGTACGAAGCAAATAATATTGCAGGCGGGGGTTATTAACGTTACATGGCGTCCGAGTATTTCAACACCACAAGTGGTGCGATAAGTTCATGAAGCAAATTGTTCGAGGGAAAACCAAAACACGAATGAAAACACCTTGCAAACCCCGATAAACTATCACTCGATGTAATTCTCCCCCTTTTTGTCAACAAGTATCAAAAAGGAATGAGAAAACATACGAGGAACTACTCCGTGGGAGAATCCTCAGAATCAGAATTAAAACCACTTGATGAATCAGAGTCTGAAGAATGAGGAATGGTCGAGGCAGAAGTAGGGTTGGCAGCCTGGGCTTTGGAAGACTTGGAGCGATGAACATCGGGCTTGAAGATAAGAGTACCGGCTGTATCTGCAATATCATCATCATGGCCGACAAACAACAGATCCGTTGAAGCAGAATGTTGTGGAAGCACTGGAGTTTGTATTCGGATGCGAGGAACAGCAAGTAAGTCCAGATAGTTATAATCTTTCATGATGTCCTTTTTGGCTAAATCATTCTGAGCGTAATGCTTCCTTAGCAGAGTCCATGAACGCTTCTTTGCTTCCTTCTCATGAAGAAGAATTTGGTGAGTGTGATTATGAAGCAGATTTAGCTCAGTCATTAACTCTAGCTTCTCCTTTCTATCCAACTTGATGTGGCTTTCCAAGGTCTGCTGAGTGCGAACGCAGATCTCATAAAGAGATGGATTTTCTTTGCGAGGGATTACAACCCTTGCCTTCTTGATCTTCGGTGCATTTTCAGGTGCAGATGCATTTGCTGCAGTATCAACTGGTTCCTTGCCTTTTCCAATATCCTTCACAATGCGCAAAGTGTCACGAACAGGTGGCAAAAATACCTTTGGAGTGTAAGCCCAGAAGAATTTCTCATTGATGAGTTGCTCGATCGCAAACATGATCCATGGAGCATAGGGCTTCAAAGACTGAGGGCTGTCAGCTGCACATGCAAGGTTTTGAATGAAAAGGTCAGGAATATCAAACTTGATTCCTTGAGACAAGGCCAGAAGTGCATTTCCCACAATGCCTTTGATGGAGTTCGGCCTGTTAGTTGATGTGAGAGTATTGCACAGAATGTGAAATAACACCTTGTTGTCATAAGCCAACTTCTTTGGATCAACATCAATGCATTCATCACCAACCATGGTGGGATCCATCAGTATGTGGAGCTGTGCTCCAGAAACTTCCCAGAAATGCAGCTTGTGCTCTCTATCCTTCTCAAACTCACATCGAGGAATATTTATCAATGCCAAGAACTGATCTGTCGAACATTTAATTCTTTCTCTGCCAGTCATCCACTCAAGAGTCCATGATGAGGTGTTGCCAAGATCTCCTGAGATATATAGCGTAGCATAGAACTAAAGGATAATCTCTTTGTTCCAGCCATGATTGAAGCACATGAATCCCTTCAGGAGAGCATGTTCAATATGCTCAATTGCATGATGGAAGCAGGGCATTCCTTTGAGTTCAGCGAAGTTCAATATCTTATGACTAAAAATCCTATCCTTGCCGAACAGAATCTGAGCATAATAAACGACTTGTTCCTTAGTCCAAAACCTTGGTGACAGTGAAGTTCTTTCTCCTTCATAAGGGCTTACCCCAAAGAATGCATGCTTTGAGAGATGAAGTTGTTCATTGAATGCAGGGCCATTGGGGCCATACTCAGCTGGAAATAGTGGAAATGACTACTGGGGATTTTTTCGAATTTCTTCGTCACTAATTTCCATCGACTCACAATCATCAGAAGCTAGCGTATTCTCATCAATAGACTTTAATGGAGCAAGTGGCCTTTTGGCTTTCTCTGGAGCTAATGGCATGGGAGCACTGGTCTGTCCTTCACTTTCCTTCGTTGGAACTCCTTCAACGGCTTTCTCATTCTTAGGCACTAGGGCCTTTTCTTTCGGTGAGCTCTTGATAGTGGGTGGCACGATAACTTCTTCAGTCACTTGATTCACAACTTGTTCTCCTTCGGTCTGCTGTGGCAACACTAGTGGTACATCTTGGTGGGGCAAGACTGGTGGTACAACTGCTTGAGCTTCTCCTTCGTGAGCCATGGGCTCTTCCAATTTCTTCTCTTCCTGTTCTGGCTATGAAGCCAAAGAACCAGGAGCAGGTTCAAGCTCCATCTGGGTAGGGGCACCAGATGAGGAGACCGGGGTGGTGCTTCCTCGGGAAGCAACTTGCTCCCCCTCAAATTTATCACCCTCCTTGATGGATCCAGAGGGCTCAACATGACTTTCCTTCAAAGGCGATGAAACTACCTTTTCCATTTCAATCTCTTCGTCAACTTTTTCTTCAGGGGCTTGCTACTCGGGCATGACATTCTCTTTGTCAGGATTGACCAGAAACATATCCACCACATAAGATTCTTGTGCAGTTGAGGTAGGAATGATAACTACCGCAGGCACAGCATGTTGCTCGGTTTCTTCCTCGGAACAAGGGGATGGTGGTATCTGTTGCAGTGGGACACTCGAGTCAACAGGTGCATCAGTTGCTACAGATTGGATGCGACGATCCTTGATAGCCTTCGGCTTGCTAGCTCTTGCCTGAGCTCTCTGACACTTCTCTTCTTTTTCTCTTCGTCGAGCAAGTTCTGCTTTATGCTTGATCTCATCATTTATACGATCACAAAGCTGAGAAACATCCATCTTCAGCTTGGAATGCCACTCAATCTTGTTGTTTCTCATAACAGTGAGGGCTTTGGTGATTTCAAGAATTCCCTTGTTCACGTCTTTTCTTTCAGACTCAGATTTTGCATCCTTCCTCATTTGCTTAAGGAGTTTCTTGTCCTCGATAGCCTGGTTCAGTTCCTTGGTGATTTCTTTCAGTTCAGAGAAATGATTTGCTACCATCTTTGTAACATCTTCAGGCAGACCCAAGCTGCTCAACTCAGATGGATTTGCATCATAGGAAGCGCCTTCAATGATGTCAAAAATAAGATCAAAGTCATATTCCTCTGTGGAAGCAGGAACAATTGTCTTGGCCTTCTTGGCAGCAACAACAACTTTTTCATCGGTCACTAACTTTCTCTTCGCGAAGGTTTATCTGATGGCACAATGACGAGCCTTGGAGAAGATCTCACTAGAGGCGAAACTTTTGCTGGAGAGGGTGTTTGGTACGGCTTGTCAAGAAGAGCTCTTTGATTGTACATGGGAATTTCATCGCCCATTTCTTCATCGGAGGACTCGGAAGAGGCAGATGTTGCCTTCTTTGATTTCCTGGCAATAGACTTCTTCTTCGGGGCACGAGAGGAAACATATTTCCTCTTCTTTCTTTCTTTTCGGGCAGAAGCCCTTTCCTTCTTTTCTTGCACATCTTGTTGTGTCAGCTTGACATTCTTTTCTTCCACTTGAATTCTTTTTCGTGTCCCTGGCTTCACGCTTGGCCTTGGCTTTTTCCCTCTTAACAACTTCTTTGGGAAAATCAGCAACTGTCTTCAAAGAATCAGCATGGGCATTTGGAGGAGCTGGCCTTACATTTTCATTGTCCTGGCCTAGGCAGCCCTCTGCAATGCAGTCATTCCATGGTGGAGTGAATGCAAACAGGATCTGATATTTTCTTCGGACATTTTCATAGTTGAACCACTTCTTCGCCCAATGACGGTGAATCTTCTACAGCCTGTTATTCCTTTCAGTGGCAGTTTCAACTCCAGGTGGAGTTCTATAAGTTTCTGGATCAGACATTTCAGCTGCGGTGTTCCTCTCTCTACCGCGACCACCCTTCTTGGGATTTCCATCCGAGAACATGGTCTTGGAATCAGTGATTTGCTCATCCTCTGGCTGACTGTGAGCTGAGGGAACTTCATCTTCTTCTTCAGCAGATTCTGACTCAAATTTCTTGCTCGGCACTTTCGGTGGCTTAGCTGATTTTCTTTCAGCCACCTTTGCTTTATCAGCCATACGCGGCTGCCGTGGAATTTCTTCCTCGGAACCAGAACGCTCTTCCGAACTGTTTGCCATGACCACTCCTGAGAGAAAAACAAAAGATCGAGATAAAACAGGAAGAAGTCACAAACATGCACAGAAGCATTTTGACTCAAAACAGATAATTTTCGGAAACAACAAGGAATCCTTGGCATACGCTTTGGAAGATATCGTCGAGAGAATTGTAATATGCCTTAAGACAGAATAACAACTCCTCTAATCTTTTGATGTATACCTAATGAACCCTAGATCCAACCAGACTGGTACGAGGAACTACTACAAACCATACAAGTCACGACTTAGTGAAGCCTAAAGATCTACCGTAAGAAAATAAAACAAGATAAATGGCATCGGGACGAACAGCCCTAGAACAGAAGAGGGATAGGGCTAGTTCCAGATCTATATGCCCTAACTTGGCAATACAGATCAACTACGGCAGCGCGGGAGAGAAGGAGTACTGCACTGGCGTGACCAACGGTGACGGGGCTTCGCCGGAGTTGCACGGCAAGGCCCGTCGTCGTCACTGCTTTGAGCTCGGGCTCGGACGGAGAGCGAGAGGAGAGGTTAGAGGCCGAACAGTGAGAGAACTGAGGAGGAAGAGGCCTGGACGAGGGTTTATATAGCCCGAGGGTGAAACCGCTCCCTCCGAAATCTACGGCCGAAAAACCCGGGACGCTCCACATTCAACGGACGAGATCACGAACGTGAGATCGTGGGCACCTGTCAGCCGTTTCCTGCGAAAATCTCGGTAACTGAACAGAATGCCGAAGGGTTTGAGGAAGCTCAAGTGCCAAAACAGAGTAAATTTTGAAGTGGATTTCATTCGCGACCAAGGACGTCGGAGTGAGATCACCTTCAGATCAAGTTGCATGTTTTTGACAAGAAAGAACCGAGTAAAACAAATACTGACTCAAAACATAAAGCCAAACGAAGGAAAACACAAAACACAAACACTACGAACGAAAACACAAATTTATTTTATTTTATTTTATTTCATGTTTTATCGAGATCTATTTATCCAATCTACACAAATTTTATCCCGTCAACTTGACAATTTCTGGCGCCGTTACCCGTAGAGGGATTGACAACCCCTCATAAGCGTCGGGTTGCAAGTATTTGTTCTTTGTGTGCAGGTACCGTTTACATAGTGTTGCTTGGTTCTCCTAGTGGATTGATACCTTGGTTTCATAACTGAGGGAAATACCTACCATAGCTGTGCTGCATCATCCCTTCCTCTTTGGGGAAATACCGACGTAGTTCAAGCGACATCAAAAGGAATTTCTAGCGCCATTGCCGGGGAGACACCATCAACATCTATCAGGTTCCTAATCACTCATCTCCTCGTTTTCATCTCCCCCACTTCACAAAAATTTGTCGTTTTATTCGCCTCCTTTTTCGTTCGCTTTTTCTCGTTAGATCTGTTTTTGTGTGCAATCTGGTTTGCGTAGTTATGATGACTCAACAAAACACCAAGTTGTGTGACTTTTCCAATACCAACAATAATGATTTTATTAGCACTCCGATTGCTCCTCCCGCCACTAGTGCGGAATCTTATGATATTAATGTCGCTTTGTTGAATCTTGTTATGAAAGGTCAATTTTCTGGTACTCCTAATGAGGATGCCGCGTCCCATCTAAGCACATTCATAGAACTTTGAGATATGCAAAATAAAAAAGATGTGGACAATGATATTGTGAAGTTAAAATTATTTCCGTTTTCTTTGCGAGATCGTGCAAAAATTTGGTTTTCTTCTTTGCCTCGCAATAGTATCGATTCTTGGGATAAATGCAAAGATGCTTTCATTACTAAGTATTTTCCGCCCGTGAAAATTATTTCCCTTAGAACTCAAATCATGAATTTCAAGCAACTTGAGCATGAAGATCTTGCACAATCTTGGGAAAGAATGAAATTGATGCTAAGAAATTGTCCTACTCATGGATGCTAAGAAATCTTTTAGATTCCGCCGTGGGTGGTACTTTTATGGAAATTACTTTGGGTGAAGCTACTAAATTGCTTGATAATATTATGGCAAATTATTCACAATGGCATACCGAAAGAGCACCTACTAGTAAAAAAGTTAATTCGGTTGAAGAAATTAGTATTTTGAGTGAAAAAGTTGATGCTCTTATGAAATTGGTTGCTAATAAAAGTGCTCCTATTGATCTTAATGATGTGCCTTTGTCTACTTTGATTGAGCAAAATAGTGATCCCGTAGATGTTAATTTTTTCTCGCGGAACAATTTTAATAACAATGCTTATAGAGGTAATTTTAATCCTAGGCCTTTTCCTGGAAATTCCTCTAATAATTATGGTAATTCCTATGCTAATCCTTCTTACAATAATAATAGGAACACCTCTGATCTTTAGAATAATATTAAAGAATTTATCAATGCTCAAAAAGTTTTCAATGCTACGATAGAAGAAAAGTTGAATAAGATTGATGATATGTTTAGAAGCATTGATAGAATCTCTCATGATGTAGAAAATCTCAAGTTGAATTTTTTTTTAACCAAGGTTGATGAATCAATTAAGGATTTATATGTTTCTATGGATGAAAGTAAGAAAAGAACCGATATGCTTAGAGCTAAATGAGAATTTTTAGAAAGAGCGTTTTCTAGTGATTGCTTTCATAAAAATGATGAAGATCTTAAAATGACTGGTGTTTCTTCTATTGATTCCTTGTTTAGTAAAATTAAAATTGATGATAAAGGGACTGAAGAAGAGTCAACTTTAGTTAGAAGGCGTCCCAATAATTCGGAGGGTGAATATCTTGATGAAAAAATTGATAAAAGTGGGTTTGGAGAAGTCAAAACTTTAACTAGTGATGTGCCCACTCTTTTGGATTACAAAGACTTTAATTATGATAATTGCTCTTTGATTTATTGTATTTCTTTGTTGCAATCCATGATTAATTCACCCCATGCTTATGAACAAAATAAAGCTTTTACTAAACATATCGTAGATGCCATGATGAAAGCTTTGGAAGAAAAGTTGGAATTGGAGATTTGAATTCCTAGAAAATTACATGATGAATGGGAACCTACCATAAAAGTCAAGATTAAAAATTATGAGTGTTTTGCCTTACGTGATTTGGGTGCTAGTGTTTCCACGATTCCGAAATCTTTATGTGATGTGCTTGGTCTTACCGATATTGAAGAATGTTCTCTTAATTTGCACTTGGCGGACTCTACTATTAAAAAGCCTTTGGGACAAATTAATGATGTTATTATTCTTGAAAATAGGAATTATGTGCCCATAGATTTTATTGTTCTTGATATTGATTGCAATCCGTCTTGTCCAATTATACTTGGTAGACCGTTTTTACGTACTATTGGTGTCGTGATTGATATGAAAGAAGGCAATATTAAATTCAAATTTCCACTAAGAAAGGGTATGGAACACTTCCCTAGAACAAGAATTAAGCCACCATATGAATCAATCATGAGGGCACTCTATGGATCTAGAACTAAAGATGACAATACTTGAATCTATGCATTATGCCTAGCTAGGGGCATAAAACGATAGCGCTTGTTGGAAGGCAACCCAATGAATAAAATTTATTTTTGCCTTTTTCTTTCTGTTCTTGAGTGTTTGCACAAGTATTCCTCTGTTATTATTGTGTTTTTTATGTTTTAATTAGTGTTTGTTCCAAGTTAAGCCTTTGGGATAGCTTTGGTGATAGTTGATTTGATCCTGTTGAAAAACAGAAACTTTTGCGTCGGGTAATATAATTTTCCAAATTAACCGAAGCAACAAAAAATTCTGCATTTTTTACAAAAGATGGACATACAAATTTCCTATGTTTTCATAAGTTTTCAGTATTTTTGGAGTTTTGTAAGTATGAGAACAATTCGCATCTTTATAGACTGTTCTGTTTTTGACAGATTCTGTTTTCTTTGCATTGTGTGCTCATTTTGATGAATCTATCGATTGTATCGGGGGGTATAAGCCATGGCAAAATTAGAATACAGTATATATAATGCAATAACAAAATTTGAATGGGTTTGCAACAGTACTTAAAGTAAAGATTGGTTTTCTTATACTAACGGATCTCACGATGGTTTTGTTAAGTTTTGTGTGATTGAAGTTTTCAAGTTTTGGGTGAGATCGCGATGGATGAAGGAATAAGGAGTAATAAAAGCCTAAGCTTGGGGATGCCCCATGGTACCCCAAGTTAATATTCAAGGAGAACCAAGAAACTAAGCTTGGGGATGCCACGGAAGGCATCCCCTCTTTCTTCTAACAACTATCGGTATTTTACTTGGAGCTATATTTTTACTCGTCATATATCATGAGTTTTGCTTGGAGAGTCTTGTATTATATTAGTCTTTGCTTTTTTTGCTTTTTAGTTTGTCACAAGTATCCTTGCTGGACACACCTATTTGAGAGAGCTAAAATTATGATATGATTTGTTAGAATTGCTGTATATGCTTCACTTAAATTTTTTGAGCTATGGAATTGCTCTAGTGCTTCACTTATATCTTTTGAGCACGGTGTGATTTAATATTTTTGAAGAAATGCTCTCATGCTTCACTTAGATTTATTTGAGAGTTAATAAATTTTTGAAGAAATTCTCTCATGCTTCACTTATATTATTTTGAGAGACGAAAAATTTTATGCTCATGTTCTTCACTTAGATTTGTTTGAGCTTGTCAAAAGCAATTGCAACATATGAAACTAGTCCCAAAGTGATATATATTCAAGAGGGATATAATAAAAACTTTCATGAAGATCATTGGACAAAAACTTGATTCTTTGTAATAGTTTTGAGATATGACGATAGTGATATGTGAGTCATGTTGGTGAGTAATTATGCTTTAGTAAGAATATTGGTGTTAAGGTTTGTGATTCCCTATGCATGCACGAAAGTCAATAGTTATGCAATGAAATTACATCCTACTTGTGGTGCATTATTCGGTGTTAGTTATGCTTAATGCTCGCTTATGTGATTTTTCGTTTCTTGGTTGGTTGCTTCTCAATCTTTTTTGATAGCCTCCACTTGTACTAAGTAGAAATACTACTTGTGCATCCAAAATCTTTAAAACCTAGTTTTGCCATATGAGTACACCATACCTACCTATATGCGGTATTTCCATGCCGTTCTAAGCAAATTTGTATGTACCATCTCTAATTTTCAAAATAAATTTCCTTTTTGTGTGCCCGTACCGCTCATGAAGCGGCAGGGGGTGGCCAATATTTTCCATGCTAGATGTGTTATTCTCAAGATAAGTGTTTATTCACTTGTCATTGCACGAGAGTACGGCGGTAATAGGGATGCCCAGTCTCGAAATGAAAAAGAAATTTACTTTATGTTGTCAAATAATAAATTCCTTGGGAAGTGTTGGCATGGAAGGCACCCGTGGATACGGCTAGCCATGGAAAGTGAAAGAAATGGTGGAAAAAGGAATAAACTTTATTTTCTGTTTGGGAACCGCCTATGATATATCTAGCATGGAAAGTGTTGGGAATTACTCGGTCGTTTTCGTTGACGGGAAAAGTATGCCTCCCAAAAAAATTTATCTCTCAATTTAAGCTTTGAGCTCTGGCACCTCTACAAATCCATACTTTTCTTTGCGAAGGGCCTATCTATTTACTTTATGCAATTTTTATTTTTTATTTGAGTCTCCATCTTCTCTTATAAAGCACCAACTAAGGGTCACTATGATCGTACTTGAGCATTGGGTATAGCTAATATGCGAGTATGTTTCATGAATGGATCAATGATTGAGCATGATGGGCTAGGGATAACTTTCTTTTGTGTTGATATTTTGAAAGACATGGTTGCTTGTTGATATGCTTGAGTATTGAAGTTATCATGTCAAATATAGACTACTGCTTTGAACCATCTAAAAGTCCAAATGTCCATGCTACAAAAGAAAAGAATATCTGATTAACTTGTTAGGCAGCATTCCACATCAAAAATTCTATTTTTGTCATTTACCTACTCGAGGACGAGCAGGAATTAATCTTGGGGATGCTAATACGTCTCCAACGTATCTATAATTTTTTATTGTTCCATGTTGTTATATTATCATTCTTGGATGTTTTACAATCATTTTATAGCAACTTTATATAATTTTTTGGGACTAACCTATTGACATAGTGCCCAGTGCCAGTTGCTGTGTTTTGCTTGTTTTTTTACTTCACAGAATATCAGTATCAAACGGAGTCCAAACGCAACGAAACTTTTTGGAGATTTTTTTTGGACCAGAAGAAAACTTGACAGCCAAGGAAGGACCAGAGGGGATCCCCATGGGGACCACAAGACACCTGGGCGCGCCCAGAAGCCATGCGTGCCCATGTGTGTTGTGGGCCCCACGAAGGTCTCCTGCATCGCCTCTTCGCCCTATAAATTCCCAAATATTCTAGAAACCCTAGGGGAGTTGACGAAACACAATTCCAGCCTCCGCAAGTTCCAGAACCACGAGATCCAATCTAACACCATCACGAAGGGGTTCATTATCCTCATTGGTGCTTCTCCGATGATGCGTGAGTAGTCCACCATAGACCTAAGGGTCCGTAGGCAGTAGCTAGATGGCTTCTTCTCTCTTTTTGCTTCTCAATACAATGGTCTCTTGGAGATCTATTTGATGTAAACTTTTTTGCGGTGTGTTTGTTGGGATCCGATGAACTTTGAGTTTATGACCAGATCTATATCCATGAATATTATTTGAGTTTTCTTTGATCTCTTATATGCATGATTATTTATATCCTCGTATTTCTTCTTCGAATCTTTGGTTTAGTTAGGCCAACTAGATCGATTTTTCTTGCCATGGGAAGAGGTGCTTTGTGATGGGTTCGATCTTGCGGTGTCCTCTCCCAGTGATAGAAGGGGCAGCGAGGCACGCATGTATCATTGCTATTAAGGATAACAAGATGGGGTCTATTCCTACATGAATAGATCTTGTCTACATCATGTCATCGTTCTTACTGCATTACTCCGTTTCTCCATGAACTTAATACACTAGATGCATTCTGGATAGCGGTCGATGTGTGGAGTAATAGTAGTAGATGCAGGCAAGAGTCGGTCTACTAATCTTGGATGTGATGCCTATATATTGATCATTGCCTTGGATATCGTCATAATTATTCGATCTTCTATCAATTACCCAACAGTAATTTGTTTACCCACCGTATGCTATTTTCTCAAGAGAATCCACTAGTGAAATCTACGGCCCCCGGGTCTATCTTTTATCATATTGCTTTCCGATCTATTTTTCATCACATTTTTTCCAGATCTATTATTCCAAAAACCTGAAAATACTTTGGTGCACTTTTTATTTGCATCTTTTATTTCGTGTTTTATTCAGATCTATTTATCCAATCTCATACAAACCAATCTATCTTTTTACCGAGGAGGGATTGACAACTCCTCTTACACGTCGGGTTGCAAGTATTTGTTTTTTGTGTGTAGGTACCGTTTACATAGTGTTGCTTGGTCCTCCTACTGGATTAATACCTTGGTTTCATAACTGAGGGAAATACCTACCGTAGCTGTAGTGCATCATCCCTTCCTCTTTGGGGAATTACTGACGCAGTTGCTGCTGCCCCCTGCTCCTGCTCCTTGCACTGCTTACTGCTGGCCGCCGCCGCTACCGCTTCGCCTTGCTCGCCTGCCGCCCCTGCCCCGCGCCACTGTCACCCGTGTAACCCGAGCGCCGCCGTCGCTACAGCTCGTCACTGGCGACGTTACGGCCATTCCCGAGTCCAACTGGTAGCACCATCGCGCGTGCAACGTCGAGCCGCGTCGAACGCGCCTAGCCACGGGTCCGAAGACCCACCATAGTGAGAATTCGAGGCTCGACGGCGTTCGGCCGCTGCGAAAAGCCACGCCGGAGCTGTTCCGGCGCTGGCGCCCACGTAGCCGCGTCTCGGTCACTGGCAGCTGGGTCCCGCGGACCCAGTTAACCGGGTCAAGTGTGCTGACTGTGCACGGTTGACACCAACATGTGGGTCCGCCCCTCCGTTAATTAGTCTAAATACGTTTTTTTAAATAACTTAATTAGTTAAACTAAATAGTCACTGACATGTGGGGCCCATTCCCTAATTAACTCCAGTTTAGTTTAAATTAGATTCTGTTAACCCACTGTGAATGACAGGTGGGTCCCGCTGGTCAGGTTTGACCTGGACCAGCTGGGTTTGACTGCTGACATCACACTCACCTCATGATGACGTCATTATTCCTTTTCTGTCGAAATTAATAATTAAAATAATTCCAGAAATGTTTAAAACTTTGGAAATTCATATAAAATAAACCGTAGCTCAGACGAAAATAATTTATATATGAAAATTGTTCAGAAAAATCCAATGAATCCGAATATGCAATCCGTTCATCTGTCATATGCCACTAGCATGCTGAACATGGAATCGTCCCCCTCTTTTCAACTGTCCGGAAAATACCAAATGCCGGGAAAACCCCTCTGGTTGTTTTCCCTCTTCGTCTGCAACATGTAGTACTGTGTTAGGTCAACCCTAACTCTGCATATTGTCATGTCATGCTTGATGATGCATCTGTTTGCACTGTATTTACTGTTTCTTCCCCCTCTTCTCTCCGGTAGACCCCGAGACCGATGTTGCCCCTGTGATCGACTACGTCACCGACGACCCTTCTCCCTTTTCAGCAGAGCTTCCAGGCAAGCAAACCCCCCTTGATCATTCTGATATCGCCCATTCCATTCTCTCTCATGCTTGAATTAGATTTTGCTACTGTACTTGATTGCTCCTATTCTGATGCATAGCCTGATTTTGTAACCTGCTATTGTTACCTTACCTGTTATCCTATATGCTTAGTATAGGTTGGTTGGTGATCCATCAGTGACCCCTCACCCTTGCCCTGTTACCCCCGCTTGATTACCGATGACTCGATCAACGTGATCGACGTCCAGAGCCCGACACATCACATCACATCCCTCTTAGTTGTACGACACTGCAGGGTTACTATCGAGTGCCGAGGGTGATACCTCGTATAGCACTTCTGATGAGATCTCTGTAGTGTAGTTAATCGGTCGTGGTCTACGGAGGGTGATTCCTCCTTCACCACTTCCGATAACAACTCTGTCGTGCAACACATCACGAGTGAACCATCAAGGGTGATTCCTCTAAGTTCACCTTGACCACTACATCAAGTGGAATCCATCGAGGGTGATTCCTCGGATTTTCCCATTGGTGTTTTGGACACACGGTTACTTTGACTTTACCCCCAGAACCATGTTAAAGACGGGTCGTCCCCGAGGGGTACCCGCGAGAGTTACTGTTACTGCAGGATTGGAGGGACAAGCGGCACCACCCCGGTAGAGGTGGACCTAAGTTCCCGATAGTCTCTTGCAAGTCGGGTTGACCATGAGGGTACCCGCAAGTTGATGTGTAGTCGGGTTGACCTGGAGGGTACCAGCGAGATCTCTACGTGGCATGGCCAGGCATTCCGGGCCTTCGCCGTAAGTCCACGAGACGGGGCGACAGAGTCACATGATCGTGAGTCTCTGCTCGTTACCGCGCGCTCCCAAGACACTAATGGTTTGGATATGTGATCCGAGTAGGCCTCTGGCCTTTTCACACTAACCACCACGCAGGAATAAGTATGGGCACTCTGCGTCGTATGTATCAGCCGAAAGCTCTCCAGACGTCAGCGACTTAGTGGCGCGCGCCGGGTTGGACTGGAATGCCGGCGCTTGTATAAGGGGGCTAGGTCTCCTCACCGGCTGCGTACTCAACATGTAGGAGTGCAAAGGGCGATGGGCCCAAGACCCCTGCACTTAGGATGTAGACCAGCGTGCTGGCCTTTCTGTTGAGCCTAGGTAGGATTGCGGTGTGTTGATCAACCGAGGCCGGTCATGACCTGATGGTGTGTCCGGCCGGAGTTGATCAAGCATGTTGGGTAAGCTTGTGCACCCCTGCAGGGAAGTATATCTATTCGAATAGCCGTGTCCACGGTAACGGACGCTCGGAGTTGTATCCCGATCGATACAACTAGAACTGGATGCTGAGGCATGAAATGGGTATGATGGCTCCGGGATTGTTTTCTAGCAGGGAGTCGAGGAAGGATCTCTGGGCGTTAATGCTACAACATACTTATTACTTATGCTATGTTACTCTTATCTCTTCTGATGCTGTAAGATGCTTGAAGATGCTAGTCTTCGATAGGCTAGGCTTCCCCTCTATTCTAGCATTCTGCAGTATAGTCCACAGATACATCCCTTCCCTTGATACCAATGCATACTTAGTATAGATCTGATGCTTGCAAGTACTTCGGATGAGTACTCACAGTTGCTTTGCTACCCCTTTTTTTCCCTTCTTTCTTCTTTCCGGTTGTTGCGACCAGATGATGGAACCCAGGAGCCAGATACCACCACCGATGACTACTACTACCCCGACGGAGCCTACTACTACGTGGAGACCGTCGACGATCGGGAGTAGTTAGGAGGCTCCCAGGCAGGAGGCCTTGCCTTTTCGATTGTTGATACTTTTGTGCTAGCCCTCTTAAGGCAAATTTTGTCTAACTTATGTCTGTACTCAGATATTGTTGCTTCCGCTGACTCGTTTGTATTCGAGCCCTCGAGGCCCTAGCTTGTAATATAAAGCTTGTATTATTTTATTCGTGTCTAGAGTTGTGTTGTGATATCTTCCCGTGAGTCCCTGATCTTGATCGTACACATTTGCGTGTATGATTAGTGTACAATTGAATCGGGGGCATCACAATCATCAAACTCCTGCTTCATATACTCAGTGCCATGATCAGATCGCAAAAGTTTGATTGTCTTGCCGAGTTGATTTCCACTTTGTTCTAAAACTCCTTGAATTTTTCAAAAGTTTCTGGCTTGTGCCTCATCAGGTAGACATATCTATATCTACTCAAGTCGCCGGTAAAAGTCATGAAGTACTAGAAACCACCTCTGGCTGTCGTGCTCATTGGTCCACATACATCACTATGTATAAGTTCCAATAGCTCGAAAGCCATCTCACAGCTCTTTGCAAAAGGAGTCTTAGTCATCTTATCGAGTAGAAAGGACTCGCATGTCTCAAACGATTCAAAATCAAACGAAGTTAGAAGTCCATCATCATGGAGCTTCATGCGCTTTTGACTAATGTGTCCTAATCGATAATGCTTGTAGTAAGTCAGATTTATCTGTTTAGGCTTATGCCTCTTGACATTTATGTTATAGACTGATTCACCTTCAAGATGTAAACTAAATAACCCATTCACAATGGGTGCAAAGCCATAAAACATTTTATTCAAGTAAATAAAACAACCATTGTCCTCAATACTGAATTCATAACCTTGTCTCATCAAACATGAGGTAGGAATAATGTTTTGACTTAAAGCAGGAACATAATAACAACTACCAAGTTTCACTACAAATCCTGAATGTAAATTAAGTTACCCAGTGTCGATGGCTAATGCAGCAACTCTTATTTTATTCCCGACGCATATGTCAAATTCTCCTCTTGCGATATTCCTAGTTCTTCTTATCCCTTGATCGAGTTGCATATGTGAACAACTGATCCAGTATCACATATCGAAGATCTACTAGAAACATCAGCAATGTAAATGTCTATAATATATACAACAAGTGTACCTGAAGAAGAAGTCATACTTCCAGTCTTCTTGCCCTTCTCGGCAAGCCACTTGTTGGTTCCTTTTCTAGTGACCGGGTTCTTGTATTGAAAGCAAATAGTCCCCCTGTCTAGTCCTGACTTAGGCGCAGTGGCAACAGTTGGAGTTGCCTCCTTATCTTGCCCTTTGCCTTTATCCTTTTCTTGGACTGGCTCTTCTTGAACTTAGCCGAGTTCTGCAACATCAAAATTTGATAATGCATGCCTTTCTTGATATCCTGCTCTGTCACCTTAAGCATCCCACACAATTCAGTGAGCTTCCTTTCCATGCCGTGCATATGGTAGTTCGGGATGAACGTCACATAGCTAGGTAAAAGAGAACCCAGAATTGTATATGTGGACAACTCGTCCCTAAGTGGCAAGCCTAACTGATCCAAAGCTTGTATGTACCTGATCATCTTTATCACATGCAGGCTCAGTGGATCACCCTCTTTCAGCGTACAATCCATCAAGGATCGCCAGACTTTTGGTCCTAGCCAACATTTGAAACATGCTCTTGAGGTTCTCGATCATATCGAAAGCATCGGCATCTTCGAAGTGTTGCTGCAGATCGGAATCCATAGGAGCAAGCATGAGCCAGATGATCTTGTTTGATTCATCAACGAGTTTCTGGTGGGCATTCCTGACTGTGGCATTAGCATTCTCAGGAGGTTCCTCTGGAAGTGGATCCTATAGAACATGTTCCTTTTTATCATGCATGAGAACAATTCTTAGACTTCTATACCATGTGGTAAAGTTTGTTCCATTCACTTTATCTTTTTCCAGGATGATTTCAATGCAAAGCTAGGTTGAGCAGGTGGTGCCATTGACCTACAACAGAAATATGCAAAAAACACTAAGGCATGTATTCATGAAGAGTAATTCATGTTAAATATTTTAATAAGAATATGACTCCCACTATAGTCAACATCCCTCTGTTGATACTCAACGATTCAAGATCAAAGATCGACATGTCAACTAGTAAGCTTTTGCACCACTGCTAGAAGACTAGATTACTCGGTAAGCAACATTTGCTAATTGTATCTCTATACAACTCTTGTTTGTTGGGGACATCTTATGCCACGCCAACTCCTATGCCTTGAGGGCCCATAATTTTTTTGATAGCCACGACAAGTTAACCAATGCTCTGCATGTAATTGTTCGACACAAACGCACCAAATTAAGGAGAATTAGTAGCACCCTAATTTTATAGGCCCACCACTAAAAATACTTAACATGTGATGTTGCAGCAATTGGGGAGGCAATTTTACTTGACATTCTTTGAGGGATCACCCTACTTAAAACACCTACCATGCAAATAAGGGTACATAAAAGGGATAAACTTGCACAGGTATATATGTGTGTGATATGGTATAGCCCCTTTTGACGGTGCATGCTGATCTCCATCTCCACGTGCGCAGCCTACCCATGGTGATCTCCATCTCCATGCATGGTTGTACTCGTGGTGATCTCCAATTTCCACGCCACGGTGTCAACCACCAAGTGTTACATAAGATATTACAAACTAATAGCTATTGAAAGTAAATTACATTACATGGCTTCTCGTGTTGACACGCAGGTCATTAATACCATAATAGGACAACCATATGGCTCCTGCCGATTGCCATAATCATGACACGCAGGTCACAAAATAATAATACACAATCAACATTCATGGGCTATACCAAAACACAAGCATTCCCTTCAAAAACAAGTTAGACGTTCTACCACCGAAGATAAAACCACCCGAAACTCTATCTTACAAGCGGATTTTGACCTCCAAGCAGATGCGATGCCTCCAAGGTATCCACACGTACGGGTAGCAGTGTCAGGCGGCGGACTGCTAGGTCCGGACGTGCGACATGGGGGCGTAGGAGCGGCTGCGGCTATGGATGGAGGAAAAAGATCAACCCTAAAAGGTGTGCCCACTACCCTTTATATAGACCTCCAAAGTGGGCTTAACTCTTGAGGCCCACTAGGAGCCTGCTCTTTCCACTCGAATCCAATTCGAATGGGCTGCAGCCCCTTAAGTGTGCGACCCTATAGGTTCATGTGCACATGGTCACGACCCGAGTCGATAGTTGGTAGCGGCTCCTAACAGAACATGCCAACTCCCATGTGTGCGTAAAGTAGTTTGACAAACCTTGACAATGTGTCAACCATGTCTCGCGTCATGTCCTCACCCGAAAGCTACCTTTATAACTACCCAGTTACAGTTACGGAGTAGTGTTTGATAGACCCTAAGTGAGTCGATCCTCATCCGAAGAACATGTAAGGACCTAAGGTTTAGGAGATGGCATATACATTTTACTTGACACTAATAGATGACCATAGCCCGATGTATCTCAAAGTGGGTATGTCTGACTCGGTGATCTCCATCCCCGACTCCATACTATCGGTTTAGCATCTCAATGCCCATAACTTGTGAAACATAGTTATCAACCGAATGTATACTTGTAAAAGGGTATGTGTCTGCATAATCTTATCAACTAGGGACTATTAGAACGATCATCATACAATATATGGTTTCACATACAAGTCACATACTTATTGATACATATCACTGACGATGTTTAAGGACAATACAAAAGGCTCATGAATACATAGGAAAATATCATCATCACATGATTGCCTCTAGGACATATCTCCAACACCTGGACTAATTGAAGCTCTAGTGTAGTGCATTTTCTTCGAAACAACATGTTATATAGAAGCTCTGGAAAATTTTGTGGGGGATTCGATGTCCAAATAAAATGAAGATAGTATTGTGGAGAATTGCACACAACTGAGATTCAAGGATCTTAATAGGGACTAATTGATAGAATATAGTAATATACATAGCTAGACTTGACAAACTATTGGGGACTTCTGGTTTTAATGAAAGAGAGGCCATCCCCTCAGATTTCACATAAAGAAATCAAACTACAAACTACGAGTACTGCTACTCAAGACTCCAAAGGTAAAACATCTTTAGCTCGCATCACTGGAATTCGAGGATCCTATTAGGGACTAATTAATAGAATACTATATTATACATAGCTAGACTTAACAAACTATTGGGGACGAATTTGCCACAGGCGAACAAATTCTTCCCCTTCCAGCTGGCTAGTTGTTGCTGGAGGCGGTCCTCGATGGATTCACAATCACCGTTTCTCAACTTCCTATAATGCGTTGGGATGCCCAAGTATCAACCAAACAATGAAAATTTCATAGTTCATGCCCAAGCAATTGTGTGTACTGTCCTAGAAATCTTTGGCTTTCCTGAAACAAATAAAGGAAGACCCTTGGATATTTAAGAGATGTTCTGGTAATTCAGAAAATCACCCTTTTTGAAGGTTGACTGAGTGAGATGGAGCAAAACAACCACATATCTCTCGAATTTATTTGCAAAATGAAAAACAATTTGAATCCACACTCGTACCAAAATTTAAAAAAACATAAAAATATTTTATATATTGCCATCACGTGGAGAACATAAACAAATTATGTGCGAAAATGATACAATTCACATACACAATAAATCACTACATATTGTATAAATCAAGCAAGTCAAGTAAATGAACTACTCTGCATTTGAGCCATCAAAGAAAGGATAATCTGTGTAGCCAACGACAGGATCCTGCGTGTAGAAGGTGGACCGGTTATACTTGTTCAAGGGGGCGTCTAGCTTGAATCTTTCGGGCAAATCTGGATTAGCTAGAAAAAGCCTCCCATAGGAAACAAGATCAGCGTAATTGTCAGCCACCACTTTGTTGCCTTCCTCTCGATCATACCCACCGGTGGCAATAAATGTGCCGTTAAATGCTTTTCTAAAGGGCAAGAGCCCATGGGGTATCTGCATGCGGCCATCCACAATGGCCATCGGAGGCTCTACCATATGGCAGTAGAGAAACCCTTTGTGTTTATTTAGTTGTTCTACCATGTAGCCACCGAGCACTAGTGGATTAGAGTCGAAGCAATCCATGTAATCATCGAACGGAGACAACTTGATTCCCACACGATCAACACCAATCTCGTGGATGATAGAATCAATCACTTCCACTGCAAAGCGGCATCGGTTCTCGACACTACCACCATACCTGTCGGTACGGTCGTTAGAGCTGTCTTTCATGAACTGCTCCAAGAGAAATCCATGTGCCCCGTGAATCTCTACGCCGTCGAATCCCGCCTCGATGTCATTCCGAGCGGCACGTCTGAAGTCATCTACGATCAATGGTATCTCATCTGCATGAAGCCGTCGAGGCTTGGAGTATACCATTTCGGACTCGGCGTCAGGTGTTACCTGCTTGTCGGTGCTAGAGATTGGCGCATGCCCATCCGGCTGGAGATCTGTTTTGTTTGCGGCACAGGAAGAGCCCAAAATTAGTAACCAGAAATAAATCATGTAAATTTGTCACAGTACTCAGTACAGTTCATCAACACAAAATGCCATGGATTCCTAATTTACCGTTTGTGGAGGCCCTTCCGGCGTGCCAAATCTGGCAGAAAAACAGAGCGCCTTTGGAGTGGACGGCATCGACGATGGGTTTCCAAGCGTTGACCTGCTGCTGCGTCCAGATGCCGGGGGTCTCAGGGTATCCCTGCGCGGTTGCGGAGACGCCGGTGACCTCCGCGATCAGCAGGCCGCCCTTCGTCGCCCGCTGCGAGTAGTGCACCACCGCGTGCGGCTGTGGCACGTTGGCGTAGGAGCGGCAGCGCGTGAGCGGCGCGAGCACCACCCGGTGGGAGAGCTCGAACTGCCCCATCCTGTGCGGCGTCAGCAGCGGGATCGGCTCCTTCGTGGCCATCTTGTCTCGACCGGTTGCGGATGTGCTTCGATCGGCAACGTGGTGCAAAATATATATGCGATGAAATCACCGACTAGCGTCGTCCCTAAGCTTTGTTTGCTCCGTTTCTTTTTTTTTTTTTGACGGGTGTTTGCTCCGTTTCTTGCTTGTGATGTGAGCTCTGTTCGACTAGTGCTCCTGTTTCTTGCTTTCAACGGTAGGTGTCGGGGTCTTAATAAAACAAAATAACTATTATCTCTACTCCTAATGGAGCAGTTGGTAGTCTCGCTTTCAGGGTTTTTTTCGTCCCACCTCTCATGGTTTTTTTTTGTACCTCCTCCCACCTTCGCTGGTTTTTTTTCGTAGATTTTTTTCGTCCCCTCCCCCCTTCATCGGTTTATTTTCGCGTCACCCTCTCACACAACGAAAGAAATCTGAACAGATCAAAACTTTCCATACTGATGCAAGTTATATTTAGTAATGTAGAATCAATCACGAACAATCTCTAAAGATCAAATTTAAATTAATTAACCTTACCTTAAATCACTCAATCACATTAATTAATTTTCAGAAAAATCGCTCAATCACATTAACCTTACCTTAACTCACGGATGGTAATCAATCTCCAAACAAAGGAAACAATACATCGAGGGAGCAGTAAATAAACTCACTTTCTTATGACATGTATATGATCTTCCCTTACCTCTCCGTTGTCGAGCGTTCTTGATTCTCGAGGCTGATGCTTGGGCTGCGTCACTGGGTCGCGACGGTGCCGGAGGACGAGGACGGCGAGGCCGGATGCCGCGGCACCGCGTTGGCCGCGGCCGGTGAAGGGGGCGAAGAAGGGCGGCTTCCCTGGCCCTGGCCGTGGCCGTGGCCCTGGGAGTTGGTGCGGTGGAAGCGGCACTTGAAGGACCCGACGTGGGTGGCCGGCGCGCAGACGCACTTGGAAGCGGGCCCGTGGCCCGCGCCGGACGGCGCCGACGCTGACCCGGGCCACCTCCTCCCCGTATTCTTGAAGCTGTGGCTGGCCGATTTACATGAAATTAATTCCCTCAGTTATGGTGGCAAATATAATACACATAATCCATATTGTTATGCACTAGCGTGTGTGTGTGTGAAATAGATGGATTATGGTCCCATACCCAATAAGATGGATATGTGTGTGTGTTAGAGAGAGAGAGAGAGGGAGAGGGGGAGAGAGAGTGAGGAAGAGGGAGGAAGAGAGTGTGTGTGTGAGGATTTGATGGTAAAAAAGGTCGCCAATGTCACTTGATATGTATGAGAATATTAATATTGAACTCTTAAAGTTAATGTGGCCCCGTTGCAACGCACGGGCGTTCTTCTAGTATGTCATAAAGTACCAGAAGTTTGATCCCTAAAAAAAAGTACCAGAAGTTTGGTGTCATAATAAACGGTGACGCAGCAAGCCAGCAAATGGCAAGAAAAGAACCTAGAACCTAAAGCGTGTGCATAATGGCAAGTCAAGAACGTCATACTTTATGTGCAAATTCTTCTGTCCATTCATTCTTGAGAAAAAATGCGCGTACGCGGATACTGACTGGTCACACCTCAAATAATGCAATCCACATCCCGATACCTTAAATTAGAAACCTGAAATCCATATTATTACATGCAATGTAGCGTTCTTTGCGAGCGGAGCTCATCCGGTTGCCGTGGCCATGTCCGGCGGCCGGCTGCGCTCCCCAGAGTTTTGGCCCGGTCGCCGGCAAGGTAAAGTAGGGCATGGTACACGAGCCAGCTCACGGGACTCAAGGCGCCGCCATCTCCCATGCCCTACTCTTCCTTGTAACCCGTTGGGTGCCGGTGGACGTCAGATTGATGATGGATCTGTCCTCGGACGAGCCGGCGACGTCCACCATGACGCGGTTGCGGCGCCCGGACTAGTGCACCGTACGGGGCGCCGGAGAATGCGACTCCGCCTCGTCGACGTCCACCGCCGCGAGGGCTTCCGCTGCCTCCCGCGCCTGCTGCCTCGCACGGCGGGCATGCCGTGCCATGTTCTCGTCGGATGAGGCCCATGGTGCGTCCCGATGCTCGGCGCGCCAACAGAGGGTTGCGCGTCCGCCACCGTGTTTGGACGCCAGACGGACCGCACCGCCTCCGGTGAGGTAGCAATGGCACACCTAGTGCCGGATCCATGCGCCATTTGGGTGGACGCAATGGATTCCCGATGGAGGGAGTCCGAGCGCTGCCGGGGCACGGGCCTCCTACCGGGAGCGGCAGAGCACAAGTCGGACGGCCATCTCCTCCTCGGGGCCGCGTGGGATGAGTTCGGGGTCGACGGATCTAGAGGTGAAGGACTCGGATCCGCTGCTCGCCATGCCGGAGACGGCCGGATGGCACCAGAGACAAGTTTGGGTGGCAGAGGGGAGTGGAGTGAAGTGGTTAGGGTTTGGTCCGGCAAAGCGGATCGGGAGGAATATATGTGGGGTCGGGTGGACCAGTGTGGTCCGGGTCCAACGCGACGGGCATGCCCGGGCGCCCCCATATCCGCCCCATATTTGGTCTGAATATGAGGGGTGCCGGTCAACCGGGTGTTTGAGGCCCATTTGATGGGGCCGTCTAGATCAAAAAATTGTGACCAGTCAGTGGCCGAGCGGGCCGTCCGGGTGTTTGAGGGCGGTTTGGGGCGTCCAACTGTAGATGCTCTTACCTACAACACTAAAGCAACTCTAGCGGAGCCGCCATACAATAGCAACTTAATAACCGACGATATAGTGATTTTAGTTTAAAATGACGCTCTAGCAGAATTGTTATATGCATATGGATTGGCATAATTTATGGAGCGTAGTCCATATCGAGCTCGCTAATCTTCATATTTCAAGGTTGTGGATGTTGATATGGAGTAGTCTCCATCCACAACCGCTCACGCAGAAGGGACGTTTCAGCCCGACCTCTTTCTCCCGCATGTTGATTGGTCAACGGCATTATCATCCGCACAGCTGCCGCTTCTACATGTGTCAATGCCGCAAATCGCATTCCACGCCCTTTCCTTATCTGAACACAGGAAATCCGCCCCATTTTTTGCTGGAGCGCGCCCACTCATGGGTATGTAAAATCTCCGTCGCCCCCATCATTGTCGCCACCACACTCACCCCCTCGCCCCCTCGCCCTAAGGAGGTTGTCACCTAGTCCCATCTCTTCGCCCTTCCCCATCACCTCCACAATCACACTCAACGGACATGTCTATGCAGCTGAGCCCTCCCCGTGGACCTTTCTCGATGAGACCAAAGAGGACCGCGTTGAGAGAAAGCTCTCGGAGAGGGTGTGACACTACTCCACGCAGGTCGAGGATAACACGCATTGTAAGGCTGAATCATCCGTCGGCCGCACCTGCCTCCCTGCCGCCCTCGACTACTTCGATCGCATCTCGATGGCCGCCTACACAGAAATGGATGCTGCGCGCACACTGTTCTTAAAAAAAAAGTGGATGTATTCCGCATCGAGGACGCACATGCGTTCGTCAAGCATGTGGTCGTAAAAATCGTAGCAACTGAAGCCTCCCCCTCCTATGAGGTCACTTCCAAGAGGAAGAAGAGCCTATAGTTCAACCAGTAGAGAATCGTAGTGTCCAAGGATGTTGAAATCCAAGTTGTAATCTTTTTTGAAATTCATTTTGTAAATTGATATTGAAATCTTAGTTGATATTCGAGTTGAATTCCTAGTTTAAAGACTTCCGTTGTTGAGGTGGGAAAGAAAGATGCCTTCTAGCCACTGACAAACAGGTCCCACATGGGAAGATGTCATAAAATGCACTTTTCTGACAATCCCACATTTGTGCTTTGCCTTGGCAGCCTCCGTATCCATATGCAGTGTGCTCCATATACTTTATGAAGTTACCCAATTGGCGACTTTGCTAGAGTTGCTCTTATATCAGTAGTCTATGCCAAAGGATTTATTTTATGTAGTTTATGGTTTCTTCAACAAATATAACATGGTTAAATGATTAACACACTATATCACTTCAGAGATAATATATTACAAGTATTATTCTATTCAAATATATATTTCTTTGGTGGATGATTTCAAATATGTGTTCACCACAAGCCTGGTCGGCTTGAATATGCACAACTACAAAACATGTCGAGCTTGACCCGGCCCAATACCTAATGAACTTTTTCGAGAAGCTGTCGTTTTTAATCATCTCAACATAAAATAAATTATTTAGTTATTATTAGTACAATTTTAATTTATGATATGGTTTGGTTTAATGCTAAAACCAAAGCTCGAGCCAGTGTCAAGCTACACATGATCCCTACTACTTCTATTGTCTTAATATACCTACATGTTATCTCATCAAAGGTACACCATAATATGCATGGGAACAAATTTCATTATTAATTAATCTGCACTACTTCAATTTATTTCAGCCACACATCTCACCTTATCAAATGTTCACCTCAACATGCATGAGATTTTTTCCATTATATCATGGTACTTATATGATAAATATGTTTCAACTACACAATAATCAAATACTATATATGATATGTATTTACATTTTGAATTAATATATTATCAATCCAAATATTCATGTTTCATACAAACAAATCTCACGGAAACATATTGCAACTTATTCCCGCAGCAACGCAGAGGGTATCATCTTGTAGTTCAAATGTGTCGATGCTACATGCATTCCTCTTCTTTAGAGTGAATACACAATGCTCATCTAAAATGTCTTTGGATTCCTAAAATTATTCACATGATTAAACAATAAATGACACCAAACTTGGTGTGCGCATGCACTTTAGTATAATATCTTGAAAATTATTGGTTCTTAATAATGAAGTCTGCTTGCATGTGCGGTCAAAAAAATCCTCGTGGCTAAGTATTTCACGAACATTCATAAGCAACGAGCACACTCCTTTTTGGCATAATAAACAACATGGCAAAAGCCTATGACAAGGCTGAATGCAAATATTTAGAAGATGTTCTTGTGCAATTGGGGTTTGAATCCTCTTGGGTTGACACTGTTATGAGATGTGTCACCTCTATGAAATATGCGGTTAAGGTTAACAACGAATTAGCCAACTCCTTCACCCCAACTAGAGGCATTCGCCAGAGCGATCCTATTAGTCCATGTTTATTTGTGTTATGTGTTGAAGGTTTACCATTTTTAATGCAACTCAAGGAATTCTCTGACGATCTCAAAGGAGTTCATGATGGTAGGAGTGGACCACACAACACGCACATGAAACAATCAACGTGACATTCTAAGAAAAGCTACAAATGATTATTTTTTTGGCTAAATTGAATATTATTTGTCGACATTGGAGAGCTACAATCTGGATAAGCGTTGGATGGCCCATTTTCGGCGCTTCATTGATGACATGGAGCTTGCGGAGCTGAATTTGCATGCCCGGCGCTATACATGGAGCAATGAGCGGCGGCGGCCCACCCTCGTCTGCCTTGGCCGTTGGTTTTACTCGCTGGATTGGGAGGAGCTCTTCCCCAATTGCTTGTTGTGCGCTGGTTCAACGATGTCTTCTGACCACTGCCCAATCGTCCTCCATTCGAACCTCTTAGCACCCAAGTGCTATCGGTTCAAGTTTGAGGCCATCTCGACAAGGTTTGATGGCTACTTGTCTGCAGTGGCTGATGCTTGGACATCACCGACACCACCTGGCTTGGACCCTGTGTCTAGGCTTGGCATATTGCTGGGGCGAACGGCGCAGGTGTTGCAATCATGGGCTGAGTGTCATGTTGGTAGCATGCGGAGGCAGCTACTCCTTGCCAACGAGATTATTTTGGGGCTGGACGTGGCTCAAGAGTCGAGACAACTCAATGATGCTGAGTTCGCATTCCGGGCGAAAACTCAAGTTGAAGGTGCTCGGGCTCACTTCCCTCGAGTGTACAATTGCGCGACAACGCTCGCGGGTGGCTTGGTTGCGGGAAGGTGATGCTAACACATGCTACTTCCAATCATTCGCATGGCACCGACAACGGAGCAACCACATCACCACGCTCTCCCGGGAAGGCGTGGTGGCTGTCGAGCATGATGATAAGGAGAACATGCTCTTCGACTTCTATAGCGGACTGCTCAGCTCCGATGTCCCCAAGGAACAAGCCTTGGACCATGGGTTTCTAGGCCTTCCCTCGGTCGGTTTCGTGGAACTTGAGGCATCGTTCTCGGAGGGGGAGGTGTGGGCTGCGGTAAGGGACATGCCCGCCGACAAGGTGCCTCGCCCAGATGGGTTCTCCGGGCATTTCTACCAATCTACATGGGCCATCATAAAGGGCGACGTCATGGCGGCCTTCGGTCAGCCAATCGTCCTTCACCCGCACGACATGAGGAAGCTCAACGGGGCACTTATCATTCTGTTACCTAAACACGACGGTGCAGTTGAGGTCAAGGACTTCAGGCCTGTTAGCCTTGCACAGCTTTGGCATGTTGTTCTCAAAGGTTCTGGCATTGCGCTTCGCTCCGCGGCTGCCGGATCTTGTGTCGGCAAATCAGTCTGCGTTCGTTCATGGCCGGAGCATCCACGATAATATCCGGATGGTGGAACTCACCACTCGGCCACCGCATGTGCGTCGGATCCTGATATGTCTCCAACGTTTCTATAAATTATGAAGTATTCATGCCATGTTTACAACAATTTTATATAGTTTTGGTACGATTTGAAGGGAACTAATCCGGACTGACGCTATTTTCAGCAGAACTAACATTGTGTTGTTTTTTGTGCAGAAATGAAAGTTCTCCAAATGAGCTGAAACTTTTTGATGAATTTTTTTGGAACAAAAGAGGCACTAGAAGCTTCGTGGGGGGGGGCATAAGGTGAAGGAGGTGTCCACCACCCACCAGGGCGCGCCAGGGGCCTTGCCGGTGTGCTGGTGGGTGGTGGGCCCCTCGAAGCCCATCTTCGCGTGAAACCGACGCCAAAAAATCCTATAAATACATAAACCCCCAGAAATAACCCTAGATCAGAAGTTCCGCCGCCGCAAGCCTCCGTAGCCATGAAAAACCAATCTAGACCCTGTTCCGGCACCCTGCTGGAGGGGGAAATCATCACCGGTGGCCATCTTCATCATCCCGTCGGCTACCATGATGAGGAGGGAGTAGTCCACCCTCGGGGCTCAGGGTTTGTACCAGAAGCTATGTGTCTAATCTCTCTCTCTCTCTCGTGTTCTTGATTCGGCACGATTTTGATGTATCGCGGGCTTTGTTAATATAGTTGGATCATATGGTGTTTCCGCTCTCTATCTTGTTGTGATGAATTGGGCTTTCCCTTTGAGATTTCGTTTTATCGGATTGAATACTTTTATGAATTTAAGAGCACTTGACATATGTTTTCGCACTCAACTCACGGATTCCCGAGGTGACACTGGGGTAATCTATGCATAGGGGTTGATGCACGTTTTCGTCCTTGTTTCTCCGGTAGAAATCTTGGGGCGCTCTTTGAGGCTCTTTGTGTTGGATTGAGTATTATGAATCTGAAATTGTTTGATGCATATCATATAATCAACTCATGGATACTCGTGGTGACATTAGAGTATCTAGGTGACATTAGAGTTGGTTGATGTGTATCATATGGTGTTATTTTGGTACGAACTCTTAGATAGATCGATCGGAAAGGATAACTTGGTGTTATTTTAGTACGAACTCTTGGATAGATCGATCGGAAAGAATAACTTTAAGGTGGTTTCGTACCCTACAAAAAAATTCTTCTTATGTTCTCCGCTAGATAAGAACTTTGTAGTGATTCTTCGTCGCACATTGAGGGATGGTTATATGATCCAATTATATTAGCATTGTTGAGAGATTGCACTAGCGAAAGTATGAACGCTAGGCCTCATTTTCAAGCATTGCAATACCGTTTGTCCTCATTTTTGTTACTTGCTACCTTTCTATTTTTTATTGTTACCATTAAAGAAATCAATATCTACTATCATTACTACACTTGTATCACCATCTCTTCGCCGAACTAGTGCACCTATACAATTTACCATTGTATTTGGTGTGTTGGGGACACAAGAGACTCTTTGTTATTTGGTTGTAGGGTTGTTTGAGAGAGACCATCTTCATCCTACTCCTCCCATGGATCGATAAACCTTTGGTCATCCATTTGAGGGAAAATTGCTACTGTCCTACAAAACTCTGCGCTTGGAGGCCCAACACGAGTCTACAAGAAGTTGTGTAGTAGACATCAAGCTCTTTTCTGGCGCCGTTGCCGGGGAGGTGAGTGCCTGAAGGTATATCTTTAGATCTTGTAATTGAATCTTTTAGTTTATTGTTTTATCACTAGTTTGGTTTATAAAAGAAAATTTTTAAAACATGGAATTGAGGTGGCCTCATATTATTCGTCTTTATTGAAAATGATGGAAAGGAAAATTGTGCTCAATTGATAGAAGAAGAATTCAATAAAATGTTTGGCATAAAATATTTGAATGATGAGCATGATTGCAATGTTGCTAGTATGAATTCTTTGAATATCCGTGATGCTAGTGATATGCAAAGCCATAAGCTTGGGGATGCAATGTTTGATGAAGATGATATTTTTAGTCCCCCAAGTTTTGATGAGAAAATTTATTATGATGAAAGCATGCCTCCTTTTATGATGATTATATTGATAAAAGTGAGTTTGGAAGAGTGTCAACTCTAGGTAATGATGATCCCACTATTTTGGAGGGTGTTGAATCTTATTGTAATAATTATGAAAGTGGAGTTGTAGAGGTCATGACTTTATTTAATGATGAATCCACTACTTTGGAAGAGGTTTCAATTGACTATGACAACAAAGTTGCTATCTATGATGATTATGGTGATGACATGTATGCTATAAATAATAATGATAACCATGAAACTTGTCATCATGATTTCAATTTTCCCAATCAAGTATCTCATGATAGTTATTTTGTTGAGTTTTATCCCACCACTATTCATGAGAATAAATTTGCTTATGTGGAGAGTAATAAAAAATGTATGCATGTGGATCATGAAAAGAATGCTTTATGTGATAGCTATGTTGTTTAATTCATTCATGATGCTACTGAAAATTATTATGAGAGGGTAACATATGCTTTTACACATTGCAATAATATCAAATTTCCTCTCTTTATGTTGAAAGTTTTGAAGTTGCACTTGTTTCGCCTTCCTATGCTAGATGATTCTTGTTCCCATGAATTATTTTTTCACAAAATCCCTATGCATAGGAAGTGTGTTAGGCTTAAATGTGCTAGTCATATGCTTCTTGATGCTCTCTTTGTGTTTCAATTCTTATCTTTTATGTGAGCATCATTGAAATCATCATGCCTAGCTAAAAGGCATTAAAGAAAAGCGCTTGTTGGGAGACAACCCAACATTTACCCCTACTATTTTTGTGTGTTCAAATTATTAGGCTACTGTAGTAATCATGTTTTATAGCTTTTGTTTCAATAAAGTGCCAATTAAAGCCTTTGGAATAGTGTGGATGATAGTTGACTTGATTCTGTGCAAAAACAGAAACTTTTGCGCCCAGTAACAGAATTTTTAAAAGTCAATGGAGCATCTAAAAACTCTGAATTTTTTTACAGATGATTGATATACAAAGTTTCTACTTTATACTAATTTTTCAGAATATTTGGAGTTACAGAAGTATGACCATAATTCAGATCTTTACGTACTGTTCTGTTTTTGACAGATTTTGTTTACAATGCATAGTTTGCTTGTTTTATGGTTTCTATGGCTTATATTGCTTAATATAAATTGTGGAAATTGTAGAGTACAGTAGGAATTATGTGGAAACAATTTTGAATCTTATCTTGACAGTACCAAAGTGAATGATTTGTCTTTATCATACTAACCCATCTCACGAAGTTCCGTTAAATTTTGTGTGATTGAAGTTTTCAAGTTTTGGGTGAGATATCGATATGAGGAGAATAAGGAGTGGAAAGACCCTAAGCTTGGGGATGCCGAAGGCACTCCAAGGTAATATTCAAGTAAGATCCAAGCAACTAAGCTTGGGGATGCCCCGGAAGGCATCCCCTCTTTCGTCTCCAACATTATCGGTAACCTTACTTGGGGCTATATTTTTATTCGTCACATGATATGTGTTTTGCTTGGACCGTCATTTTATTTTATTAGGATTTGCTTGATCTTATTTAGAATAATGTTTTGCATCTTTTATTTCAATAAAAAATGTCAAGTATAGTCTTTACCATGCTTATTTTGCAAGTCTATATGTTGCTGTTTGAAAACAGAAAGTTTGTTGTTATGTTTTGAATATTTTCGAATAGTCAGAACATGATAAAATCTTGAAATTTTTACACGGTTAGGTATGAAAAAATTTCTACAGTGTGGTAAATTTTCAGAATTTTTGAAGTTAGGGAAGTATGAGTATAATTGCACTCTTTTCAGACTGTCCTGTTTAGACAGATTGCTGTTATGTTTGCATATGTTTGCTTGTTTAATGATTCTATTTGAGGATAGGAGTATTAAATATGCATAGGCATTTAGTATGCAATGTTAAATAATAGTTTTAGTGATTTTCTACAGTAGAGAGTGATAAGGTTATTGCATTGATTTATACTAACTTATCTCACGAGTTCTTGTTGAGTTTTTTGTGGATGAAGTTTCTAAGATTTAGGGAAACTGTGATATAAAAGGAATTAAGGAGACACAAAAGCTCAAGATTGGGGATGCCCAAGGCATCCAAAGATAACATTTCAAGAAGTCTCAAGCATCTAAGCTTGGGGATGCCCCGGCAGGCATCCCACCTTTCTTCATCAACAATTATCGGTTAGTATCGGTTGAACCTAAGTTTTTGCTTCTTCGCATCAGATGTGCTATTCTTGGAATACCATTTTATTTTGTTTTGCTTGCTGTTTTAATAAAATACTTAGATCGGAAAGTTTTTAAATGAAAGAGAGTCCTCAAATGGCTACCCATTTACTTGACTACTTGATTGATCTTCACTTATATCTTTTTGGAGTAGTTTGTCATTTACTCTTGTGCTTCACTTATATACTATGAGTAAATTGTTGAATGAATTGAATATCATCAATTTGAAATTATAGGTGCTTCATATGCTTGTATCATACCTAGTAGTAACTTCACATCGGGTTTAGAAAGTGAAATCTTTTGAAGCTTGACAATCACAATATTGGTCATACAAGCAATTCATGAATGATTAGTATAAGGAAGAGAACTTTCACATACAAATATATTATCTTGGACATCTTCTATGATTGTGAATGCCCATTAAATATTTTCAAACTTGAGCAAATTAGTTGAAGTTGAACAAGGAAGACAACGTAATGAGTTATGGTTGTGTATATTTGCATAGAAGTTATATTGTTATGGATCCTCCAACATGTGGTGTTTGCTTACGATCTTTTGCTAGCCAAAAATTCGTACTAAGTAGAGATACTACTTGTGCATCCAAAAACCCTAGAACCTAGTTTCTTGCCATGAGTGTCCACCATACCTACCTATGGATTGAATAAGATCCTTCAAGTAAGTTGTCATCGATGCATAAAGCAATAAAAATTGCTCCTAAATATGTTTGATCTTTTATTGTAAGGGAAAATAAGCATTGTACAAACTTGTGATGGCAAAGTAATAAAAGCGACGGACTGCATAATAAAGGTTGCTATCATAAGGGGCAATATAATGTGACGTTCCCTTGCACTAAGAGCTTGGGCATCCAAAAATAAAAAGCGCATGACAACCTCTGCTTCCCTCTGCGAAGGGCCTATCTTTTACTTTTCAGTATTTACTTTTATGCAAGAGTCAATAGTATGCATTCTCATTTCAACCTAAATTATTCTCTAGTTAGCAAGCATCATGTGGTGGGGAAAGATCTAGGCACATATGGCCAGTCAAATATATTTGATAATGATTTATTATTGTTGACAATTATCTCTATGATAAATGAGTTGGGAGGCGAAACAGTAAGCCCCTATCTTTCTCTGTGTTCGATGGATGCCATTTGTTCTAAAAATATGCTTTGAGTACTAGCAATCATAGAAGACTATATGATGATTGAGTATGTGGGGCTCTTACTTAGACTTTGTTGAGAATAGGTTGAATTGCAATTGTTTGGTGACTAAGAACATAGGTTGTTAAGTTTCAAGAGAATTCATTGTTTGAACCATAACATGTGAATTGGTTGCTACTTTAACATGAGAAGTTTTATGAGAAAGAGTTGTTGTTATGATGCTAGGAAAAGTGATTGAAATTAGCATTGATCAAACTTACACACTATGCTAGCATTCACACTTCATATTTTTTTATTATTATTTACCTACTCGAGGACAAGCAGGAATTAAGCTTGGGGATACTAATACGTCTCCAACGTATCTATAATTTATGAAGTATTCATGCCATGTTTACAACAATTTTGTATGGTTTTGGTATGATTTGAATGGAACTAACCCGGACTAACGCAGTTTTCGGCAGAACTACCGTGGTGTTGTTTTTTTGAAGAAATGAAAGTTCTCCAAATGAGCTGAAACTTTTTGACCTTTTTTTGGAACAAAAGAGGCATTAGTAGCTTCGTAGTGGGCAGAAGGTGAAGGAGGTGGCCACTACCCACCAGGGCACGCCAGGGGCCTTGCCCGTGTGCTGGTGGGTGGTGGGCCCCTCGAAGCCCATCTTCGCGTGAAACCGATGCCGAAAAATCCTATAAATACAGAAACCCTCAGAAATAACCCTAGATCGGAAGTTCCGCCAACGCAAGCCTCTGTAGCCATGAAAAACCAATCTAGACCCTGTTCCGGCACCCTGCCGGGGGGGATCATCACCGGTGGCCATCTTCATCATCCCGTCGGCCACCATGATGAGGAGGGAGTAGTCCACCCTCGGGGCTGATGGTTTGTACCAGTAGCTATGTGTTTAATCTCTCCCTCTCTCTCTCTCTCTCTCTCTCTTGTGTTCTTGATTTGGCACGATCTTGATGTATCGCGGACTTTGTTAATATAGTTGGATCATATGGTGTTTTCCCCTCTCTATCTTGTTGTGATGAATTGAGTTTTCCCTTTGAGATTTCGTTTTATCAGATTGAATACTTTTATGGATTTGAGAGCACTTGACATATGTTTTGGCACTCAACTCGCGGATTCTCAAGGTGACATTGGAGTAATCTATGCATAGGGGGTTGATGCACATTTTCGTCCTTGTTTCTCTGGTAGAAATCTTGGGGCACTCTTTGAGGTTCTTTGTGTTGGATTGAGTATTATGAATATGAAATTGTTTGATGCATATCATATAATCAACTCACGGATACTCATGGTGACATTGGAGTATCTAGGTGACATTAGAGTTGGTTGATGTGTATCATATGGTGTTATTTTAGTACGAACTCTTAGATAGATCGATCGGAAAGGATAACTTGGTGTTATTTTAGTACGAACTCTTGGATAGATCGATCGGAAAGAATAACTTTAAGGTGGTTTCGTACCCTACAAAAAATTTCTTCTTATGTTCTCCGGTACATAAGAACTTTGGAGTGATTCTTCGTCGCACGTTGAGGGATGGTTATATGATCCAATTATATTAGCATTATTGAGAGATTGCACTAGCAAAAGTATGAACCCTAGGCCTCATTTTCAAGCATTGCAATACCATTTGTGCTCACTTTTGTGACTTGCTACCTTGCTGTTTTTTAATGTTACTATCATACTACACTTGTATCACCATCTCTTCGCTGAACAAGTGAACCTATACAATTTACCATTGTATTTGGTGTGTTGGGGACACAAGAGACTCTTTGTTATTTGGTTGCAGGGTTGTTTGAGAGAGACCATCTTCATCCTATGTCCAAATCAGGGCTCCGCGGACCCAACAAGGTTTGAACTCTGGGGCGTGTGCGAAGATCTAGCCTAGCCGCAGCCTCAAGCTCATCGCTACACGGCTTGGCCTCGTCGAGTTCGTGCGAGCGGGGAAAGAGGGGACATGGCAGTTTACCCAGGTTCGGGCCACCTTGCGGTGTAAAACCCTACTCCTGCTTTGTGGTGGATTGGCCTCGCGAGGAGGTTGAGGATGAACTAGTACAGTGGATGAGCAGCCCCGCGAGGGCTCAGTGGGTGAGAGGATGGATCTGCCCAAAGAGAATCTCCTAGAGAATCACCCCTCTCTATGGTGGAGACTAGCCTATATTTATAGTGGCCTTGGTCCTCTTCCCTTATAGCTTAGGCGGGAAGGGATTCCACAACGGCCAATTTGAGAGGGGACAAGAGGTACATCTTATCCTGATGAAAGGTGGTCTTCGCCTGCAAAGCTTCTGGCCATGATGCAGTGGTTGGCTCGGTGATGACATTCGTCCTGCCGAGCTCGTGGTCTTGGTCTCGTTGCATCGGAATGGAAACCTTTGGGGGGTCCCTTGGGAATCTGCGTTGGTCCTTGCCTCCATAGCACAAAAGAGGAAATTGTCCTCCTCTGCACCCGCTAGCGCCCGCCTAGCCTTGGTCGTCATGGCTCACGTCATCGCGAGCCTCGTGAGGCGGGGTACCTGCATAGACATCTCCGCTCCTCGGGAAGCAGGCTCGGGAAGCCGCCCCTCAGGAGGTCTTGGTGTTGTTCGCCTCGCGAGGCCAGGGGGCCCTCGCGAGGGTCTTGCTCGTAGGGTCTTGTAACTAGGCCTTACCAGGCTGTCGAATGGGCCACGCGCTGGGCCGTAGGCACGCAAGTCTGGGTACCCCTGATCCCAGAACGCCGACGGTAGCCCCCGGGCCCAAGGCGCGCCCAGCCTGGCTTTGAAGCAAAGGCAAGGAGTGAAGGGCGAAGCAACGCGGGCCCCAATCGCCTGCGGGCCAGGCTTGACGCGTGGCACACGATGGGACGCGGACGCCTCCACTTCCCTATGTCGCCTCGGCAACTGCCTAGACTGACAAAAGCCTGGCGCGCGCCGCGGGGCCATCATTGCGTGAAGGTGGAGGGGCGTCGGTTGGCCTACGATCGCCTGTAAGAGGGCGAGGGGGCAGAGCCCCATCCCATCTCTATCTTTTCGCCCTTTCTCCTCCAATCCTCGAAACAGCAATCATCTCGCCGAAGCAACCATGGCGCCAGTGAGGAGGTTCATCGCCGAGGAGAAAGGCAAAGCCCCGAAAGAGGGACCGGAGTCGTGCCGCCCAAGACGGGGCATGGCCGCCCCCGCAAGTCCGCGGCTACACCCGCAGCGTCATCCCGGGGCGTGGGCGCCCTCCGCTGGCGGTTCGCACTTGCTCTGGCAGCCGTGGGAAGAACCCCTCCCACGGAAACGACCGCGAAGGCCGCGGCGGCCGAGGCCGCGGAGGGAAGCACGTGGTGGCCGCTAGACCACCTCGCCCGTGGGCTCACTCGGCCGACATGGCCCATGAGTTCGTGGTGTGGATGGAGAGCCTGCCACATACCTGGATCTAGCTTCCACGCTCCTTCGCGGAAGAGCTGCCGACCAGAGGACCCGTCGGGCTGTGGCTGCAGCCCAACGGCTGCTGCAGCCATTCCTCGTGGGCGGAGGTCAAGGTTACCCTCGCGGGCTATGTGTTCCTGACCCGTGGGTGGCAGATGTTCGCCTGGGCCCGCGGCTTGGAGGGGAGGCACACCCTCCACTTCAAGTACGACTGGGCGACGACGCTCTTCGTCAAGACCTTCAGGGAAGACGGCGGATGCGTAGGGTGCTGCCCAGAGGGCAACAGCAGCAGTGGCGATCACCCCTCCAACGATGACGCCAGTAGGGCAGCGACGTCCTCGGCAGTGAACTTGCCCTTGGCGATGGCTACGACGCCTCCAGCAGCGGCGGCAGCTCCTCCGAGGGGAGCTCGAGCGATGACGACTACGACAAGCCACCGCGTCGCCGCACCTGGGTCAAGGAGGAGGAGGACACTGACTAGGCGCCGCGACGCCGTAGTCGGCACCTCCTGAGCTATGGCCCTCGGGAGGCCATCTCTTTTGCTTTTTATTTCCTGCACCAAAAATCATGGAGAGCCCCACGGGGGCGTGTAATGAACTGCGGTGCTCGCGCCTTTATATTAGTGTTTCCTGCTTATGTTCTTCAATTATGTTAGCATTAATCGAAAGGTTCCTGCCTGGCGCGATTAGGATAACTTGGCTCGGTGTGCTCGTGGCCCTTGGCGGGTTCCTGCATCATGGGGGCGCGCTTGGAGCTTCTGATCCTATGCGCGCTTCCTATTCTGGCGATGATGCTGCTGGAGTGTAGAGGCAGCCGAAGAAGCTTGTCCGGGAGACTTCCTCCTCACGAGTCGGATGGCTCCAGAAGCTCGAGAGGCTCGCGAGGCCTGGGGGCTCGCGAGGGTATTGGGCCTCCTGAGGCGCCTCGGCCAGGCATCGGGCCCTGTGCCTAGAGCCCCTGAGCGAGGGTCAATCGCCGCTGGTACGCTGGGTCATGGCAACACATGCCTGTTGGCTCGCTCGAGAGCATCGCGCGAGGACTTAGGTGCCAAAGCCTTGGCGAGGTGTGTATACGGGCGGACCCGCGGCTGTTGGGGCCTGGGTCCTCGACACCGCTGGGACTAGCCCAAGCGTAAATACCGTGCCCAGCCCCCGCTCGTGGGGCGCACGGGAGGGAGCAATAGGCAGCCGCCAATTCCTTTAAAAGACAAGATTCAAGAAGGAAAACACCGCAAGGAGAAAAATCCCGACCCTTTTTCGAACAAAGATGCGAAAACTTCAAACTTCATTCCAAGAAATTGCAAATTCGATTACAAGAGAGGATGAAAAACGGCTGCGTCCGGCGCCTATACTAGTCTTCCCACCAGCGTGGAGCATGGGACCTCCACTTGGGCGTGGGCATAGTCGTTGTTCGACCGTTTCCGCCAGCGTGGAGCATGGGGCTTCCACTTGGGCGTGGGTGGGAGCTCCCGCGAGGCCGCGAAACGGCACACCGGGAGACTCCGGGGCATGTACAACCCCACTCATTATTACGTGAGAGTGTCACGGGGAGAACTTGCGGAGGTGCTGGATGTTCCAGGCATTTTGGATGGGGACCCCGTCCTCCATCTCCAGGCACGTGGCGCCAGGTCTGGAGACGCGGGCGACCCTGAACGGGCCCTCCCACATGGGCGAGAGCTTGTGGAGGCCCTCCCTAGAGAGGACCCGCCTCAGGACGAGATCTCCGACTTCGAGAGTCCGAGGGCGGACGCTGCGGCAGTGGTAGTGCCGCAGGGCCTGCTGGTACCTTGCGGCTCGGAGAGAGGCCTAACGGCGCGCCTCCTCTCTGAGCACAAGATCAGTCCCCCACGAGACGTCCTGACACGCCTCATCAAATGCCAAGACTCACGGGGAACGATGCTTGATCTCAAGCGGGAGGACCGCCTCGACCCCGTAGACGAGGAAGAATGGGGTTTCACCGGTGGGTTTAGTCGCGGTGGTGCGGACGAACCACAACACGGACTGCAGCTCGTCCAGCCAACCCCTGCCGCAGGCCTCGAGCATCTTCTTGAACACTGGTACAATGAGGTGCTATACAAACGGTTTTTAACCCCTTTCCGCGATGGCATTTGGAACCGTCGCCAAGTGAGTGTGGGCGATAGGGGGGTCCTTCCCACACGACCTAGAAACCGTCGGGGATATGGAGCCATGATCTAGAGGCCTTGCAAAATGTAATCATGTGCGATGCAGCACACACTAAATTCTTTCGCACGTGTGGGATCGGTGATTAAACATTTCTAATGACGCAGTGAAACCAAACGGTGTGTCGTAATGAACCGTTTGGGAAACAGTATGTAAGGCACACGGGCCAACATATGAACTATGTGCGATATGTGCCCCATTGCACACGAGTTTTCTGCGGAACCCATCTGCCATGCAAGACTCCATCGCACACGTTTCCCAACAATTACCGTGTGCGATAATGTTCTATCACAAACGGTTCAGGAGACCCTTCGCATAAATACAAGTGCTGCAGACCGTTTGTGATTTGTTGTGTATCACCGACGGTTGCGGCAAGAGTGACGTGTGCTTTTTGTTTGGGATCCCACACATTTCCTGAAAAATTTACGACTGGGATTGTATTTTACATTGGGCACGGTTTACTCCGAGCTCTCGTGTGCGATAACTTGATATCACAAACGGTTCCGGAGTGCCTACGCACACGTAGTAGCGCTGCAAATCATTTGCGATCTGCTGTGTATCACCGACGGTTCCGCTACGATTGACGTATGCTTTCCGATGTGGATCGCACACACTCATTTAGTTCAACCGTGTGCGGAGCAATTGCCAGGTTAAAACAAAAATATCCCATTTTGAATCGGCATGCAAAAAGCAAATTCGCCACAATATTCAATTGAACAAATAGTGTCCATAGGAAGAACATTCATCAGATTTCGCAACAATTGCAATTGAACATATGGTAGCTAAATTCCAATGATTTGTCCACACATATATGCATTACATAATTAATCATAGTGTACGAAATACGAAGACCTCGTCAGATGGAAAACAATGGATCCATGCATATATGTTTAGCGGCTAACTCTTACTCAATGTTTCAGGAGAACACATGCTAAAATCTTCATTATCACCAGTGGGATTGATGTAGTGATTCAGGAAGAAGTCGCTGATAAATCTCCAAACCATCAGCAATTCACCAGCGGGGAGCGGTTCAGGGGTCCTTGGTTCTAAGATGAGCTGTAGTATTTTTAAGATCAGAATGTGCCATATGAGTGGAGTAGAAGATATTAATTAAGATAGACTTACTGGTACTAATTCGCGAGGATCTTCACAACTATCAGCAGATTTGCAGATGGAGATCATGTGTCTGCAAACATAGTATCCACAAAGGTTGGTCCCTGCTTGTTGCTGAGGACACTGAAATTTTTTGTACAGAATTAGTCATGTATTTGTCCTGTTAGGAACAACCTAACCGGTGTTAGATGTATTTTTTTTTCTTTGGACAGAAATAGAAAGAGGTTTATTTAGAAGCTTGAACATTTGACTAGCGTAAGAAAAGGTATTTGCAGATTATTGGATAAATTTTCTGAAAATAACAGATTTCGGTGTGTTACCGGAGAAACGATCTCGTGCTGCAGAGGTAGTTCCCTCTTGAACAGGTTCCCTGGTTTAGTTTTCCACAATGCGAGTACACTGCAAATGAAGATGAATTTTGACAACATCAATTATTGAACCAGATATGAATGCAAATTAATTTCAACATCATTGAATTCAATACCTATCCATGAATTGCTGAAGATGCGTCAGATCCTGAGCGTTTGTTGACTCTCTGAGAGAATCCATGTAGTAAACTATGTTCTTGTTTGGAACAATGAATACCAATATCCAGTGATTGCTACATATTAAGAAAGCCATGAACTTACGAATTATGTCGAAATCTGAAAGACAATCAGTGTATGTGTGGTTGTTTACTTGACTTACCATTCATGAGATGGCCAGAGAAATGATTCTGCATGGGACGTGTTTTCGAAGATACGGACGACCGAGTTAATGGCCCAGTCCCATAGGTCCTTACCATCTAATGTTGTGCTATTTGCTAATGCAGGATCTATGAAATACACACTCTCCATTTTTCTTCTCTGCGCGTTCAATCCCCTGAGAGGAATAAAATGCAGTTAGCTGTTTATCATTTACAGCCTTGTATGGAGAAGTTGATCAGAGTTTGTCAAGTACTTACAAAATCAGGCATCTAACAAGAGTGACATCGAGCTCATTGAAGTTGAAGAAGAGATGTAAGTCCTCGAAACTCACATTGATGGAACCAGCATCGTGTCGAAAATGATCTCTGTTGTAGTGGACTAGCAGACCATGATGACCTGCTGACATTTGATCCATGCAATATTCATGTAACTCGCGGCAACTGAAGCTGCACTCATCAAAGTATTCGCCAACAAGAAATGGCTGGCCATGGACGTAATTGCGTGCTTCAAGAACGTCTGCATTATTTTTAGCAAGCTACAAAGCTATTTCTTCATCATCCATGCCGTCAGAAATAATATTACTCCCCGATTCGAACAACCTGCTGTTAATTTGGTTCTGGGCGATGAGTGCTTTAAGTAAGAGGCAATCGTTCTCTTTCTTCTTTGCTCTCCCGCCGCGCTTCCTTGCAGGTGCAGCCTTTTTGGCTGCTTCCTTCTTGGTACTTGAAGCATTTCTGGTAGAACGTCTGGTTGGTTGCAAGGTAGACTGCCGAGCAGACGGTGAAGCTTTGACGGACTGCTTAGCAGACGGTTTATCTATGCCAGACCGCTGAGCTGGCGGTGCTGCTGTGACGGACTGCTGGGCTATAGGAGCAGAGGCATTAGACTGCTGACCATGCGTTGAAGCTATGTCGGGTTTCTGTGTAGGTGGTGCCAACTTGTCGGTGTGCTGAGGAGGCCGTGCCAACGTGTTGGTTTGCTGAGCAGGAGGTGCTGATGCATTGGTATGCTGATCACGCGGCTGCGGACCGACGGACTGATGAGCAGTCGGTTCTGGACCTACAGACTACTTAGCAGGCGGTTCCAAAGCATCAGACTTCTTAGCAGTCCGTTCCACCAGGTTGGTCTGTTGAGCATGTGCTGCAGCTAGGTCTCCCCCCGCTGCTTCAGCGGCCGGCATCTGAACTGGTGGTGCGTCTTCAGCAGTTGTAGGCCTTGCCACTGGCTGCTCTGGGGCGGACGATGACATGGCCTGTACAGCACAAAGTCGGGCCGGCTGATCACAGGTTGATGCATCAGCCGTCGGATTACGAGTATTAGGTTCTTTGGGGGAAGCATGCGAGAGCTATTGTGGCAAGGAGAGCGTCACCGGTTGAGGGGCGACATTGGGTGCTCTTGGCGGGGCTTCAGGGATCTCATCGATGAACTCTATTTCCTTTCGTGGCCACTGGATGTGATGTAACAGTGTTTCTGCCAAGGTCCTTTGCTCATCAAAGTCTCCTAGGACATTCTTCAGGGCAAATTCATTGAATCCAGGCTTTACTTCAGTCACGTAGCACTTCACACAGCCTGGCTTCAATGGCACATTGTCCAACAAGAGGCCCTCTTCCAAGAAGGGTGGGCAAACCCAGGCTGTTGCACATTTTAATGTACCTTCATAATGTGTAAGCACGCCCTTCAGTCTGTCTTTCATTCCAGATAGATCAGATATAGCATCATCATGAGCAACTGCAGTCTCAGTGTCGCTGGGGTCAGCTGATGCATAGCTACTCTTGTGCGGTGTTGTCGCGCAATAAGAAGCATCCTCCATGCCCACCTCCCCTCCCATCTGCTGGCTATCTGTCAGTGTTAGAGTCTTCTGCATCATCATTGACTCCTCAATATCCTTTCGAATAGCCGGATACATGTCCTTCCTCAACCTTTCATACAATTCATTCTGCTTCATTTCACTCCTCGTTTTTTTCATGCTGAGCCTCTCTTCTTTGCTGAGTGTGAAATCCCTCTTGTGCGGGACATTAACACCTATACCCCTTGCATGGCCAGGGGGCTCCCTTGTTTCCAGAGCATCGGACAGAATGTCACATGGCCCTGAGTTCCTGTAGAACCTTCCAGGTATCTTGGAAGCCTTTAACATCACATTATACAGTTCTTCATCACGTGAGTTTTCAAAGTAATAAGTTCCGTCATCACGCCTCCTTGCACGTGCTCGCAAGTAGTCTCTAGCGCGTTCGCCCCTGATTTCACTAAAGGCCGGTTTCCAACCCACTGCTACTGCTTCTTTGTCCTCCTGGTCCCATATCGGTTTCATGCCGTAGTATCCTGCCACACCCATACGGTGGGGGTGTGTGTTCCTCTTCTGAAGTTCTGATTGGTTTGCACTCTTCTCAGCAAACTCTGTAGTTGCCCTGACCCTTTTAAATTCTGCCCAGTCTGCCTTTGTAATTTGGGGGTATGCGGGGATTGGGTCCTTGCCTTCACTCAAGTACTTCTTGTACAACACGTGCTTCCAGTTTCTCCAAGCATCCCTAGCCTTCTTCAGTGCAGCGTGTTCCACCTGCATTCTCCACTACTCTGGAACGTTGAAGTGATCCATGATCTCCCGGACTATCCTTTGCTGTGTTTCTGTGTCAGCCTTCCGAAACCCTGGCACATTAATGTTGAGCCTTGCCCTGCCAACAAATCCACACACACTCCTGAACCTCGTGCATGCTTTATCTGGTTTAATTGGAGCCCAAGACTTTAAATCGATCTCGGTTACTTCATATACACCTTTAGGCTGGTGTGTGGGCTTCCTTGGAGCGTTCCTTCGTGTCCTGACCGGAAGGGTAATTGCCACAGCTCTATCCCATTCAAGATTACTTGATCCCTCACCATCTGCTGAAGACCTAGGGTTGTCGGAATCAGATGAAGATACATCGCCTGAAGCATGAGTGCTGTCACTGCTACTCGGCATCTACAGAGAACACCTGCGAAACTCAGGAAAGGAGGATAATCATAAAACTAACAACTTGGTATCAAGCTGTCTAAACATGCCATGCAATAATTCAGAAAATGTATGGCTTATTTGTTACGTTTGTGTGACTCGGGCGCCCGCGATCTGTAAATCGGCAGTAACTTATTGGAACAAATACAGCTTATATGTACTAGTTAGGAAGGTAGATCATGAACATATATACGCTCTCCGTTATTTTATAGCCAATTTGGGAACATACGGAACGAAATAGGAAGAGGGATTGCGAGGAAATATGCCTCACCACGATGGAGAGCAGTAACTAACAGGTTTCTTAATGCAAACCCGGCTGGACCACAGGAGAGGCGAGGGTTACAGGATCAATATGCTCGAGGGTGGCTGGCGAGCAAACGAAGACGGCGAGGCGCGGGCAGCCGCGTGTTGGGAACGGCAGTGGAGGTAGGCTTGACGCCGAAGAGCGGGCACATGGCCGGGGTGTAACATCCCCAGCATCACACTACAGTAATCCCTTATGATCAGTGCCAAGTCATGTTGATTTACAAAGCTTAATCATGTTGGGATAATATCTCAACTCAAATCCCTTCTCTGAATTCTATTCAAATTCAAAGTGAAAAATGAAGTTGCTTAAAACTTGCTAGAAAAATGTTCATCATTTGAAAAAAATTCCAAAACAAAAGTTGTTAAGGAAAACAACATCACCATCAACTACAAAATGGGCCTAAGCATTTAAAACAGTGCCAAACCAGCACTTTAAATGCCATTTTCATTTTTGAAAAATCCAAAAGGATTCCAAAACTCTTCAAACTTTTTGAGACAGAGCAGAATATTCCATTATAATTGCGTGACCAAGTTTCACATTTTTACAAAGTCTTTTGACAGCTCAAAATATTGCAAAAGTCTGTTGGAAAAAGAAAAATAGAAAAATAAAACGGGAAAAAGAGAAATGCTACCGTGGACTGGGCCTAAGTCCACAGTGCGGCCCAGCCAACAGCACCCGCTCCCCTCTTCTTCTCTCTCCCTGCGTGTCGCCATTGCCGTGGGCGCGAGTGCGCGCGCCGGCCGAACGCCGACACGGCGACGCTACAGCGCCGCCGAGAGGATAAGAGGGAGCCCCTCGGCCTCCCCTCCATCCCTATCCACTCTCCCTCCCTCTCCATTACTCTCTCCCTCTCCCTCGAGCTCGCCCGTTCCTCTCTCTCTTTGTCCCGAACGCCATGGCCGCCGCACCATCGTCGTCCGCACGGCCACAGGTGGCCCCGTGCCCACCGACCGTGTCCGTCAACTCCGCCGCGGTCGGCCACTTCCTCCGGTGCCCTCAGCTGGAGCGGGGAGGCCCTGCAGTGCCGAATCTCCCTCGCCCCCTTTCGCTTCGGCCACCAGCGAACTCCGGCGCCCCCATCTCCTCTGCTGCTCCTAAACCTCCGTCGGGCCACCATGTGCCTTCCAGATGAGCAGCTCCTCCTTTCCCCTCTCTCTGCGCCTTCGCTAGATGCCCGTAGCCACCGTCACCATTGACGCCCGAGCGCTGCTCTGCCGTGACGCTCATCGTCGTCATTGTAGTTGCTGTCATGCTCGTCGGAGCATGCAGTCGTGCTCAGCGTCGCCGTAGGAGTCAAACGCGCCCCTCAATGCCGCTAGCCGAACCCTCTAGCCCCATTTCCGACCACGGCTGAATGCCGGCGTCTGCCGCGCTGCTCGCCGCCGCCGCTACACGTCGTCTCCGGCCACGGCACCACCACCGTTCGACGCAGCGTCGACTGCCTGTTCGAACACCACCGGCCGCGTCGCTTGCCATGCCCCCTAGAGCCGAAACAATCATCGCCTGAACTCCAGAGCCGCCTCCGCCGCTCGCCGCCGCTGATTCCGGCCGTTTCCGTCCGCGCCACCGCCGCGGTTGGATGCGGCTCGGCCTCCTCGTTCGAACGCGCCTCACTGCGCTCGTTTTGGCCCTCTGTGGCTGAATTCCGACGCGCGCCCGAGCCCTCCACCGCGTCTGGAGGTTGCCGGCGGTGAAACGCCGGCCGCCGCCAGCGTGGCTGGCCTGGGACCACCTCTGGGCCACTGACCAGTGGGCCCAGGGGCCCCAGTTGACCATGTTGACTGGTCAACTGGCTGACATGGCAGTACAGTGCCGCTGACATGTGGGCCCCTGCGATTAATTAGCTGAATTAGTTTTAAAAACTTAATCAGTCACTGACACCTGGGGCCCACCCGTTAATTAACTCTGTTAGCTTATTTTAATTCACTGTTAAGCACCACAGTGGCTGACAGGTGGGTCCCACCTGCCTGTTTGACCAGCCAACTGGTCAGCCGACTGCTGACACAAGCATGACATCAGCATGATGTCATATTCCTTTTCTGGCTAATTCTGTTAATTTAAATAAATTTAGAAAATGCTAAAAACTTTGAAAATTCATAGAAATTAAACCGTAGCTCGGATCAAAAAAACTTTCTACATGAAAGTTGCTCGGAAAAATATGACGAATCCGAATACGCAGTCCGTTTGTCTGTCACGTGTCCCTAGCATAGCGAACCTGCAACCGTTCCCCTCTGGTTCGTCTGTCCGAAAAGGCCAAACTTCAGGAAAGCATTCCCGCATGTTTTCCGCCTTCGCCGGTATCGTGTAGCACTACGATAGGTCACCCCTAGCACCGCGTATCGTATTGCCATGCATCTATGATTGCATTTGCTTGCCTTTATTTATTGTTTCTCCCCCCTCTTCTCTCTCGATAGACCCCGAGATCGATGATGACCCGATGATCGTCTACCTCGTCAAAGACCCGTTGGTGTTTGCAAGGCAACCAGGCAAGCACCCCCCCCCTTTAAACATGCCGATATCGCCTATTCTTTCTCTCTTATGCTTGCATTAGAAATTGCTGCTGCTACTGTTTATCCTAATTCTGATGCATAGCCTGTTTTTGTAACTGCTATTGATACCTACCTGATTATCCTAAACTACTTAGTATAGGCTGGATAGTAATCCACCAGAGACCCCCACTTTGTCCCAGTTGCCCCCGCTGGATTATCTGAAGACTCGATCAGCATGATCGACAACCAGGCCCCGGCACAGCACATCACCTCCTTAGTTGTACGACACTGCAGCGTTACTATCGAGTGCCAAGGGTGATACCTCATTTAGTACTTCTGATGTTAACTCTGTAGAGTAGCTATTCGGTCATGGTCCTCGAGGGTGATTCCTCCTTCACCACTCCCGATAACGACACCGTCATGCAACACCTCAAATGTGAACCACGAGGGTGATTCCTCCTCAGTTCACCTTGACGACTACATCAGGTGGAATCCGTCGAGGGTGATTCCTCAGTTTTCCCCCTGGTGTTTGGACACATAGTTACTATGACTTTAACCATGAACCATGATAAAGTCGGGTCGACCCTGAGGGGTACCCGAGCGAGCATGTGATGTGAGTGATGTGGAGACGGGTTGACCTGGAGGGTACCCGTGAGATAATTACAAGGCATGGCCAGGCATTCTTAGCCCTTGCTGCAAGTCCTCGAGACGAGTCGACGGGGTCACATGATCGTGAGTCTCTGCTCGTTACCGCACTAACAAAACACTAACGATTTGGATATTTGATCCGAGTGGGCCTCTGGCCCGATAGCACTAACCATCATGCGGGAAAAGTTAATGGCACTCTGCATCGTGGCATCAGCCGAAAGCTCTGTCAGACGTCCAGTTCAGCATTGTGGCACGGTCAGATCGTGCTGACCATCCGAGGTGGCCCTGGTATCCATCCTGCGCACAACGACCCAGACTGCAACGGGCGATGGCCCAAGACCCCGGAGTGCTTAGGATGTAGACTGGCGGGGACCTCTCTACTGAGCTCTAGGTAGGGCTGCGGTGTGTCGTTTGGCCGAGGCCGGGCATGACCCAGAAAAGTGTGTCCGACCGGAGTTAAGCGAGTGTGGTGGGTAAGTTGGTGCACCCCTGCAGGGAAGAACTAATCTATGCATAGCCGGATCCTCGGTAACGGACGCTCGGAGTTGTATCCCGATCGATACAACTAAATTTGGATACTTGTGATGAGATATGGATAGTATGGCTCTGGGATTGCTTTCTTGCAGGGAGTCGAGGAAGGATCTCTGGGCGAGGTTGATAACACTACTACTATGGCTCTGGGATTGCTTTCTCGCAGGGAGCCGAGAAAGGATCTCTAGGCGAGGATGATGACTACTACTATTTTATGCTGTGCTAATCTACACTCTTCTAATGCTGCAAGACCGCTAAAGATGCTAGTCTTCCATAGGACTAGGCCTTCTCTCTATTCTGGCATTTCTACAGCCCAGTCCACATATACAGCCTTTCTTTGATAATCTTGCATATGTAGTATAGATCCTTGCTTGCTGAGTACTTCGGATGAGTACTCACGGTTGCTTTGCTTTCCTTTTTTTTCCCATATCCGTTTGATGCAACCAGATGACGGAGCCCCTGAGACAGCTGCCCCCGCCGATGACTACTACAACTACACCGAGGATGGATACTACTATGAGCTGGTGAGACGAACAGAAGTAGGTTCAGAGGGTCCCAGGTAGGAGGCCTGCGCCTTTTCGATCGTAGTGTTTTTGTTTGCCCCGCCTTTTAAAGGCCTATCTGTCTTTCTTTTATATCTGTACTCAGATATCTGATGCTTCCACTGATGCTTGTAAGCGAGCTTATGTATTCGAGCCCTCGAGGCCCCTGGCTTGTAATATAAAGCTTGTATGACTTTATTTATGTTTTAGAGTTGTGTTGTGATATCTTCAAGTGAGTCCTTAAGCTTGATCGTGTACATTTGCGTTAGTGCACAACTAAGCTGGGGGCGTCACACGGGGTGAGCACGCCGGTGCCAAAGAGGGTTCTGCTGTGGATCTGGGGGATGGGGGAGCTGGCGATGGAGATTGGGTGGACTAGTTGAGTGAAACGCGGGCGGACGGTGGGGGATGTTGGCAGCCTAGGTGAAAAGGGTGAAAAATATCCCCGGTCGTTGCGCGGAAAGGCCTATGCAAACGGTTGCCTCTAAGCGCTCGTGTGCATAAAGATAATAATTTTGTTTGAAATGAAGACGTACTAATTTTGAAATGAAGACGTGAGTTCATTGTTTCGCCTCTAAATTTTTCCCATGTTAAGCAATCACCATTATACCATGGGTTTGATTTGCTGGCGCATTTCAGGTCTCGTGTGCTATATTTAAGACATTTTTTGGCATTTACCATGCATTTTGGGATATAAATCAAATCCTAGCCGGACTGCATTTGCTGTCGAAAGGGATGAGGATTGTCGTTTGATCTGGGAGCATCCAACGGTGCAGACGTACGATCCATGGGGTTTGGGTTCTGGCCAATCAGAACGCACGACTCAGATCGCGCGCGCAGCAAGGGGGGAGCATCGGCCACGGTTTGGTAGGCACACGGCTTTCATGAGTGAACTGTGTGCTATTTGAAAACATATACATGAACTAACAACATATTTTCGTTTGAATGAAAACAAGAGTTCATCGTTTCGCCTCCAAATTATTTTCCACGGTAAGAAATCGCCATTGTACCCTATGGTTTGATTTTCTCGTGCATTTGAGGTATCGTTTGCTATATTTGAGTCATTTTCTATAGTCGCAACTACACGTGGGTGTTAGCTAGCAAGATCATTTGTGTGTCGCTTTGGGAGTTTTCATTCATTGTTTGAGAAACAAGAAAAAAATTCAAACAGTTCGGCTGCAGGGTGCGGCCAGAGGTGTAAGCCTTGTTGGTATTCTAATTACAGGAAATGCATATAGAGTCCGGAAATAACGAAAATCGGTGTGTCACCGTGGCGTGCTCTCAGGATCCCATGGAAAATTTTTGGTAAAGATGGCACAAGTTTTGATGCTCACACCTTCCAAATCGGAGCATCTCACAAGAAGGATCATACTTTCCAAAAGGAGACGCGGCACTTCAGACTCCAATCGTTAGTGACTACATCGTTCCGCCACGAATTTTTTTCACGGTAAACAATCATGTATATACCCTAGGTTTGATTTTCTGGCCCATTTCAGGTCTCGTTGCTATATTTAAGTCATTTTTTTGCACTTACCTTGCATTTAGTGCATATAAATTCAAAACTGTTCTACAACTACATCTGGGTGTTAGTTAGCAAAGAAGGTGTACAAATCATTTGTGTGTTGCTTTGCGAGTTTTCATCCATTGTCCAAGAAACGGGGAGAAGTTTCAAACATTTCGGCCACGAGGTGCGGCCACCGGCGTAGGCCTAGTTGGTATTTTAATTACAGGGAATTCAGATGGAGTCCAGACATCATCAAAATCGGTGTGTGCCCGTGGCGTGCTCTCACGACCCCGGGGAAAAAATTTGGTAAAGTTTGGCACAGGTTTTGATGATCGCTCGTTCCAAGCCGGAGCATCTCACATGAAGGACCATGGTTTCCAAAAGGAGACGTGTCAATTCAAACTCCAGTGGTCGGTGACTTCATCGTTTGGCCTCATAAAAATTTCCACGGTACGCAATCACCATTATACCACGGGTTTGATTATCTAACGCATTTCAGGTATCGTTTGCTATATTTAAGACATTTTTTAAATTTAACGTGCAATTTGTGGATATAAATAAAATCACAACCAGAACTGCATGTGCTGTCGAAAGGGATGAGGATCGCCATTCGATCAAGGAGAATCCAACGGTGCAGACGTACGATCCGTGGGGTTTGGGTTTTGGTCAATCAGAACACACGACTCAGATCGCGCGCGTGGCAGGGGGGCATCGGCCACGGTTTAGTGGACTATATATATATATATATATATATATATATATATATATATATATATATATATATATATATATATATATATAGTCGCAACTACACATGGGTGTTAGCAAGATCATTTGTGTGTCGCTTTGCGAGTTTTCATTCATTGTCTGAGAAACGGGAAAAAAACTTCAAACAGTTCGGCCGCAGGGTGCGGCCAGAGGCGTAGGCCTAGTTGGTATTTTAATTTCAGGAAATGCATATAGAGTCCGGAAAATAACAAAAATCATTGTGTCACTGTGGCGTGCTCTCACGATCGCATGGAAAAAATTTGGTAAAGTTTGTCACAAGTTTTGGTGCTTGCACCTTCCATACCGGAGCATCTCACAAGAAGGATCATAGTTTTCAAAAGGAGATGCGACACGTAGGACTCCAAATCGTCAGTTACTACATCGTTCCACCTCAAAAAAATCATGGTAAACAATCGCGGATATACCCTTGGTTTGATTTTCCGGCCCATTTCAGGTCTCGTCTACTATGTTTAAGTCATTATTTGCACTTTACCTTGCATTTAGTGCATATAAAGTCAAAAACCCTACTACAACTACATGTGGGTGTTTTAGTTAGGCTATACTTAGGCTACTCATAGTGGAGAGTATCATATACTAGTATCATGCATATATATGATACTAGTGTATGATACTACCTTTAATTATAGTGCATAGTATAATAGAGTAGTATCATAGATGATCATATTTATTGCATGCATGACACAAATTAGCATCGCATTTAACATGATACGGTATCTACCTATATGTTACTCTAACCCTCTCTATCTTCTTTAATTCTTTGCCACATCAGCATACTTGCTATTTCTGAGTGCATGATACCGGCTATGATATATACCACCACTATGGCTAGCCTTATAGTGGGGAGTATCATATACTAGTATCATGCATATGATACTACGTACCTTCATAGTGCATAGTATCATAGAGTAGTATCATAGATGACCGTATTTATGGCCATGCATGACACAAAGTAGTATAGCATTTATTATGTTACGGTATCTACCTATGTTACTCTAACCCACTCTCCCTTCTTTAATTCCTTGCCACATCATCATATTTGCTATTCCCGAGTGCATGATACCGGCTATGATACCCCCACTATGGCCACCCTTAGCAAAGAAGGTGTACAAAATCATTTGTGTGTCGCTTTGCGAGTTTTCATCTGTTTGTTCGAGAAGCGGGGAGAAGTTTCAAACATTTCGGCCGCGAGGTGTGGCCACTGGCGTAGGCCTAGTTGGTATTTTAATTACAGGAAATTCAGATGGAGTCCGGACATCATCAAAATAAATGTGTGCCCGTGGCGTGCTCTCACGACCCCGTGGAAAATTTTTGGTAAAGTTTGGCACAAGTTTTGATGATCGCTCCTTCCAAACCGGAGCATCTCACATGAAGGATCATGGTTTCCAAAAGGAGACGTGTCAATTCAAACTCCAGTGGCCGGTGACTTCATCGTTTGGCCTCATAAAAATTTCCATGGTACGCAATCACCATTATACCACGGGTTTGATTTTCTGGCGCATTTCAGGTATCGTTAGCTATATTTAAGACATTTTTTAGTTTAACGTGCATTTTGTGCATAAAAATAAAATTACAACCAGAACTGCATGTGCTGTCGAAAGGGATGAGGATCGTCGTTCGATCTGGGAGCATCAAACGGTGCAGATGTATGATCCGTGGGGTTTGGGTTCTGGCCAATCAAAAAGCACGACCCAGATCGTGCGTGGGGTTTGGTCGGCACGCGGCTTTCATGAACGAACCATGTGCTATTCGCAAACAAGATTGCATATTTTTGTTCACACATACTGTAGTGAGATCAATTGAGTGTGCTACCTCTATGATATAATAATAATAATAATAATAATAAACAGTTCATATTCATTGCCTGAGCTGACAGCATATCAAGGTCAGCATATTAACGGTTCTTACATCAACAGAAAACCGGGCATAACTCACAAATTCAGTACACGCGACAGTTCTAAATTGAACGAATTAAGTTGCAGGGTAGGCATAAAGACCAGTCTTACGGCTTGATCCCATGTACATGGGGGAACTGGGATCATTACATTGACCCCGAATGAACTTGGGTTTTTTGATGATTTTACGCTTCTCTGTTACGTGGGTGCGTGATCCCTTGGCTGGCAACTCAACAAATTCATCGTACTCGTCCTCATCGGCAACATCCTCGACACCCACTACCCTCCTCTTCCCATGCATCACTACATGGCAGTTCTTATGCAAGGGGTCTTCCGCATAGAAAATCTGGGTAGCATCGCTGGCAAGAATGAACGGGTCCGCGTGATATGCCATCATTGTCCTGTTAACACAGGTCTTCCTGTAATCATCAACCTTTACATGACCAAGAGGGATCCATGCGTACCTGAATAATGCCACCTTAACTTTCACATAGTCAAGCTCCCAAATCTCTTTGATGGTTCCATAGTATACCCTTTTATCAGCTTCATCTACAGTCATGCATTCTATTCGAACAGAGCGGTACTGATATGAGGTCTTCTCATCACGTTCCTCAGTGTAGAATGTGTATCCATTTATGTCATATGCTTGGTACATCAACCTCGTAGGTGATGGCTTTTGTGCCAACCGCGTAGCAATGTCATCGATGGATCCTTGTGCCAAACGATTCTTCAGCCATTCGGCGTAGTTCTTAGTGTGCTCCTTCATCTCCACATCTGATGAAGGCACCATTGGTAAGAAGCTTTGGCGTATCTCCGCCAAGTGGTCTTCGGCATAAGCGCTGAGAACTGGGCTGTTAAGTAGTACCGTCAAATGGGCTTTCTCTGCCAATTCTCTGGGTGCAGCCATTTGCATGCCAGCAAGGACCGGCTTACCTTTCAGCCTTCCCTCGTGGTGAGAGAGGGGCAAACCTATAGGTCTTTGTTTCATGTATTCGGTGCAAAACTCAACCACCTCCTCTGCGGTATAACCTTGTAGGATGCTTTCCTTTGGATGGTTTCGGTTCTGACAAAAGCGCTTCAGTATTCCCATGAACCGCTCGAAGGGATACATGTTGCGAAGAAACACAGGACCACAATACTTTATCTCGTCGACAAGGTGCACAGTGAGATGGACCATGACATCAAAGAATGATGGTGGGAAAAACATCTCTAGGTTGGACAATATTCTTGCAATATCATCTTGCATATGATCCAACTCTTCAGGATCTACAACTTTCTGCCATAGTTGGTTGAAGAAATCACAGAGCTCAATGAGTGTGTTTCTTATATCTTTGTCCACCAGATTCCTGATGGGCACCGGGAGGATTTGTGTCAACATTACGTGGCAATCATGTGACTTCATGTGTCCCAACTTCATTTTACCTGAGCTCACATCCACGAGACTTCTGATGTTTGCGGAGTAGGAAGAGGGTGTCTTAACTGACAACAAATAGGTGAAGAACTGTGTTGCTTCTTTTGTACTGAAATTGTAACTCTGCCGAGCTTTGATGAATTTGTCATCATCTTCTGCTTCACTCTTGCGTTTTGATTGATCAGCAAGCATATCGAGCCGTGAACCATCACCATCCTTTCTTTTACCTTTAATCTTGAGCAGAGTACCAAGGATGCTTTCACATACATTGTTCTCTACGTGCATGACATCGATGCAGTGACGTACACGTAGAATCTCCCAGTAAGGTAATTTCCAGAACATCGATTTCTTCTTAAACACTTGACCCTTGGGTGGTTGTTTCACCGTCAAAGCGTGCTTCTTGCCAAGCACAACATTAATTTGTTTAGCCATGTTGTCGGCCACCTCCCCGTCATAGGGTCTTGGGCCCACACCTACGTCTGCCGTACCATCAAATTCAGCTTTCATCTTTCGGTATGGGTGATTTCTCCATAAGAACCTACGATGATGCAAATACACGGTTTTGCGTGAGTTGGGAAGAAATTTGCTAGCTGTCCTATCCATGCATGTGACACACCATACATCTCCCTTTGTTTTCTGCCCCGATGTGTTGCCTAATGCTGGCATATCTTGAATGGTGTGCACCAGCATCGCATGTAGATTGAAAACCTCCTTTCTGTAAGCATCATAACATTTTACAGCAGGCGCATCTATCCACACTGTCAGCAGTTCTTCTACCAGTAGCTGAAAGTAAATGTCAATGTCATTTCCAGGTTGCTTCGGGCCTTGGATAATCATTGACATCATAATGTATTTTTTCTTCATACACAACCAAGGAGCTAGGTTATATATGCCCAGAAGCACCGGCCATGTGCTGTGATTGGTGCTCATATTGCCAAAAGGATTCATCCCGTCAGTACACTCCCTGAGCCTTATACTTCTAGGATCCTTGGCAAAGTCTTCAAACTTGTTGTCGATTAATTCCCACTGAGCCCCATCTTTCGGGTGCCTCATATACTTATCCGCAGTTCGCTCATCATGATGCCATCGCAACCTCTTTGCCTCTCTAGGGTTTGCAAACAAACGCCTCAACCTTTGAATTAAAGGCAAGTACCAAACAACCTTGAATAGGATTCCTGTCTTGATCTCGTCGTCCCATTTGTACTTGTCCTTTGCTCTCCTGCGCTTGTATCGTGCATGCTTGCATGTGGGACATGCACACAAATCTTTGTACTCACCACGGTACTATATACAATCATTCACACAAGCGTGTATCATCTGTACTTCAAGTTCCAATGGGCAAACAATTTTCTTTGCTTCATTCGTGCTTCTGGGGAGCACATTATCTTCCGGAAGAATTTCTTTGAAAAGACCTAACATCTCTGTGAAGCCCTTGTTTGATAGACCGTTTGCTGCTTTAAATCTGAGAAGCGCCAGGGTGGCACTCAACTTGGAATATTTCTTTTTGCATCCTGGATATAATTCTTTCTTGGAGTCCGCATCAATGGTGGGCAGATCCTTGTACCCAATCATATCCTTTTTTGGGCCCTCGAAATCTGCAATCATAGCAGCAAAATCTGGCACATCAAGATCGTCATCATCTGCGTCGACATCTTGGTTTTCCAGTGGGCGTTTCGGCTTTCCGATGTTCCATTGGTAGCTTGACGCCTCTGCCCCGATGTTAGATTCAACATCCATGTGACACTGATCAGGGTTTGGCATCTCGCAGCCCTGGGTATATTCATCCATGAGCTCCTCTTCACCATGTCTGGTCCAACGTGTATATCCATCCATGAATCCTCGAGAGACTAAGTGCCACTGGACATCTGCAACTTTACGTGACTCTGTATTGGCACAATCAGTACATGGACACAGGATGTAATCCGCATCACCAATTCTCCTCTTTGTAATTTCAACCAAATTCATGAACTCTGTCACGCCACTGATAAAATCTGCAGTTCTCTGATTCTTCATCCATCGAGATCGTTCCATCTGCACCACACGAATGGTAATTAAAAACAAAACAACAACATTAATACACGGATTAACTGCTGCCCAAAGATGCGTGCATAAACCACAAGGTTTTATTTTCATAATTACTGAGGGCGCTCCATATTGTTATCCAGACGTGCAATGACAAAAATTAATGGCCAGTCAATTTACACGCAGAGTACTAGTACAGCACTACCCTTAGGAATTGAATACCTTAATTAAGCCACTCACGAAAAGAATACCTTAATTAATTAGCCACGCAGCGACCTCCACCCAGCAGACAGAGAAGCGCGATGCGGCGGCACGCTGAGACAGCAGGGTTGAGGAGCAAAGCTTAGTGTGGCTGCCGCCTGAAGTTCGACCTCCACTATCCCGCCATCGATCGCGATGGATATGCTCGAATCACGCCGCCGCCGACCTCGATGGTTGAGCTCCTCCTATCTCCCGCCGCAGACCAAGGATTAACCTCCTATGACGCCGCCACCGCCCACCGACCGAGGATTGACCTCTTCTTCGGTAGCCGCTGCCTAGGTCGCCGCCGCCATCTCTATATGCAGAGCGGCTGTTTTATATTTTGACGGATATCCGCAGAGCGGCTGTTTACACGGTATCATTGTAACTCAATTATATGTATAGGGTAGTACATCACATACGGTTATGTAACGGCAACCGTGTCTCACCTACGTTGTCTTCTCACACGGTTTGGTGTGTAAATCGTGTGTGAAGTTGTAATACCTAACACAAACGACATGTATAAATAGTGTGTCATATACAACATATAGTGCCATAAGTAGTTCCCGACCGTTAGCTTATCCCCACAGTTTCCCCATTTCCCCCAAATCCCTACATAGCCTCCAAATTCCCTCGCGTGGCGCTGACATTGGGGGAATGCGGACGAGTGGTGCTAATGGTTTCGGTGCGGCTGCTCCTGCTCGTATCGCCGCCACGACAGCGGTCGCCGCCGAGCACTTGCCTAAGGTCATCAGAAGGCAGGTGTACTACGGATCCGAATCGTCCTATCAGGTTCCAGTCTATCCCGATCTTTTTTAGCATGTCCAAAGTAGCTCCTTGCTGAATCCGTCCTGAATGACCCCCCCCCCCCCCACACACACACACACACCAGGAAAGCGATCTGCCGCCGGATCCGAAGCATGACTCCTGACTCCCGCAACACGAGTTCGACTCCGAGTTTTGCGCCACCGAGAAGTACCAAAAGCTGAGTTCTGTGCACGGGCACACTCCTGCTCGATGTGTATGCATGGAGGGATTCGACATTGGCAGGCGGTTTCCCAGTTGCCCCTTAGAGGTTAGTGCTAAGTTCATCATTTTACTTGAGTTAATGCCACCGCTCATCCTGAATACTATTTAACATTGGCAGGGATATGAGGCTTCTGCCTTTGTTAACTGGCTGGATGAAGAATGGCATGGCAGGGCTCGGAGTGTTATCACCAAGCTCGCAGAAGATAACGTAAAGCTGAAGAAGAAACTGGCTGATCTGGAATGTACAATCAGTATGATGAAGCAAGAAAGAATCAATCACAGGCAACAGATGAAAGCAAGAGACAAGAAGGAACTAGCATGTGTAGTTGTGGTTGTCGCATTAGCCATGTTCTATGCGCTGTTTACAATGATGATTAGGGGTTTTGTTTGACAGTATTGCTAAAGCACATCTAGATGTGCTCTAAGTAATGCACATCTAGGTCCTATGCCATTGATGTTACGCGAAGATTCGTGCAGATATTTTCCTTTGTCTTTTTTTCTTTTCCTTTGTAGTTTGATTATTACTGGCTTCATCAATAAGAAGAGCTCAATGTATTGCTTGCCAACTGTCCTACTCCGTTCATACCGGTACCGGTGCATAATCCCAAAACTCGTTCCTTGTTTTTGTCCTGAAAAAAGAAATCAGCCAATAGGAGTCCTGCGCAACCCCGGGAATTTGGAGCGACTGGGTACAAATAATTGCGGTTGATTATATCAGCGGTTAGATAATACGTCAACCCCCGCTTCAATTGGCATTTCCTCTTCTCTGCATACCCCGCTTAAGTGTCCACCATCTTCATCGTCCCCGGCAGGCCGCGCTCCACACTTGCACACACTCTGCAATCTCGCTTTCTCGCGGTTTTTATACGACCGCAGCCATGTCGAGCGACAGCGAGGACGACAGTTTGGCCAGCAGTTTGGCACCGGATGATAGGTCAACATCGGAATCATCCCGCTCGTCTTCCATGAGTCCGGCGTTGAGCCCAGACCTCGATTATATCCAGATCATGGAAGGGACGCCGCCTCTGGAGTCGTCAGACGACAACCAGACGGACGAGAAGCCATCGAAGGACGAAGAAGAGGATGACGATGATGATGAGGAGGAATGGTTGAACGAGGAGGAGGACGACGACAGCAACGACGATGATGACGGCGGCGGCGATGAAAAGCCAACGGTCAGCGGCAAGAAGCGTCCTCGCCAAGACGATGTCGCGGGGCCATCCAACAACAACAACAAGAAGAAGAAGGACTAAATTAAGCAGACTGTATATATCTCTGTTTCCGTTCGCTCATATTAATTTGTTATCTCTATTTATCATGTCAATCTCATCGCAGACAGTTAGTAATACATATTCGACAGAGATCTTCTACATTATCGCCCACAGGTTGGTTTGTTGAACTATGTGCCTTGACGAGCACACAATTCACAAAAAAGACCGTATGGGCTGTCTATAATGATCGCACACAATTCTGATTACCGACCTGTTTGCCGGGTATCACACACATCTTGTTATGCTGAATCATTTGTGTTCACCTCGATCATCGCAAATGGTTCATCGAAGCGAACTGTATGCCATATATCGCACACACCTTGATCTGGCTGCCCGTTTCTGTTGTTCTGTCTCATCGCAAACAGTTTGTATGGATCAACCGTATGCCCCACATCGCACACGCAACTAAAATCTGAACCGTGTTTGATGTATCATTCATCGCAAATGTTTTGCATCTTTTTTTATGGTTTTTTTGCATCACCGTTTGCGATTAATGCATCGCACACAGTTTCGTCAAAGGGTCTCTGATCGTAGTGTCGCGTTAGCAGCATCCTGCAGTAGTGGAAGCTTCTGGTCTTGAGGCCCCTCAGGACCTCCGCGGTGGCGCACTCGGCCTGGCCGTTGCTCCGTGGGTGCGCCACCGAAGCATAGCATATCTGCGTTCCAAGGTTAGCACACTATGACCTGAAGAGATTGCTTGTGAACTGAGAGCCATTTTCAGTGATGATGCGGTTGAGGACACCGAATCGGCTCACGAGGCCCTTGAGGAACTTGATAGCCGACCCTGCGGGGATAGTGCGCACAGGCTCCACCTCCGCCCACTTAGTGAACTTGTCGATGGCGACGTAGAGGTAGTGGTAACCGCTGGCCGCCTGAGGGAATGGGCCCAGAATGTCCAGCCCCCAGACCGCGAAAGGCCATGAGAGCAGGATGGTCTGGAGCCCTTGCGCCAGCTGGTGAATCTACTTGGCGTGGAACTAGCAGGCCTCGCAGGATCGGACCAACTCAGTGGCGTCGTGGAGCGTCGTAAGCCAGTAGAACCCGCTGCGGAATGCCTTTCCCACGAGGGTGCGTGACGAAGAATGGTGCCTGCAGTCTCCACCATGGATGCCAGCTAATAGCTCGCGCCCTTGCTCCTCCGATATGCACCGCAGCGAGACGTCGTTGGGGCGCCTGTAGTACAACTCGCCGTTCTGCAAGCAATAAGCAGTGGCATGTCGAGCCACGTGCTTTGCATCTTCCTCCTTCTCTGGTAGGGCGCCACGGAGCAAGTACGCCTTGAACTCCTCTGTCCAGTCGCCCGCCTGAGGTTCCAACGCCAGGAGCAGGTGGGCTCTCGAGATCGGGCCGCATGCTGGGGCGCCCGAGGGCGGCGCTAGTGGCGGCTCCTCCCGAAGCAGAGTCAGGCCTGCAGCTGGAGGCGCAGCCGACGGCTTGAAGAGCCTTTCCTCGAAGACGCCCGGCTTCTGAGGCTCGCGGAGGGATGCCCTCTTGGCGATGTCATCCGCTTCCCTGTCCGCACCACACGGAACATGCTTCAACTCCAAGCCCAAGAAACGCTTTTCGATTTTACGTACCTCTTCCAGGTATGCCTCCATGTGCTCGTCCTTCGGTTTGTACTCCTTGTTGGAGAAGTTGACGAGGAGCTGGGAGTCACCCTTGATGGTGAGGCACCTGACCCCCAGGGCGGCCGCGGCCTTGAGCCGGCGATCAGGCCCCTTGTACTCTGTGATGTTGTTGGAGACCTTCTCGCCATGCTGGAAACAGAGTTGTACGGCGTAGAAGAGCTTGTCCTTGGTTGGGGAAGTGAGCACGACTCCAGCCACCATGCCTTGTCGCGTGAAGGCGCCGTCGAAGTGCATGACCCAGCCATCGAGCGCTTCATCATCGAGCGCGAGGGACCGGTCCTCGCTCGTCCCCTGGACAGGAGCATCCGTCCACTCTACCACGAAGTCGGCAAGGGCCACCCCCTTGATAACCCGAGTCGTACTGAACTCTAGCTGGAAAGCTTGGAGCTCGATGTTCCACTCAGGGACTCTGCCGACAGTGTTGGGGCTGTGGAGCACTTTCTCCAGGGGGTATGCGGATACAACCTTGATGGGGTGGCAATGAAAATAGTGGCGCAGCTTCCTGGAAGCAACAAGGAGTGCGAGGAGGAGCTTCTGCTGCATAGGAATGCGTGCGCATGCATCCCGTAGCACGATGCTGACGAAGTACACCGGATGCTTGACGAGGCGCGGGGCGTTGATGGCATCCAGCCTCAAGCGGGACGCGGGGGGCCCGGGCGCCTCGTCAGGCGATGGAGGGGCGGGGGCCCCTGGAGCGCTGTCCTGTGGTGGCGGAGGCTGCGTGGCTTTACGCGGGCCACCAGGCCCCGCGCTGGTGCTGGCGCACTCTTCCCGGACCGCCACAAGCGCCGCATTGGCCGAGTGCTGGGTGGCGGCTAAGTAGAGCACCAAGGGCTCGCGAGGATGAGGCGCCACCATGATGGGGGGCTCATGAGGTACCTCTTGAGGTCCTCGAAGGCCGCCTCTGCCTCCGGGGTCCACTCGAAGGGGGCCATTCTTTTCATCAGCTTGAAAAAGGGAAGGGCGCGCTCGCCAAGCTTAGAGATGAAGCGCCCCAAGGAAGTCACACACCCTGCCAGCTTTTGCATGTCCTTGAGGGTCTGAGGCGGTCGCATCTTTTCAATTGCCTTGATCTTCTCGGGGTTGGCCTTGATCCCTCGATGCGAGACAAGGAAGCCAAGCAGCTTGCCGGACGGGACCTCGAAGACGCACTTCTCCAGGTTAAGCGTCAGATTCACATTGCGCAGGTTGGCGAACATTTCCTCCAGATCTTCGATAAGGGTCTTCGCCTTGCGTGACCTGACTACGATGTCGTCAACGTATGCTTCTGCATTTCTCCAAAGCTGTGGTCCCAGCGCGATGTGCATCAGCCGCTGGAAGGAAGCACCGGCGCTCCTCAGCCCGAAGGGCATGCAGGTGTAGCAGTACACGCCACATGGGGAAATGATGGTCGTCTTCTCGACGTCCTCGGCCACCATCTTGATTTGGTGGTAGCCCGAGAAACCGTCCAGAAAGCACAGCAAGTCGCACTCCGCGGTGGAGTCCACGATCTGGTCGATACGCGGAAGCGGGAAGGGGTCCTAAGGGCAAGCCTTGTTGAGGCTTGTAAAGTCGATGCACATGCGCTCCTTTCCGCCCTTCTTGGGAACAACAACCGGGTTGGCCAGCCACTTTTGGTGCCGCACTTCTCGAATGCCTTCGGCTTCTTGAACCTTGCGCACTTCCTGATAGATGAACGCCTGCTTCTTCTTGTCGCGGGAAACCACGGCCACCTATGGGACCAACGGTCCCTTGCTGGTTCGGCGGGGGAATGGCACGTTGCACAAAGAGCAGAGGAGCGTGAAACAGCACAGCAGAGATCACACGGGTAGTCTTTACCCAGGTTCGGGCCGCCGTGAGGCATAAAACCCTACTCCTGCTTTGGTGGATTGTGGTGGAAAAACGCAGTGTTCTTGCCCGGCAGGGTTGCCTTGGGGCGAGAACGACTATGCGCGTACGGGTGTACAAGGGTCCGAATCAGCCAACCCCTTCTACGGTTGCCCTAGGCCTCCTTTTATAGATTAAGGGATCAACACAGTGGCAAATCAGTCATTATGCACTGATTAGATAGCAAATAGTGCTATCATACCTAACTCTGTAGGCTGACAGGGCGCATTAAATGCGCCGCTCAACGTCACATCGTAGCTTGCCCGGCAAGCCCTGCCGGGCTACTTTGCCAGCTTTGTGTCTGCTCGCTTGACACGTCGCAGGACGGGTGTCGCTTGTAGGTATTTTCTGTAGGAAGTGGTTGCCATGTGGCATATAGCAGCCACTTAGTCACTTTGCGGCTTGACACCGCACCGATCGATGACTTGCGTTGTGATGAGGTGGTGCGGTGGAGTGGCTCTACCTCCGTAAGTGCACAGGCAGGGGCGTGGAAGAGGCTGGCCCCTTGAGATCTTCTTTGCTTCTTCATTAATCCTGAGCCTGGGCAGGTTTCCGGTTTTCCCGTGCATTGCGTAAAGCCAATCGTTGTGGGGCCACTTTTGTAATGGCCTGTGAATGACTTTAACGCACGGGGTAGGAACTGCCAATTTACTCTTCCCACCACGCCCTTATCCTCAGCCACGTATGCTGCATGCATTGAGTGGGGTAGGTAAAGGGGGCGCGTGGTGCGGGAGAAAATCAAGGCAGGGGCCCGGTCTTCTTGGGTTGGTGGAGGAGGACGGCGGTTATACGCCGGGGAATCAGCCCCCAGCCCCCAACTCGCCTATAAAAGGAGGAGCGGGGGAGAGGCGGAGGCATTCATCCTCATTCCTTTCTCCTCCGTCTTCTGCTCTCTGCTGTTTATGTTGAGAAGGATAACCCGGGGCCAGGCCCCGGGCCCTAGCTTAGAGCTTCATATGGGCTTCAGGAGGGCGCTCGGGCGGCGCGGCGATAGCACCGGAGGTGGCGACTCCGGTGCGCTCGTCTCCGGGTCGCCCGTAGCTCCAAATCTAGTGAGAGGCGACACAAACGACATCATGTCACGGCCCATAATGGACACGGGGCATGGTAGTCGATCGTGGGCCATTCCCCCTTTCCTCGCGGCGCTGGGGAGGGGTTGCAGAATGGGTTTTCCATTAGCAAAGGCGAACCTGACCTCCCTGGGCGCCGCTCGCTCATCGTGCAGGAGGGATCTTTGCTTCCATACACATCTCCTGGACGTGCGGTAGTTTCTGATGTCAGGGCCGTTGGGGACGACCATGCTCTCTGTGGGACTACCTAGGGAGCACGGCGTCCGGCACGGCCGTCGTGCCGCAGTCTTCGGGCGGCGGAGGTACGAAAGGTGGCGACAACCCACGACGCGTCAAGAACGGGAGCGTCCGTTCCAACGAGTCGTGTTTGCCGACGACTTCGCCCTTCCTACCTGATCCTCCGGCAGCGTCACCATCCGCCCCTGCCGTCCGGTTTCTTCCTCCTTGCTGGGAAACGGCGCCACCCTGATCCTAGGGAGGCGACGAATCCCAGCTGGGTCCTCCCTTCGCCCTCTTTGCCTCTTCTTGTAGGAGATGGACAAGGGCAAAGGCATCACGGGGCACTTATCTTTTTTCAATCTTAAATTTGTAGGCACTTGCCAAATTTTAATTCAAATAATGTAATCTCTAGTATCCATGTTTGTGTTCTGTAAGGTCTGTACTTGTTTAAAGCATATCAAAAAAGATAAACCTTGTCAGGGACTCGTGCATGTATATGGCCATGCAGAGGTGAAATGCCTCTATATTAAAATAAACGAGTTTCCCCGATAGGCTATCCTGCCGGTACCCTCTATTTGGCTACCGGGGAGCTAAGCTTGCCGGGCACAAATTGTAATGAGGGACCAGCCCCCCGCCAATCTTTCTTCATCAGAGGCTACTGCGACCATCCTGACCGAAGCAACGTTTGAGTCAAAGGATGGGAGCACCTAAGTTTCAAAAGGTGGAGAGGTTTTCTCATGCACAAGTTTTTACCTACAGAACACGTATGGATAAGAGATAGAACTTATCTGTTTGGCTTGCCGGAGATCGTAGTGTAGGCTTATCTTTCCATCTCTCTTTAGAGGCCAAGTCTTCGACATGAACCTGCAGTTTTATGCAGATGGAAATGATGCCATATGCAATCTTATCTATATGCAGATGCGATGCTCATGATATGCTTATGCATGCATGCAACTTGTCAGGGGCCCCCAGCACTTTGTTTATTTTTCTGTTGCTCAGGGTCTGCGCCTGGCTTTGTACAAGGGGTTACATGCAACTGAGGCAAGGCCTGTAAAAAAGGGTGGCTGCCGGGCAGGGCCCGACAGCCGCGCCTTACGGGTAGAACTTGCAGAGATGCTCAATATTGCATGAGTTTTGCAATTGAATGCCATCTCCGGTCTCTAGACGAACTGCGTCAGGTCTGGTGACTCGTACTACCCGGTAAGGGCCTTCCCACTTCGGTGTCAACTTGTTTGCACCCTTGGTGGACTGACGCGCCTAAGGACAAGGTCGCCTTCCTCAAAACACCGGGCATGAACCCTGCAGCTGTGATAGCGATGCAGGGCTTGCTGATAGCGTGCAGCACGCGTAGCAGCCCGGAGACGGTTCTCCTCGAGAAGCACAGCGTCGTCACGCCGGTGCTGATCCTGCGCTACTTCATCGTAGGCAAGCACTCGAGGAGACCCGTGAATGAGTTCCGTGGGGATAACTGCTTCTGCCCCATAGACTAGGGAGAAGGGAGTCTGCCCGGTAGCTCGATTTGGTGTCGTTCTGAGGGACCAGAGAACTACCGGCAGCTCGTCGATCCACCGCCTGCCGCACTTCTGCAGCTTATCAAATGTTCTAGTCTTGAGTCCGCGTAGCACTTCAGCGTTCGCCCTCTCAGCTTGTCCATTGCTTCTGGGATGTGCAACAGAGGCAAATGAGATCTTGCTTCCGAGGGCATGAACATATTGCATGAAGGCGCGGCTCGTGAATTGGGTGCCATTGTCGGTGATGATCCGGGTAGGGACCCCAAAGCGGCACACCAATTCTTTCAAGAACTTGATAGCTGACTGAGCAGTCACCTTTCTCATGGCAGCTACTTCTGGCCACTTTGTAAACTTGTTGATAGCAACGAACAAGAATTCAAAGCCCCCGGCAGCTCGGGGGAAAGGGCCGAGGATATCGAGCCTCCAGACCGAAAACGGCCATGACAAAGGGATTGTCTGAAGTGCTTGTGTAGGCAGATGGATATTCTTGGAATGGAACTGGCAGGCTTCACACTTGGTGACTAGCTCGACCGCATCTTGGAGGGCTGTGGGCCAATAGAATCCTTGCCGGAATGCTTTCCCAACTAATGCCCTTGATCCAATGTGGGAGCCACACATGCCTTTGTGAATTTCAGCCAGCAACTCCTTTCCTTCTTCCTGGCAGATGCACTTCAACTTCACACCATTGGGCCTTCTTCTGTATAGAGTGTCATCGACAAACTGATACATACTGGCCCTCCGGGCTACTCTTTCAGCTTCATCTTGCTCATCGGGAAGTTCTCCGGTTTGGAGGAAGTGGACTATGTGCCTTGCCCAAGTTGGAGCCTGGGACTCGGTAACAAGGACTAACGGCACCTCCCCGCTCGCGGGGGTGCGTTCCTCGACCGCGGGGGCCAGTGGCCCAGCAGGAGGGTGCAGCCCGGCAAGTGATGGGGAGTTGTTTCCGGCAGGGTCCCTGCCAAGAGCCCCGGGAGGCTCTACCGGGAGAGGCTTACCGGAGTCCAATTTCCTCCTCTTTCGGGCCATTGTTGCTGGGGATACGGAGGGCTGAGTAAGATGGAGAACAAAAGTTCCTGGTTCCACAGGAAGCTTTTGCGCAGCACACTTTGACAGATGATCAGCTATGCTATTTTCCGCACGGGGTACGTGCTCTGTTTGCAATCCATGAAAGCGCTCCTCCAATCTTCTCACTTCCTCAACGTATGCCTCCATCAATGGACTTTGGTAATCCTTGTTGACTTGTCTCACCACAAGTTGTGAATCTCCTTGAATGATCAGCTTCTTGATTTCCAATTCTGTGGCAATCCTGAGCCCGGCAAGGAGTCCCTCATACTCTGCTGTATTGTTGGTTGCTTTCTCCCGGGGAAAATGCATTTGGACGACGTACTTCAGGTGCTCTCCAGTGGGAGCAACAAGAAGCACGTCAGCCCCTGCACCTTGCAGGGAGATAGCACCATCAAAATACATGATCCATTCTTGGCGCGCTTCCTTGCCGGGAATAACCATTTCCAGTACTTCCTCATCAGGGGTTGGCGTCCATTCTGCAATAAACTCTACCAATGCCCTGCTCGGAATTGTTGATATGCTCTCAAATTTCAGGCCAAAGCTGGATAACTCCAAAGCCGACTCCACTATTCTGCCGGTAGCCTCAGGGTTCCGGAGTATCCTTTGCAACGGAAAGCGAGTGACAACCGTAATCTCATGGGCCTGGAAGTAGTGGCGCAGTTTCCTTGAGGCCATGATGAGGCCAAAAATCAACTTTTGCACACCAGAGTACCTCGATCTAGCCCCCTGCAATAGGGAACTGGCGAAATACACTGGGCGCTGCACCACTTTCTTCCTTGCCGCATCCTTGGGGTTTCCCCTGCTGCCGTGCACCTCTCTGTCATGATCCCCTTCTGATCCTACCGGGTTTTGCTCACTCTCTGCTTCATCTACTTCCCGCTGTGCTACTAGGGCTGCACTGACCACTTGATTAGTTGCCGCTAGATATAGCAGCAACGGCTCTTGCGGTTTAGGGGCAACCAAAGTGGGCACAGAGGACAAGTAGGTCTTCAAATCTTGTAGGGCTGCATCTGCTTCCGGGGTCCACTTCATGGGCCCTGCCTTCTTCAAAATTTTGAAGAACGGCAGGGCGTGCTCAGCAGAGTTGGAAATGAATCTGCTAAGCGCGGCAACGCACCCTGTCAGACACCTCACATCCTTGACTGTCCTGGGTGCCTGGATCCGCTCGATAGCCTTGATCTTGTCGGGGTTGGCTTCAATCCCACAATGGGACATGAAGAACCCAAGTAGCTTGCCGGAGGGGACACCAAACACACACTTCTTCGGATTTAGCTTCAAGTTGATCTTGCGCAGATTAGCAAATGTCTCCTCTAAATCCTAGATGAGGGTTGATTTGTCCTTGGTTTTGACAACAATGTCATCCATATAAGCTTCAATGTTTCTGTGCAACTGTGGCTCAAAACCAATCTGGACTGCTCTCGCAAAACTGGACCCGGCACTCTTTAACCCGAAAGGCATGCGTATGAAACAGTACATACCACATGGGGTGATGAACGAGGTCTTCTCTTCATCTTCCTTGGACATGAAGATCTGATAATATCCAGAGTATGCATCCAGAAAGGAAAGCAAATCACAACCTGAAGTGGAGTTCATGATCTGGTCGATGCGCGGCAAGGGAAATGGGTCCTTCGGGCAAGCCTTGTTGAGATCTGTGAAATCTATGCAAAGCCTCCATTTCCCGTTAGCCTTGCGAACGACCACTAGATTTGCTAACCATGTTGGATGCAGTACTCCTCTGACCAGACCAGCTGCCTCAAGCTTCTTAATCTCTTCGGCAATGAGCTGCTACCTCTCCAAGGCCTGCTTTCGAACCTTCTGCTTAACAGGTTAGGCATGTGGGCAGACAGCAAGGTGGTGCTCGATTACCTCCCTGGGTACACCGGGGATATCAGATGGTTGCCAGACAAACACATCGATATTCGCCCGCAGGAAGGCAATGAGCGCGCTTTCCTATTTTTCATCAAGGGTGGCATTGATAGTGAAGATACCATCAACGCCAGCCAGCCCTGCCGGGACCTTCTTCACAAGTGGTGCAGCGACCTTGGATCTTTTGCTGTTGGAACTCTCCGGCAAGTCGTCAACAGGCGCAGCGCACTCCGAAGAGGTACGTTTCCTGGACTCCTTGCCGGTGTCCCTGTTATCCTTCTTCTTTCCTCTGTTCTCCTTGGCGGGAACTGCTGCTGCCGCTGCCTCTACCGCGACTGCGTCCCGGTACATCTTATCCACGCAAATGATTGCGTCTTTCTCATCCGATGGGATGGAAATGACTCCTACCGGCCCAGGCATCTTCAGGGTATTGTAGGCATAATGGGATGCTGCCATGAATTTTGCCAAAGTTGGGCGTCCAAGGATCCCATTATACGGCAGGGGGAGATCGACCACATCAAACACAATCTTCTCAGTCCGTTAATTCAATTCTCCCCCAAATGTCACTGGCAACGTAATCTTTCCCTTAGGATGACTCCTACCGGGATTGACTCCTTGAAACATGCCCGTGACTTTTAGCTCCTCCTCTGCTATCTGAAGCTTGCTGATAACCTTTGGGGAAATCAGATTCAACTCGGCCCCGCTGTCAACCAACATCTTTGTGACCTTGAGGTTGTGAATTGTTGGAGAGACCAACAACGGCAAACACCCTACCGCAGTGGTGCGGTCAGGATGGTCCTCTTCATCAAAGATAATGGGCGTGCGTGACCATTTGAGCGGCTTCCGAAACTCTGCCACTGGCTCCACGGCATTGACTTCACGCGCCCACCGTTTAAGTTGGCGGTGAGAGGAGTGCAAAGATGCACCCCCGTCAATGCATAGGGCGTCAGTGGCCTTCTGGAATTCCTGCTCACTGGTTTCCTCTTCATCCCCTTCATCATTCTCATCATTGCAGACTCCCTTCTCTCGGCCCCTGGAGGGTTTTCCTTGGTTTCGAAAGGGCTTTCCTGGGCGATTTACTTCACCACATCGGCCCTTCCCGCCAACGCCATTCTGACCTTTTTCCTTGTCCCGCTTCTCATACTCAGCCCTCTGCCTCTTAACGAGCTGCTCAACCTGATGACACTCTTGAAGGTCATGGCCCTTGGTCCGATGGATCTTGCAGTATGCACATCACCTTTCCCAGCTTTCTCGGCAACTGCAGCCTCCCGGCAGTCAGCGCATGCGGCAGCTTCCTTGCCGGGGACTTCGGCCTTAGCCATCTTGCCGGTACTAAGCGTGCCCAATCCTTCGACGGTCATCACTGCCTTATCCTTGCGCCTCTTATTGCGCTTCTTGCTCTTCTTCCTCTGACTGGCGGATTCATCATCATCCTCTGAGTCGATGTCGACACAATCCTCCTCTCCAGGGAGTTTCCTTCCCTCCTCCACCTGAGCGCACTTTTCCACCAAGGTGTAAAGCTCCTTCACAGTCTTGGGCAACCGGACGTTCATCTTGCAACGAATCCCGCGGTTGCGCACATTGGACTGGAAGGCAGCTATCACAGCTGCCGGGTGGATATTTGGGATATTTCTATGGACATTGCTAAATCTCTGCAAATACTTACGGAGAGTCTCTCCTTCTTTCTGTTGGAGAAGCTGCAAGTCGCTGGGACGTCCTGGTTCTTGATGGCCGCCAGTGAAGGCATCAATGAATTCATGGCACAGGTCCGCCCATGATGAAATGGAGTTCTCCGACAGGTGCATCAGCCAAGACCTCACGTTGGATTTGAGTGCCAACGGGAAGTAGTTGGCAAACACCTTCTCATCTCTTCCTCCTGCAGCTTGAACAGCGATGGTGTAGATGCTCAAGAACTCTGTCGGGTTCAGCCTCCCATCATAATTCTCGGGTATCTCTGGCTTGAACGTGCAAGCGGATGGCCAACGGACTTGCCGTAGCTCACGAGTAAAGGCATGGCACCCAACCTCAAAAGGTAGGCACCCGCCGTCCTCGAGCGCAGGCTCGTCGACGTCGGGACCATCGCACCCATTGGTCCGACGGCGGTCGTCGCGGCGTCGCTCGATGACGACGCACACGTCTCCCCTCCGCCTGTCCTCCGAGGTTTGCCGTTGGCCTGGACGTGCTCGAGGGTCGGAAGAGGCCATCGAGACGTCATCGGGTTCCTGATTCTGCCGCGCCCACGCTGGTTGCCGTGGTGGGGACTGCATCGTGGGGGTGGCCCCTTCCGTACGACCAGCAGTGAGGGCCGTTGTTGCCGCTTGGGGAGGCCGCGGCGGGCCAGCTCGCTGTGAGCTCCCAGCCTCGACGAAGTCAATCAGACTCTGAATGGTGGCTCTCCACTCATCCATCTGATCGGCCGCCGGTGGGAACCTCAACAACAGTTGGGCCCGCGCCATGGCCTTAGTAGCGGTGCTCAGCATTGGAGATGACGATGTAGATCGCACCGTCACTAGGCTTCTGACAGTGCCGGTGGTGGCAGCGTCACGCCCTCGCTGTTGCGAGCCGGCCACTTGGATGGCATGGTGACATGGTGAAGGCGCTGGTGGGCCAGCGGCTCCATTGGGCACGGTGATCGGGTCAACCCGCTCTGGGGGAGGTGCACGCGCTGCAGTCGCGCCCGTGGCGGGGGCGGCCGGAGGGCGGCGATTCGCCCTGGATCGGGCACCACCACTGTGACTGTGCCCTTCGGCGAGGGGAAGAGGTATAGACGGAATAACCCCTCCACTCGCACCTCGTGGAGCATGGCCACTGGGATGCTGCTCTCCTCCGGGGCCTCCCGCTCCTGCTTTGGTCATGGGGGAGGTGGTGACAACGCCGCCTGCGCCGACCACGTCCCCCGCAACACCACACCCTCGTGCGCCTCCGTATCCCCCGCAGCATTGGTGGCCGTGGGCGGGGGAGCCTTCGAGGTGGACGGCTGAGCTGAAGCACCGGGTTTCTTCTTGGGTGCCATAGTCGATGGCGCCGTCGGTGATGAAAATGGCGATGAAGATGACGCGCTGCTCACGCTTTCAGGTTCGCACAAGTGATCCCCCTACCTGGCGCGCCAAAGATGTCGCGGGAAACCACGGCCACCTATGGGACCAACGGTCCCTTGCTGGTTCGGCGGGGGGATGGCATGTTGCACAAAGAGCAAAGGAGCGTGAAACAGCACGGCAGAGATCGCACGGGCAGTCTTTACCCAGGTTCGGGCCGCCGTGAGGCGTAAAACCCAACTCCTGCTTTGGTGGATTGATGGTGGATTGTGATGGAAAAACGCAGCGTTCTTGCCTGGCAGGGTTGCCTCGAGGCAAGAACGGCTACGCGCGTACGGGTGTACAAGGGTCCGAATCAGCCAACCCCTTCTACGGTTGCCCTGGGCCTCCTTTTATAGGTCAAGGGGTCACCACAGTGGCAAATCAGTCATTATGCACTGATTAGATAGCAAATAGTGCTATCATACCTAACTCTGTAGGCTGACAGGGCGCATTAAATGCGCTGCTCAACGTCACATCATAGCTTGCCTGGCATGCCCTGCCGGGCTTCTTTGCCAGCTTTGTGTCTGCTCACTTGACACGTCGCAGGACGGGTGTCGCTTGTAGGTACTTTCTGTAGGAAGTGGCTGCCATGTGGCATATAGCAGCCACTTAGTCACTTTGCGGCTTGACACCGCACCGATCGATGACTTGTGTTGTGATGAGGTGGTGCGGTGGAGTGGTTCTACCTCCGTAAGCCCCGGCAAGCCTGCCGGGGCGACCCGAAGGCTTGCTTCCGGGGGTAACCCCATCCTTGCCAGGCTCGCTTGCCCGGCAAGGGAGGTATCTTCTTTTGCAGTAACTTGCTTCTTTGGCTAGTCTTGGTCTTCTTGCGCTGCATGTTGGTCCTTCGAAGAACTGATCCTTTGTGCTCCAATCTAACCTTGGTGCAGTGGTCTTGCTCTTGTGCCTGTGCACAGTCTGGGCAATGGACCCAGGGTTTGTTGCACCGACACTCCTGTGCTTGGCGCCGTGCTTTCTGCTTCACTGGGCGCGCGCCGGGGCATACCGCCACATGGTGCTCGATTACCTCCCTCGGGACATCCACCAGATCGGGCGCCTCACATGTAAACACGTCCTTGTTTGCCCGGAGGAAACCGATCAGCGCCGCCTCCTGCTCTGGGGGAAGGCCGGCGCCAATGGTGAAGGTGGGGCCCGAGCCGCTGCTGTCGACAGACACCTTCTTTGTGTCGGCGTGGTCCTGGGAGAACAGCTGCTTCTTCTTTGCAGGCGTGGCCTCGGGAGCCTCCGGGGCGCCCTCAGCATCCAGGCGTGAAGCCGTCGCCGCCGCGTAGGCAAGATTGAGGACCCGCACCGCATCCTTTCTGTTGCCAGCCATGGTGATGACTCCGCTGCTGCCCAGCATCTTGACGATGTTCAAGCCTGGATGGGTCACCGTCATGAATTTGGCGAGGGCAGGGTATCCCAGGATGGCGTTGTACGGGAGGCCGATGCGGGCCACGGCGAAGTCGATGAGCTCGGTGTGGTAGTTGTCTCGCTTGCCAAAGGTAACGGGGAGGCGCACTTGCCCCAGGGGGTGGCAGAGCCCTTTGTCACCACTGAGAATGACCTGGTTGGCAGGAGCTGGTCGTATGGTACTTGAAGCATCTCAAAGGCTTCCACGAAGAGTACGTTGAGGCCAGCGCCACCATCGATGAGAGTCTTGGTGACCGAAACATTGCTAATGGTGGGCGTGCACAGCATGGGGAGTGCACCGGCAGCTGCCACAGATTCGGGGCGGTCCCTGGAGTCGAAGGTGATGGCGACCTCGCGCCGCGCGCGGCTTCGCGGGGTCTCGGGCCGAAGCCCAGCGGCGCTCGCCTGACGGAAGATCCACTTGATGTGGCGACTAGATGCGGGCGCGTGTGACCCGCCGAGGATGCAAGCGACCGCGAGGGGGCCCAGAGCCGCGAAGCGCGCAACGAATTGACCACGGAGCTCTTCCCAGGAGGATACCGAGGCCTCCGGGAGGCCGCGGAGCCAAGAGCGCGGGACCTCTGTGAGGGCCAGAGGGAGCCAGTTCGCCATGGCCTTGTCGTCGCCTCCCGCCGCCCGAATAGTCTAGGCATACAGCTGGAGAAACTCCTCGGGGTTGGCTGTGCCGTCGTAGCACGGGGGCAGCACCGGCCTGAACCTGACCGGCCATCGCATTCGGCGCAGGTCAGGAGTGAAGGCCGGGCAACCCGCGGGGCTCCCCGGGGCGGCGTTTCGAGCGGCGAGGCGAATGGCGTCGCCCATGGAAGCGATGAGGCGAGAAGGTGCGGAGCGGAAGGGAGCACTTCGACAAGCCCCTACCTGGCGTGCTAAATGTCAGAATCGGGGCTCCACGGACCCAACAAGGTTCGAACTCTGGGGCGTGTGCGAAGATCTAGCCTAGCCGTAGCCTCAAGCTCATCGCTCCACGGCTTGGCCTCGTCGAGTTCGTGCGAGCGGGGAAAGAGGGGACACGGCGGTTTACCCAGGTTCAGACCACCTTGCGGTGTAAAACCCTACTCCTGCTTTGTGGTGGATTGGCCTCACGAGTAGGTTGAGGATGAACTAGTACAGTGGATGAGCGGCCTCGCGAGGGCTTAGTGGGTGAGAGGATGGATCTGCCTGAAGAGGATCTCCTAGAGAATCACCCATCTCTATGGTGGAGACTAGCCTATATTTTGTAGTGGCCTTGGTCCTCTTCCCTTATAGCTTAGGCGGGAAGGGATTCCACAACAGCCAATTTGAAAGGGGACAAGAGGTACATCTTATCCTGACGAAAGGTGGTCTTCGCCTGCAAAGCTTCTGGCCATGACGCAGTGGTGGGCTAGGTGATGACTTCCATCCTGCCGAGCTCGTGGTCTTGGTCTCATTGCACCGGAATAGAAACCTTTGGGGGATCCCTCGGGAACCCGCGTTGGTCCTTGCCTCCTTAGCACCAAAGAGGAAACTGTCCTCCTCTGCGCCCGCTGGCGCCCGCCTGGCCTTGGTCATCATGGTTCACGTCATCGTGAGCCTCGTGAGGCGGGGTACCTGCATAGAGATCTCCGCTCCTTAGGAAGCAGGCTCGGGAAGCCGCCCCTCGGGAGGTCTTGGTGTCGTTCGCCTCATGAGGCGAGGGGGCCCTTGCGAGGGTCTTACTCGCAGGGTCTTGTAACTAGGCCGTACCGGGCCATCGACTGGGCCACGCGCTGGGCCATAGGTAGGCAAGTCTGGGTACCCCCGATCCCAGAACGCCGACTCTGCGCTTGGAGGCCCAACACGAGTCTACAAGAACAAGTTGTGTAGTAGACATCAGATCCCTTCCATGCTCCTCAAGATCGACATATCGAAGGCATTTGATTCCGTCTCGTGGCCCTTCCTTCTGGATGTTCTTCGCCACGCGGGCTTCGGCCTGAGGTTTGTCCAATGGGTGTGCATCCTACACTCGTCGGTGAGCTCCTCCGTTCTTCTGAATGGAGTGCCTGGAAGGCCTTTCCTCCATCATCAGGGTCTCCGCCAGGGTGACCCGTTGTCGCCCATGTTGTTCCTCCTTGTGATGGAGGCACTAAATGCCCTTCTCGCTAGGTCTGAGGGCAGGGGCATGTTGTCGCCTTTGCAGTGCCAAGGTTCCCTCTTCCGCACCTCGATGTACGCCGATGGTGTGGTCGCCTTCGCCAAGCCATCCCCTTCGGACCTACCGCTCGTGCGGGCCACACTCGACTGTTTTGGTGGAACATCAGGGTTGCGCACCAATCTATGTAAGTGCTCGTTGTCGCCGATCAGATGCTCACAGGAGCACCTCGTAGTTGCTGCCCAACACTTTCCATGCTAGATCCTGAGGTTCCCCTACACCTATCTCGGTCTTCCTCTCTCGTACAAGCTGAGGTTGCTGAAGGCGTGCCTGCAACCAATATTGGATACGGTATGCAATCGGCTGAAGCCATGGATTGCTCATTGGATCACCACGGTTGGTCGCCTCGTGCTAGTCAATTCGGTCCTCACATCCAACCTCCTGTATCACTCCATCGCGATGCAGCTGCCTGTGTGGCTGATCGATGGGTTTGAGAAGAGGATTCGTGCCTGATAACCCACAAGTATAGGGGATCAATTATAGCCTTTCTCGATAAGTAAGAGTGTAGAACCCAATAAGGAGCTAAAGGTAGAACAAATATTCCCTCAAGTTCTATCGACCACCGATACAACTCTACGCACACTTTACATTCGCTTTACATAGAACAATTATGAAACTAGAAGTACTTTGTAGGTGTGATAGGATAAGTTTGCAAGATAATAAAGAGCACGTAAATAAAAGTTAGGGGCTGTTTAGATAAAGAAACAATTAAATTAGTTTTAGTAGAGAGTTTTTTGTCACACAAGAAAGTTATTTGTCCCAACTAGAACGGTAATCATTACTGCAATTTTATATGAGGGAGAGGCATAAGCTAACATACTTTCTCTACTTGGATCATATGCACTAATGATTGGAACTCTAACAAGCATCCGCAACTACTAAAGATCATTAAGGTAAAACCCAACCATAGCATTAAAGTATCAAGTCCTCTTTACTCCCATACGCAAACAACCTACTTACTTGGGTCTGTGCTTCTGTCACTCATGCCACCCACCCTAAGCGAATCATGAACATATTGCAAACCCTACAACGGGGATCCCTCATGCTTGCACGACACGGAGAGCACCATAGGACAACACCAATAATAGAACATATAACTCAAACCCATCACAATCATCAATCAACCCATAGGACAAAACGGATCTATTCAAACATCATAGGATAGCCACACTATTGGGAAACATAGCAGAAAACAAAAAAAAATCGCCCTACGATCTCCCAGGAACAATATGAAGATGCATAACGGGTTGTGATCAACGATCGTTACCGACTCCGGGAGTGCAGCAGCAGTAGACGAGTCGGTGTAGATCGTACTTGGAGTCCCTCGAACGTCTATGACGATCCGGCGAACCGCCCTCGAACGATCCCTCAAACAGAAGACCAAAAGCATGGCCTCTCTACCTGGTTGCAAGCGTACGGTCTTCACGATCCGGTAGCGCTTCGCCATCCAGAGCTAATCGTCACCGGAGAATCGGAGGGAGGAGATTAGAACCACATGGGGCTTCTAATTATGAGGATTAGAGGTGGCTAGGGCTAGCTCTAATTAGTCAACTAGGACCAACAAGAACTAGAACTAGATCAACAAGAAGCGGCTCCAAAACTTATGTTTACATAGGATGAAATCCCCTAGTATATATAGGTTAGAGGGGAGAGGGAGGGCTGCCACCAAGGGGAAGGAATCCCCCTTCCCCAATTCGGCCCCTTCCTTAGGGAAGGGACGCACTTTCCCACTTGGGCCTTTTTGGCCCAAGTTTCCTTCCACCTCTTGGCCTTATTAGGCCCATTGATATTAAATTAAATATATGTTTGCTCTAAACATTTTTAGAGCATTATATATATAATTTAACATCTCGGAAACATTTTCCACCTATATATATTAATCGGTAATACCCGGTATTACCCGATATTCACCGAAACCCTTCCGGTGACCTCGAAACGCTTCCGGAACCTCTCGGAACTATTCCGGATATTAATGAAACAATTCCACAAATATATTCTCATCACTCCCATCCTACTAACACTCAGAATATCGTGATTACCTTAAGCTTGTGACCCCATAGGTTCAGTAAATCATAGACATGAACGAAACCCCTTCGTTCAATGACCGATAGCGGAACCATGGACATCCATATCGGTCCCTATGATTACACGAATGATATTCGAGTGAACCTTTGGTTATCATGTGATGTTACCTTTGCTTCAAGATACTTTACAAAACCCATTGTGCATCTTTATCCTCCTGAGTCATCACCATGCTCACTATATCGTTGCTCCCGTTACTGGTTTTGTTCTTCTTTCTCGTTGACGTGTTCCGGCATCCCTGTGACATAGTCACCTATGTCTTGCCAGACGATGATGGATGCCGTCACACCAAGAGGGCCCTTAGAATATCTCTCCATCGTCGTAGGAGCAAATCCCACTCTCGAGCTGTCCGGTCGCTTGTCAAACTTTTCGGTGAGCCTGAAAGTTGTCGCTATGATCACCTTGTTACAGATGACGTTTGAGCAACCCCAAAGCCCACCGTCCGGTAGGAAGTGATAGAGACACTCTCATGGTATGAGGAACTAAAACACATGCTAACACTCCATGTTATAACAGATGATTCCAGACGATATGATCACATAGTATAACAGACAGGTATTGGGTCGATTCGATATGATCGTTCTTCTAACGTCATACCCTCAATGTTGTATTAGGACTATCATTTACACTTAACGATATCCTAAGATCCAGAAAACGTGATCACCAACAACATTTGAGCCGGTCTTAGAGGCAAGACCGGGAACCTATTGTTTACCGTTTATCATTTCACACGTGCATATGAGTTTTCCACTGAATCGCATATTCCGGGATCATAGCAGTTATAGCTTGGAATATAAACTCTTAACTATGAATAATGGAAATATAATAATACAATATTATTGCCTCTAGGGCATATTTCCAATAGTCTTCCACTTGCACTAGAGTCAATAATCTAGTTAGCACTTTTAACTTTTACACCAATGGCAATTCGGTGTCAGTCCATGCTTTGCTTGTGGTATAGACTTCGTCCTATCGAAATTGACAACTTCAGATACAAGCGTATCATTTGCATTTCTATGCACCTATAATGCTTTCACAAGAATTCATAATTTGTGTGAAACCGGCTTTGTATATTGAATCACTGGTAGAACCTTTGATTCCTTAGACAGAGTTATGGAACCTCTATTAAGAATAGTGTTCCAATGATACAATCATCTAGAAACCATACTGTTACGTCCATTTTGCATCATGTTTACCTACTGTTATTTATAACGTTTTTATGCATAATAATGCTTTTTGGAGTAATTCTAATGCCTTTTCTCTCATAATATGCAAGGTTCAAACAAAGAGGGAGAATTCCGGCAGCTGGAAATCTGGACCTAAAAAAGCTACGTCAGGCTACCTATTCTGCACAACCCCAAATGAGCTGAAACTTCACGAGGATTTTTTATGGAATAAATGAGAATTATTGGAGCAAATAAGTACCAGAGGGGGCCCACCAGGTGGGCACAACCCACCTGGGCGCGCCAGGGAGCCCAGGCGCGCCCTGGTGGGTTGTGCCCTCCCCGGCCCACCTCCGGTGCCCATCTTCCGGTATATAAGTCATTTTGACCTAGAAAAAATAAGGAGAGGACTTTCGGGACGAATTGCCACCGTCTCGAGGCGGAACTTGGGCAGGAGCACTTTTGCCCTCCGGTGGAGCGATTCCGCCGGGGGAACTTCCCTCCCGGAGGGGGAAATCATCGTCATCATCATCAACAACAACCCTCTCATCTTGGGGAGGCCAATCTTCATCAACATCTTCACCAGCACCATCTCCTCTCAAACCCTAGTTCATCTCTTGTGTTCAATCTTTGTACCGGAACCTCAGATTGGTACCTGTGGGTGACTAGTAGTGTTGATTACATCTTGTAGTTGATCACTATATGGTTTATTTGGTGGAAGATTATATGTTCAGATCCATTATGCTATTTAATACCCCTCAGATCATGAACATGTTTATCACTTGTGAGTAGTTACTTTTGTTCTTGAGGTCACGGGAGAAATCATGTTGCAAGTAATCATGTGAACTTGATATGTGTTCGATATTTTGATAGTATGTATGTTGTGATTCCCTTAGTGGTGTCATGTGAACGTCGACTACATGACACTTCACCATACTTGGGCCTAAGGGAATGCATTGTGGAGTAGTTATTAGATGATGGGTTGCTAGAGTGACAGAAGCTTAAACCCTAGTTTATGCGCTACTTCGTAAGGGACCGATTTGGATCCAAAAGTTTAATGCTATGGTTAGATTCTATCTTAATACTTTTCTCGTAGTTGCGGATGCTTGCGAGGGGGTTAATCATAAGTAGGAGGTTTGTTCAAGTAAGAACAGCACCTAAGCACCGATCCACCCACATATCAAATTATCAAAGTAGCGAACACGAATCAAACCAACATGATGAAAGTGGCTAGATGAAATTCCCGTGTACCCTCAAGAACACTTTGCTTATTATAAGAGACCATTTTGGACTGTCCTTTGCCTCAAAAGGATTGGGCTACCTTGCTGCACTTTTGTTACCGTTACTTGCTCGTTACAAACTATCTTCCTATCAAACTACTCGTTACTTACAATTTCAGCGCTTGCAGACATTACCTTGCTGAAAACCAATTGTCATTTACTTCTGCTCCTCGTTGGGTTCGACACTCTTACTTATCGAAAGGACTACGATTGATCCCCTATACTTGTGGGTCATCACATACCAATCTCATGAATGAAGTTCCGATTCATCACCCATCATTTTTGCTTCTAAAGCAATAATATACTTAGCCTTCTGTTATAGAATTCACCACAGTAATTTTTGGACCGATTCCAACTTATTGTGCCACCATAAAACACTTTTAATTTGAAATCGAATAATCACGTGGAGCATAGATGAAGATTTTATCGATGTACTACTTACAAAGAGCCTTCATTGATGTAACTCCTTACAACAATCTCTTTATTTTCTCCATGTGTGAGAAACATGTCGTTAATCCTTAACGACATTTTTCATTGTTGTCCTATGATCATCAATTTGACCATACTAGTAACTTTTACTTACAACTAACTTGGAGTATTGGAAATATTTGGTTGTTTACATACCATGGAATAAAAGTGTGGTTGAAATCATATTTCGCTCATCAATATTTCAGGATACTGAATCCTTCCGACGTTGACAAGAAACTCTTCTTGACATTTTACATACTAAACTGCTTTAGTATCTTGTCAATATATATTTTGGCTAAGTCCGATTAGACACTATTATTGTGACGCCCCCGGCCTAATCGTGCACTAATCATACACGCAAATGCACACGATCAAGCCTAAGGACTCATGGGAAGATATCACAACACAACTCTAAAACATAAAGAAAAGTCATACAAGCATATATTACAAGCCAGGGCCTCGAGGGCTCGAATACAAAAGCTTGATGACAAAGAAGCATCAGCGGAAGCGTTAGATATCTGAGTACAGACATAAAACAGATACAGATAAGACTTTAGAAAGGCGGGACAAATAAAACACTACGATCGAAAGGCATAGGCCTCCTGCCTGGGACCCTCCGATCCTACTCCTGGTCGACAGCAAGCTCGAAGCAGTAACCACCCTCGGGGTAGTAGTAGCGATCGTCGGCGGGGGTAGCTGTATCTGGGGCTCCGTCAGCAGGTCACGACAAGCTGATATGGGTAGAAAAAGAAAGCAAAGCAACCGTGAGTACTCTGAAGTACTCAGCAAGCAAGGATCTACACTACATATGCAACATTATCAAAGGAAGGCTGTATATGTGGACTAGGCTGCAGAAATGCCAGAATAGAGAGAAGGCCTAGTCCTATCAAAGACTAGCATCTTCAGCGGTCTTGCAGCATTAGAAGAGTGTAGATTAGTACCATATAAATAGTAGTATCATTAAGTATCAACCTCACCCAGAGATCCTTTCTCGACTCCCTGCGAGAAAGCAATCCCAGAGCCATACAGTCATCAACCTCATCCTGAGATCCCTTCTCGACTCCCTGCGAGAAGCAATCCCAGAGCCATAGTATCCAAGTATCCAGTTCTAAAATGTATCAATCAGGATACAACTCCGAGTGTCCTTTACCAAGGATCCGGCTATGCATAGATTAGTTCTTCCCTGCAGGGGTGCACCAACTTACCCAACACGCTCGATTAACTCCGGCCGGACACACTTTCCTGGGTCATGCCCGGCCTCGGCCAAATGACACATCGCAACCCTACCTAGAGCTCAGCAGAGAGGTCCCCGTCGGTCTACATCCTAAGCGCTCAGAGGTCTTGGGCCATCGCACTGTGCACTTCGAGTCGTTGCGTGCAGGGGGAAGCCAGGCACCAGGGGGGCGCCAGTTCGTCCCGGCCGCAAGGCTGAACTAGACGTCTGACAGAGCTTTCGGCTGATGCTACGATGCAGAACGCCCATACTATGCCCACGTGATGGTTAGTGCTATCAGGCCAGAGGCCTGCTCGGATCAAATATCCAAATCGTTAGTGGACTAGGGGCTTGCGGTAACGAGCAGAGACTCACGAAAGAGGTGACCCCGTCGCCCCGTCTCGAGGACTTGCGGCAAGGGCCAAGAATGCCCGGCCGCGCCTCGTATTCATCACTCGGGCACCATACAGGCAACCCGTCTTCACATCACACGTGGGTACCCCTCAGGGTCGACCCGCCTATCCAGGTAACAGTGTAAAGTCCAAGTATCCGTGTGTCCATAACATCAGGGGAATCCGAGGTATCACCCTCGTTGGATTCCTACTCGATGTGTCTGTCAAGGTGAACTCGGAGGATTCACCCTCGATGGGTTCACACTTGAGGTGGTGCACGACAGCGTCGTTATCGGAAGCGGTGAAAGAGGAACCACCCTCGATGACCACGACCGAATAGCTACTCTACAGAGTTAACATCAGAAGTGCTACAAGAGGTTTCACCCTCGGCACTCGATAGTAACGCTGCAGTGTCATTACAACTAAGGGGGGTGATGTGCGGTGTCGGGGCCTGATCTTCAATCCCGTTGATCGGGTCTTCTGATAATCCAGCGGGGCGGTCGGGACTAGTGGGGTCACTGATAGGTCTCTACTCAGCCTAAACTAAGCAGTTTAGGATATGCAGGTAATTATCAACAGCAGGTTACAATAAACAGGCTATGCATTAGAATAGGTAAAGCGGTAGCAGCAGCAATTCTAATGCAAGCATGAGAAAATAGAATGGGCGATATCGGGATGATCAAAGGGGGGGCTTGCCTGGTTGCTCGGCGGCAAGGGCAAGGTTGTCAATGGTGTCTTCGGGCTCCTGGGTTGCGTCGGTCTCGGGGACGACGCCGGTGTCGGGGTCTACCGAGAGAGAAGAGGGGGAAGAAACAGTAAATACTAAGCAAACAAGAGCATGTCATGACAATACGCAGCGCCGGGTGTGTCCTAACGTATGGTTACACATCACCGAGGAAGGGGGAATCCATCCGAGAATGTTTTCCCGGTTCCGGACATTTGTTAGACAGATGACCGAAGGGGAACGGTTGCATGTTCATATAGCTACGGGCGTCTGACAGGAATACGGAGGATGTATTCGGGTTCGTATCGAAATTCTGAGCAAGTTTCATGTATAAATTATTTTCATCAGAGTTACGGATTATTTAATATGATTTTCTAAAGTTTATATTAATTTCTGGAATTTAATTAATTATTTAAATTAACATTATCCGAAACAGTAGTTGATGACGTCAGCATGACATCATGCTGATGTCAGCAGCCAATCTGACACGTGGGACCCACCTGTCATTGACTAGTTAGTTAATTAGGGTTAACTAATTAATTAGTATTTAATTAAACTAATTAACTAATTTAGATTAACCTAATCAGGGTTAATTAACTTAATTAATTAATTATTAATTTTAATAAATTTATTTTATTTTTATTATTTAACAGGGGGCTGGGCCCACTGGTCAGTGGCACAGCCGGACATGTCCGCGATGTGCCCGTCCAAGGCCGGACATGTCCGGGCGCGGCGGGTCAACGCGCCCACGGGCACGCAGCGGCGGCGAGCGCGGACGCAGGCGGCGCGGGCAAACCAGGGAGGCGGCAGGGGCGCGCGCGGGCGGGGCTGCGCGGAGGCGAAGGCGGGCGCGGCCGGGAGCAGTTGCAGCAGGCAGAAGGGGGCGAGCGGGGACGATGCGGCCATGCGCGGGCTGGTGCATGCGGGCGAGCGCGCGCGAGCGGCGGTAGCACAGCGGGGTCGGGCCGGAGGCCGAGCCGGACGTGGCCGAGACGAGGAGGACGGGGCAGCGCGCAGCTGAGGCGGGGCCGTGCGCGGGGTGGCAGTGATGCGGCGCGTGCGTGCGCAGCAGTTATAGTGCGGGGCGAGCGGCGCGGGCGTCACGGGGCACGGCGAGGGGCCAGCGGGTGCGGTGAGAGCGGGGCGGGCACGGCGCGCGGTCAGGGCGCGGCGAGCACGCGCTCGCCGCGAGCTCGGGCGCAGGGTGGAGAGGGCGCGGTGACGGCGTTCGATCGACGTGGAACGAGAGGGAGGTCGAAGGGGGCTCACCCCCGTTGCAGGGGTATAGCGGCGAGGCTCAGGGAAGCGACGGGCGGCGTGGCGACGAGGTCCGGCGGCGTCGGGGGCGTTTCCCCCCTCGATCCAGATGGGAGGAGGGAGAGAACGAGAAGAGTGGGGAGGGGGATCGGGTTAGGGTTCGGTGTGGCTGGGGGGTTAGTAAAGGGGGTGCGGGTGGGCCGGCCTGGTGGCCTAGTGGCCTGCTGGGCCGAGGCCTGGTCGGGGGGGGTTCTTTCCTCTTTATTTTCTTTTGTTTTTCTTTTTCTTTATTCATTTCTTTCCTGTTTTGCAAAAAAAAAGGTTAGGCCACTTATGGACTTTTGTAAAACATAGGAATTGGTCCATAATTCACAGTGCAACATTAGTCACTGCTAAAAATTGGTTTGGTGTACAAATGATTTCACTTGAATTTTAATTAAAAGAAATTGGATTAAATATCTCTGTTTTGTTGCTGTTTGAGGCACATAATGAATTTAGTAAAAGTTGATTATAATCTTAGAATGGTCTCTGGAATATTTGCCATTTAATGAACATTTTAGTTTCTGATTTGACCAACTTTTATTTCCCACTTTTAGTTTAATTTCCATTTGAATTTGAATTTGAAATAAGATATGATCCATATGAGGTTTAAGCACTATTGATCATGATGACATGGCATTATCAAAAGGGTGATTACTGTAGCTTAATACATGGGGTGTTACAATTATCACCATAGATCATTATGTCTAATACAAAGACTATTCATTGCCTAAGTATTTATTGAAAAACTAGTTTCAATAAAGTCTTAATCTGTGTCAAGAAATTTACATAAGTCCCAATCAACAATATGTCATGTACATATAGTGTTTAGAAATATTATCATGCTCCCACTTACTTTCTTGTAAATACAAGCATCTTCGCTTTACTCGATGAAATCAATTTATTTGACCATTTCATCAGTACGAAGATTCCAACTCCACTATGCTTGCTTCAGATCATTATAGGATCTCTTGAACTTTGCATACTTACTAGCATCCTCTGGATCGACAAAATTACCTTGGATCGTATCAAACATACAACCTTGGTTCTATTTCCATCTCATGGAATTATTTTGACATCCATCTATTTTATCTCATAATTGAAATATTTAATAATTGTTAGTTTAACCCGAACTGACTTTAAGTATTGCTATGATGAGACAATCTCGTCATAGCCAATTCTTTGATCTTGTCATAAACTATTTGTAACAAGTCAAGCATTATAAAACATTTTTATCTTTGTCAGTTTATAGATCCATCACTATTCTTTACACTCTAAGTCTTTCGAAGGGTTCATCAAGTTCTAAGCTTGAATTATGTGAATGGATACTATCTCGGATTATGTTGGCATATAGCCAATTTCCGGAGTCAAGACCCATCAACGCTTCTCTGTAATTTATAGGTTCATTGTTTGCCCAACAATATTTCGTCTACATACTACAAAGGTCTGCACAAATTTTCCCGACCTATATAGTTCGGCTGCAAGTTCTACCTAGTCTCTACATCTCATGTAGAGGCTTTTGTATCAGTCGCACTAAGAAATTCTAGAATTACTTCCAGTGTTTCTTTTCTCTGAGTTGATTACAAAGATTCCGCAATCTTGTCGAGTCGCACTGTCCTCCCACTCACTCTTTTGTGGAAAACATTTTCTTCAAAACTTCCGCACTCCATGGCAACACTTTGCCTCGGCATAGTGATAGAGGAATACCCAACTATTTGTGATAACCTGCAAAGTAGCACTTATTACAATAAATTTGATGGCGCTCCCTTTTTCAGTGTGAAAGCCACAGTCTCTAAAGCATCACTTTGAAAGTATATTGGCGAAATAATTAATATCATCTTTGACCTCACCATGTCATACATAGTTTGATTGCATCTACTTAAAACAATCTACTCTCAGTAGTGTTTCTAGGAGGTGCAAGCTATCAAATTCTTTTATAGCTCATCAGACATTCGCTAAATTTGTAACTCAAATATTCTTTTCTGCAATCCAATTGTAGAAACATAATTTTCTTGTTACAATAATTTCTACTTCATTCTGAAAACCTTTTGAAACACTTCAACAGATCCAAATTTATGCCTCAATTAGTAAATATAAATATCTACTTGAGTCATCCTTGAAGATAGATAAATCCACTACTTGCAACAATACTTATTGGACTACACACATCGATATGCATATTGCCAATTATTTTGTTGCTCGTTCTCTATGGCCCGTGAACGGTATTTTAGTTTACTTCACTAATTGGATGAAACTTGCAAGTGTCGGATGATTCTCAACCAGATGGCTTCAAATTTCATCACTATGAAATTTCTCCATGCTAGTTTCTCCAATGTGACTAAATGCAGTGCCACACGGATGTGGTATTCTTTTTGTCTTGCGACATTTAGCGTCAGTGTTATGGATGTTCAATTTATTATCAATATTCATAACATACATCTTATCCACAATACCAGTATGCCCTCTTATTCACAATAAGAGTATGCCCTTTTGTTCATAACATAGAACAACTATTGTTCTGTCATGGACAACCTCCTTCATAACATCGAACAACTTTTGCGCTGTCATGAATAATCTCCTTGCAACTTCTATGAAATGGGCTAGAGTGTACAAAAACTCTAAAATGAATTATGATAATAAATACAGAGGAAATACACTGATAGAAATATTGTAACCTTTTACAATCCATCAAAATATTTTAACCTCATTATTTGTTGGTCATTTAGGCCATTCAAAGTTTCTTGCAACGATTTGCAATAATATGCAATCGAGTCGATATTCTTGTGATTAACCTTTTAACCACAATGCCGAAGAACCAATAATGAACAAATTGATCATTTTCCCAAGAACTACACTTTACTTGACCAATCACCTCTGCATCTCATAACTTGTATGACATTCATACCCGAGCTAGACATTCCAGTCTTCTTTTCTTTCTACCTTTTACTTCTTATAGTTTTACTTCAATATTTCTCTTACTCTTAGAAGAAACAACAACTTTAAGAGTGGCGTGAGCCCTGAACTTCCCTAGGTGTGTAAGTCTCATTACATCCTTTGGTTTTGTTTTTTCTCTACAAGTTTTCACCGTCAACACATGATTGGCTTTCTTCCGGATCTTACGCATTTCAATCTTAAACATAGTTGAACACTTCACTAGAATTTGCAAACAAAACACTTCTTTAGATATCGCATATCTTTTAGCCTTTGTTTGTTTCTGAAAACAATTTTCAGTTCCAAGAATATCACATAACTATCCCAAACATTTTGATGCTCGGGTTTCTTGGAAGCAAGCAGACCATAATGCAATTCTAGCTTTTGGATCGAAGGACGTGAGTCTCGTCATCCATAGCATCAGCAAGAGATTATTGTAAACATGCAGTAGGACAAAATCCTTCTTGGCACTTTTAGAGGACGATCCTCTAAACATAAAGTTTCAACCAGATAAATAGCAGTCAATCAATTTCAACAACAAAGGTGGAACTGTGAGCCATAATTCTATAACTATAATGCAAACTACACATAGACATTTTTCATAATTAATTTACACTAGTTATTAAGCTTAATTAATACATAATTGTGCTCCCACTCAAATCAATATCTCTCATAATTGATAGTGAGTGATTCAAGATCCAAGTCTAGTTCTCAGCCATTGATGTGTGCATCACTGATGACGAGAATTTTGACCGGTAGGCAATCTTTTGTCGATCATATCTCCATATGACTCTTGTTCATCTTTCGATGCTTTGTGCTCCGAGCTCAGAACGATTTTGCAAGAACTTCAAGACAACCGAGTGTTATCTACATGTATGGTCTGACCATCCCCGCCTTACACCTCATGATCCGTTTGTGCTCATCTGTACATGACGCACTTCGGAACGCTACGTGTTATAGATGGTTGCAACACTTGTAAGAGCACCTTTTAACTTGATATTTACTGTGAGAGATCACCCTAATAATTGACTACTGCGCAATCAAAGGGTGCAAACAACAAAGGGATAAACATCTCAGGCAATTCATAATAGCATGATATGGTATAGCCCTGGGCGCCGGGAGTTCTCCGTGATCTTCTTCAATATCTAGTTGAAGCGACATGACAGCGAATATTTCGTTGCCGTGGCAACCGTTTCAAAAACGTTGCCATGGCGGCAATCTCAGAAAACGTTGCCGTGGTGACCGTTTCAGAAAACATTATCGTGGCACCAAAATCTGAAATTCCGCCGTGGCACGAAATTATAGCTCCTCGTCTTGCACCTTGGTACACCTTCTCCTCGTCGGGGTCCTCCATGTACGTCTTGCCACCATCACCTGTAATCTATCTCTACGATATTTACATTAAGGTGGCAATCTCATGGCTCCAGCCATCATGCCGTGACGCGCAGACCACTTAACATTACAACATATAACCATCTCATACATAAACTCATTATCATGACGAAGGCTATACCACAGCATATGCAAACCCTGCAAAACCAAGTTAGACGTCATCTAATCGGTTTGGCAAATTTTAATTATGTGGCTTCTAGGGTTTCCGGATAAACCTAGCTACCTACGTAAACACAACAAGGCGATGTTCTTGATGCTAGATTAAGTTTCGGGGTGTGTGAAAGAGAGACTTAATTAAAAGTCTCATCCCCCACACTAAACTTCGTCAATACGTGTGACCCCCTAGAAGATCATCCATCTTCGGCGCCCTCTTGTGTACACGATGGTTCACTATTCCCGACTACGATGTAGCCCAAGGAACTGTTAGCAGATCATCGACAGCCAGAGCCGATCGATTGTCAGAACCTTGTAGCAAAACTACATCATTCGGCCGATGAACTGAACCTAACCAACACTCATGGGAAGCATAGCAAGAACACCAACCCTCACATATCATATGTGATCTAGATTGCAACCTGCATCTACTCATAGAACCGCCCCTGATGCCACTGTTGGGAAACGTAGTAGAAAACAAAAAAAAATTGCCCTACGATCACCCAGGAACAATATGAAGATGCATAACGGGTTGTGATCAACGATCGTTACCGACTCCGTGAGTGCAGCGAAAGTAGACGAGTCGGTGTATATCGTACTTGGAGTCCCTCGAACGTCAATGACGATCCCGCAAACCGCCCTCGAACGATCCCTCGAACAGAAGACCCAAAGCACAGCCTCTCTACTTGGTTGCAAGCGTACGGTCTTCATGATCCGTCTAGAGCTAATCGTCGCCGGAGAATTAGAGGGAGGAGATTAGAACCACACGGGTCTTCTAATTATGAGGATTAGAGGTGGCTAGGGCTAGCTCTAATTAGTTAACTAGGACCAACAAGAACTAGAACTAGATCAACTAGAAGAGGCTCCAAAACTTATGTTTACATAGGGTGAAATCCTCTAGTATATATAGGTTAGAGGAGAGAGGGAGGGCTGCCACCAAGGGGAAGGAATCCCCCTTGGTGTGCCATCTAAGGGGGGGAAGGAGTCTGACTCCTCCCCTTCCCCAATTTGGCCCCCTTCCTTAGGGAAGGGAGGCACTTTCCCACTTGGGCCTTTTTGGCCCAAGTTTCCTTCCACCTCTTGGCCTTATTAGGCCCATTGATATTAAATTAAATATATATTTGTTCTAAACATTTTTAGAGCATTATATATATAATTTAACATCCCTAGAAACATTTTCCACCTATACATATTAATCGATAATACCCGGTATTACCTGATATTCACCGAAACCCTTCCGGTGACCTCGAAACGCTTCCGGAACCTCTCAGAACTATTCTGGATATTAATGAAATAATTCCACAAATATATTCTCATCACTCCCGTCCTACTAACACTCAGCAGATCGTGATTACCTTAAGCTTGTGACCCCGTAGGTTTGGTAAATCATAGACATGAACGAAACCCCTTCATTCAATGACCGATAGCGGAACCGTGGACATCCATATCGGTCCCTATGATTACACGAATGATATTCGAGTGAACCTTTGGTTATCATGTGATGTTCCCTTTGCTTCGCGATACTTTACAAAACCTGGTGTGCATCGTTATCCTCGTGATTCATCACCATGCTCACTATATCATTGCTCCCATTACCGGTTTTGTTATTCTTTCTCGTTGACGTGTTCCGGCATCCCCGTGACGTAGTCACCTGTGTCCTGCTAGACGATGATGGATGCCGTCACACCGAGAGGGCCCTAAGAATATCTCTCCATCGCCGGAGGAGCAAATCCCACTCTCGAGCTCTCCGGTCACTTGTCAAACTTTCCGGTGTGCGTGAAAGTTGTCGTTATGATCACCTTGTTACAGATGACGTTTGAGCAACCCCAAAGCCCCCATCCGGTAGGAAGTGACCGAGACACTCTCATGGTCTGAGGAACTAAAACACATGCTAACACTCCGTGTTATAACAGATGATTTCAGACGATATGATCACATAGTATAACAGACAAGTATTGGGTCGATTCAATATGATTGTTCTTCTAACATCATACCCTCAATGTTGTTTTAGGACTATCATTACACTTAATGATATCCTAAGACCCGGAAAACATGATCACCAACAACACTTGAGCCGGTCTTAGAGGCGAGACCGGGAACCTATTGTTTACTGTTTATCATTCCACACATGCATATGAGTTTTCCACTTAATCACATATTCGAGGATCATAGCAGTTATAGCATGGAATATAAACTCTTAACTATGAATAATGGAAATATAATAATACAATATTATTGCCTCTAGGGCATATTTCCAACACACACATCATTTGATAATAATATATAACATTGAGCACCATGTTTAAGTAGAGATTACAACGGGTAAAAGAGAGGTTACACCGCTACATAGAGGGGAGAGAGTTGGTGATGACGGCGGCAAAGTTGTTGGTGTAGATCGTCGTCACGATGATGGCCCCGGTGGCGTTCCGGCGCCACCGGGAGAGAGGGGGAGAGAGCCCCCCTCCTTCTTCTTCTTCCTTGACCTCCCCCCTAGATGGGAGGATGGTTTCCCCTCTGGTCCATGGCCTCCATGGTGGCGGAGGGGTGGGAGCCCCTCCGAGATTGGATCTATCTCTCTGTTTCTCTTATGTTTCCTGTTCATGTTTTCTGGCCTTTCACCGTTTCTTAAATTCCCGGAGATTCGTAACTCCGATTGGGCTAAAATTTTAACACGATTTTTATCTGGATATAAGCTCCCTTGCGGACGAAGGACACCTCCAACCGACCTACAGGGTGGCCACAAGCCTGCCAGAGGCACCCTGGGTAGGGGGGCGCCCCTAGGGCTTGTGGGCCCCTCGGGCATCGTCTCGCGTTGATTCCGCTTCCCAAAAATCACATATATTCCATAATAATTCTCCGTAAATTTTTATCGCGTTTGTACTTTGTTTGATATGGGTATTCTGCGAAACAAAAAACATGCAACAAACAGGAACTGGCACTGGGCACTGGATCAATATGTTAGTCCCAAAAAATGATATAAAATGTTGCCAAAAGTATATGAAAGTTGTAGAATATTGGCATGAAACAATAAAAAATTATAGATACGACGGAGACGTATCAGCATCCCCAAGCTTAATTCCTGCTCGTCCTTGAGTAGGTAAATGATAAAAAAGATATTTTTTATGTGGAATGCTACATAGCATAATCTTGATCATATAATCTAATCATGGCATGAATATTAAGACACGAGTGATTCGAAGCAATAGTCTATCATTTGACGTAAAGACATCAATACTCAGGCATCCCAACAAACAATCATGTCTTTCAAAATATCAATGCTAAAGAACGTTATCCCTACAAAATCATATAGTCTTGTCATGCTCCATCTTCTTATCACAAAGTATTTATCATGCACAACCCCGATGACAAGCCAAGCAATTGGTTCATACTTTTTAACGCGCTTCAGCTTTTTCAACTCTCACGCAATACATGAGCGCGAGCCATGGATATAGCACTATGGGTGGAATAGAATATGATGGTGGAGGTTGTGTGGAGAAGACAAAAAAGGAGAAAGTCTCACATCAACGAGGCTAATCAACGGGCTATGGAGATGACCATCAATTGATGTCAATGCAAGGAGTAGGGATTGCCATGCAACGGATGCACTAAGAGCTATAAGTGTATGGAAGCTCAAACTGAAAACTAAGTTGGTGTGCATCCAACTTGCTTGCTCATGAAGACCTCGGGCATTTGAGGAAGCCCATCATCGGAATAAGCAAGCCAAGTTCTATAATGAAAAATTCCCACTAGTATATGAAAGTGACAACATAGGAAACTCTCTATATGAAAAACATGGTGCTACTCTGAAGCACAAGTGTGGAAAAGGATAGTAGCATTGCCCCTTCTCTCTTTTTCTCTCATTTTTTCTCCTTTTTTTTCTTTTTTTGTTGGGCTCTTTTTGGCCTCTCTTTTTTATTTTCGTCCGGAGTCTCATCTCGACTTGTGGGGGAATCATAGTCTCCATCATCCTTTTCTCACTGGGACAATGCTCTAATAATGATGATCATCACACTTTTATTTACTTTCAACTCGATATCTAGGACAATATGACTCTATATGAATGCCTCTGGCAGTGTACCAAGATGTGCAATGATCTAGCATAGCAAAGATATCAAAAAATGGACAAGCCATGAAAATATCATGCTAGTTATCTTACGATCATGCAAAGCAATATGACAATGAATGCTCAAGTCATGTATATGATGATGATTGAAGTTGCATGGCAATATATCTCGGAATGGCTATGGAAATGCAATAATAGGTAGGTATGGTGGCTGTTTTGAGGAAGATATAATGAGGCTTATGTGTGATAGAGCATATCATATCACGGGGTTTGGATGCACCGGTGAAGTTTGCACCAACTCTCAAGGTGAGAAATGGCAATGCATGGTACTGAAGAGGCTAGCAAATTGCGGAAAGGTGGGAGTGCGTATAATCCATGGACTCAACATTAGTCATAAAGAACTCATGTACTTATTGTGAAAGTTTATTAGCTCTCGAAGCAAAGTACTACTACGCATGCCCCTAGGGGGATAGATTGGTAGGAAAAGACCATCGCTCGTCCCCGACCGCCACTCATAAGGAAGACAATCAATAATAAATCATGCTCCAATTTCATAGCATAACGAGAGACCATACGTGCATGATTCGGGAATCACAAACCTTAACACCAATATTCTTACTAAACCACAATCATTCACTAGAACCTCCCACATATTACCATCTCTATATCACAAAACTATTCCAAGGAATCAAACATATCATATTCAGTGATCTACAAGTTTTATGTAGGATTTTATGACTAACCATGTGAATGACCAATTCCTGTTGACTCTCTAAATAGATATAAGTGAAGAAAGAGAGTTTAATTCTTTCTACAAAAGATTTACCCATGCTCTAACAAACATAAGTGAAGCAAAAGAGCATTCTACAAATGGTGGTTTTCTATGCATAGAGAAACAGGCAATCCAAACTTCAAATGATATAAGTGAAGCACATGAAGTATTCTATAAAGCCATACTCAAAAGATATAAGTCAAGTGCATGAAGCATTCTACAAAGCAACCAAGGACTATATCATACCAGCATGATTCATTACTAAAAGAAAAATAAAAGGCACACGACGCTCCAAGAATTTACGCATATCATGTGACGAAAAAAATATAGCTCCAAGTAAAATTACCGATGGTCGTTAGAAGAAAGAGGGGATGCCTTCCGGGGCATCCCCAACCTTAGTTGCTTGGGAGTCCTTGAATATTACCTTGGGGTGCCTCGGTCATCCCCAATCTTAGGCTCTTGCCACTCCTTATTCCTTCATCCATCATGATCTCACCTAAAACTTGAAAAGTTCAATCACACAAAACTTAACAAAACCCTCGTGAGATCCGTTAGTATAATAAAGCAAATCACTATTTTAAGTACAGTTGCAAACCCATTCATATTTTATTTTTGCATTATAACTACTGTACTCTAACTTCACCATGGCTTATATCACCGGTACAATCCATAGATTCATCAAAACACGCAAAACAATGCATCAAAAACAGAATCTGTCAAAACAGAATAGTCTGTAGCAATCTAAACATTGACCATACTTATGTAATTCCAAAAATTCTGAAAAATTAGGACAAAATAAACAATTTTCATAGCAGTACCGTGTAAAAAATTCAGAAACTTTTCACGTTCCAGTAAAAAATGTAAATTTCACGCACTACAGCCAAAGTTTCTGTTTTTGCACTGCACAAACCGAACAAGCAATCTAAACATCCTAAAGGCAAATTTTTATAATGCAATGGATATGTACAAGGGGATAATTATTTTTGTTGAAAAGTTTCTGTAATTCAAGATTTGCAAAGTTTCCATGGGCATGAACAAAGTTCAAGGAGCTCCCCCACTTCAACGGTGCTCGTCTTTCTTACTTTCACTTTTCTTTTTGAAAAGTTTTAGGCTCCCCTCTATATTTTTTCTTTTAAAACTTTTTAAAAGCACACAACAGAATAAAATGACTCTCTAAAACTTACGGGTTGTCTCCCTAGCAGCGCTTTCTTTAAAGCCATTAAGCTAGGCATATAGTGCTCAAGTAATTGATCCACCCTGATCCCAAGGTATATCAAAGCCAATTTTAATTAACAATGATTTGTATTTTAGTAGTGAGCACAAAGTAACATATATCATGCAATGACGAAGTCTAACTCTCTTCCTATGCATCGGCATGTCATAAAAGAACAATTAGTTTCTTGCAATTTTATCATATTGGAAACATAGAGAGGCGGAGATGTAGTTCCTCTCTTATAATAATTGCAAGTAGGAGCAGCAAGCACTTGCATATTATATTCATCAAAATCATCATGTGTAGTGGTAAAACGCAACCCATCAATATAATCCTTAATAAGTGCAAACTTCTCTGATATAGTATAGTTGAGAGAATTCAAAAGGATAATAGGACTATCATGTGTGGGTGCAATAGCAACAATTTCTTTCATAACATAAGGAACTATAGCAAGTTCATCTCCATAAGCATCATGGCCACAAGCATAGCAAGCATCAATTTCATCAAAAAGGGACATTTCAAACGAATCCAAGGGATCATAGCATTCATCCTTCGATAAGCACGAAGGGAAATTAAACAATGTATGAGTTGAAGAGTTACTCTCATTGGAAGGTGGGCACGGGTAGCTAATCCGCTCTTCCTCCCTTTGTTCTTCGCTCTCCTCCTCATATTTTTCATCCAATGAGCTCACAGTGTCATCAATTTCTTCTTCCATAGATTCCTACAAAATATTAGTCTCTTCTTGGATAGCGGAGACTTTCTCAATAAACTCATCAATATCGGCATTGTATTCATAATTCTCATAGCAATATTTAAGTATAGCATAATTTCCAGGTCTGTAAACAGCATCATCAAAATTGTCACACTTTTCAAACAAATATTTAATTTCATAAGCACCCTTAAAAGCAACGAATTCTTCTATTCGTTCCACATCATAGTAATCATATATACCATTAGCATAAGAAGCCAAGGTTTCATTATCATTAAATTTACATGAAAAGGGAAGGTGTGGAGCCTTCATCCTAGAGCAATAAGTATAATCATATCTCAAGCATAAATTCCAAGCATACCAATGCAACATTTCAATTTGATCCCATAACAGTTTCCCTTTTTGAGTCAAGCGATAATCCCTAAAGTATTCACGTTGATCCAACGTGTCTCCCATTATCAAGTTGAATGGGGTTTTCTCAGGATTATCAAAGTAGTGTTTAATATTTTTCACATAACGAGCATCGAGTGTTTTAGGAGGTTCCCCATCTCCATAAGTAGCAAGTACACCTACTTTTGTTGGTATTTCGTGTTCCATTCCATAACTAGAGATAGAGAACAACTTAGAACAGAAAATAAGAATTACTTAGTGATAAAGCAAACAAGCACACACGAGAATATTCACCCCACGCTATTGCTCCCCGGCAACTGCGCCAGAAAAAGGTCTTGATAACCCACAAGTATAGGGGATCAATTGTAGCCTTTCTCGATAAGTAAGAGTGTCGAACCCAACGAGGAGCTAAAGGTAGAACAAATATTCCCTCAAGTTCTATCGACCACCGATACAACTCTACGCACACTTTATGTTAGCTTTACCTAGAACAAGTATGAAATTAGAAGTACTTTGTAGGTGTGATAGAATAGGTTTGCAAGATAATAAAGAGCGCGTAAATAAAAGTTAGGGGCTGTTTAGATAAAGAAACAATTAAATTAGTTTTAGTAGAGAGCTTTTTGTCACACAAGAAAGTTATTTGTCCCTAGGCAATCGATAACTAGACCGGTAATCATTATTGCAATTTTATATGAGGGAGAGGCATAAACTAACATACTTTCTCTACTTGGATCATATGCACTTATGATTGGAACTCTAGCAAGCATCCGCAACTACTAAAGATCATTAAGGTAAAACTCAACCATAGCATTAAAGTATCAAGTCCTCTTTACTCCCATACGCAAATAACCTACTTACTCGGGTCTGTGCTTCTGCCACTCACGCCACCCACCATAAGCGAATCTTGAACATATTGCAAACCCTATAGCGGGGATCCCTCACGCTTGCGCGACACGGAGAGCATCATAGGACAGCACCAATAATAAAACATACAACTCAAACCAATCACGATCATCAATCAACCCATAGGACAAAACGGATCTACTGAAACATCATAGGATAGCCACACATCATTGGATAATAATATATAGCGTTGAGCACCATGTTTAAGTAGAGATTACAATGGGTAAAAGAGAGGTTACACTGCTGCATAGAGGGGGAGAGAGTTGGTGATGACGGCGGTGAAGTTGTTGGTGTAGATCGCCGTCACGATGATTTCGGTGCCGCCGGGAGAGAGGAGGAGAGAGCCCCCTCCTTCTTCTTCTTCCTTGACCTCCCCCCATAGATGAGAGGAGGGTTTCCCCTCTAGTCCGTGGCCTCCATGGCGGCGGAGGCGTGGGAGCCCCTCCGAGATTGGATCTATCTCCCTATTTCTCTTCTGTTTCGTGTTCCTGTTTTCTGGCATTTCACCGTTTCTTAAATTCCCGGAGATCCGTAACTCCGATTGGGATGAAATTTTAACACGATTTTTATCCGGATATATATAAGCTTCCTTGCGGCCGAAGGACACCTCCAACCGACCTACGGGGTGGCCACAAGCCTGCCAGGCGTGCCCTGGGTAGGGGGGGGCGCCCCTAGGGCTTGTGGGCCCCTTAGGCATCGTCTCGCGTTGATTCCGCTTCCCAAAAATTATATATATTCCAAAATAATTATCCGTAAATTTTTATCATGTTTGGACTTCATTTGATATGGGTATTCTGCGAAACAAAAAACATGCAACAACAGGAACTGGCGCTGGGCACTGGATCAATATGTTAATCCCAAAAAATGATATAAAATATTGCCAAAAGTATACGAAAGTTGTAGAATATTGGCATGAAACAATCAAAAATTATAGATACGACGGAGATGTATGAGTGCCTTCTTTTGGAAGGGGACTGACGTCGTCAGTGGTGGCCATTGTCTGATGGCTTGGGAGCAAGTGTGCAAGCTATTGAGTATGGCGGACTGGGAGTTCTGAACCTCACGCTATTGGGCTATGCATTCCGGGCGCGCTGGCTATGGATGCAGCGCACATCCAATTGTTGTTGGGCGGGCCTGCAGCCGGTCGTCGAGCCAGAGGTGCAGGCTATTTTTGACTCATCCATCAAGGTGATGCTGGGGGATGGTAAGAAGGCTCTTTTCTGGACGGATTTTTGGCTCCATGGGCGTTCCATTCAGTTCGAGGCCCCGGAGCTATTCCTAGTGGTGAACGACGGTGCACGGCACTCGTGAATGGTTCATGAGGCCTTGGCGGACCGCGCTTTGATCAGGGACATCACAAGGGTGTTGACGGTTAGAGTGCTAAAGCAATTCCTGATGCTCACGGACTTGCTTCTCGAGGTGCACCTACTCCCTGAGATTCCGGATCGTATAATCTGGAAGTGGACACCGACTGAGGTATATTCTGCGAGATCGGTTTACCAGGTGTTCTTTTCTGGCCTTGAGAGGTTCCCATGCGGTCGGGCCCTTTGGAAGTCTTGGGCTCCGGCCAAGTGCAAGCTTCACTTCTGGCTAGCGATGAGGCGTCGGATTTGGACGGCGGACTGACGCCTTCGGCACGGCCTGCAGTCCCACGTCATATGCCTGTTATGCGAGCAGGAGGCCGAGACTGCATACCATCTGGCACTAGGCTGCGTGTTTGCTAGGGAGGTGTGGAACTCTGCCCTGTCGCGTTGCGGCCTCGGTCAGTTGGTGCCCACCATGGATGCAACTCTCACGGAGTGGTGGGCAGCCAGTCGTGCAATGATCCCGAGGGAGTGGAGGAAGGGTTTCGATTCGCTTTCCCTCCTCGTCAGCAAACGGCCTTTCAAAAATGTTTAAGAGGAGGGTGCCTGGCAACAAGTTTTTCAGAAAATAAGTACTCAGAAATAAAACTAACTCAAGTCAGGTGAGTTTGTGGAGTTTTCCAATTTTTGGTAAGGTTTATAGGCATACATAACTTAACTCTTTTTGGTACCTCGAGAAAAAGGACAAACTGAACATGGGTATACTCAATAGATCCCAATTCACCATCTCTCAACTTCCTATAATGCATCGGGGTGCTCAAGTATTGGAAAGAAAAGTTCCTAGTTCATGCCCAAACAATTGTGTGTACCATCGAAATCTTTGGCTTTCCCGAAGCAAATACAGAGAATTCTTGGATGTTTAGGAGATGGTCCACTGATTCAAGAAAGTGACCCATTTTCCTGGAGGTGGAGAGAGTGAGGGGAAGCAACTCAACTCGCATCTCTCAAATTTAAGTGCTAACACAAGGATGAATCTGCACTTGTACCAAAAAGAGTAGAAGAAATAGAACATACAAATATTTATCACTACATGAATATCTCTACATAATGCCATTACATTACATGTGAGTACAAAAGTAAATTGTTGGTGGAAATGATACAATGCGCATGCCCGTGCATAGACATACTGGAGAGAAAAAATCATTACATATTATATAAACCAAGCAAGTCATTAACGAAAGTTGAGCGGATGAACTACTCAGCATTTGAGCCATCAAGGAGAGGATAATCTGTGTAGCCGATTATAGGGTCCTGCGTGTAGAAGGTGTTGCGGTCGTACTTGTTCAAAGGAGCGTCGAGCTCAAATCTCTTAGTCAAATCTGGATTGGCTAGAAAGAGCCTCCCGTAGGCAACGAGATCAGCATAGCCGTCGGCCACCACTTTGTTGCCTTCCTCTCGATCATACCCTCCAGCGGCAATGAAAGTGCCGTTGAATGCTTTCCTGAAGGGCAGGAGCCCGTGGGGTATCTGCCTGCGGCCATCCACAATGGCCATCCGCGGCTCTACCATATGGCAATAGACAAACCCTTGATGTTTGTTTAGTTGTTGTACCATGTACATGCCGAGTGCATGTGGATCGGAGTCGAAGCAGTCCATGTAGTCCACGAATGGAGACAATCTGATTCCTACACGATCCGCACCAATCTCATGGACTATAGCATCAATTACCTCCACCGCAAAGCGGCATCGGTTCTCGAGGCTGCCACCATACTCGTCGGTGCGATCGTTAGAGCTGTCTTTCATGAACTGCTCCAATAGATACCCGTGTGCTCCGTGGATCTCCACGCCGTCGAACCCCGCGTCGATGGCGTTCCGGGCAGCGCGTCTGAAGTCATCGACGATAAGTGGTATCTCGTCCGTTTGAAGCTGCCGGGGCTTGGAGTAGGCCATGCCAGACTCGGCATCGGGCGCTATCTGCTTGTCAGTGCTTGATATCGGCGCCTGTCCGTCCGGCTGGAAATCTGTTTTGTTCAGATATAAACAGAGAGCAAGATAAGTAACAATTAATCAATCGTTGGGATCAAATAGGTTACCAATACAAAATAACATGGATGCCTAAATGCCTAATTGCTTAGGAAAGGATCAAGTAAATCTTTTTTTGTTTGCGTTACAAACAGAGCGGATGATAGTGACAACAAATAAATCGCAGCGTCAGTAAATTTGTTAGGTACAGTTTATCAACACAAAATAGCATCGATTCTTCTCTCTCGGAAAAATAGCATGGATTCCTGACTTACCGTTCGTGGAGACCCTTCCGACGTGCCAAATCTGGCAGAAGAACAGAGCGCCCTTGCGGTGGACGGCGTCGACGATGGGCTTCCAGGCGTCGACCTGCTGCTGCGTCCAGATGCCGGGGGTCTCCGGGTACCCCTGCGCGGTGGCCGAGACGCCGGTGGCCTCCGCGATGAGGAGGCCGCCCTTGGTGGCCCGCTGCGAGTAGTACGCCGCCGCGTGCGGCTGCGGCACGTTGGCGTAGGAGCGGCAGCGCGTGAGCGGCGCGAGCACCACCCGGTGGGAGAGCTCGAACCGGCCCATCCTGTGCGGTGTCAGCAGCGGGATCGCCTCCTTGGCCACCATCTTGCTCGCCGTGAACTGGATGCTACGCAAATTGCAAAGGAATCTGTAAATCTTGCTCTGTTTCTTGCTTCTGGGCTCTGTTTCTGAATGTCTGTGGCTGAATCAGGCTGAGGGCCTGGCTGTGTATTTATAGGTGCTGGTGATTGGACCCCTCCCGTGTGGCCGTGTGGCGTTGTCGTCTTTGTTTGAGCTCGTCACCCTCTCCGTCATCCTGTGTGAACCACGCAGCATGAGCGAGATACGTTGTATGTGGTCGTGTTCCGTTTGCACACCAATCGAATGTGTGGTTATCGATCCTACTAGTAGAAAGGCAGTACTACTACCAGCATGTCGGTGCCAATGCTGATTCATCAGCAGGTATATCCTGGACTAGTGGCTTTTGTTAGCGTGTACTTCACGAAAATGAAATCGCACGCATAGCGAGACGTTTTTCTAGATCATTTAACTTACTAAGAAAGGCGAACAAGTCATGGAACGGAGGGAGTAGTATTTTTTCCAATCAGCACGTGCATTCTTTTTCCTTTTTTGCACATATAGAACCAAACTGTCACTTTTGCCCCAGGCGTCGATAGGAAGAAGACACGGGAAGGTTCCTCACCTTCCCATCCGTTGAGTGCCATCGCGCCAACGTCACTGCCGACGCGGGGGCTCACTGTCACTCCTGTCGTCGTGTGGCGCAGTGTGTGTGCACGTCGTATGTGTCCTGCTTGCAGAAACCGTACGAGTCGGTTGCCTCGAACTAGCGTACATGCGGATCGTAGCTGGTCCGGCCAGGCTCCTTGCCGCTCGCCACGGCCGCGCTCCGGTGCCTCTCGACGTGATCCCACCTCTGCAGCGACGCGTACAGGTTGGACAGCCCGTACGCGGCGCCGTCGCGGACGTCCAGCTCCGCGATCCGCCTCGCCGCCCACTCGCTCGCCGTGACGCCGTCCCCCGAGCTGCGCGCGTGGAGCAGCAGGCACCCCAGGACCTTGGCGTTGGGCCGGACGGGCATCGTCCGCACGAGCCGCACGGCCTCGCCGAGCAGCCCCGCGCGGCACAGCAGGTCCACCATGCAGCCGTAGTGCTCCGCCCCGGGAGCCACCCCGTGGGCCGGCAGCATCTCGGCGAAGAGCTCCCGGCCCTCGGCCACCAGGCCCGAGTGGCTGCACGCCGACAGGAGCGCCACGAATGTTACCGAGTCCGGCTTGACCTCGTTTCTTTTCTTGCTCGTCTCCACCATGTCGCGGAACGCCCTGACGGCGTCCTCGCCGCGGCCGTTCCTGCCCAGCCCCGCGATCACCGTGTTCCAGCAGAAGAGGTTGGGCGCGCCGGGCATGGCGCTGAAGACCTCGAGCGCGCGGTCCACGCTCCCGCACTTGAAGTACATGTCCATGAGGGCGTTGCTCAGCACGGCGTCGGTGCTCGTCCCCAGCAGCTGCCGGGTGGAGAGATGGACCGCCCGGCCAAAGGCGAAGTCCCCCACCTGCGTGCAAGCCGTCACCACGGTGGCTATGGTGACCGCGGTGGGCCTCGGCGTGAGCTGATCCTGTTGCTGCATCAGCCGGCGGAACATCGCGATGGTGGCGGCTGGGTCTCCCCGGCGCAAGTACCCGGCCATCATCGTGTTGTACGTGACGACGTCCCGCAGCGAAGAGCCCATATGGTCGAACAGCTCCCGTGCAGCGTCCATCCGCCCGGCCTTGCAGTACCCGTCGACCATCGCGTTCCACGACACGACGCTGCTCATCGCCGCGCGCAGGCTCGCCTCGAAGACCGCCCTGGCGGAGGCGAGGTCGCCGGCCCTGCAGTAGCACGTGAGCATGGTGCTCCACGAGGCGGGGGTCCTGTCTTGCTCCGGCATTCGGTCGAACAGCCTCCGGGCGTCGGCCGCCCTCCCCGAGGCGCCGAGCGCGGCCAGCATGGCGTTGAAGGCGACCGCGTCCCTGCGCGGCATTTCGTCGAACAGGCGCTGGGCGGGAGCCAGGAGCCCTCGCTTGCCGTAGCGGACGAGCAAGGCGGTCGCCAGCACGACGTCGGAGGCGAGGCCGAGCTTGCAGACGAGGCAGTGGAGGGCCTGCTCTTCGCGGCGGCCGCGGCATCCCGTGACCGCTCGTAGGACGTCGGCGCGGCCGCGCGGAAGCATCTGCCGTAGGTTCTCTCCTTTTTAGCAGGAAACCGAATTTCCATTGACTACCGTTTCCCTAGCCGTCGCACAGTGAATTTGAGCGCAATTCAGAATTCTCAGGTTGACACTCAAGCACTTGGCAGGCCGCTTCGGTTTGTGCAGCAAGTTTTGTTAAATTCGGCATTGCGAAATTTTACGCACCTAAATGCTTTCGTGGTTTTGCATTGATCCATCGCAATTATCAAAGCCACACAGAATTCAGCCCTTGTTCCAAAAACATACTACAAACACTTCCTATTTGTTGGTTGAAACAATTTGACAAGCAAATTGCAGAGTGGGTGTAATCCCCTCCCATGGGTTTCATGGGGCTGTGGAGCTTTGGGCGAAATCTTTGCTCCGGCGTGGTCGGTGTCGGGCCCACGGACATCATTTACTTCTTGAAAATGTTGTGGAAGTGCCTTTTTCTCCCCTATCCCGAGTCATTTACTAAGTCATTGGCTTGTGCTTGATGGTAGAGTTGCTTCATTTAGGGGTTACTTGTGTTCGGCCTTGTTTATTATTTCATGGCCGCCCTTTGTGTGGTTTCGGCCTAGTTTTTCTTATAAACTAGGCAGTCCTTTTCTTAATGAAATGACATGATCACCCAACCCTAAGAGCTTTCGTCAAAGAGATAAGGGGTTTTGTGTGAGATGCCGGCCATGTAGGCTCGATTTTGGTTCTAATATTGTCACAAGCATTCAATTTACACCCCATGTACTCATTTTTTGCGAAAAAGATTCAAATCTATTATAAAAGTTCGTCAGAAGTACAAAACACCTCAAACATAAATAAAAATTACATCGAGATCTCTAGACCACTATCGCCGCCAGAACAAGCCGCCGACACACCATTGTCATCGGTTCCATACCGGAGTCAGTTTGACCTTGTTGATGATAACCGGAAAGTCTTCGTGCATGTGCCACTAAGGACCAACGCCTTAGAGCCGCATACGTCATCGTTGAACCCTTGAATAGATCTGAAACAACTGCCATCAAATCTCGTCATCGCACACGCGAGACAAGAAATCCTGACCTCGTCGAGGAGACGACAGGTATTTACGCTGGAGCTTTGTCAACTACGTCCAGATGGACAAATTCGAGAAGGATCGGAGCCCGGAAGATAAACTCAAAGAAGAAGCGTCGTCATCCGCCCTAGCGCCACACTTGCGAGGACTAAAAAACCCAACCTAAACTACTAGACGGAGCGAAGGCACCGGGATTCCCTCTCCTTATCGTCCGCCGCCGGAGTGGTAGGCAGAACGAGCCGCTGTCGCCACTCCCCTATCGGAGTTGGATTGACCCTGTCGATGACAGACGGGAAGTCTTGTTGGGTAACGCAGTAGAAAACAAAAATTTTCCGACCTACGCACCAGCCCAGGACCACTATGGAGACTGCATACAAGGTTTGATCATTTTCGTTACCGACTCGTAGCGCAGCGGAAGTTGAGTCGATGACGATCGTCGGTGCAGATCCCCGCAGCTAGGATTTACAACCTCCCAACCGCGAGGATGTACTCCCTCATCCGCCACTCGGACAGCCCTCCGGGAGGCGGTCGGACAGTCCCCCGGACGGTGTCGTGGACAGCCCTTCGGGAGGACTCACAGAACTCGGACCGTCACTCGGACAGCCCTTCGGGAGGACACTCGAACAGCCCCTCGGGCAAAAGGACGAAACTACGACCTCTCTATGGGGTTGCACACATACGGTGCCATCTATCCGGCAGGGCTTCGCCGTCCAGAACTAGTTCCCACCGGAACCCAGACAGCCTTTCGGCACTACGAAACTATTTCGTGGGAGGGAGAGAGAATGCTAGATCATGCATGGCTTGTGTGAGAGAGTTGGAGTGGAGTTGGAGAGCACCTCTCCTCCTCCTTATATAGTGGTGGAAGGGGTGGAGGGGGCTGAAAATTCAGCCCACTAAACATGGGGAAAACATGTTCCCACAAAACAAGGAGAACATGTTCCCACCAAACAAGGGAAAAACATGTTCCCTTGTCCATGGTGTTCCCCCATGGGGCCCCACCTTCCTCCCAACACTCTCCACCATTTGTGGGGGCTGCCCCCCACCATGGGGCCCCCCCCCAATATTTTGTCCAGCCACAAGGGGGCTGCTCCCAAAGGGGGCCCCCCCCCCAAAAACAGCCCAAAAACAGCCCCCACGATCCGTGGGATCTTGTCCCCTCACGCTGGGACAAGATGTTTTCCGCGACTATTATTTCTGAAAAATTCCAGAAGGTCCCAGAACATTTCCGGCACCCTCTAAAATTATCTGGACGCGCTCTGGAACATTTCCAATATGGTGGTTTAATTTAAAACCATCTTTGTTTACCCGGTAAACAACTCCGGCAGCTCCGAAACCTTTTTTTTTCGGTTTTTTCTCCAGAAAAATTCCAGAAATTACCAGACCAATCTGGCAACCTCCAAAACATTCCCGGTGCTTGCCGAAACCTTTTTGGATCAATGGTTTTATCCGAAACAACTTTTCGGTTTTACCGAAACTTTTTCAGTGTTCTCTCTCCGGAACTCTTCCGTTGTCTCCGAAACTTTTCGGTGATTTTCTCTCAGACTCCCTGTCTAGTATTCAGCAGATAGATGACCCTTAAGCGTGTGACCCTATAGGTTCAGTGAAGTATAGACATGACACGGAACACCTTCCGATCAATGATCAACATCGGAGCCGTGGACACCCATATTGACCCCTATACCCACACGAATGAATATTCGAGTGAACCTCCAGTTGCCGTGTGCTATTCCTGTTGCTTCACGATATGTTACAAATACCCGAGGTTAGACATGTAGGCATTTCCGTGGATCAACAACTTGTCCACTATGCCAGTTACCTCGTTACCGGTATTGTTCTCTTTTCTCGTTACCGTGTTCCGGCATCCCTGTGATCAAATCACAAAGTGTCTGGCCAGACGATGATGGATACCGTAACACCGAGAGGGCCCAGAGATATCTCTCCATCGTCGGAGGAGCAAATCCCAATCTCGAGCTATCAAGTTACTTGACACACTTTTCCATGAACCCGTAAGCCGCCGTAATAGCCACCCATTTACGGATGACGTTTAACAAACCCCAAAGTTCATGAAGCAAGTATGAAGAAACTCGACACTCTCATGGTCTAAGGAATTTTGCAAACATTGACCATCTCTGTGTTATTAACCATTAATATGTGACGAATGTAACTCATAGCATAACATCAATTTGGGTCGATTCAACACAAATGTTCTTCTAACACTGTGCCCTCAAAATTACTGGCATAGACATGCCCATGATCAGGAAAACAGAACCATCATGCAATACTTGAGCTAGTCTTAGAGGCCAGACTAGGAATACATATTACCGTTTATTATTCCACACGTGCATATGAGTCTTCCTCCGAGCCTCGTTTTATTTGCAGACTCGAGAACCATAGCAGTTATAGCATGGAACATAAACCTAATTATGAACAGGGAGATAATCAATAACATTTATTATTTCCTCTAGGGCATATCTCCTACATATACCACATCATATGCACATGCAAACCCTCCTGCAAAACCAAGTTAGACGCCTCTAATTGGTTCATGCAAAAACTTGTTTTACGTGGCTTCTAAGGTTTCGAAACAAACCGAAGCTACCAACGTCCATCATCAAGTATGATAATCCAAGTCGCTAGATTAACAATGCGGGGTGTATGAAACACGAGATAATAAAATCTCGAGCCCCATACTGAACTTCATCATACGCATGACCCCCGTGCAGATCATATCTGCATTGCCCTTTTGTCTGCGAAACATCCATCTTTCTTTAACTAAAGTGGAACCCAAAGAACTGTTAGCACTTCGTTGATCTGTCAATCAGCATACTCAGGAGCAGCATGAAAGGATCGCGGATTGCCAGAACTTTGTGAGATTCCACAATGCTGTCAAGATCAGGACTACGCAAATTCAAGGGAAGCAACAAGAACATCGGGTAACAGATTTCATCTGCTACCCGCACAAATAATTTTCAGTAATAGAACTCATCTACTACCTAATTATATTGTGCAACACCCATACATCTCTATGTATTCTAGATCGCAACCTGCATCTACGCATAGCACGGCTCATGATGCCACTGTAGGGTAACGCAGCAGAAAACAAAAAATTTCCGCCCTACGCACCAGCCCAGGACCACTATGGAGACTGCATACAAGGTTTGATCATGTTCGTTACCGACTCGTAGCGCAGCGGAAGTAGAGTCGACGACGATCGGCGGTGCAGATCCCTGCAGCTAGGATTTACAACCTCCCAACCGCGAGGATGTATACCCTCGTCTTCCCTTCGGACAGCCCTCCGGGAGGCGGTCGAACAGTCCCCCGGACGATGTCGCGGACAGCCCTTCGGGAGGACCTTCGAAACTCGAATGGTCACTCGGACAGCCCTTCGGGAGGACTCACAGAACTCGGACCGTCACTTGGACAGCCCTTCGGGAGGCACTCTCGAACAGCCCCTCGGGCACTAAGATCGAAACTACGACCTCTCTACAGAGTTGCACACATACGGTGTCACCTATCCGGCAGGGCTTCGCCGTCCAGAACTAGTTCCTGCCGGAACCCAGACAGCCTTTCGGCTCTACGAAACTCTTTTCGTGGGAGGGAGAGAGAAGCCAGATAACATCTTGGCATGTGTATGAGAGCAAGGGATGAGTGTGGAGGGCTGCCCCTCCACCTCTATTTATAGGAAAGCCAAGGGGTAGGGTAGTTATCCAATAAAACCCAAAGGCATATGAGGGAAGTCCTTCCACAAGGACCTAAAAGAGAAACCAAGGAACAAGAGGGGCTCCAAGGTGGAGCCCCTAGTGTGGCCGGCCACTCCCCCATGAGGGCCCCCCCAAAGGGGGTTCTCATCCATCCAAATCACCTTCTAGAAGCCTTTAGCAAAAGCCCTAAAAGGTGGCTTCCAAAAATTATCCAAAAAGCACTTTCACTATTCACGACGACATTTTTCAGCGTCCGTTCGAACTGAAAATATTTATGTGGGCTTAGAACAATTCCAGTACCCACTAAAATAATTTTCAACGCGTTCTGGAACAATTCCAGATTAGTGATTTTCATCTGCGAAAAGCATCTGAAGCGGTTCCGGCAGCTCCGAAACATTTCCGGTTTTTCTTCCAGAAAATTCCCAGAAGTTTCCAGAATGATTCTGGCACCCTCCAAGAATTATCAGGCATGTGTCGAAACCAATTTGACTTAATGGTATCCTCTGAAACAACTTTTCAGTTTCACCGGAACTCATCCGGTGACCTCTCTCTGCGGAACTTTTCCGCTGTCCGAAACTTTTCGGTGTCCGAAACTTTTTCGGTGATTTTCTCTCAGACTCCCTGTCTAGTATTCAGCAGATAGATGACCCTTAAGCGTGTGACCCTATAGGTTCGGTGAAGTATAGACATGACACGGAACCCCTTCCGATCAATGATCAACATCGGAGCCGTGGACACCCATATTGACCCCTATACCCACACGAATGAATATTCGAGTGAACCTCCAGTTGCCGTGTGCTATTCCTGTTGCTTCGCGATATGTTACAAATACCTGAGGTGAGACATGTTGGCATTCCCGTGGATCAACAACTTGTCCACTATGCTAGTTACCTCGTTACCGGTATTGTTCTCTTTTCTCGTTACCGTGTTCCGGCATCCCAGTGATCAAATCACAAAGTGTCTGGCCAGACGATGATGGATACCGTAACACCGAGAGGGCCCAGAGATATCTCTCCATCGTCGGAGGAGCAAATCCCAATCTTGAGCTATCAAGTTACTTGACATACTTTCCCATGAACCCGTAAGCCGCCGTAATAGCCACCCATTTACGGATGACGTTTAACAAACCCCAAAGTTCATGAAGCAAGCATGAAGAAACTCGATACTCTCATGGTCTGAGGAATCATGCAAACGTTAACCATCTCTGTGTTATTAACCATTAACTTGTGACGAATGAATCTCATAGCATAACACCAATCGGGTCGATTCAACACAAATGTTCTTCTAACATTGTGCCCTCAAAGTTGATGGCATAGACATGCCCATGATTGGGAAAACATAATCATCATGCAACACTTGAGCTAGTCTTAGAGGCATGACTAGGAATACATTTTACCGTTTATTATTCCACACGTGCACATGGGTTTTCCCCAGAGCCTTTATGGATATACGGGCTTGGGAACCACAGCAGTTATAGCATGGAACATAAACCTAATTATGAACACGGAGATAAATAATAACATTTATTATTGCCTCTAGGGCATATCTCCTACAGACTCCCACTTGCACTAGAGTCAATAATCTAGTTAATGCTAATGCACTTTACACCTGTGGCACACCGGTGTAAATATGCTTCGCTTGTGGTATAGCCTGATGTCCAACGGATCTGACGACTTCAGCTCCGTGTGTATCTTTGCATATCCTCGCATCTTCACGCTTTCACAAAATTCATATTTTGTGTGGACTTGGCTTGGTATGTATGCGAATCACAGGTCGAACCTGGATTCCTCAGACTGAGTTATGGAGCAACTACCTGTAGTAGTGTCCCATTGACAAAAGCCATCTTGGAACCATACTAAGTTCATGAATGAACTATATGATTCAACATCTTCTTTGTCGCTTTTAAAAGCGGCAACATACTTTGCCTCTGTTATAGAATTCGCCACAGTAACTTGTTTGGAACAATTTCCAACTACCGTGCCACCATATTGTGTATTGCACAAAACCCTCAATTTAAATCGAAAATCGCATGGAGAAATGATGAAGACTGTATCGATGTAACCTTTTACAACGAACTCTTCATGATCTTCACTTGCGAGAAAACATGTCATCAGTGCTACAATAGTACTCAATGACCCTTTTTCACTGTTGTCCCATGATCAGTACTTTGATCACTTTGGTATCTATACTCGTAACAACTTTGGAGTATTGGACATATCTGGTTGTTTTACATACCATGGAATGCATGATTAATCCAAACACGAAGGTGTGTGGAATCTCCATCATGTATTTTGCTCATCAGTGTTTTTGGGACACCGAGTCTTGCAAAAACTCTTTCCATGTGACTTCGGCAAGAATCACTCCTTGGTGTTTTAAATGCTAAAAAGTTTTAGCATCTTGTCAATATGTATTTATTGCTTAGCCCCATTAGGTAAATCTATCTTCATAGATCATCATGCCTAATATTAAGGCTATTTAGCCCAAGCACTTCATCGAAAAACTATTTTCAAATGAAGTCCTAATTCGTGTCAAGAATTTTATTTCCAATTAACAATGTGTCAAGCACACAAGGTTTTTAGAAATGTTATTAGGCTCCCACTTACTTTCTTGAATTACAAGCATCTTCGTTATCCATTGATGAAGTCAAAACTCCTTTGACCATTTCATCAAAACACAAAGATTCCAACTCCACTTTGCTCTCTTCTGTCCATCGCTGGAACTCTGAAGTTTGCACCCTTTCTAGCATCCTCTGGATTGACAAAATACCTTGGACTGTAACACATGCAGGTCCTTGGTTTCATTTCCATCAGATGGAAATCCTTTTGTCATCCATTGTTTTATATCTCATGATATGAAATACGTATTAATTGCTAGTTCAACCCGAACCGAATTTAAGCATCGCTACGATGAAGCAACCTCATCGTAGTCAACTCCTTGAACTCGTATATTGCAACAAGTCGAGCTTTATGGATAAAACATTTTTATTCATATCAGTTATAGTTCCATAAATATTCGTCAGACTCTAAGTCTTCCGAAAGGTGTATCAAGGTTTTAATCTTGAATCACTTATATGGAAACTATCTCGGATTGTATTGGCATTTAGCCAATTCCGGAGTTAGGGCCCATCAACGCTTCCTTGTGTATCGTAGGTATACTGTTGTCTAACAACAATATCTCGTTTGCGCACCTGAGAGGTTTGCACGAGCCTTGCCTACGTGGTTCAGCTGCAAGTTCGACCGAAGTCCATACATTTTATTGTAGAGACTTCCGTATCAGTCGCAGTAGGAAACTCCGGAATTACTTCCAAGGTCTCTTTCCTTTGATCTGATGGCGAAGATACTGTTTATCTCGTCGAGTTGCACTATTCTCCCACTCACCTTTTTCAAAGAACCATTTTCTTCAAAAAGCATACCGTTTAGTGGCAAAAACTTTTGCCTCGGTATAGTGGTGGGGGAATACCCAATGACTTGGGATAACCTACAAAGTAGCACTTGTCTGATTTGGAATAGGTTTGTAACCTTTTACACAAGCCCCATATTCCAAATGTTAAGAAAAGATATAACATGGTTGGGCGTACCATACCATGGTGTCATTTCAACAGACCTGATGGAGCTCTTTTCAGTGTAAAAGCCGCAGTCTCTAAAGCATCACCTTTTAAAATGGATAATGGCAAATTTATTTATGTCATCTTTGATCTTACCATGTCATAAATGGTTCGATTACATCTTCACGGACTTTCCACTTGCAGTGGTGTTCCGGGAGGTGCAAGTTATGAAACCCCTTTCACAACGCATCAGACATTCGCTAAACTTGTAACTCAAATATTTCTTTCTGCAATCGAATTGTAGAAACATAATTTTCTTGTTACAATAACTTCTACTTCATTTTGAAAACCTTTCAAATGATTTCAAAAGATCCAGACTTACGTCTCATCAAGTAAATATCCATATATCTACTTGAGTCATTTCTGAAGATAGATAAATCCACTACTTGCAACAACATTTATCGGACTACATACATCAAAATGTATGATCACCAATAAGTTCTTTGCTCGTTCCTTATGGCCTGTGAACGGTATTTCAGTCACTTCACTTTTCGGAGGAAAGTCGCAAGTGTCAGGTGATTCAAAATCAAACGACTTCAAAATCCATCATAATGGAATTTTCCATGCGGGTTTCTCCAATGTGACCAAATGCAGTGCCACACTTGTGTGGTATTCTTTTAGTCTTATGACATTTAGCGTAAGTGTTATGGATGTATCATATTACCATCAATATTCATAACATACGTCCCATCGATGATGGAAGTATGGCCCTCATGTTATTCATAATACTGAACAGCAATTGTTCTTCTATGAACAACCCTTTTGCAACAAACATTGTGCAATGGGCTAGAGTGTGTAAAACCCTAAAATGAATTATCAAAGTTAATACTGAGGTAATGTATTATTATCAATATTCATAACATACATCTCATTCATAATGAAAGTATGGCCCTTATGTTATTCATAACACCGAACATCAAAAGTTCTCTTATGAACAACCTTCTTGCAAGATAACTTATGCAATGGGCTAGAGTGTGTAAAACTCTAATTGAATTAGGAAAATAAACACAGACGGTAATACACCGATGGAAGGTACAGTAACATTTACTATGTTCTCTGTGTATACCTAAACCTCATTCCTGGCTAGTCTTTCAGGCCATAGTAGTTCTTACATCGAGTTGCAACAGAATGCAATCGAGCGGGTATCTTTGTGATTAACTCACAATACCCAAGAATCAGTGATTAACAATTTAATCATAATTCCCAAGAACTATATCTTTGACCAGCCTTCTATACATCAAAAACTTGTATGACATTCATACATGAGCTGGATATTCCAGTCTTCTTTCTCATTGCCTTTATACTTCTAACAGTTTAACTTTTAGTATTTCTCCTACTCTCAGAAGAAGCACACAACTTAAGAGTGGCATCAGCCCTGGACTTCCTAGGCGTGAAAGTTTCACTGACACCCTTCGGACACTTCCTTTCTCTTTAAGTTGTTGTTTTATTCACCTTTCATCATATGACAGGCGTTCTTCTGGATCCCTCTCTTATCAATCTAATGCATAGTAAACTCCTTTACTAATAGTTTGCAAACAAACATTTCTTTGGATATCTCATATCTTTTAGCCTTTGTCTGTCTCTGAAAATGATTTTCAGATTCCATGAATATCACATAACTATCCAAACTTTCGAAGTTCGGGTCTCATGGAAGCAAACATATTGCACTTGACTGAAATGGAATTCCAGCTTTTGGATCGAAGGACGAGAGTCACATGATCCATAGCATAAGCGAGAGAATACCGAAAGTATGCGATAGGACAAAGTCCTTCTCGGCACTCTTGAGGACAATCCTCACATTACGTTGCCAACCGTAAAGTTTTAACCAGATATTTAACAGCTATTCAATTTTAATAGGGATGGTGGAAACGCGAGCCATTATTCTACAACTATTTTGCAAATCACACTTAGACAGTGTTCAAAATTAATTGCACTGAGAATTAAACAAGTTAATTCAAAGTGCGCTCCCACTCAAATCAATATCTCTCATAATTGATTGTGAGTGATACAAGACCCGCATTTCCATTCAACGCCATTGAACGAGATGAACACTGATGGCGCGAACTTCAATCGGTAGGCAAACTTGCCAATCACATCTCTATGTGACTCTTGTTCATCTTTCGATGGGCGTGTTCCGAGCTCAGGGAGATCCTTCCAGAACGTCAAGACAACCAAGTGATCTCGCTGCGAGGTCTCAACTCACCCGCCTCACACATCCCTAATCGTTCGCACCCAGGGAGATCCTGTGATGCCCCGAAAAGTTAGGTGCCGTGACGGTGCTACACTTGGGAGAACACTAACTACTTGATATTTTTGTGAGAGATCACCCTAATAAAAACGACTACCGCGCAATCAAGAAGGGTGCATCATAAGGGATAAACATCTCAGGCAATTCATAATAGCATGATATGGTATAGCCCTTTCTGACGGAGAAGTCTTGTATTTCTTCGTCTTTGGCATTCGCGTCCGTGTTCACCTTTGCGAAGATTGCCACCACCTTGTCGATGCACCAGATAATATTGCTATCTCTATAGCTAATAAAATAAGTGCATTACATAAGGTTGACACGCAGGTCATTAAAGTGCAATCATATGGCTCCAGCCATCATGCCGAATCATGACACGCAGGTCATGTTAATCAGTTTACATCATATAGACATCTCATACATAATCAAATTATTATGAGCACTACTATACCACATCATATGCACATGCAAACCCTCCTGCAAAACCAAGTTAGACGCCTCTAATCGGTTCATGCAAAAACTTGTTTTACGTGGCTTCTAAGGTTTCGAAACAAACCGAAGCTACCAACGTCCATCATCAAGTATGATAATTCAAGTCGCTAGATTAACTTTCCAGGGTGTATGAAAACCGAGATAATAAAATCTCGAGCCCCATACTAAACTTCGTCATACGCATGACCCTCGTGCAGATCATATCTGCATTGCCCTTTTGTCTGCGAAATTTCATCTTTCCTTTTAACTACGGTGGAATTCAATGAACTGTTAGCACTTCGTTGATCAATCAGGATCGCGGATTGCCAGAACTTTGAAACTCCACCATACTGTTATCAAGATCAGAAATATGCAAATTCCAGGGAAGCAACAAGAACATCGGGTAACAGATTTCATCTGCTACCCGCACAAATAATTTTCAGTAATAGAACTCATCTACTACCTAATTATATTGTGCAACACCCATACATCTCATGTATTCTAGATCGCAACCTGTATCTACGCATAGCACGGCTCATGATGCCACTGTTGGGTAACGCAGTAGAAAACAAAAAATTTCCGACCTACGCACCAGCCCAGGACCACTATGGAGACTGCATACAAGGTTTGATCATTTTCGTTACCGACTCGTAGCGCAGCGGAAGTAGAGTCGATGACGATCGTCGGTGCAGATCCCCGCAGCTAGGATTTACAACCTCCCAACCGCGAGGATGTACTCTCTCATCCGCCACTCGGACAGCCCTCCGGGAGGCGGTCGGACAGTCCCCCGGACGGTGTCGTGGACAGCCCTTCGGGAGGACTCACAGAACTCGGACCGTCACTCGGACAGCCCTTCGGGAGGACACTCGAACAGCCCCTCGGGCAAAAGGACGAAACTACGACCTCTCTACGGGGTTGCACACATACGGTGCCATCTATCCGGCAGGGCTTCGCCGTCCAGAACTAGTTCCCACCGGAACCCAGACAGCCTTTCGGCACTACGAAACTATTTCGTGGGAGGGAGAGAGAATGACAGATCATGCATGGCTTGTGTGAGAGAGTTGGAGTGGAGTTGGAGAGCACCTCTCCTCCTCCTTATATAGTGGTGGAAGGGGTGGAGGGGGCTGAAAATTCAGCCCACTAAACATGGGGAAAACATGTTCCCACAAAACAAGGAGAACATGTTCCCACCAAACAAGGGAAAAACATGTTCCCTTGTCCATGGTGTTCCCCCATGGGGCCCCACCTTCCTCCCAACACTCTCCACCATTTGTGGGGGCTGCCCCCCACCATGGGGGCCCCCCCCAACATTTTGTCCAGCCACAAGGGGGCTGCTCCCAAAGGGGGCCCCCCCCAAAAACAGCCCAAAAACAGCCCCCACGATCCGTGGGATCTTGTCCCCTCACGCTGGGACAAGATGTTTTCCGCGACTATTATTTCTGAAAAATTCCAGAAGGTCCCAGAACATTTCCGGCACCCTCTAAAATTATCTGGACGCGCTCTGGAACATTTCCAATATGGTGGTTTAATTTAAAACCATCTTTGTTTACCCGGTAAACAACTCCGGCAGCTCCGAAACCTTTTTTTTTCGGTTTTTTCTCCAGAAAAATTCCAGAAATTACCAGACCAATCTGGCAACCTCCAAAACATTCCCGGTGCTTGCCGAAACCTTTTTGGATCAATGGTTTTATCCGAAACAACTTTTCGGTTTTACCGAAACTTTTTCAGTGTTCTCTCTCCGGAACTCTTCCGTTGTCTCCGAAACTTTTCGGTGATTTTCTCTCAGACTCCCTGTCTAGTATTCAGCAGATAGATGACCCTTAAGCGTGTGACCCTATAGGTTCAGTGAAGTATAGACATGACACGGAACACCTTCCGATCAATGATCAACATCGGAGCCGTGGACACCCATATTGACCCCTATACCCACACGAATGAATATTCGAGTGAACCTCCAGTTGCCGTGTGCTATTCCTGTTGCTTCACGATATGTTACAAATACCCGAGGTTAGACATGTAGGCATTTCCGTGGATCAACAACTTGTCCACTATGCCAGTTACCTCGTTACCGGTATTGTTCTCTTTTCTCGTTACCGTGTTCCGGCATCCCTGTGATCAAATCACAAAGTGTCTGGCCAGACGATGATGGATACCGTAACACCGAGAGGGCCCAGAGATATCTCTCCATCGTCGGAGGAGCAAATCCCAATCTCGAGCTATCAAGTTACTTGACACACTTTTCCATGAACCCGTAAGCCGCCGTAATAGCTACCCATTTACGGATGACGTTTAACAAACCGCAAAGTTCATGAAGCAAGTATGAAGAAACTCGACACTCTCATGGTCTAAGGAATTTTGCAAACATTAACCATCTCTGTGTTATTAACCATTAATATGTGACGAATGTAACTCATAGCATAACATCAATTTGGGTCGATTCAACACAAATGTTCTTCTAACACTGTGCCCTCAAAATTGCTGGCATAGACATGCCCATGATCAGGAAAACAGAACCATCATGCAATACTTGAGCTAGTCTTAGAGGCCAGACTAGGAATACATATTACCGTTTATTATTCCACACGTGCATATGAGTCTTCCTCCGAGCCTCGTTTTATTTGCAGACTCGAGAACCATAGCAGTTATAGCATGGAACATAAACCTAATTATGAACAGGGAGATAATCAATAACATTTATTATTGCCTCTAGGGCATATCTCCTACAAGTCTTTGTGCACGTGCCCCTAAGGACGAGCGCCCAGGAGCCGCGGTCGTTGATGTCGAACCTGTAACACCCCTGTGTATTAGTCACTGTGATCAACTGCTAATAATGCCAAGTCATATCATTTGCAGTGCTTAGTCATAGTGGTTAACCAAAACAATTCAAACTCTATTCTGGAAATCACCTCAAATTCAAAGGGCAAAATAAATTTGCTCAAACACTGTTGGAAAAATGTTCCTTAAATAGCAAATATTCCAGAAGCACTCATAAAAATATAAACAATGATATTGGAGTTAGTTAAATGACTCAAACCACATGAAACAGCACCAAAACAGCATTTTTTAATTCATTTATAATTAAATTCAAATTCAACAGAAATCCAACTTTGCCCAAACCAGTTTTTGATGAAATCCAACATTGCACAATAATATTTGGGTCAACTCTCACATTTTATAAAAGTGCACAAGTGGCCTAACTAATTCAAAACAGAAAAGAAATAAAAGAAAAATCAAAACAGAAACAGAAAAAGGAAACGAGGCACTGTGCACTGGGCCTAAGTGCACAGTGCCCCGACCACCGGCCCACCTGGCCCAACCCCTCTCTCTCCCTCGCGCTGTCGTTCCCTCCATGGCCGAGCGCGCGCGCGTCGCTCGCGCGCCGACACGCCGGCGCCCGCCGACACTACAAGGGCAACACAGGGGATAAGGGAGACCCGTCCAGCCCCCCTGGTCCTCCTCTACCACTCGTCGCTCCTCCCTCGTCTCGCTCTCGCTCGCGTCCGCCTTTTCCCTCTCTGGTCCGACGCGGTCGCCGCCGTGCCTCGCCCGTGCTCGCGGCCACCGAGTTCCTTCGGCCCCGTCGATCTGTCCACGCGCTTTGTCTCCGTCGACCGCGTCTTCCCATCAACCCACGCGACGCCGGACGTCTCCAGGAGCTGCCCCGACCTCTTCTTCCTCCGCGGATCACCGCAGCTCGCCGGCGTCGATTCGCTCCACTGCGGCTACTAATCTGTCGCAGGCCTTTCATGAGCCACAAGGTGAGCACGCGCCAGCGTTTTCCCCATCTCCCCGCTCGCTTTATTGCCTCTGGACGCCGTCGCCATTGCCGGAGCTCCCACCGCCGTGGTTTAGCTTGCTCCTGCTGCTGCGGTTCCTAACAGGGTCGAACGAGCACGCCACCGTGCTCAGGGGCGTCCACTGATGCTCCCTAGCGCTTTAGATCACGAGCAAATGCGTCGGGGCGACGTTTTCTTCGGGAACCGATTCCGGCCGCTGCCTGTTGGCATCGCCGCCGTCGTTTTAGGTAGTCTCCAGCCACGTTTTTGGCATGTATGAACGCGCGACGCAACGGCCGATCGAACGGTACCGACGGCGCTCGATTTGGTGCCTCGTAGGTGATTCCCGAGCGTCTCCAGCGAGACAGCCGCCGCGGAGCGCTCGCCGGCGCGTTTCCGGCGACCCCGCCGACATGGCAAATGGTGGGGCCCGCTCCGTGCCACTGACAGTGGGCCCTGCGCCTCGGTTTGACTAGGTTGACTGCGGTCAACGCAGTTACTGTTCATCCCCTCTCTCCGACCTGTGGGCCCCTCTGCGCTAATTAACCTTTAAAATTAATCTGTTAACTAATCAGACACTGACAACTGGGGCCCACACCCCCTAATTAGCTCTGTTAGTTTAATTAATCCACAGTTAGCCCAACAGAGACTGACATGTGGGTCCCACTGGACCCACATGTCAGGTTTGACCCTGGTCAGCGAGGCTGTTGACTGCTGACGTCACAGTGACATCATGCTGACGTCATATATCATTTTCTGTAAATAAAAATAATTCCAGAAAATGATTAAATCTTTGAAAATTAATAACTTTTAAACCGTAGCTCAGATCGAAAAACTTAAAACATGAAAGTTGCTCAGAACGACGAGACGAATCTGACCCTGTCGTCTGTTTCGATGCCGGAACCCCCTACGTAGGAGAACTCGTAATATTTAGTCCGATTCCGGTAGATGAATAGTGCATACCTACCAGTTAATAAATCCAACTTTAATCCTAAAATAACCAAAATGACTTAGACATATCTTTAGGCAACCCTGCACTGCATTGTAGCATAGTATGCCCCGTGTTGCATTTGATTGCATTATGTTTATCTGTTTCCTCCCACTTTTCTCTCTCGATTAGACCCCGACGTTGACGTAGCTCCTGAGGCAGACGCCGCTCCGGAGAACGACTACGTCCCCGACGACCAGCCACTTGCCCCAGAGCTTGCAGGCAAGCACCCCCTTTTGAGCATTCCGATATCGCCCACTCTCTTCTCTCTTATGCTTGCATTAGAAGTTACTGCTGTTACTGTATCCTATATCTGCTGCATAGCCTGTTTACTTGTAACCTGCTGTTGATAATTACCTGTTATCCTAAACTGCTTAGAATAGGTTGGGCAGAGACCATCAGAGACCCCACTTAACTCGACTGCCCCGCTGCATGATCAGAAGACCCGAGCAACGGGATTGAAGACCAGGCCCCGACACCGCACGTCACTTCCCCCTTAGTTGCCGACACTACTGGGTTACTATCGGGTGCCGAGGGTGATACCTCGTCAGCACTTCTGATGATAACCTTGTAGGTTAGTTAATCGGTCGTGGTAAGCGAGGGTGATTCCTCCTACACCACCCCCGATAACGACGACGTCGTGCAACTCCTCAAGAGTGGACCTCGAGGGTGATTCCTCCTCCGTTCACCTTGACGGTTATGTCAGGTGGGGATCCAACGAGGGTGATGCCTCGGATTCCTTCTTAATACGGCAGCCACACGGAAGACCTACATTACTGATATTACTGTTCATACTGGATAAAGACGGGTCGGCCCTGAGGGGTACCCGCGCGAGCTTAACAGCGAGTGATGTGGAATCGGGTGGACCTGGATGGTGCCCGAGGGTTGAACACGAGGCATGCCCGGGCATTCCTAGCCCTTGCCGCAAGTCCTCGAGACGGGGCGACGGGGTCACATCTTTCGTGAGTCTCTGCTCGTTTCCGCACTACCAGCACACTAACGGTTTGGATATTTGATCCGAGGGGCCTCTGGCCTGATAGCACTAACCATCACGTGGGCATAGTATGGGCGTTCTGCGTCGTATACTTCAGCCGAAGCTTAATGGACGTCAGCGACTGAGCGGCGTGCGCCGAGTTGGACTGGTTATGCAACTGCGCTTGTATTAAGGGGTTGCTAGGTCTGCTCTCGGCCGCCTGACGCAACATGCAGGACTTCCCGAGGCGATGGCCCAAGACCCCTGGGAGCATAGGTTTAGTCTGGCGTGCTGACCTCTCTGTTAAGTATTTGGTCGGGTTGCGGCGTATCGTTTGGCCGAGGCCGGGCATGACCCAGAAAAGTGTGTCCGGCCGGAGTTAATCGAGCGTGGTGGGTAAGTTGGTGCACCCCTGCAGGGAAGAAAACATCTATCGATAGCCTGTCCTACGGTAACGGACACTCGGAGTTGTATCCCGATCGGTACAACTAGAACTTGAGTTGATAAATGGATAGTATGGCTCTGGGATTGCTTTCTCGCAGGGAGTCGAGGAAGAATCTCTGGGCGAGGTTGATAACATTACTACTACTTTACATTATGTTAATCTGCACTCTTCTAATGCTGAAAGACCGATGAAGATGTTTGAAGATGCTAGTCTTCGATAGGACTAGGCTTTCCCCCCTCTATTCTAGCATTTCTGCAGCCCAGTCCACATATACAGCCCCCTTTGAAAATGTTGCATATGTAGTGTAGATCCTTGCTTGCTGAGTACTTCAGATGAGTACTCACGTTTACTTTATTTTCTTTTCCCCCCATATCCTTTTGATGCCACCAGACGACGGAGCCCATGAGCCGGCTGCCCCCGCCGACGGCTACTACTACTACCCTTCCGGCGAGTACTACTACGAGGAGCCGATAGACGACCAGGAGTAGGATTCGGAGGGTCCTAGGCAGGAGGCCTACGCCTTTCGATCGTAGAGCTTTATTTTGCCCCGCCTTCATAAAGGCTTATCTCTAATTCTGTAATATATCTGTACCCAGATATCTGATGCTTCCGCTGACGCTTGTATGCCATCGATCTATGTATTCGAGCCCTTGAGGCCCTGGCTTGTAATATTAAGCTTGTATGAATTTTTTTATGTTTTAGAGTTGTGTTGTGATATCTTCAAGTGAGTCCTTAGGCTTGATCGTGTGCATTTGCGTGTATGGTTAGTGCACGATTAAGCCGGGGTCGTCACAGGTTGGTATCAGAGCCAACTGCCTTTAGGAATCCCCCTTTCCAATTCCTTGGCCGAAGTTGAGTCTAGTGGTCCAAAACTGTTTTACTAACTTGGCTGTGTGGCTTACGGGCACACGTCGCCAACTGGGTGGTATTAGGACCTTTTATTCCTCGTCTTTACTCTGGTACTCTAATCTCTCATCTATTCGGGTTTAATAAATTTACTAACACCGACACTTAGGATCTCGTAAATTCCGTCCACCCGGAGAGCTGGATTTCTGTGCGATTTCCCTATCATTGATATGATTAGTCTGATAATCATTTTCCTTTCCATTGTTTTGTTTAACCTTTCCTTCCGAGATTTGTTATATTTCTCATCGTCATATGACAACTCTGAACTTCTTCGTTTTCAGATGGATCGTCTGTTCCGGCCACGTCCTACGACCCAGCTCGTGCTTCGCACTTGGGCTCGCGATGCCCCTGGGTTCCCAGCCGTTCTGATTGCTCTCTTGACCAGACTGGGTTGCCGCTGGTACCCTGAGTACATGGTCTACGAGGTTTACCGCTAGTTCAACCAGGAGCAGTACTATGCTGATGTTCGCATCTATGATTAGCAGGATGACTCAGACACTGAGCTGTACCTTTTCCACGGTATCGGCGTGATGATTGAGATGGCAGTCCATGATGTCGCCTACTCTGCTGTCGCACGTCTCCGAGGAGAGCACATCGCTAGCTTGGATGCTTCTGAGTATCGATACATTCCGTATGCCCCTGCTAGAGATGCTACTGGATATTACACGGCTATCTGTGCCCCGTACGAGCCTCGTCGCTACGATCAGCGAGTTCTGATTCAGTGTACTCAGGCTCTGGATCATACTGTTCGCGCTCTTGCTGTCGAGTTGTTTGCCACTCGAGTACGACTCTACGAGGCTATGACGCAGTTGCTACCAGCTGTTCGTACAGGGATACATCCGGAGCATATTCTTTACCCGCGCAGGACCGAGACGCCACCAGGGATCGATTGGCCTGCTGTGGGAGGTCACACACCTGCACGTGGACCTCTTCTTTCAGCTCTAGACCGGGTTCTGCATCAGAGTGCACATGGAGCTCAGGATCCTTCTGCGACGAACGTCCGTCGTCCGCACTTGCAGCTACCCCGTTTTCGTGGTTTTCTCCGACGTTGATGTAGCCTTTGCTATGTCCCGTTGTGTACTTCCTTACCGCATGCCTGCGCGCCGCCTAGTATGTCTAGCTTTTGAATTTGCGCCGTTGTGCTGCCCGTTTGTAACCGACTCTGTATGGACCTGTATGACTTAATGACTGCTATTAAGCATCTGTTGTACTACTTACCTTTCATCGCGTTACATCATGCATGTCGCTAAACACTCGCATTGCCTTCTGCTAAACTACCCCTGTTGAATTTAGCAGGATGGCAGATAACAATCCACCTCCGCCGCCACCGCCTGACTATATGGCTGCGATGATGCAACAGTTTGAACTCAACCGTCAGTTCATGACGGGGATTATGCAACAGTTCCCTCGTCCCAATGCTGACCAGCCGCCACCTTCAATCACACTGCCAGAGTTTATGCGACTCAACCCGTCGTTCTTCCGCAACACAGTGAATCCGCTGGATGCTGATGATTGGCTGCGTGACATCTTCTATGAGATGGAGTCAACTGATGTTCTCCCTGCCAGCTATGTCACCTTTGCGACATACTTCCTGAAGGGACCCGCAGCACAATGGTGGGCCACTCACCGATAGACCCTACCTCCTGGAACTGTTGTCACATGGGAGGAATTCAAGATTGCTTTTCGCGCCCGCTATATCCCTCAAGCAGTTATAGCACGCAAGAAGGCTGAGTTCCGCAACCTTGTTCAAGGTAACAAGACTGTAGAAGTCTATCAGCGAGAGTTCCTAGACTTGTCTCGCTATGCTGAAGAAGACATCCCCACTGATGCTCGTAGGCAAGAGAAGTTTCGTGAAGGGCTGCACCATGACATTCAGTTAGCCCTGCTCGTCCAAGACTATCCTGACTACGCCACCTTGGTGAATAAGGCTATCATGGTCGAGACTGGTCTGAAGAAGCACAAGGAAGCGACCAGACGCACTCGTGAAGCGGGCTCATCTTCGGGCTCGTCTTCCCAGAAGCGTCGCATATGGATTCCACAGAGCATGTACCGTCCAGCAGCTCCAGTGCACAGGCCTGCATATGCCGCACCTCGTCTGCCTCCTCCACCACCGAGGCAGCCCCTTCGAGCTCCACCACCTCGAGCTCCCGCACCACGTCCTGACAGTGGACTATGCTTCAAGTGTGGCCAGCCAGGTCACCGTGCCAGAGATTGTTCTCAGAATCAGAATCAACTAGCCCTGCCTTCTGCTGGCCGAGGTAATGGTCGTGGTATTCCTCAGCAGCGTAACAACAATGTCAGACCTTCTTATGGTCGTGGACAGAACTATCACGTCAACATGGCTGAAGCTCAAGATCAACCTGAAACCGTGATGGGTACACTTCTTGTTAATTCAGTACCTGCAACTGTTTTATTTGATTCGGGAGCATCGCATTCATTCATGTCAGAGCATTTTGCACTCATGCATGACGTTAGAAGTGAAGCGCTACACCATTCATTAGCTGTGAACACTCCCGCGGGCCAGTGCCGAGCCTTCGTGTTCGGCCCCGATGTCATCATTGATATTGAAGGGTTAAAGTTCCGCGCTTCTCCCATTATACTCAAGTCTTCTTCGATTGACCTTATACTGGGAATGGATTGGTTAAAGGCTCACTATGCCTCAATTAATTGTGCCAGTAAAGTTGTACACCTTTTTCATCCATCAGATGAGTTAGTGAATTACCGAGCTCATATCACTCAGAACGCCGAGGCTCAGATTTATGTCTTAAATGCGTTGAACGCTTCTCCACTTGAGGGGATCGAAAACGTTCCAGTTGTCTGCGAATTCCAGGATGTTTTTCCAGAAGAACTTCCAGGAATACCCCCTGCTAGAGCTGTCGAGTTTGTCATTGACTTGAAGCCTGGCACCACTCCTATTGCGAAGCGTCCTTACAAGATGCCTCCGCACCACCTACTTGAGCTTAAGGAAGAAATCGATAAATCACTTAAGATGGGCTTCATCCGTCCTAGTTCCTCTGCCTGGGGAGCACCGTCTCTCTTTGTCAAGAAGAAAGATGGTATGAATAGGTTGGTTCAAGATTACCGTCCTATCAACCAGGCAACCATTCAGAATAAATATCCGCTTCCCCGGATCAATGACTTATATGATCAACTTGCTGGATCTTCGGTGTTCTCTAAACTCGACTTGAGGTTGGGTTATCACCAGATCCGTGCCCGTGAAGAAGATATTCCCAAGACTGCATTCGTCACTCGTTATGGTTCTTACGAGTACACCGTTATGTCATTTGGCCTAACGAATGCTCCAGCTACGTTCTCCCGCCTGATGAATTATATATTCATGGATTACCTCGACAAGTTCGTCGTGGTATATCTGGATGATATTCTGGTATATTCGAAGAATAAGGAAGAGCATGCCGAACATCTTCGCCTTGTTCTAGAGAGGCTTCGAGAACACAAGTTGTATGCCAAATACTCCAAATGTGAATTCTGGCTTTCTGAAGTTACCTACCTTGGACATGTGATTTCCAAGGACGGTATTACCATTAACCCGGAGCGTGTTCAAGCTATTCTTGACTGGACCCCTCCGAAGAATGCCAAGCAAGTCAGAAGTTTTCTCGGCCTTGCAAGTTATTGCCGTCGATTCGTCGAATTTTTTTCCAAGATTGCCAAGCCCCTGACTAGGCGTTAAGTTTGAGTGGACAGACAAATGTCAAGAAAGTTTCCTGACCCTCAAGGACAAGCTTGCTTCTGCTCCAGTGCTTGCTCCTCCCGATTCATGCAAGGACTTTGTGATATATTGTGACGCCTCTCGTCAAGGATTAGGCTGTGTCCTAATGCAAGAACGGAAGGTAATTGCATATGCCTCGCGACAGTTGCGTCCGCATGAAGAAAACTATCCAGTACATGATCTCGAACTCGCTGCTGTGATTTATGCTTTGAAACAGTGGCGACATTACCTTCTTGGTAACCGGTGTGAGATTTATACCGATCATCAGAGTCTGAAGTACTTGTTCACCCAACCGGATCTTAATCTTCGTCAATAACGATGGTTGGAAACAATTACGGACTATGATTGTGGTATTTATTATACTCCTGGCAAGGCTAATGTGATGGCTGATGCCTTGAGCCGCAAGTCCTATCGCAATAACCTTATGGTTAAGCAAGCTCAACCCCAGCTTTATGAAGAATTGCGCAAGTTGAACGTCTGTATTGTTCCGCAGGGTTCTCTTAATAACCTTGTGGTACAGCCAGACCTTGAGAAAGCTGTTAAAGAAGCGCAAGCCAAAGATGCTGAAATTGATCTGATGAAGAAAGAGCTTCATCTCGAGAAGTACAGGGATTTCTCGATTGCTGAAGACGGAACCTTGTATTTCAGAGACCGCATCGTGGTACCTTGATTTGAGCTTATGACAGACAAAGTCATGAAGGAGGCTCATGATACACCTCTGTCTATCCATCCGGGTAGCACCAAGATGTATCGTGATCTTCGTCAAAGGTACTGGTGGTCTAAAATGAAGCAGGACATTGCTCGCTATGTTGCTGAATGTGATGTTTGTCATCGCATGAAAGCAGAACATTAGAAGCCTACTGGAATTCTTCAACCACTCCCTATTCCTTTATGGAAGTGGGATAAAGTGCAGATGGATTTCATTACTGGTCTTCCCAAGTCTCAGAAAGGTCACGACGCTATTCTTGTCGCCATCGATCAACTTTCCAAGGTTGCTCATTTTCTGCCTGTCAAGGAGACTATCACTGCTAGCCAGCTAGCAGAGCTGTATATCTCCAGAATCGTTTCACTCCACGGTATTCCGAAGGAGATCAGTTCGGACCGTGGCGGTCTTTTCACGTCCAAGTTCTGGGAAAGTTTCCAACAAGCTATGGGAACTCACATTACATGGAGTTCAGCTTATCATCCTCAATCCCAAGGCCAAGTCGAGCGAGTTAATCAAGTACTTGAAGATATGCTTCGCGCTTGTGTTATATCATTCGGTAAGAAATGGGAGGAATCTCTCCCGTATGCCGAATTCTCTTATAACAACAGCTATCAAGCCAGCTTGAAAATGGCCCCCTTCGAAGTACTTTATGGACGTAAGTGTCGAACCCCTCTGAATTGGTCAGAAACTGGGGAACGACCTCTCGTGGGACCAGACATTAACCAACATGTTGAAGAACAAGTCAGAATTGTCCGAGAAAACCTCAAGGCGGCTCAGGACCGCCAGAAGAGCAATTATGATCGCAAGCGATGGGGTCTGACTTATCAACCAGGTGATCAAGCTTATCTTCGTGTCACTCCTATGAAGGGCACCCGTCGATTCGGAATCAAGGGCAAGCTAGCTCCTCGCTATATTGGTCCTTTCCGCATCGTGGCTAGACGTGGACAGGTGGCATATAAATTGGAGTTGCCACCACAATTCTCCCATATCCATGATGTCTTCCACATGTCACAACTCCGTAAATGCTTCAAGGAATCTCCACACCGCGCAGTGAATCACGAGATGCTCCAGTTGCAAGATGATCTTTCTTATAAGGAGCATCACATCCGCATTCTCGATGAAGCTGAGCGTCGAACTCGTCAAAAGATGACCAAGTTCCTGAAAGTGCAGTGGTCGAATCATACTGAAGATGAAGCCACTTGGGAACGTGAGGATCATCTTCGGAAAGAATATCCCGACCTCTTTCCTTCTACCTCCTAAATTCTCGGGACGAAAATTTCTTTTAGAGGAGGAGAACTTGTAACACCCCTGTGTATTAGTCACTGTGATCAACTGCTAATAATGCCAAGTCATATCATTTGCAGTGCTTAGTCATAGTGGTTAACCAAAACAATTCAAACTCTATTCTGGAAATCACCTCAAATTCAAAGGGCAAAATAAATTTGCTCAAACACTGTTGGAAAAATGTTCCTTAAATAGCAAATATTCCAGAAGCACTCATAAAAATATAAACAATGATGTTGGAGTTAGTTAAATGACTCAAACCACATGAAACAGCACCAAAACAACATTATTTAATTCATTTATAATTAAATTAAAGTCCAAAAGAAATCCAACTTTGCCCAAACCAGTTTTTGATGAAAGCCAACATTGCACAATAATATTTGGGTCAACTCTCACATTTTATAAAAGTGCACAAGTGGCCTAACTAATTCAAAACAGAAAAGAAATAAAAGAAAAACCAAAACAGAAACAGAAAAAGGAAACGGTGCACAGTGCCTCGACCACCGGCCCACCTGGCCCAACCCCTCTCTCTCCCTCGCGCTGTCGTTCCCTCCATGGCCGAGCGCGCGCGCGCCGCTCGCGCGCCGACACGCCTGCGCCCGCCGACACTACAGGGGCAACGCAGGGGATAAGGGAGCCCCGTCCAGCCCCCTGGTCCTCCTCTACCACTCGCCGCTCCTCCCTCGTCTCGCTCTCGCTCACGTCCGCCTTTTCCCTCTCTGGTCCGACGCGGTCGCCGCCGTGCCTCGCCCGTGCTCGCGGCCACCGAGTTCCTTCGGCCCCGTCGATCTGTCCACGCGCTTCGTCTCCGTCGACCGCGTCTCCCCATCAACCCACGCGACGCCGGACATCTCCAGGAGCTGCCCCGACCTCTTCTTCCTCCGCGGATCACCGCAGCTCGCCGGCGTCGATTCGCTCCACTGCGGCTACTAATCTGTCGCAGGCCTTTCATGAGCCACAAGGTGAGCACGCGCCAGCGTTTTCCCCATCTCCCCGCTTGCTTTGCTGCCTCTGGACGCCGTCGCCATTGCCGGAGCTCCCACCGCCGCGGTTTAGCTTGCTCCTGCTGCTGTGGTTCCTAACAGGGTCGAACGAGCACGCCAGCGTGCTCAGGGGCGTCCACTGATGCTCCCTAGCGCTTTAGATCGCGAGCAAACGAGCCGGGGCGACGTTTTCGTCGGGCACCGATTCCGGCCGCCGCCTATTGGCATCGCCGCCGTCGTTTTAGGTCGTCTCCGGCCACGTTTTTGGCATGTATGAACGCGCGACGCAACGACCGATCGAACGGTACCGACGGCGCTCGATTTGGTGCCCCGTAGGTGATTCCCGAGCGTCTCCGGCGAGACAGCCGCCGCGGAGCGCTCGCCGGCGCGTTTCCGGCGACCCCGCCGACGTGGCAAATGGTGGGGCCCGCTCCGTGCCACTGACAGTGGGCCCTGCGCCTCGGTTTGACTAGGTTGACTGCGGTCAACGCAGTTACTGTTCATCCCCTCTCTCCGACCTGTGGGCCCCTCTGCGCTAATTAAAGTTAATTAACCTTTAAAATTAATCTGTTAACTAATCAGACACTGACAACTAGGGCCCACACCCACTAATTAGCTCTGTTAGTTTAATTAATCCAAAGTTAGCCCAACAGAGACTTACATGTGGGTCCCACTGGACCCACATGTCAGGTTTGACCCTGGTTAGTGAGGCTGTTGACTGCTGACGTCACAGTGACATCATGCTGACATCATATATCATTTTCTGTAAATAAAAATAATTCCAGAAAATGATTAAATCTTTGAAAATTAATAACTTTTAAACCGTAGCTCAGATCGAAAAACTTAAAACATGAAAGTTGCTCAGAACGACGAGATAAATTTGATCGTGTCGTCTGTTTCGATGCCGGAACCCCCTACGTAGGAGAACCCATAACCTTTAGTCTGATTCCGGTAGATGAATAGTGCATACCTACCGGTTAATAAATCCAACTTTAATCCTAAAATAACCAAAATGACTTAGACATATCTTTAGGCAACCCTACACTGCATTGTAGCATAGTATGCCCCGTGTTGCATTGGATTGCATTATGTTTACCTGTTTCCTCCTCCTTTTCTCTCTCGATTAGACCCCGACGTTGACATAGCTCCTGAGGCAGACGCCGCTCCGGAGAACGACTACGTCCCCGACGACCAGCCACTTGCCCTAGAGCTTGCAGGAAAGCACCCCCTTTTGAGCATTCCGATATCGCCCACTCTCTTCTCTCTTATGCTTGCATTAGAAGTTACTGCTGTTACTGTATCATATATCTGCTGCATAGCCTGTTTACTTGTAACCTGCTGTTGATAATTACCTGTTATCCTAAACTGCTTAGAATAGGTTGGGCAGAGACCATCAGAGACCCCACTTAACCCGACTGCCCCGCTGGATGATCAGAAGACCCGAGCAACGGGATTGAAGACCAGGCCCCGACACCGCACGTCACTTCCCCCTTAGTTGCCGACACTACTGGGTTACTATCGGGTGCCGAGGGTGATACCTCGTCAGCACTTCTGATGATAACCTTGTAGGTTAGTTAATCGGTCGTGGTAAGCGAGGGTGATTCCTCCTACACCACCCCCGATAATGACGACGTCGTGCAACTCCTCAAGAGTGGACCTCGAGGGTGATTCCTCCTCCGTTCACCTTGACGGTTATGTCAGGTGGGGATCCAACGAGGGTGATGCCTCGGATTCCTTCTTGATACGGTAGCCACACGGAAGACCTACATTACTGATATTACTGTTCATACTGGATAAAGACGGGTCGGCCCTGAGGGGTACCCGCGCGAGCTTAATAGCGAGTGATGTGGAATCGGTGGACCTGGATGGTGCCCGAGGATTGAACACGAGGCGTGGCCGGGCATTCCTAGCTCTTGCCGCAAGTCCTCGAGACGGGGCGACGGGGTCACATCTTTCGTGAGTCTCTGCTCGTTTCCACACTACCAACACACTAACGGTTTGGATATTTGATCCGAGGGGCCTCTGGCCTGATAGCACTAACCATCACGTGGGCATAGTATGGGCGTTCTGTGTCGTATACTTCAGCCGAAGCTTAATGGACGTCAGCGACTGAGCGGCGCGCGCCGAATTGGACTGGTTACGCAACTGCGCTTGTATTAAGGGGTTGCTAGGTCTTCTCTCGGCCGCCTAATGCAACGTGCAGGAGTTCCCGGGGCGATGGCCCAAGATCCCTGGGGGCATAGGTTTAGTCCGGCGTGCTGACCTCTCTGTTAAGTATTTGGTCGGATTGCCGCGTATCGTTTGGCCGAGGCCGGGCATGACCCAGAAAAGTGTGTTCGGCCGGAGTTAATCGAGCGTGGTGGATAAGTTGGTGCACCCCTGCAGGGAAGAAAACATCTATCGATAGTCTGTCCTACGGTAACGGACACTCGGAGTTGTATCCCGATCGGTACAACTAGAACTTGAGTTGATAAATGGATAGTATGGCTCTGGGATTGCTTTCTCGCAGGGAGTCGAGGAAGAATCTCTGGGCGAGGTTGATAACATTACTACTACTTTACATTATGTTAATCTGCACTCTTCTAATGCTGAAAGACCGATGAAGATGTTTGAAGATGCTAGTCTTCGATAGGACTAGGCTTTCCCCCTCTATTCTGGCATTTCTGCAGCCCAGTCCACATATACAACCCCCTTTGAAAATGTTGCATATGTAGTGTAGATCCTTACTTGCTGAGTACTTCGGATGAGTACTCACGTTTGTTTTATTTTCTTTTTTCCCCCATATCCTTTTGATGCCACCAGACGACGGAGCCCAAGAGCCGGCTGCCCCCGCCGACGGCTACTACTACTACCCTCCCGGCGAGTACTACTACGAGGAGCCGACAGACGATCAGGAGTAGGATTCGGAGGGTCCTAGGCAGGAGGCCTACGCCTTTTGATCATAGAGCTTTATTTTGCCCCACCTTCATAAAGGCTTATCTAATTCTGTAATATATCTGTACCCAGGTATCTGATGCTTCCGCTGACGCTTGTATGCCATCGAGCTATGTATTCGAGCCCTCGAGGCCCTGGCTTGTAATATTAAGCTTGTATGAATTTATTTATGTTTTAGAGTTGTGTTATGATGATCTTCAAGTGAGTCCTTAGGCTTGATCGTGTGCATTTGCGTGTATGGTTAGTGCACGATTAAGCCGGGGTCGTCACCGAACCATTGCATAGATATAAAACAACTGGCATCAAATCTCGTCACATGACGATAAACACTAACCTCACCGCCACAAGGAGATACCAGGAATCTACATAGCTCCGTCGATTACGTCCAGACGGACGAACTCGAGGATGATCGGAGCCCGGAAAACAAACTCGATGAAGAACCGCTGCCATCCGCCCGAGTGCCGCACATGCGAGGACTAAAAAGGCCTAACCTAAACTACTAACCACAACGGAGGCACTGATATTCCCCTTCCCGCCACCGACCGCCAAAGTGGCAGGCAGAGCGAAGACGAATCCATGGGCTCGTCAGTGAAGTATGGAGGAGAGAGTTTGCCCTGGCCGCCTAGAGTTGGGGGGTAGAAAATGAGAGGAAGTCACAAAAAAGGTTAAACATGTTAGAGCATCTCCACTCGCCCCCCCCCCCCGGACGCCCCCCAGGACACCTTTTTAGGCTCGGACGGCGCTTTTTGCCGAAAAATGGCCCAGCCACGCCCCAGCGCGCCCCCAGGACGTCGAAATAGTGCCGTCAAACCCAGGTGAAACCCAACGCGTTGGGGGGCTCTTGGGGGCGCCGGCGGAAGTTTCGGCGAATCGTGTCTCTCCACTTGTCCTTTTTCTTGGCCCACTTAATCATTCCCCTCACAAAAATATTGTTGGGGTGGGGTGTGGCTGGGAAGATGCCCTCCCCATGCACTTCTATTTCGCCGGATGAAGCATTTGGCCGGCGCTTTTTTGGTTCGGTGATATTCTTGGGGGCTCCAACGGCTGAAGATGCTCTTAGCCCTCACATTATAAGTCAGACTTGGACCACCAGAAAAACATGACTTACCTTGGGTAAAAAGTCCTACGTTCTGTTACAGAGGGTAGTACAAGTTGAAACATCTTTTGTATACAAATTCAATGGTATGTAAAACGTTCTACATTTTATTACAGAGGGAGTAGTATACGTTGGAAACATATTTTGGATACAAATTCGATGGTATAATTTTTAGGGTATAAAACTCAAGTTTTTTTGGTTAAGCGGTCAAAATTTGAATACCAGTCCAGAATGAATAAACAGTTATAGTACTCATCTTTTGTTCTAAAGATGAGTGTAAATTATATTACTGGAGATGCCTATGATATTTTCTTAGTTAGATCGATGGTCAAAATCTGATTCAAATTAGAAGGCGGCATGCATGCTATCGTTTGGTCTTCGTACCAGCGACCTCGACTTCCTTTTATAAAAAAAGAAAAAGTAGTGGGATAACGCAAAACTGTTGTAGGACATATCCTTATTTTCCTTTGACTACTGGATAATTCTTTAAGCCTAACAATGTTCGCAACCACATATAGTAGCTTTCATTTTGCCATTTTTCTTCTTTCTTAAATAAAAAAGCTAAAACGATGTCTTAACCAAACAGGAGAAAACGACCCTCTCCGTCATCCTTTGAAAATCCGGAAGGCCGTACGCACGGTTCCATTTCGTCCAGGCAGGTGGTTTCTTCTCGAGCCCCAGTTAATGCCACCGTGCGTTCGGTTGACATACACCTCCGTCCATAAAAGCACCCTCCGTTCCCTCGTCGGGTACGCCGAGCATTTATCCCTCCGCGGTCCCGCAGCCGGGCCCCGGCGAGCGAATTCAAACCACAGCCGAGCCAAGAGCAAAAACCGATGCCAAAAAGCTCTCCCCATCGGGCCAGGCGACCCCCTCCCCCGAACAAGGGGAACAAAACAACGCCGCGGAAATGCGAAAGCGGAAAAACTTCTGGCCCCTGTCCTCCCTCCCCCCGAAGCGATAGATTGAAGAGGAATAGGGGCCGCGTCTCCTCTCCCCCCTCCACTCCGTCCACCGCCTCCACCTCCTACCCTCGCCCGCCCCGCCTCCGCGGCCCCCTAAAGCCCCCTCGGCCGCAGCCGCTCTCGATCTAGGGTTTCCGGTCGTCGCGGCGCCAATGGCGGACGCGCGCGGTGGCTGGTCGTGGGACCTCCCCGGCTTCCAGCCGCCGACACCGGCGGCCGGGACGCCGCTGGCGCCGCCCACCGCCATGCCCAGGGCGCCGCCGACGGCCATGGTGGCCCGCTCCTCCGAGGGCGCGCCCCGCGCGTCCGGCGCCATGCCCGTCGCCGACCGCCTCGACCAGCTCGCCGACAGCGTCCAGGTGCTTGTTCCGCTCTCGAGTTTTGGGTTGGGCGGTGCCTGTGGTGTCTGGTTCTATCGTTCTAGCTCGATTTTGTCGGGGTGATGGGATAAGCTGGTTTGCCGTTCTGGGCGGCATAGTTGGAATGCGGGATGTTGCCGTGTGCTCCGCACCGGTTCGGCGAATATTTCCGCATTCTGGGTTACGTATCCACGAATGGGCTGGCTGAGGTAGAGGATTTGGACGCATGTTGATCCAGTGCTGTGATTCCATACTGTTTTTGCTCCATTTGTTTGGGGGTGTTAACGGAGGTTCTCTATTGGGTCTATAGCTCGAATTTGCAGTTTAGTTGCATATACGGTTTATATTGTAAGTATTAAATTTATTTGATTGAAGAACCAAGTCTGGCTGTGCTCAACTAGTAATAATGCGTTGAATTGAGGAGACTATAGGTATATGCGGGGCAATGTGTTTCTGTTGCTGGTGTTAGTTCAACATGAGACAGTACCATGCTGGGATGACAGGCTCCAACATTGTATTCATTTAGTATGTTCGAGGACAAGAATGGCTGTTATGATGTTCCTTAATTTAGAGGAACTGAAATTACTCAACTGGAACCACATTGGGAGGCGATGCCGTTACCTGTTCACGAGGAATGAGGAGTGCAAACAAACTTGAGCAGGATAATACTGTCGGCGCTTTCAATATTAATCATAATTTTGCTTTCACACGAAAAATTCCTGGATACTATTATTGCTAATTGATGCAAATACCAGAGTTATGATGATTATGTCAAATCAACATGATTTGATGTGCAAGATAATATATGTAAACTTCATGTTTTTCTCTTGTTCCTGCTTGTGTTGGTATTTGATCATTTCTTAAAACTCACTTTTATAAATTACACTTGTAGCTTGCTAGAGAGGACTGCTTGGAACTTAGACAAGAAGCTAGTGACCTTCTTGAGTATTCTAATGCAAAATTGGGCCGTGTCACTCGCTATCTTGGGTTTCTTGCAGATAGAACTCGGAAACTAGGTAAGTTCAATATCTCTTCATGGTGGTCAGTTAAGTATTAACCTCGTTTTCCCCTGTGTTAATGAGGGGGTCCTGTTTAATCATTTATAAACATCTAGTTGTTTATATTTTCCTTGTCCTTTAGGCTTGTTAATATTAATGATGATAGTGGTTTTGCCGGGGTGGTTGGTACTGTGTTTTGAAGGCTCCTGGAATAAGCTATGTGCTTGCAGTGAAATTTCTCTCATTGGCACATAGCGAGCATAATATGGCTGCCGTTGTCTGTAATATAATGATTCCCTGTTTATAAATTATGGGGTGGGTTATGTGCAACTCTTATATTCATGTACTCACGCTCTGTTTTGAAAGAGCTGGGACATATTGCAGTTATAGTGAATAGCACATATAAGTCCCTTAAGTAGTTAAGTACATTCTATAATCTTGTGACCACAAATAGTAACTGTATGAAGCCACTGGTAATAAAATTATCCCCTGAGCATTAAAACGACATAACAAACCAACTTTGGATGTTGTTGGATCATATCATGTTCTAAGGACACTTTTCCCCCCCCAATCACACACTGTACATAGTCAGAAGAGCTAGAGAATCATGCTTTTTCATGCGTTGCAACTTGCTCTGTTTTGTTACTCATCTATTTTTAATATAATTTCCTTTGTTACCTGAAATTATATCTTTTGCTGCTGTAGATCAAGCTGCACTTGAAACTGAAACTAGAATCACTCCTTTGATTCATGAGAAGAAAAGGCTTTTCAATGACTTATTGACCTTGAAAGGTACTCTACTATGTTCTATACTGCCTGACTTACACACATGACTCATCTTTGTGTGTGGAGTCTTTTTAGTGTCAGTCATAATTATGAACATCTTTCAGGCAATGTCAAAGTATTCTGCCGTAGCAGACCATTATTCGAAGATGAGGGTCCATCAGCGGTCGAGTTTCCAGATGATTTTACTATCCGTGTAAACACTGGAGATGAGTCTCTTACAAACCCTAAGAAGGATTATGAGTTTGACAGGGTATATGGTCCCCACATCGGGCAAGGTAAGATTGATGATGGGACATGCAGGATGCAATTAATAAGTGTTAGACTGCGCAAAACTTTGACAATATATTTTTGTAATATCTACAACTCTTACACTGATTCTGTCCTTCAAATGATTTCAAGGTGAACTTTTCCACGATGTTCAACCGTTTGTGCAGTCTGCCTTGGATGGGTACAATATCTCCATATTTGCGTATGGTCAAAGCCGCTCTGGAAAGACACATACACTGGTTTTCATCTACTCTGATGTGTTTATAATTGTTTTTCATGAAATTACACAATCTAAGTTACAGAATGTTTAGGTTGCATTGATGCCATTCTTGCTCCCTCTGAATTGTTTGCAAGAAATATACTATAAAAATAATAACATCTTGGTATGGCAAATATCTTCATTATGACAAGCCCATAGCACAGTGCATGGCACTGAAACCACGAATGGAGCCTAACTTGGTTTTTCTTAAAGGTACATGCATTATGAAATCTGTCACCCTTTGAGTTCTTACGAGGTGCAATAGTCAAAGTCTATTTTATCAACCTGTGATTGTATGTTAGAATATATATATCTTATTCAATCATGTAACTCGTGTCTCCTAACAAAGAAAAAAAAATGCAACTAATGTATTGAGAGCCATTAGAATGATGAGCGGCGATCACTTGTTCACAAAGGAATGCAACGACGCTTCTCAAACAGCACTATTATTTATAACTTCAATGGCTAATTGTAATATTTTAGTGCACTTTTAGGGCAGCACCTGTTTCTCAGAATTACTTTATTGTTCGATAAGATCTGATCCCAGGTACTGCAAAACAAGACATAGGAGCTTACATTCTTGCTATGCTCTTGACTGAATGTTTATTTAAATTCATAGATGCACTACTCTTTGACTGAAATTTCCATGCTTTCTTTTCAGGAAGGATCTAGCCATGATCGTGGTTTATATCTCCGATGCTTTGAGGAACTATTTGATCTTTCAAACTCAGATACTACTTCCACATCACACTTTAACTTCTATTTTACTGCCTGTGAACTCTACAATGACCAGGTACTAATACAATTCTGTCAGTGGAATTCTACAAATGATCACTTGGCTGTTGTTCCGTGTCAAGTGAATATGACTGCACTTTCCTTGTATAGTTGGTATCACAGCAGCCTAATTGCATCTGTTCGTTTCGCACAGGTCCGGGATTTGCTGTCAGAATCTAGAAGCACAGCCCTGAAAGTCCGCATGGGTGTGCAAGAATCCTTTGTGGAACTTGTGCAGGAGAAGGTTGAAAATCCATTGGAATTTTCTGGAGCCCTAAAGACAGCACTTCAAAACCAATCTGTATATTCGACGAAGGCCATCGTATCTCACCTGTATGTCAATAAATGCTACTGTCTCCCTCCATCCATACACCATAACATTGTTTTTTTCTAGGTCAAATATCTTTTTTTGTGATGCAATGATGAATGTAATATCTGGTTTGTACTCCCTAGTACATTTGTCAGATAAATCTTTGAAAAGGGCATTATTTCTTGGTGGCGCATTAATCCTTTTTCTGGTACTTAGTGTCTCAGTCATAGGTTTTGCATATTTAAATCTTCATTGGTGCATATTTGAAGATAAAACGGACTATTATTTGGTGTTCTGGGTTCATTACTTTTGAAGAAACTTAATATTGCCTTCTCTTTTGTTGCTCCCTGCTCTTGCCTTTATAACTATGAAACTTTTTGTCACAAGCCACTGTTTGGGTAATTTTTTAATTTTTACTTTCATTCACGCCACTAACTTTTCTATGGAGTACTAAAAAATATTCCTTTTATTTTTCAGGATTATTACCATCCATATACACTACAGAAATTATGTAACAGGAGAACATCTGTACAGTAAGCTTTCTCTAGTAGATTTGCCAGCTAGCGAATGCCTTCTTGAGGAGGATGCCAATAGAGATAATGTAACAGACTGTTTGCACGTCTCAAAGTCACTTTCTGCGTAAGTAGTATGACTCTGTGTTCCTTGTTTTCTGTTTAGTCTGATCATTTCCTCATTGGTGATTTGATTGTAGTGGCCTATTGTGCTACATCTCAATGGCACATATTCATTTCTTGTTAATGCATTTATGCTTTTCCTTTTCTTTTATATAAAAGTGCTCTCAATTTTGTTATGCATAGGTTGGGTGATGCTTTGGCCTCTTTAAGTGCAAAGAAAGAGCCTGTTCTGTCTGGGAATTCAAGACTTATACAAATCTTAGCTGACTCTCTTGGTAAATAGTTTCTTTCCCTGTAAGGGCTATACTCTTATTATTTTTTGTCCCAAGTGCAATAGAGTCTGTTCCTGGTTGGTTGCAACCAAAGTGCTAACGGAGGGTGTATCCATCTGATGCTCCCTTCCATACGTCCATACCGCCCAAAAAGAAATGTGAAACAATTTGTTTTTAGGAGATTGTAGGGCAAAATCATTGTGTCATGCTTCATAATTTTGATACAAATAATCCACGTGATAAAACACAAAATACTAACTACTCCTAAGAATTTGTAATAAAAGATGAAATATAATTAATATTAAGTGAAGTATATCTTGTACTCTCATCTGTTTTTGTTCTCACAGTTTCTACTGAGTTTAATTCCGTAGTTTAAAATGATGTAAAGCCATATGAGACCCTTACCATCTTAACCTTTAATAGAATTTTTCATGTTTTCGTAAATGCAATTTGGAAAGTGTAGTACCACAACACCGAAAAGGAGGATGTACTGGATACGTCATCATAACATGTTTGATAATGCATGGTTGATTCATGGAAATGGAAATGCATCTGCTTCGTAAAAATCAGAGTCTGTTACCCATCCGTTTGGTGATATAAGCCCCCCTTCTATGTTTCACACATTAAGAAATGGTAATGCATGTGAAATCAACATATGATGGAAAAAGGCTAGTAGCTTTTATGCCCTATTACTCTTATTGACCAATGCAATTATCTGATGCTACCATTCAATATGGTATAACTAGGAAAAGAGTGATTAGATACTTCATTGTTTATAAGGCGGTAAGGCGACCTAAGACGAGCAACAACCCGCCCTGATGCCTAAGCGACGCCTAAGCGCTTAAGGTGGACGCCTAAGCGCCTAAAGCAGGCATAATTGTAAGGCGCTGCTTATAAACAATGCGATACTTATTAGATTTTCTAGGGTCTATGTATATTTGTCTATCTGAACACAGGCCGAAGGGAAAATGGTTCCGTTTAGCATAAAACAGATGTAGTAAGACCAAAAGGAAGCTTCCACCTCCTACCAATACCATTCTTAGTTTTACATTTCTTCGTTCGTGCAGGAAGCAGCTCGAAGATTTTGTTGGTTGTGCATGTAAGTCCAAGTGCTTCAAATTTGTCTAGAACTTTGTCCGCACTCAGTTTTTCGGCCAGAGCAAGAAATGCTGAATTGAGCCTTGGAAATCGTGATACTATCAAGAAATGGAGAGATGTGGTATGGGTTTGATCGATATTTGCATTGTCCCATTTTAACTCTTATAGCCATTTAACCATGTTCCTATTTTATTCATAGGCGAATGATTCACGTAAAGAATTGCATGAGAAAGAAAAGGAGGTTTCGGACTTGAAGCAGGAAGTTTTAGGGTTGAAACTTTCTCTCTCAGAGGCCAATGACCAATGCACGCTGCTCTTCAACGAAGTGCAGAAGGCATGGAGAGTTTCTTCTACACTACAAACTGACCTGAAGGTCAATACTACCCACACTTCTGCTCTGAATCAAACTAATGCCAAGCTAAATACATTCAATTATGACCATTTGGACAGTTATTTTACTGAGGTCCCTGTCGCTGTCGTTTGAATAAAAAAATGTGTGTTCAAATAAATGTTATTTAAGAGTGCATGCACATGAACATTTATATCTTTGACACTAATATTGACAAAAAGTTTAGTTTTGTAGTTATGTTAGTATTTTGTCATCAGAGGTACCTGGATATCATAGTATCTTCTACAACTTTTAGTAACAGCCAGTAAAAATGTAATGGTCAAATGTGTGTGTATTTGGCCATTGTCTGAAATAACATCTATTGGGAAACATACAGGGTGATTTGGGAGTTTCTAGTTTTAAGGTATCCTAGTCCTGGATTAATTCCAACTTTATGTGGAAAAGCTACAGTAATGCTGATGGCGCATCTCTGTTCAATCTTCAGTAATTTATATTGATGGTGCATCTCCGTTCAATCTTCAGTAATTTATGTTACTAATATATCATTCAGTTGTTATTCTAGGATGTACTAACTCGTAAGTGTAGTTCAGTTTATAATCTTTTGGATACTCTACCTGCATTCTTGTAGTATTAAACATTGAAGGTGATTGACATTTTTGTTGTCTTTTTATTTATTGCAGTCTGAAAATTTAATGCTCGCTGACAAGCACAAGATTGAGAAAGAACAGAACAACCAGCTAAGGGACCAGATTTCTCGTCTTTTGGAAGTTGAGCAAGAGCAGAAAATTAAGATGCATGAACGCGATTTAACAATTCAATCGCTACAGGTTAAATGTTAATATGTTTGCTTATTATCAACAACTATATTTGTTGAATTAGATAGGGCAGAATTTTGTTTCAGTATTGATGCTTATACTATTTCTTCTTGAAATTATTGTGTCTCCGTTTTAAAAAATTTCTCTTGATTAATGCTATTGTTAATATGTTTACTAAAAAAGCTAGTCATTTTTTGTGTTGCGTATGATCGTTTCACTCAATTTAGCTAGTCGCTTTTGATGTATAGTCTTGGACAATGTAAATATGTAAAGCAACAACCTTCAAAATGGTGGTGCATTTCTATTTAGCATGTATTGGCTCCATGAAAAAATATCTATGTCATGTGGTAGCTTCTTACAGTGCAGCCATAAAAATTCATGCTGCAAGATAATGCATTTTTTTAGTATTCCACTCACGTAATGGTATGAGTATATGCAACAGAGTGTGATTCATCCTTGGGTTGTTATTCACCATGCCATCATCATGTAGATGTTTTTGGACTCTCATTCCGGCTATACCATGTTTCAACTTTACTAACATTCTCCCTGCAAAAAAAAAAAAAACTTCATTAACATTCTCTTTTGCCCAACTAAATTGTATCATAACTTGGCATCTAATTTGGTTCTTCCTTTCCTAATCTGGCCATAAAGGACTATAATGCGATTACGACCAGATTGTCTGTCGCACTATTCAATAGTAGTGTATAGCTACCCGAGTTTTACTATTTGTGCATCCGCTGTAGTATGGTTAGAAAGCCAACTTTTTTATATATTCGAATACCCACTTGTATTTTTGCATGCTTATTTTGTTCCTACAATTCACAGGCAAAACTTAAGTCCATTGAGTCTCAACTTAATGACGCTCTGAACTCTAGTGATGCAAGATCAACAATTGGATCTGAATCTGCTTCAGTTATTTCAACCCCAAAGATGATGGAATCAACCGCTGAGTCATCATCAGTGACCAAAAGGCTTGAAGAGGAGTTAGCAAAGAGGGATGCCCTTATTGAGGTATTGATACTTCAATTATCTTTCATCACTAAGTATTATTTGTTCCACCTAAATGCATGCAAATGTGAGATTTTTGCTTGAATTATATGCTTACGTAATTACAAAAAATTACCTCAAGTTTGAGTGTGTGACTAATTAGTGGTGTCTCTGGACTTCTTTTACCAGTTCTTTCCCACCCACTGATAGCAACTAATAATGTAATTTTAATTGGTCAAACTGATCATCGTGTGAGCAACGAGCCCTCTCACTGTCAATTTCAAAGGCATTTGCATTCAGCTTAGGAGTTTCCATCCTACCTGCACAAGGTGCAAATTTGAGAAGACAGTTTTATAGAACACTGTTGGTTGGTTGTATTCATGTTCTCATGCATAATAAAGCAAGATTATATATAAAAACAATCTTAAAGCTATACTTATTTATCATGGATCTGATTTCTATTAGGAGACCTGCTAGCTTAATGCTAACAGCTCTATTGTTGATCATGTACCACCTGATGTTCAACACCAATTTTAGACGAGACTTGTTTGCATCCAGTTAAATTGTATTCTGATAGATTTGTTATAAGTTTGGTAGTCAGACTTTGTAGCTACATTTTACTACTTTTGGAGTTCTGTGTATTATGGGCGTGTATGATTTCTCTATTCTTTATATTTAAGCCAAGACAATCAAGTTTCTGGTTCCTTCGGTTTTACGAACCGTTGGCCTTCATTTTCTGCGCTTTGATTAATGTCTTACTTTGGAAACATTGCCTTGATTAATGTAGAAACTGCATGAGGAGAATGAGAAGCTCTTCGACAGGCTTACAGAGAAATCGGGATTAGGAAGCTCTCCTCAGGTGTCCTTGAATACCTTCACTTTATTCAACTGTTGGGCCCTTTTTTATTCAGTTTGTCCCATTTCCTGGACTCCTTTAATGCTTGTGAAAAGGTCTAAAGATAAGTCATTTCTGGTACTTTGTCTTGTCTGTCCCTTGATGCTGTAGTGCATGTTCAGGCAACTTTGCACCCCACAAGGAACTAAAATTCTACTTTCTTCAATCTGCACGTGTGGCTTTGCGAGTGATGATCATGATCCTCCATTCCTTATGGTGTGATGATTTTTTTTACCCATCTACCTTGGAATGATCTGGGAATGTGACATTTGTGTGTATATCTTACTTTGCCTATTGTTCCTTCTTCCCTTTTCCACTTTAAGTTAGAATTAATACGAACTGTTAACTGCATATCTTCTAATCTGTCCTCATTTGTCCTTTATAAAAGAGAGCTTGTTCAACGTAGCAAATGCAGAAACTCCACATGAGTTGTTTTAACTTCACCATTCTTGTTTTGTTCTCAATGTCTTTCAGTGTACTGTGTCAACGTGAGCTGTGCCAAGAAGCTTTTATTTTATATAAGCACTCATTGCGATAGCATTTCTCTTCATGATCTGTCAGTAACTCTATTTTGCAAATAGTTTGGAAAAGCTGTGTTTGCAAATTTTGCTATAAAGCTTATAATGTTCTCATGCAGTAATATTTGTCTGTAGGCTCCAAGTCCGTCTTCAAACCAAGCAACTAATGCTCAGGGAAGGGATATAGGCAGGTAAATGCTACTATGCATACATGTGCAATCAGTCAATCTCACTGTTTTTTGAAAATAAAAAATGTATCCGACCATGTTCCATTTACAACTGTATTTGCAGGAGCAACAGTGCCAAAACTCAATCACCAGATGTATTTCCAGCAACAATGTCTCAGGACAAAACTGGAAACAGTGGAGCTATAATGAAATCAAGCAATGAGTTAGCAAAAACTACACCTGCTGGGGAGTACCTGACTTCGGCACTGATGGATTTTGATCCTAACCACTTTGAGGGATTTGCTGCAATAGCTGATGGTGCAAATAAGCTTTTGATGCTGGTCAGTACTGCTAAATCAACAGAAAATATTTCAATTGTACTTATAAGAGTTCATTCTTCCATTGTTATAAGCTGGTTTTGCATATTTATCATTTCATTGTTGTTTTGTTATGGTCACCGGCCATCCACTAAAGCTATGACCCATTCAGAACGTCCAGTTCCATCAGATGGTCATTGGATTGTTAGGTGATTTATGGGATCAGAGAGGATTTGAAAATCCAGTACCTGTCAGGATGCTGCTGTGTAGTTTGGTAGTTGATGCCTGTTCTCATTTTACTAGGCTGGCTGCGCCACTGCGGCACTAACTGATACAACTCTGTAAAGAAGTTGGGTGGGTACGGTGTGTCCAAGTTGTGAATTTGTTTTGATTTTGATCTTTTGATGTCCAATGCATTTTGTCCCTAATTCGTCTAGGTAGAAGAATGGTGCCGATTGGTTAGAGTTGATGCGAATCACCACAAAATCCAGATCAGTATAATATGTCCAAAGCCCTACTTTGACAGCTGCCTACATTTTGCATGACAAGCAGATACTACCACCCCATTTTCATTTTCAGCGCAGTGATGCTAGTCATTGTTTTCTTTCTTTCATGGGAATATCTAGAGATTGTGATGTCCTGTGTGGTGTCTTGATTAAGCGGCCAGGCGTTCATATGGGATTTTATACAGTTCCTTGATTTGAGCACTGTCTGAGGTCTGAAATCCTCAGCCTTTTTTAACTGTTTATTATAGGCTACATTAGGTATGTCAAAGCCTAGTCTATTTCAGTTTCATGGTATTCCTGTCATAGTGAATGTTGATTTCCATTCATGAGCGACTATGTAATTATGATATGCTTCCAGGTATTGGCTGCAGTTATCAAAGCAGGTGCTGCTAGGGAGCATGAGATACTTGCCGAGATCCGAGATGCGGTCTTCTCGTTCATTCGCAAAATGGAACCAAGAAAAGTTATGGATACCATGCTAGTTTCAAGGGTCCGGATATTATACATTAGATCTTTGCTTGCTAGGTCCCCAGAACTTCAGTCCATCAAGGTGCAATGTCGCTGTCTTGCTTTTATCTATTATATTATTTTAAGCCAAGAGGCCCCATCCTTTTGTACTAATTGGGTTAGGGTATTTGTCCATTTGTTCCTTCTTCAAGGTTTCTCCTATTGAACGTTTTCTGGAGAAATCAAATAGTACTAGTCGGAGCAGAGGTTCTAGCAGGGGAAGTAGTCCTGGCAGGTCTCCTGGTTACCACCATGATCATGTTTCACGGGTTGCCTTAATTGATGAAAATGTGCATGGTTTCAAGGTTAACATTAAGCAGGAAAAGAAATCAAAATTCTCCTCGATTGTTTTGAAGCTTCGTGGGATTGAGGAGGTATGTCTTGTTCTCCTTTAGTTGTTGCAGAAATACCACTCCCACTGAAAATTGCTTGCATATGTTACTGTTAGATCTATTTCATTTTGGATATATCTGCGGTTAACTTTTGTAGTAGGAGTTAGTTCTGATGGGGTTCCTATGCTTTATTGCTGTCATGGTCACTCAAGTATAGGTTTTTGGTCATCATAGTGATGCTTAATATGTCAGGCTAGGACATGTTATGCTGATATATTGCCACTGAACGATCTGAAGGGCTTGCCATGCTTCTAGATGGTTTACCTATTTGAATATGTGCTAGCATTGAGTAATTGGTATTAGTGCTACATTTGACAGGAAACTTGGAGACAACATGTCACTGGAGGAAAGCTTCGGGAAATTACCGAGGAAGCGAAGGCTTTTGCGATTGGAAACAAAGCCTTGGCTGCTCTTTTTGTTCACACACCTGCTGGTGAATTACAACGCCAAATCCGAGCATGGCTTGCAGAGAACTTTGATTTTCTATCTGTAACTGGTGGAGATGTTGCTGGAGGAACTACTGGGCAACTTGAATTGTTATCTACAGCTATCATGGATGGATGGATGGCTGGCCTTGGTACAGCGCAGCCCCCAAGCACTGATGCTCTAGGCCAGTTGTTATCTGAGTACAGCAAGCGTGTTTACACATCACAGCTACAACACTTGAAGGTTTTATTTACCCGTCTCACATTCTGGTCTAACAAATTCAGTACAATTGTTTCTCTTATCCTTCGTAATATTGCAGGACATAGCTGGCACATTGGCAACAGAGGAGGCTGATGATCCTGTTCATGTCAGTAAGCTGCGCTCTGCTCTGGAGTCTGTCGATCATAAAAGAAGAAAGGTACCTGTAGCTCCCTCACAAAATTTACTTTCATGTGTTGCACTTGGTACACTTCACTCGATGGACTTCTTAACTCACTAAGCAAGTCCTTTGGGGGGTTCACGTTGATGTATGATGAAGTCACGTTTCCGCACTCCTTTTGTAGCTTCGTACATTTAAACTATTTAATTCGACAGTTTTACTTGTGGCATCTCACCCTTGTCATACTCTTACCAGATCATGCAACAAATGCGGACTGATACTGCCTTGTTAACCAAAGAAGAAGGTGGTTCACCTATCCGAAATCCTCCAACTGCTGCTGAAGATGCACGATTAGCATCTCTCATATCTCTAGACAACATCTTAAAGCAAGTCAAGGTCTGATGCTAATCATTTGTGCCTATATTTGTTTAGCCTTTTATGTTTTATACTGAGAGACATGTTTTCTAACACCATACTTGTTCATTTTTGGACATCAGGAAGTAATTAAACAAAGCTCTACAAGACCATTACGAAAATCGAAAAAGAAAGCATTGCTAGAATCATTGGATGACCTCTTGGCACAGATGCCTTCTCTTCTTGACATTGATCATCCATGTGCTCAGAAGCAGATCACGGATGCACGCAATGCTGTAGAGGTATGTACATAGTATCTCATAATCTTTGCCCTGAATGATAGAGTAGTACTAGTATTTACATAGTATTACCTCCGTCCCAAAAAGCTTGTATTTGATTTATCTAGATATGGATGTATCTAACACTAAAACGTGTCTAGATACATCCGTATCTAGACAAATCTAAAACAAGCTTTTTGAGACGGAGGGAGTATCTGATAATCTTTGCCCTGAAAGAAAGAGTACTCCCTCCGTCCGGAAAAACTTGTCCCTCAAATGGATGTATCTAGCACCAAGTTAGTGCTAGATACATCCATTTAAGAAACAAGCTTGGGACAAGCTTTTTCGGACGGAGGGAGTGTGATTTATTGATTTTCGACCCCTCAAATAGAAATGGGGTTATGATAAAAAGATGAAGGATTTTGTTTCTTCGCAAGATAGTTCTCTCTAAATCATAGATCTCTTTTGTAACAGGAGGTTTAGTAACTTCTGACTTGCAAAATTTCAACTTTATATTTAGGTTAACTAATCATTACTCTCTTTGGGTTTCTGTACATACACTAGGATGTGGACCACCTTTACATTTTGCAATCTAGTATGAATCCCAGCTGATTGGTGGTGGTAGTCATGAATTGTTAAGACACAATTGTTTTTCTTTTTTCAGTATAGCTTTTGCATTGTGAGATAGGGTCTAGCTTATATGAATCCCAGCTGACTGCTCACTTGTCATGCCAAGGCCCAAACACCAAGTCTCAGTTATATTCCATTAACTTTAGCTGATGCAGCACTAACATGTATGTGTACAGTCACTGCAAGAAGACCCCGATGATCCTGCCCCTGACCCCAACTCGAATTCCAACACGCTGGGAGAGAGCGAAGTTTCACAGTGGAATGTATTGCAGTTTAACACCGGAACGACAGCACCTTTCATCATAAAATGTGGAGCAAATTCGAGCTGTGAACTGGTTATCAAGGCGGATCAACGAGTTCAGGAACCTAAAGGTGGCGAGGTAATCCGTGTTGTTCCAAGACCATCTGTTCTTGCAGAGATGGGCTTTGAGGAAATGAAAGGCGTGTTTGAGCAATTGCCAGAAGCAGTCAGCTTGCTTGCCCTTGCACGATCCGCCGATGGCACAAGAGCCAGGTATTCTAGACTGTACAGAACTTTAGCAAGCAAAGTGCCTGCCTTGAAAGAGATTGTTGCGGAGATGGAGAGAGGTGGTGTTTTCAAGGATGTCAGATCATAGTGTTAGTTCATTTTGTAGAGTTATATGTAATGTTGTATATGGATGCCATTTGAGGGCATCCCATGTAACCTTTTTTGTTTACACCATGAGCAAGCCTATGTTGTAGCATTGTCTTGGGTTAAGAGAGCTCATCTTGTCTCTCTGCCTGCCACCTCTGGATGGTCAATGATTCAAAATACATGGTTGTTGTAGTTCATGGATGCCCTTGTAATATTAATTATGCCTCTCTTTACATACTGCTGAAAGGCATCACTTCGACAATTTGACAATGAAACCTAACCCTAGCATGGGAACATGTCACAAGCCATTTGGCCATTTTTTTTTTGAGAAAGCCATTTGGCCATTTCAGCTGAGCTGTCTGTCCGACTTGTACATTCTGTCAAGTATTTTGATGTTTTTTTTAGTCTTTTACCATCTAAAGCGCCAACCAAATCCATAAGAAATGCAGAAGATGTGGCAAATTGGTTTGTTTTCGAAGGTCCTAGCGTCAAGTAAAGCTAGTAAATTCCCTGCAAAAAAAGAGTAAAGCTAGTAGATAAACTTAACATTTTTATTACTCCCTCTGTTCCTAAATATAAGTCTTTAGAGATTTTAATATGAACCACATACGGATGTATATAGACATAGTTTAGAGTATAGATTCATTCATTTTGCTCCGTATGTAGTTCATATTGGAATATCTAAAAAGAGTTATATTTAGGAATGGAGGGAGTACATCTTTGCCTTGTGGCTTCTCTGGTTGGCGGACTTTATTTTGTACGAATATTTATTTGATACCATGGAAAGTTTCACATGCTCTATTTTGTATGTGACTTCAAAGGAAAATTTTCGAGTCTAAAGTTTCCTGATTTTATGGCAACAATGACTTGCACCTAAATCTTTAGATAACTTCTTGCATTTTTGTAGTGACTCAACCAATTACACATTGGACATATTTCCCTATTTTTAGTTTATTTTATCACTGTGATTTATAAATCCTACGAACCAAAGAGGCAATAAACACCTGTTTGGAAATTTCAAATGAATCCTACTACTCATATATGGTTTTGAATCTTGACATCCTTTTATCTTAAGGAATCGACCAATCCAGTGATGGCCTCAGTATACCACCACTACTGAATAAGAGCCCTCTAGTGACGGGCCCTTAGATCAGTGGTGGAGCTACACCAGAATTTTTAGGGTGCGAAACCACAAATAAGAACATTTGAGGGGGCAAAATCCTAAATTTCATCTAAGCACTCTAATCATTATTTCCTTCACAGAGTTGTCGAAGGATGGGGGCCACGCCCCCCCCCCCCCCCCGCCTTAGATCCCGCAGTGATGGGTTGGGGGGCTTGTGGCAAATTAACCTCTAGTTAGTGGAGAGTACCCCTCCACCAAGGCCCTAGATTTTCATCCATTTGTGGTAAGTACGTAACCATTGATCGGCCTAGAACCCTACCCGCCACTATTAGTTAAAACACCATTGATAGGCTTAGGTTTTTGCTCGTCAATGGTGGTTTCTAGGGATATAACTCTTTTTGCAACGTTTTTAGCACTACACTAGTGTAAAAAACGTTCTTATATTATGGGACGGAGGGAGTACATACAAGTCACAATCACAAAAAAAATGACCACCATTACCAAAAAATAACATCTATCACATAGCACAATCACACACAGAAGCACTTCACAAAAAATACATGCTATGCTGAACTAAACCTCTAGCCATTGTTAACACTTAAATACAAGTTCACCCCATAGCTGAGTAGGTGATCTCCACTAACTTATTTATCTCAATATGCAACCATGTCACCTCAACATGCAGCCATGCAAAGCAAAAGGTTTTCCATTCTTTTATGATATACTTATATTCAATAATATTTTCCAACTACAATAACCAAGTACAGTAAATTCATTTGTGTTTTTAGTTTCGCTTATGATATTATTAATTCAAATATTCATGTTCAATACAATCAAATCTCATTGGAACATATTGAAACCAATACCCGCAACAATGTGCGGGGTATCATCTAGTATCTAATATGAACAAGAACACATAGTATCACGCCAAGAAACACAAGTGTAAATGAACTAGACCTCAATAACCACACTCAGAATCAAATCCCAAAATCCAGACTAAAATAGCCCGCCTTCTCTGAAACAAACTACACAAAAATACACTCAAAATTCTCACCTTGCTAGGCAAGGGTGAGATGAACTTTAGCAAACTAGATGTTTTTTTGAAATGTCCGGACCTCATGGTGTACCACATATCATTTATTGTGGGGTGTATTGATGTTGATATTCTAGTGGAAGCCTTTCATGCATGTTCCATGCTAGGAGTTGGTTGTCTTTCTCTGGTTGATCTCCATTGTCCGTGTGACCCACATGGGTCAATATTACACTTCTCACGTAAAAACACCTGTAACTAATTAGGGCGAAGGATGCTCTCCAAACTGGTGGAGTGACCGTTTTTATTGAAAGGATGAGGAGTCCTTTTAGAACTGTTGTTTGAAATGAAAACATTCATATAACCGGAATTCGTAATAAGACATTATTTAATTCATACATAGTTATTGAATAACAAGAATTTTTTTTACACTTTAAATAAATTACTTTTCTCATCCATCCAAATAAAATGAAAAATCAAGACTGCTAATCACATGGGAGTCAACCGTCCCATTTATTTCACACAAGCCTATATAAGCTTAAATAATAAAGAATGTAGTAAATCAATGATAAAATCAATCAACTAAATAACAATTTTGTGGCTTGATTATGCTGCACATGTCTCCCTTTTGCCATGTGGATTATTTAGCAGGTAGGCATGTTGGGAGGAGGAGGCAACATTTTAGCTTCAGGGGCCTTGCCATCCTTCACGATGAAGACGGTGTTCATTCCCCACACGACATGGCGATCAAAATGGCAATGCATGAACCACACACCTAAACAAGAGCACATACACAAAACATTAGAGATTGGCACTTGATTATTTCGCTCCAACGAATTTCACAGGCATAGCCCAAAACATGAATATAAAGTTAACTCACCTGGATTTGCTGCGCGGAATCGGATAGCGGCCCAGCCAGCTTTGGGCACGGAGACCGTGTTCTGGTGCGGTGGGTCGACCAAGTTATAGGTGGCCGGGTCCTTCTGCTCGTCAAAATTCCCGAACCCTCTCCCTACCACGTAGAAAGTGAAGCCGTGCAGGTGCATGGGGTGGTTCTCGGCGCCGAGGATGGAGGTGTCCTGGAACACCACCTCCACGACGGCGCCGTACTCCACCACCTTCACCTTGGTGCCGCGCTTGGTGGCCCAGCGCTCGATGGGGTCGTTGTCGACGTCCGTGAAGTTGAAGAAGAAGGGCGGCTTGTTGGGGAAGTCCGTCTCGAACACGCCGCGGACGGAGCGGTAGTAGGCGCCGAGGATATCGACCGACGGGTTCGCGAAGCTGACGTTGTTCAGGCTCGCCGCGAAGCGGTTGCCGGCGGGGCCGCCACACGTTTCGTTGGGCGCGCAGGGGAGCACGTTGACGGCGATTGTGACGAGCATGCGCTCGTCGACCTGCCTCGGCACGTCCACCGGGTGGTCCTTGCTGCCCAGGGACCGGAGCCGCGCCGTGTACGCCGTCGCCGAGTCGATGTCGTTGACGCCCGGAAGGTTGGTAGGGAACTCCGGCGGGCCACGCACTGGTGTGTCGTCCATGTATTCCACGATGGCGGTGGCGGTGCTGTTGTTGACCTCGATGTTGGGGTTGGACGCGAACGTCCTCGAGGCCATGTAGTACCGGCCGCCGTCGGCGCGGTTGGCCTCGAGGAGTGCGTCCATGGTCTGTCCCGGCGCAATCATGATGTGCTTGACGGCGAACGGCTTAGTGTAGTGGCCGTCGGTCCCAACAATGGTGAGGTTGTGCCCGGCGACGCCGAAGAAGAGGTCGTTGGAGAGCCCCGCGTTGATGATCCGGAGCAGGTACGTCTTGCCGTGCTGCACCGGTATCTTGTAGGTGCTGGCCTTGGAGCACGGGAACAGGTCCCCCGGCTGGCCGTTGATGGTGTTCGCGTCCGAGATGTTGATCTCGCCGCCGGTCCGCTCCGCCTCCTCGAGCAGATGGTTCACGTCAGCATTCCACCACTCACCTGCATGCATGCGGTCAAAATTATCAGGTCAAGTACATTCAAGCAACAACTTGGCTTAATTATACTGTAAGCATGGATGAAATTAATGGAAGCATGAATGTATATACCGAGGATGACGGGCATCTCCTTGTGCGGCTTCTTGAAGGGGAAGGTGGTTCCGAGCTTTGGGTGGATAACAATGGCGCCATGGACTGTGGTGCGGTCGAAGTCACTGTGCGCGTGCCACCAGAGCGTGCCCTCTTCCTCGGATAAGATGACCCGGTAGGTGAAGTTGCCGCCGGGGCGGATGGGACACTGGGTAATGTACTCCGGCCCGTCGGACCACGGGTTCCGTGGCTGGTCGACACCGTGCCTGTGTACATGTGTCGCGTCAGAAAATAGATTTATGGATGGTTATATATATTCAGTGAACGGCCGGCGGCCAGGCTAACTAGCTAACTTACCAGTGGATGGTGATGTTCTTATCGCCTTCGTTGTAGACGTTGACGATGACGAGGTCGCCCTTGCGCGCGTAGATGGTAGGGCCGGGGAACTGGCCGTTAACGGTGAGGACAGTCCTCTCCTTGCAGAGCCTTGTGTAGTTGCTCTCCATAATCTGCAAAATATGATGGACGAACGCAACAAGTAAGTTTATGATATGCTAAGACGACATATGTACACGTTAAGATTAATAAATTAGTAGAGACTAGCTATTTAGATATAGAAGCTGTATGCAAATAAATGCAAGCAGACTTACAAAGAAATCGTGGTGACGAGTCTTGGCGCCCTGAGCAGGGCTAACGGAAAGTCCCAGCGCTAACACTGCCCCAAGTAACCAAATCACCGCCGGTATCTTAGCTATACCCATGGCCGGCCGACGGCCGTCACCACTCACCGAGCTAGCTCAGCTCGACCGTGAACCGTCGGAGATCAAGAAGCTAGCTAGACACAAGTTATGCACGTACGCTAGCTGCTGCTTGAGCAAGTCCGGAAACTATGTGTGGGATGGACTGGTGATGGCAATCCCAAGCAGACGCACGAGGTATTTATAGGTCACATGGGGAGGGTGACAGGATCGAGCCCGGTCGACGATGCGTGCGCGCGTGCATGGTTTCATATGATTAGCTTCTTTGTCAAATATAATCGGTAGAAAGGCGGATGCTTTGGCCGAGCCGCCCACCGCGACGACGTGAAATGCATGTGCATGCAGTTATCCCTGAATTGATTATCCTTGGTTGGTCGCTGTCATGCATGCTGTCTGTGACTACGACAGCGTCAAGGCCTCGAGCCCTTCGCAGCAACTGCCCACGGAATTTAATCAGAAAAGACACGATGAGCTTTTGCAACGTGTGGTGGATACATGCCTCATTTGGTGGAGCAGCCTTAGTTTCAATTTGATGTGTTATTATTGTTATTAGTAGTAGAATTTTGACCAGCTCGTTTTTGTAGCTGGAACGAGCAAAGCTGATCAACGCGTCAGCAAATGGAAGTCATGCTGACATTTAGTGGTACCCGGGAGACCTGATCGAGTACGCAATCAATCCAAGGAAACAATCATGCATGCATGTCCGGCCGTCAAGGAAATATTAATCTGTCACCCGCAAAAAAAAAAGGAAATATTAATCTGGACTGTCAAACCGCGGTGTGACCTACGTACGACTTCTACGTAACCTACGTAATCCCTTTCCCCACCAAACTGCCCCCCTGATTTCAAGGGTGGGCCCGCGTCCCCAACTAATGGCCAATAAAAATCTACCAAATCAGCTCATACGTAAGATACATAATAAACATTACGTAGGTGTAGCATTGCTGATTGAATATAGGGAGCGAGTGACTATACCCTGGAAGGGATTCCAGCGGGCACTCTTTAAGAGCTCCATCCGCGGGAGCACATGTGTTTTGGAGTTTTTGGATTTTGCTTGATTTTTCCTAGTTTTTTTGAAGAAAAAATTCCTCGCGTGAAGCACACATTATTAGTAGTAGAATTTTGACCAGCTTGTGAGGGATACTGGCTCGTTTTTGTAGCTGGAACGAGCAAAGCTGATCAACGCGTGAGGAAATGGAATTCCTGCTGACATTTGTGGCGCCCACGAGATGTGATCGACTACGTAATCAATCGAAGGGAGGAAACAATCATTCGTGCATGTCCGGCCGTCAAGGAAATACTAATCTGGACTGTCAAACCGTTGAATATAGGGAGCGAGCGACTATTACCCTGGAAGGGATTTGAAATATCGGGTTTTTCTCCCAAAAGATAAAAAAGTGGAAGCAATAAATATACTGTATAAGCACATTCAAATCATGTGCTTATGATATATTCTTATTTTTGCAATACACCAATGTAGCGGCTTGCTTCTGTTTCACTTATGCATCACGACAATAACTTCGTAGCAACTAACATCCTTTTTTTAATACATGACCACGCCGGAACGAACAGAAGCCACCAGAGTACATCATCCGTGGTGAGAACAAAACTGATCTGTGCTGCTCTAATGCAGTTGCATACCAATAATCACAACTAAACATACTATGTCAATGCAAGAATACACCAGGTGGCCCTTGTGCAGATACTTTATGGATACCATTTAGATACTTTTATCATTGAGATTAGCTAGCTATCATGCAAGGATGTTAGAAAAGAAAAGGTATAAGAAATATGACATAATTGAGGAGAAGAGTAAGAGAATCATGTTAACCATCGACCATTGAAAGAAACGATTTTTTTACATTTTCCTTATAACATGTCTCTTTCATAGCAACAATAATAGCCTGTCATGGATCAATCGTCACCAGAGGTACCTCAATGTATAATTTTTTGCCACAATCTACTCAACAATTCATGTCCTGGGTGGAGCACTCCTGAAGGATGGAGCACGCCCTTCTTATGTATAGAAAGAAATATATCTACTTTCAGTATTGGGTAGCTATTTAGCTGAGTAAAATCCAGTAAGGCGAATGAAAGAATAAAGAAACTAAAATTGTGTATTCTCTTAACTTGTACTCCCTCCGTAAAGTAATATAAGATCATTTAGATCACTACTTTAGTGATCTAAAAGGTCTTATATTACTTTACAGAGGGAGTATTATTTAGCAGATAAAAAGGTACATAGGTAATGTTTCAAGACCAAACTGTGAGGGCACATCAAACAAGATATAATAAGTTCATAGGAAAATGAAAAATCCTCAAAATATTGAAAGTGTTAGCACCTTGACTTCCATCAATGCTGCAAGACAGATTGAGAATGCATATAACTGAACATTTACCATGTATTTTAAAAAAAAACCCGCAACATCCATATCCTGTACACATGAAATAGCAACTAAATCTTTTAGCTAACATGAGATGACATGGAAAATCACATGTAAACTGAGGCTTCTATTAGCATCAAAGAGTACCACAGCTTGCTCACATACATTGTTTAGGGGTCAGACAATGGTCGAGATATGTGTGACGTCCCCGATTCAATCGTATACTAATCATACACGCAAATGTGTACGATCAAGATCAGGGACTCACGGGAAGATATCACAACACAACTCTAGACACAAATTAAATCAATACAACCAGGGGCCTCAAGGGCTCGAATACATAAGCTCGAATACACAAGAGTCAGCGGAAGCAATAATATCTGAGTACAGACATAAGTTAAACAAGTTTGCCTCAAGAAGGCTAGCACAAAAGTAGCAACGATCGAAAAGGCAAGGCCTCCTGCCTGGGACCTCCTAACTACTCCTCGAAGCCCAACTCCACGTAGAAACATCCTCGGGATCCTCTGGCTCCTGGACTCCATCATATGATCACAATAACCGGGAAAAGGGGAAAAAGAAGTAGCAAAGCAACCGTGAGTACTCATCCAAAGTACTCGCAAACAAGGATCTACACTACATATGCATCGGTATCAATGAAATGGGTAGTATCTGTGGACTGAACTGCAGAATGCCAGAATAAGAGGGGGAGAAGCTAGTCCTATCGAAGACCACGCTTCTGGCAACCTCCATCTTGAAGCATATAGAAGAGAGTAGCTGGTAAGTTAACCAAGTAACAACGTATAGCATAATCCTACCCGGCGATCCTCTCCTCATCACCCTGTGAGAGAGCGATCACCGGGTTGTATCTGGCACTTGAAAGGGTGTGTTTTATTAAGTATCCGGTTCTAGTTGTCATGAGGTCGAAATACAACTCTGGGTCGTCCTGTTACCGTGGACACGACTATTCGAATAGATCAATCTTCCCTACAGGGGTGCACCACATTACCCAACACGCTCGATCCCTCTGGCCGGACACACTTTCCTGGGTCATGCCCGGCCTCGGAAGATCAACACATCGCAGCCCTACCTAGGCCTAACAGAGAGGTCAGCACACCGGTCTAAATCCTAAGCGCGCAGGGGTCTTGGGCCCATCGCCCTTTGCACTCCTGCACGTTGCGAGGGCGGCCGGAAGCAGACCTATCCTCCCTAATACAAGAGCAGGCGTTCCAGCCCAATCCGGCACGCGCCGCTCAACCGCTGACGTCTAGGAGGCTTCAGCTGATACTACGACGTCGAGTGCCCATAACTGTTCCCGCGTGGTGGTTAGTGCGTATAGGCCAGTGGCCAACTCTGATCAAATACCCAATCTCGTTAAGCGTGTTATTTGAAGTAACCGCAGACACCGACCAGGACCAGGCCCACCTGTCTCCTAGGTGGTCACAACCTGCCCTGTCGCTCCGCCACAAAGTAACACTCGGCGGCCGTCGGGAACCCAGGCCCACCACTACCTGGATGGAACCACCTGCCCCTTCAGCCCCCATATCCGAATCACTTGCGGGTACTCTACGAGCCGACCCGACTTTAGTCACATCATGTAACCTGTATAGTATGTATGTAGATACCCGTGATCACCTCCCGAAGTGATCATGACCCGATAGTATAGCATGGCAGACGGACAAGTATGTAAGACCATTGATGATAAACTAGCATCCTATACTAAGCATTTAGGGTAGCAGGTAAGGTATCAACAACAGTAGCAACAAGGATAGGCTATGCAGCAGTATAGGATCAAACCGATGAAATAGTAACACTACTCTAATGCAAGCAGTAGAGGGAAAGAGTAGGCGATATCAGGATGAACAAGGGGGGTTGGCTTGCCTGGAAGCTCTGCTGAGAAGGAGGGGTCGTCAACACCGTAGTCGATCGGGGCAGCAGCAGTGTCGTTAGTCTCGTAGTCTACCGGAGAGAAGATGGGGAAGAAACAATGAATACAATGCAAACAGATGCATGACATGACAATAAGAGATGCTAGGGTGAGCTAACGCAATACTAGGTGCTACTGGCGAAGGGGGGAAACATCCGGGAAAGTATTCCCGGTGTTTGGCATTTTTGGACAAAAGAACCGGAGGGGGACGGTTGCAGGTTCGCTATGCTAGGGACGTGTGGCGGACGAACGGACTGCGTATTCGGATTCGTCATATTTTTCTGAGCAACTTTCATGTATAAAGTATTTCCATCCGAGTTACAGATTATTTTATATTAATTTTTGAAGTTTTATTAATACTTTGGAATTAATTTAATTATTTAAATTCGAATTATCCAAAACAATGACCTGTGATGTCAGCATGACGTCATCCAGGCGTCAGCGGTCAAACCCAGCTGGTCCAGGTCAACCCTGACCAGTGGGACCCACTGGTCAGTGACAGGGACTATTAACAGTGTTTTAGTTAGTCTAATTAGACTAATTAGTGAGGTGGGGCCAGACTGTCAGTGGGTCATTTTTTTAACAGAGTTTTATTTAACCAATATGATTAATTAGTGAGGTGGCCCCACATGTTAGTGGCTATTAGGGTGCCGGTTAGTGCTAGTTAGTGTTTAGGTCCAAATCAAACTGGGCGGGCCCACACGTCAGTGAGACAGCCCGTTGGTTTAGGCGCGCGCGCGTGTGCTGTGCACGCCGGCGAGGCACAGAGGCGGCGAAGGTGCTCGGGGGCACGGCTCCGGCGACGGCCAGGCGTGCGGGAGGACGCGTTGGAGGGCACATGGAGCGGCGCGTCCAGAGGGGGCAGTGACTCGGCCTGAGACGGCTGGAGACATCGACGGCGTCGAGCGGCGCGGCGGCGGAGCTCGGCCTAACAGCGGGCGCGCTGGGCGTGGTGGAAGCAACGGGGGCGCACACACGGGCGGCGGCGGCCGTGGCAAGGCGCGAGCAGGCGAGGCAGGGGTGCGCCTGGGCGCGGCCAGGGCGCACGGGAGCACGGGCAGAGGGGGCGGGGGTGAGCGGGAGGTGCAGACGGCAGTGGCGGACGGCGGCTAGCGGCGGCGGCAGCAGCTAGGCGGCCACGACGAGGGGGTAACAGGAAAAACAAGGGGTCGGAGGGAGAGCTCACCCCAGAGCTCAGGGGCAGCTCGGCGACGTCGGGGCAGCGGTGGTGGTGGCCGGAGCGGAGGGGCTCCTTGCGGCGGTGTTGGAGGAGCTGCGAGATGGAGGAAGTGGTCCTCGGGCGCGGGTGGAGCAGGAGCGAACGGAGGAAGTAGAGATGACCGGGCGATGAGGAAGGGCGGCGAGGCGGCCAGAGGGGTCGCTGGCGCGGCGTCGGGCACGAGGGAGCTCCTCTCCCTCGGGGATTCATGTGTGCGTGCGAGCGCTCCTGTGGGTGACGGCGGATCGGGGGGGGGGGCAGTGGGGATAGGTTAGGGTTTGGGGTTGGACCCGGGGGGTTTATAGCCAGGGGATCTGGTCCGGCCTGGTGAAGTGGCTAAGTGGGCCTGGCCCAGTTGAGGGGGGGGGGGGGGGTCTTTTTCTTCTATTTTTTTGTTTTTCTTTTATAGTTTTTGTTTATTTGTTTCCTTTTAGTTTTTAATTTGTTTTAGTTTTATAAAATATAAGGAATAGTTCATATATTAGTACTATTAATTATGCTACTGCGCCATTAACTTTGGGCAACTAAATAAGATAGTTTAACATTTTATTAATTATAAAAGGCATTAAATTATTCGTTTAAGCCACTGTTTTATTTAGTTTAGTGCATTTAAATATTTTATAAAAAATGTGATTCCTCCACCATTATTACCTGTGATTTATTTGTCACATTTAGAACATTTTATCTTTGACATTTAAAGACTTTTATTGTCTGACTTTATTTAAATTTGAATTTTGAAATGCTTTTGAATCAACGCGAGTTTAACAACAGTAACAGTGGTGACATGGCATCATTAGTAGAGGGTTACTATAGCTTAATTATTCGGGCGTTACAATTCTCCTTCACTACAAGAAATCTCGTCCCGAGATTTAAGAGGGGAGTAAGGGGGAAGAGATTTGGTTACGAAATTCTAATGAATCTTCTCAGTCTTGGTTGCTCTTCTCGAATAGGTCGATCCATTGCATTGCCGTCTTCATTCCTCTGTTTCAGGCCATAATGATGAAGTCATCATCCTTTCTTCGAGAACTCCATCGTACTTACGAAAGAATAAGGGGGGAGGGTATTCCGGGAGAATGGACCTCTTCAAGGTTGACTATCTGGTAGATAACAACGGGGAAGGTGGCGGCAAGTAACTCTCGAATTGAAACTTAAGAAGATATCGAGAGTAAAGTAAGAAGGTACCATGAGAAGTTTCAGACGGGCAAGCAATCGTTCGATGCCTGAAATAGGGCGTGAAAGGGGTTCAGAGTAGCGGGAATAAGTATTGTGTCTGGTACCAGAATAGGTCATCTCTAGGAAGGTGACCCGTGAATTACATACGGAGTCAAACACGAGGAATAATTTTGGCAACAGTGGTGTACAAAAGAGTCAGGTTTCGATCCTGTGGAACTATGGGTTATGGGCCCACCATGTGGGAAAAAAAATAGGGAGGGCGCTGTCATCATGCACGATCATGATAGCAAGGCATGTCAAAGAATAGACTATCAGTTATGTCGGCAACAACATCGGTACCAAGGGCGAGGGACGAACATAACCATTTTCCTGCTCGTTGAACGAGGCAGACCAATAGGCAAGGTTCTCTTCCATCAGTGGTTACCGGAATGTCATCAACAATAGTAACAGGTTCTTACTGACAGAGTGGTACAACGAGGTGCTTACCTAAACAGGGAATTATCACTGCTCAGTTAAGTCAGATTACAAGAAAGGTTAAACAAAACAATGGAAAGGAAAAGTGATTAGTATACTAATCAGAACAATGGAAAGGAAAATGTGGTTATACTCGAGTATCAAGAGTATATCTTTCCCATCCATGTCAGGACAGCAAGTAGACGACCAATTAAGTAAAGGGGCAAGAGATTTCATGATGTTACCCATACAATGGGTTTGTATAACCGATTAAGAAACATTTAGCATTGCACTTCCAATGTTCTTATTGAAGATCGGTGTACCACGGACAAGCTTCGAGATAGCATTGACATGGTCTGCAAGCAAAGGTCAGACTTTGGGTACACAAATGATCCATTAGGAACACTCATAGAATAAGTCTTACAATTTCCTCATGAAGAATGGATAACCTTGCTAAAAGGAAACTATAACAATAGGTCCTCCGGCCAGGTGTGCTAGGCATGACATCACCTTACCGGGTCATATAAAGACCAATGTTATAACTCTTGGAAATATGTTCCAACCATCATATCTGACCGAGATTTAGATCTGATTGGTGTCAGGATACCTCAGACTCAGGATGCCTGAGAAGAAAAAGGTGTAACACAAATTGACGAGGAGACATTGTAAGATTCTCGGGAAATGAACTATGAAAGCGAGTTCCGAAACAAGAGTTCATCATTAAACCAAGGAGAGGATGAGGATATGGCTGATGAACTCAGCGACAATTCATTGAGATTTCCAAAAGATGGATTTCCACAATTATGTGTACAAGGAGATAACATTTGTCAGATCAACTGGTATAATGATGTACGCTCGAGGAAAACATACACAATTAAATATTGGTTGAAAGGTGCACCCGAAATATGGGCTTAGGTAGCATGATCAATGCTAGAATGGTGATTCAATAACCAATAGTCTAAGAATGAGCTGTCGAACATTAACTCCAAAGCAATAGGGTTGATAAAAGTACAGAATCCAAGTAGCACCATTCACGTGTTGGTATCCCAGTTAGAATCAACACGGGAACCAAGAATTCTTCAGAGGTGGAGCAATTCTCACAACATTCTTGACATAAAAGACAATAATACTCCAAGGTAGAACATAATACAAGCTGGATAGCAAGTTGCATCCATAACATGAACAAGTTTGTGATGAAAGGAAGGTAAGGATGTTGTCAATGGTAACTCAAATTACCAAGGGACGAGGATGGCACTTATCATCATGAATTCGATTGATATGCTGGAAGAGTCAAAATGTAGATGATGATCATGACAATTTTGTCGAGAGGCTCCACGAAGAAGCAATTGAACTGCGACTGCATCCAGCCAAAGGACTGCTGCAACAAAAGATTATTGGATCCACTGATACGACACCAACTCGAAAACACACTTGTTGTTTAAGGTGGAACGATTAGACGAGGGAATCGACGTAAGCTTCGCTCATCGTCGAGAATTGTGCTCCGGGAAGAAGGACCAAGTAGCACAGCTAAAATTAGCACGATAATGATGTAGCCGATCAGGCTAGGAATGACGTGATGGGGTATTAAACTTCCCAACAACAAAGTACTAGAAGTACTGAATTGCAGCATGGATATGATTCAGTACTCGGCCTTCTCGGTTGACGACAACCCAGAACCCGTGGAGTGACTAGGACAGGGAAAGGTACTACTTCATCAGAAATTCATAAGATGTAGCGCGATGGCGTGATATCCTCGAGATACCAGGGGGTAATACTCGAAGGCAAATCAAAATAGAGGTTGGGCAGGCGTATTGATCTGCAGAAGGCAAGTGCTTTCACTTCTCCGAAAAATGGGATCAAAGAAAAACAATCATGGTCTGAACCATAATTGCAAAGGACCAAACATAGATACCAGATGAACTTATAATATGATGATTATTATTATTTAAAGAAGCTTCCATGATAAGTTCCACATCGGGTCCATGGGCATGAACACAAAGGTTCAAGGTCGACTCCCACTTCTTCAATGCCTAACCTTCATTCACTTCTCGTCTTCGAAGAAGTTGTATGGTAGAAAATTATCTGGTAAAACACCAGAAGGGTATGACTTGTGAAAACTTTCGGGTTCATACTGTTTTAGGGAAGGTATAGGTTCAACCCATCGAGGCATCTTAGGAACATATACCAAAAACTTCAAGAGTAAATAACACAAGCTCGAAAGCAGAGCATGGTTGACCAAATCAGAGAATAGGATTTACCAATGGCATTATATATCAGGGAAAGAACTTCCAAAGTGATTGAATATGAAGGATGCTGTTGGATAAAATCCAACAAGGATCCGGTGGTCCTCAAGGGATCTGATGTGAGCATCGGTACTCAACCAGAGGAAGAAAGAATGCAAGGAGATCATATTATAGAAAGAACTAACTAATTCACAGCTCAAATGCAAAAAGAATTATGATTTCCAAATCAAGGGATCAGAAGCAAACACTCTGATTAAGGATGGATAGGTTGAGTAGGCTCAGGGTACAATCGATGGCAATTTGATTGGTCGAGATCCAGCTCATGTTTAAAATGACGTCTGAGCCGGAAGGTTGAATTCTAGGATCTGATTGTGGATTGCGAGCATTCACAACATATTGAATCAAGGGACTCGAAATGATAATGACAAAGGATACTATGAATATTGCTAGTCATATGGAACGCAACCATAATGCAAGCAGACAAGTATTTGCAGAGCAATAGAGGGGAGAGGATTACTAGAAGATCAGATAGTATTTCAATGTATCTTGTGAATCACATGAACAACGGGGGAAGAACGGATACTCGGTAAGTGCGAGGAATTATCCGTAGGGGGTATTCATGGGGCAAGAACTGCAAGGCATAAACTCAAAGGATTCTCGAAACAACGGAGACCAGTTCGGGGCATCTTGTAATAACAAGATCAATGGGGTTGAATGTAAGAATGGCAAGTGTATGCAGTATTCGTAAGGATATAACAGTGGTAGGGAATTTGCAAAGGCGGTGGGCACAAGCGTCTCGAAAAAACATCAAATTGTATCTTCGAAACCTTCTGGTGAAGTAGTCGATCATCTGGAATGAAGGGGCTCTTCGGCAGGAAGTGGTAACGAGAACCTAGAGTTATAACTAGTAAGATCATTTAACCCGAATAGAAGAGAGATCATAGTCCCAGAGTAAAGATCGAGGAATAAAAGATCCTAATACCACCCAATGGTGACGTGGGCCCGTAAGCCACACAACCATGTTAGTAAAAGTTTTGCAATACTAGACTCAACTTCAGCCAAGGAGTTGGAAAGGGGGATTCCTATAGGTAGTCGGCTCTGATACCAACTTGTGACGCCCCCGATTCAATCGTACACTAATCATACACGCAAATGTGTACGATCAAGATCAGGGACTCACGGGAAGATATCACAACACAACTCTAGACACAAATTAAATCAATACAAGCTTTATATTACAAGCCAGGGGCCTCGAGGGCTCGAATACATAAACTCAAATACACAAGAGTCAGCGGAAGCAATAATATCTGAGTACAGACATAACTTAAACAAGTTTGCCTTAAGAAGGCTAGCACAAAAGTAGCAACGATCGAAAAGGCAAGGCCTCCTGCCTGGGACCTCCTAACTACTCCTCGAAGACCAACTCCACGTAGAAACATCCTCGGAATCCTCTGGCTCCTGGACTCCATCATATGATTGCAATAACCGGAAAAAGGGGAAAAATAAGTAGCAAAGCAACCATGAGTACTCATCCAAAGTACTCGTAAGCAAGGATGTACACTACATATGCATCGGTATCAATGAAATGGGTAGTATCTGTGGACTGAACTGCAGAATGCCAGAATAAGAGGGGGAGAAGCTAGTCCTATCGAAGACTACGCTTTTGGCAGCCTCCATCTTGAAGCATATAGAAGAGAGTAGCTGGTAAGTTAACCAAGTAACAACGTATAGCATAATCCTACCCGGCGATCCTCTCCTCGTCACCCTATGAGAGAGCGATCACCGAGTTGTATCTGGCACTTGATAGGATGTGTTTTATTAATTATCCAGTTCTAGTTGTCATGAGGTCGGAATACAACTCCGGGTCGTCCTGTTACCGTGGACACGGCTATTCGAATAGATCAATCTTCCCTACGGGGGTGCACCACATTACCCAACACGCTCGATCCCTCTGGCCGGACACACTTTCCTGGGTCATGCCCGGCCTCGGAAGATCAACATGTCGCAGCCCTACCTAGGCCTAACAGAGAGGTCAGCACGCCGGTCTAAATCCTAAGCGCGTAGGGGTCTTGGGCCCATCGCCCTTTGCACTCCTGCACGTTGCGAGGGCGGCCGGAAGCAGACCTAGCCTCCCTAATACAATAGCAGGCGTTCCAGTCCAATCCGGCGCGCGCCACTCAACCGCAGACGTCTAGGAGTCTTCGGCTGATACTACAACGTCGAGTGCCCATAATTTTTCCCGCGTGGTGGTTAGTGCGTATAGGACAGTGGCCAACTCAGATCAAATACCCAATCTCGTTAAGCGTGTTATTTGAAGTAACCGCGGACGCCGACCAGGACCAGGCCCATCTGTCTCCTAGGTGGTCACAACCTGCCCTGTCGCTCCGCCACAAAGTAACACTCGGGGGCCGTCGGGAACCCAGGCCCACCACTACCTGGATGGAACCACCTGCCCCTTCAGCCCCCATATCTGAATCACTTGCGGGTACTCTACGAGCCGACCCGACTTTAGTCACATCATGTAACCTGTATAGTATGTATGTAGATACCCGTGATCACCTCCCGAAGTGATCACGGCCCGATAGTATAGCATGGCAGACGGACAAGTATGTAAGGCCACTGATGATAAACTAGCATCCTATACTAAGGATTTAGGATAGCAGGTAAGGTATCAACAACAGTAGCAACAAGGACAGGCTATGCAGCAGTATAGGATCAAACGGATGAAATAGTAACACTACTCTAATGCAAGCAGTAGAGGGAAAGAGTAGGTGATATCGGGATGAACAAGGGGGGTTGGCTTGCCTGGAAGCTCTGCTAAGAAGGAGGGGTCGTCAACACCGTAGTCGATCAGGGCAGCAGCAGTGGCGTCAGTCTCGTAGTCTACCGGAGAGAAGAGGGGGAAGAAACAATGAATACAATGCAAACAGATGCATGACATGACAATAAGCGATGCTAGGGTGAGCTAACGCAGTACTAGGTGCTACTGGCGAAGGGGGGAAACATCCGAGAAAGTATTCCCGGTGTTTGGCATTTTTGGATAGACGAACCGGAGGGGGACGGTTGCAGGTTTGCTATGCTAGGGACGTGTCGCGGACGAACGGACTGCGTATTCAGATTCGCCATATTTTTCTGAGCAACTTTCATGTATAAAGTATTTCCATCCAAATTACATATTATTTTATATTAATTTTTGAAGTTTTATTAATACTCTGGAATTAATTTAATTATTTAAATTCGAATTATCCAAAACAGTGACTTGTGATGTCAGCATGATGTCATCCAGGCGTCAGCGATCAAACCCAGCTGGTCCAGGTCAACCCTGACCAGTGGGGCCCACTGGTCAGTGACAAGGACTATTAACAGTGTTTTAGTTAGTCTAATTAGACTAATTAGTGAGGTGGGGCCAGGCTGTCAGTGGGTCATTTTTTTAACAGAGTTTTATTTAACCAATCTGATTAACTAGTGAGGTGGCCCCACGTGTTAGTGGCTATTAGGGTGCCGGTTAGTGTTTAGGTCCAAATAAAACTGGGCGGGCCCACACGTCAGTGAGCCAGCCCGTTAGTTTAGGCGCGCGCGTGTGCTGTGCACGCCGGCGAGGCACAGAGGCGGCGAAGGTGCTCGGGAGCATAGCTCCGGCGACGGCCAGGCGTGCGGGAGGATGCGTTGGAGGGCGCATGGAGCGGCGCATCCAGCGGTGGCAGTGACTCGGCCGGAGACGTCGACGGCGTCGAGCGGCGCGGCGGCGGAGCTCGGCCTAACAGCGGGCGCGCCGGGCGTGGTGAAAGCAACGGGGGCGCACGCGCGGGCGGCGGCGGCAGCGGCAAGGCGCGAGCAGGCGAGGCAGGGGTGCGCCTGGGCGTGGCCAGGGCGCACGGGAGCACGGACAGAGGGGGCGGGGGTGAGCGGGAGGTGCAGACTGCAGCGGCGGACAGCGGCTAGCGGCGGCGGCAGCAGCTAGGCGGCCACGATGAGGGGGTAACGGGAAAAACAGGGGGTCGGAGGGAGAGCTCACCCCAGAGCTCAGGGGCAGCTCGGCGACGTCGGGGCAGCGGTGGTGGTGCCCCGAGCGGAGGGCCTCCTTGCTGCGGCGTTGGAGGAGCTGCGAGACGGAGGAAGTGGTCCTCGGGCGCGGGCGGAGCAGGAGCGAACGGAGGAAGTAGAGATGACCGGGCGACGAGGAAGGGCGGCGAGGCGGCCAAAGGGGTCGCCGGCGCGGCGTCGGGCACGAGGGAGCTCCTCTTCCTCGGGGATTCATGTGTGCGTGTGAGCGTTCCTGTGGGTGATGGCGGATCGGGGGGGGGGGGGGGGGGGGGGGGGGTGTAGGCCGGCCTGGTGCAGTGGCTAGCTGGGCCTGGCCCAGTTGTCTTCTTCTATTTTTTTGTTTTTCTTTTATAGTTTCTGTTTATTTGTTTCCTTTTAGTTTTTAATTTGTTTTAGTTTTATAAAATATAAGGAATAGTTCATATATTAGTACTATTAATTATGCTACTGCCCCATTAACTTTGGGCAACTAAATAATATAGTTTAACATTTTATTAATTATAAAAGGCATTAAATTCTTTGTTTAAGCCACTGTTTTATTTAGTTTAGTGCATTTAATTATTTTATAAAAAATGTGATTCCTCCACCATTATTACCTGTGATTTATTTGTCACATTTAGAACATTTTATCTTTGACATTTAAAGACTTTTATTGTCTGACTTTGTTTAAATTTGAATTTTGAAATGCTTTTGAATCAACGCGAGTTTAACAACAGTAACGGTGGTGACATGGCATCATTAGTAGAGGGTTACTATAGCTTAATTATCTGGGCGTTACAATATGAAGGATGCTGACTTCTACAAGTAGCAAGCAAAACTGTTGTTCAAAAACTTATCTAAAGGCCAACATGAATCATCAAGACTATCAATTTAAACTGGACCGTACTTTTTCCAGTATCCTTAACCTATATGTCATCTGCAACATTTGCAAAGCATGTGATCTATCTATTACTATTTTGTCAAAGTTTTCTGTGGCAAAGGGGAATAGAATCATGGAAGTCTATGCAGCCTAATTACATAACTAGCGTCTACTTCCTGAATCCATCATGTTTATGATCATGTGTGATTCCTTGTAGTTGCTTCATTGGTAGTCAAAGTTGCTTCTGCAAGTCGATTATGGGAATTTGAGTACTTGTACAAGTCAAGGCCACATATTTAAAAATCAAATGGAAGGAGAACAATTAATTTTTCATCTCCAAGCAGTTGTGTGGCATAATGACATTTTTATTTTCTGTAAGCATTTAATTTGTGTAGAATTGGAATCACCTGGTTTGCATTAGCATTTCAAAGAGGCAAATAAAAATACTGCCTATGTGGGGAAAAGGTTGGTATCTTGGTATTAGCTTTAGATGTGATCACTAATGCTTATCGGTTGTAGTTGTTTTTTCAGAAGTAGCATTCTAGCAGTCATCATATATTGCCTAAGTTGCATTTGTGTTGGGTACATCAAGATGAAGATCAAGAGAAGCATCATGCTGATTCTGATGTGGAAATGGATGATGCCAAGCCTCTGAAGGACTCTGAAAGGTGTTCTTTTTATTTGATTCCTTAGTCCTGGCCTCATGAGGTCCCTTTTCTTCAGTCTATACGAAGCACTTCATGTTAGTTTGTCTTCGCTTTTGGAATAACTGTAATGCATCATCTCACCCGTTTATGCTCCATAAGTGAGTCGTACATATCCTCATTAGATGTACCTCTGCCTATGATAGTTCTAAACTCAAATAATACAGTATATGTATGTTTGATCAATGTGCTAATAATAGATCCTAATTTTATAGCATACGCCCATACATGTACATGATGAGTGAGACTGAGGACCAAACAGGACAGCCGATTATGCCAAAGCAAGAAAAGTGCGCATAGTCCCCGCCTAGGTGGCACCACGAGGTGGAGCCCCAGCATCTAGTACCCTGGAAGGGATTCCAGCGGGCACTCTTTGGGAGCACCATCCGTGAGAGCACACACGTTTTGGGGGGTTTTTGATTTTGCTTGATTTTTTTCTAGTCTTTTTAAATAAAAATATATTTTTTTGTTTTTCCTCGCGCAAAGCACACCGTGTGAAATGCACATTTGTATTTCTGAAAAATGAAAAGCACAGTTGTGCTTTCACGTAAAGCATAGCTCTACTCCCTAAAAGTGAAAATGCACAGTTTGTTTTATGGTGAGCACATTTTGCTTCACTGTGAAGCACAACTACGCTTATGCCTGAAGTACAAATGTGCTTTCTAAGAAAGTAAAAAAAGCACAAAATCTGCTTCTCTGCTTTTGTTTATAATTTTTTGGGTTTTCATTTTTTCATTTTTGTTTTTCTGAAAAGATGTTTGTCCAAATCTATTAGCATGGAATCTAATTTCTAAGCTCTTGACGCAAGAAAACCGATGATGAAAACGGTTCCTGATTTAGAGGCATGGTTCAAAATGTAAAATGTCTTGAAAAAATGAATGTACGAAAAAACACAAAACTCTTAGGGTATCTCCAACGCTAACCCCCAAATCGTACACCGCATCTGTCCACAGACCGGTGGGGACCAGTCCACAGACACTGACGCGGGAGCCGACCATCCAATCATAGCCACAAATGTCCAGAGACATTTCGAATGGAATTTAACGAAAATAAACAAACTTGATGCAATTTTAACAAAACGGATGAATTTCATTAAATCTTGGATGTTTTAAGAAAACGAATGATTTTCATCCAAACCGGAGCACATACATTACATTTTCAATATATTTGAACTAAAGCCTAGTCTAATGATCGCCGGCACGTGTTTCCCATGTCTAGCAACTCGTCGAACGACCATGAGCCTCGGAAAATGAAGCTCAGCCTCCGCGAAGCCGGCAGCGGCTAATCGGTCGACGATGATGAGCCCGCCAAGCTTAGCTTCAACAGGAGGGGAGAAGTGGTGGCCTTCGTGGGACCCAAGCGCAGGCGCCCTCCCATGCTCTACTCTTCTTTGTTGCCGGTGGCGTCCGCGGATGTGTCAGTTTCATCGTCGTGGTGGAGGGACATGTCCGACGCGGAGCTGCCTACGTCATCCTCTTTCTTGTTGTAAACTTATTCTGCCGCCTCGACGATCTCCGCGAATGTGGCTTCTTTCTCTGCCTGTACCAAAAGCGCTCGTGGCGGATTTCACGGGCGCAGTGGTAGGGTAGGAGCAGTGCCTCCTGCTCGTCCACATTTACGTCTGCCGCGATGCCCGTGGCGGCGGCAAATTTCTCCTCCGAGCGCCTGTGCTCATCGAGAAGGTGGAGGTTGTAGGCCTGGTCGGCCTGCGCTTGCCAAAACTCGGCCTCCCGTTCTTCCGACACCATGTCAGTGTAGTGAGCCCACGCCTTGCCCATGGTGATGCCGACATGGGACGACGAGGACAGTGGTGTCGGCTCATCCACAACGCTGACCACTGGAGAGCTCGTCCGTCTACCGGTCGGCTAGCCGTCCGCAGTGGCGGCAATCTCAATCTTCAATTCAGATGAGAGGTTGTCCCACTGGCAGGGCTTCGGAGCTCGAGGAGGCCTTTGTGGGTGTGGTGCCAAGAGGAGGTAGAGAGCAGAGGAGGCTGGATGCGACTGTTGTCAAGCCGACATTTAAGGGAGTGTTTGGATCTCTCGCCCGCTCACCTCGCCGTAGCCTTGCCAACGGAGGCTAGCCAAATCGGCTCGCTCACACAAACAAGGAAAAATATGGAAACTGCAGGTAACGAGATGAGTTGCCGAGGAACCAAACGCGTCCCTTCTTTGCTTTGCAAGGCAAGGCAAGATCTTGCCCAGGAACCAAACGTACCCTAAATAGCGGTGGATGGCAGGCGAGATGGCGAGGTGGTTAATAATGGGCAGAAGACGGGGGGACGGATAGCATCGGAGTAGGTTTCTCAGCAATCGGACATGATTAATGGAGGGAGACAGACGGACGGTTGTCGTTTGATCACGGAGATGCGGTGCGGGCAGCGCTGTCGGCCCACACATCGCTTCAATGCCAGCTCCAGTGAGAGATCGCGTCCGCTTTCACTGTTTGTTTCATGGTGAAGCAGGACTGTGCTTCTCGAAAGTGGAAAAACACATTTTGCTTCACTGTGAAGCACAACTGTGCTTCTGCATGAAGTACAAATGTGCTTCCTGAGAAAGTAAACTATGCTTTTGTTTTTTGGGCCTTTTTTCAATTTTTTCTTTATTTCTTCATTTTTGTTTTTTTAAAAGAAGTATATCCAAATCTATTTGCATGGGATCTAATTTCAAAGCTCTTGACGCGAGAAAATTGATGATGAAAATGGTTCGTGATTCAAATGCATGGTTCAAAATGTAAAATATCTTGAAAAAATGAATGTACGAAAAAACACAAAACTCATAGGTCATCTCCAACGCTATTGCCCAAATAGGACACCACATTCGTCCATGGAATGGTGGGGATCAGTCCGCAGACACTGATGCGGGAGCCGTCCATCCAACCACAACCGCAAATGTCCAGAGACATTTCGAATGGAATTTAACAGAAATAAACAAATTTGATGCAAATTTAAACAAATGGATGATACATCCATTTTGCGTCATGTTTTCTACTGTTATTTATTATGTTTTGGGTCATTATTTCACTTTATGATATTATTCTTATGTCTTTTCTCTCTTATTTTGCAAGTTTCACATGAAGAGGGAGATTGCCGGTAGCTGGAATTCTGGAACGAAAAAGGCTACAATAGAGATAGCTATTATGCACAACTCCAAATGACATAAAAATTACGGAGAATTATTTTGGAATATATAAAAATATTGTCGAAAGAAATACCAGGAGGGGGGCCACCAGGGAGCGACAAGCTCAAGGAGTGCACCCTATGAGGTTGTGGACCCCCTGGCAGGCCTCTGATGCCCATCTTCTGCTATATGAAGCCATTCGCCCTAAAAAAATAAGAAGAATACTTTTGGGATGAAGTGCCGCCGTCTCCAGGCGGAACCTAGGCAGGAGCACTTTTGCTCTCCGGTGGAGCGATTCCGCCGGGGAAACTTCCCTCCGGGAGGGGAAAATCAAAGTCATCGACATAACCAATGATCCTCTCATCGTGGGAGGACCAATCTTCATCAGCATCTTCACCAACACCATCTCATCTCAAACCCTAGTTCATCTCTTTTATTCAATCTTTGTCCCAAAACCTCAGATTGGTACCTGTGGGTTGCTAGTAGTGTTGATTACATCTTGTAGTTGATGCTAGTTGGTTTATTTGGTGGAAGATTAAATGTTCAGATGCTCAAGCATATATAATACCCCTCTGGATCTTGAACATGAATATGATTTTGTGAGTAGTTACTTTTGTTCTTGAGGACATGTGAGAAGTCTTGTTATAAGTAATCATGTGATGTTGGTATTCGTTCGATATTTTGATGATATATATGTTGTTGCTTCCTTTAGTAGTGTTATGTGAACATCGAATACATGGCACTTCACCATACTTGGGACTAAGGGAAGGCATTGTGGAGTAATAAGTAGATGATGGGTTGCTAGAGTGATAGAAGCTTAAACCCTAGTTTATGCTTATTTCGTAAGGGGCTGATTTGGATCCATATGTTTCATGCTATGGTTAGATTTATCTTAATTCTTCTTTCATACTTGCAGATGATTGCGGGAGGGGGTAATCATAAGTGAGTTGCTTATTCAAGTAAGAACAATACCCAAGAACCGGTCCACTCACATATCAATTATCAAAGTAGCGAACGTGAATCAACTAAACATGATGAAAGTGACTAGACGACAATTCCAATGTGTCCTCGAGAATGCTTTACGTATTATAAGAGAATGTTCCGGCTAGTCCTTTGCTATAAAAAAGATTGGGCCACCTTGCTGCACCTTCTTACCGTTGTTACTTGTTACTTTCTATGAATTATCCTACTACAAAACTATTTGTTACCGTTACTTTCAATACTTGCAGAAAATACCTTGTTGAAAACCACTTGTCATTTCCTTCTGCTCCTCGTTGGGTTCGACACTCTTACTTATCAAAAGGACTACCATTGATCCGCTATACTTGTGGGTCATCAAGACTCATTTCTGGCGATGTTGTTGGGAAGTGAAGCGCCTTTGCTAAGTGGAATTTGGTAAGGAAACATTTATATTACGTGCTGAAATTTTCTGTCAGTTGTTACTATGGAAGATCATCCTTTGAGGGGTTTGTTCGGGGTATCTTAACCTCGACCGGAAGCGATAAGAGTTTCCCCTCAACCTACTGAACCTACTAAAAATATTTATTATGAGATTCCTTCGGGTATGTTAGAGAAACTGCTAGCTAATCCTTATGCAGGTGATGGAACGATACATCCTGATATGCACTTAATCTATGTGGATGAAATTTATAGATTGTTTAAGCTTGCAGGTTTATCTAAGGATGGATTTAAGAAGAAGGTATTCTGTTTATGTTTGGAGGGAAAGGCTTTGACATGGTATAGGCTATTGGATGATATTAGAACATGGGACTGGAACTGATTGAAACTGGAATTTCACCAAAAGTTCTATCCTATGCATTTGGTTCATCGTGATCGGAATTATATATATAATTTTTGGCCTCGTGAAGGAGAAAGTATCGCTCAAGCTTGGGGGAGGCTTAAATATATGATGCACACATGCCCCAATCACGAGCTCTCAAGAGAAATAATTATACAAACTTTTATGCTCGGCTTTCTCATAATGATTGATCCATGCTCGATACTACTTCTGTTGGTTCCTTTATGAAGAAAACTATTGAATTCAAATGGGGGGTCTTCTTGAAAGAATTAAATGCAACTCTGAAGATTGGGAATTCGACAAAGGTAAAGAGTCAGGTATAAAACTTGAGTTTGATTGTGTTAAATCTTTCATGGAAACTGAGGCTTTTCATAAGTTTAGTACTAAATATGGACTTGACTCTGAGATAGTAGCTTCCTTCTGTGAATCATTTGCTACTCATGTTGATCTCCCTAAGGAGAAGTGGTTTAAATTTCGTCCATCTATTTAAGAAATGTTAGAGGAACCTGTTATAGCTAAAGATGAAACAATCATTTATAATGTTAATCCAGTTGTGCCTACTGCTTATATTGAGAAACCTCCTTTCCCTGTTAGGATTAAGGAACATGCTAAAGCTACAACTGTGGTTAATAAAAGTAATATTAGAACACCTAGACCCTCTGAACAAATTAGAGTGGAACCTAATATTGCAATGGTTAAAGATCTCTTGGTTGATAATATTGATGGGCATATTATTTACTTCTGTGATGAGGCTGCTAGAATTGCCAAACCTGCTAGAAATGAACAAGATATGTTAGGTAAGAATAAGCCAGTAGTTGGCATGCCTATTGTTTCTGTTAAAATTGGAAATCATTGCTATCATGGTTTATGTGACATCGGTGCTAGTGTAAGTGCTATTCCATTTACTTTATATCAAGAAATTATGAATGACATTGCACCTGCTAAGATTGAGGACATTGATGTTACTATTAAGCTTGGAAATAGAGATACTATTTCACCACTTGGGATTGTTCGAGATGTTGAAGTCTTGTGTGGTAAGATTAAATACCCTACTGATTTCTTAGTACTCGGTTCATAACAAGATAATTTTTGTCCCTTTATATTTGGTAGGCCTTTCTTGAATAGCCTCAATGCTAAAACTGATTGTGTTAAAGAAAAGGTTAGCTTAAGTTGGGTGATGTATCTCATGAGTTTAACTTCTCTAAGTTTCTTAGACAACCACATGAGAAAGAATCATCTAGTAAATATGAAATTATTGGTCTTGCTTCTATTGCCGTACCTCCTACTGATCCGTTAGGACAATATTTGCTAGACCATGAGAATGATATGCATATGATTGAAAGAAATGAAATAGATGAAATATTCTTTAAACAAGCACCTATCCTTAAACATAATTTACTTGTTGAAATTCTTCGAGATCCTCTTCCACCTAAGAGTGATCCTATGCTTGAATTAAAGCAACCGCCTGATACAATAAAATATGCTTATCTTAATGAAAAGAAGATATATCATGTTATTATCAATGCTAACCTTTCAGAGCATGAAGAAAAGAGATTAGTTAAAATTCTGAGGAAGCATCATGTTGCTATTGGATATACTCTGGATGATCTTAAGGGCATTAGTCCAACTCTATGTCAGCACATGATTAATATGGACCCTCATGCTAAACCAGCCGTTGATCACAAGCGCTGTTTGAATCCTAAAATGAAGGATGTGGAATGAACTAAAATATTAAAGCTTTTGGAAGCAGGTATAATTTATCCTATAGCTGATAGTAGATGGGTAAATCTTGTTCATTGTGTTCCTAAGAAAGGAGGCATTACCATTGTCCATAATCATAAAAATGAACTTATCCCGCAAAGAATTTTAACTGGTTATACGATGGTAATTGATTTTAGGAAATTAAATAAAGCTACTAGAAAAGATCATTACCCCTTGCCTTTTATTGATCAAATGTTAGAAACATTATCTAAGAATACACACTTTTGCTTCCTTGATGGATATTCTATTTTTTCTGAAATACCTGTGTCTAAAGAAGATCAAGAGAAAACCTTCTTTACTTATCCTTATGGAACTCATGCTTATAGACGTATGACTTTTTATTTATGTAATGCACCTGCTACCTTTCAAAGATGTATGACTGCTATATTCTCTGACTTTTGTGAAAAGATTGTTGAGGTATTCATGGATGATTTTTCTGTCTATGAGACTTCTTTTGATTATTGCTTAAGCAACCTTGATCGAGTTTTGCAGAGATGTGAGGAAACTAATATTGTCTTGAATTGGGAGAAGTGCCACTTTACGGTGAATGAAGGTATAGTCTTGGGCATGAAATTTCTGAACGAGGTATGGAGGTAGATAAAGCTGAAGTGGGTGAAATTGAGAAGATGCTATGTCCTAAAGATATTAAAGGTATAAGAAGTTTCCTTGGTCATCTTGGTTTCTGTAGAAGGTTCATTAAAGATTTCTCTAAGATTTCTAGGCCGCAAACTAATTCTCCTTCAAAAAGATGTTCCATTTGTTTTTGATGATGATTGCGTAGAAACCTTTGAAATACTTAAGAAAGCCTTAATGTCTGCACCTATTGTTCAATCACCTGATTGGAACCTACCCTTTGAAATTATGTGCGATGCTAGTGATTATGCTATTAGCGGTCAAAGAGTTGATAAGAAATTGAATGTTATCCATTATGCTAGTAAGACTCTAGACAGTGCTCAATGAAATTATGTGATACGTCTCCAACATCTATAATTTTTTATTGTTCTGTGCTATTATTGTATCAATCTTGGATGTTTTATATTCATTTACAAGCAACTTTATATCTTTTTTGGGACTAACCTATTAACTTAGTGCCCAGTGGCAGTTGCTGTTTTTTTGCTTATTTTTGACTTTTCAGCAAATCAGTATCAAACAGAGTCCAAATGGGGAAAAACTTTGGATTAATTTTTCTGGACCAGAAGTGACCCTAGAAGGTTCGGGAGAAACCCAGACGAGTCATGAGGGAACGACAAGCTCGAGAGGCACGCCCCAGGAGGGCGCGTGATACGTCTCCAACGTATCTATAATTTTTCATTGTTCCATGCTATTATAGTATCCATCTTGGATGTTTTATATGCATTATTATGCTATTTTATATCATTTTTTTGGGACTAACCTATTAACCTAGTGCCAAGTGCGAGTTGCTGTTTTTTTCCTTGTTTTTGTCTTTTACAAAAAATCAATACCAAACGGAACGAAACTTTTTGACAATTTTTCTTGGACTACAAGACACACTGGAAGCTTTGGGAGGAGGCCAGAAGAGCACGAGTGCACGGCAAGCTCACAGGGCGCGCACTACGGGGAGGGGGAGCGCCCTGCAAACTTGTGGGCCCCTGATACGTCTCCAACGTATCTATAATTTTTTATTGTTCCATGTTGTTATATTATCAATCTTGGATGTTTTATGTTCATTTTATAGCAACTTTATATCATTTTTTGGGACTAACCTATTGACATAGTGCCTAGTGCCAGTTGCTGTTTTTTGCTTATTTTTTTACTTCATAGAATATCCATATCAAACGAAGTCCAAATGCAGCGAAATTTTTTAAAGAATTTTTTCTGCCCAGAAGACACCCTGGAGGCCCAAGAGGTGCACCAGAGGGGCCCTGTGGGGCCCACTAGGCACCAGGGCGCGCTAGAGGCCCTTGGCGTGCCCTGGTGGGTAGTGGGGCCCACATGCACCCCCTCCACCGCCTCTCAGCTCTATAAATACTCTAATATTCCAGAAACCCTAGAGGAGTCGAGAGAAAATAGTTTCCGCCACCACAAGTTCCAGAACCACGAGATCCAATCTAGAGGCCTTTTCCGGCACTCTGTCAGAGGAGTCAACGATCACAGAGGGGTTCTTCATCATCACCATTGCCCCTCGGATGATGCGTGAGTAGTTTACCACAGACCTACGGGTCCGTAGGCAGTAGCTAGATGGCTTCTTCTCTCTTTTTCATCTTCAATACAATGTTCTTCTTGATGTTCTTGGAGATCTATATGATGTAATGACTTTTTGTGGTGTGTTTGTTGGGATCCGATGAATTGCGAGTTTATGATCAGATTTATCTATGAATATTATTTGAGTCTTTGTTTAACTTTCTTATGCATGATTGTTATAGCCTCGTATTTCTTCTCTGAAACTTTGGTTTGGTTTGGCCAACTAGATTGATTTTTCTTGCCATGGGAAGAGGTGCTTTGTGATGGGTTCGATCTTGCGGTGCTCAATCTTAGTGATAGAAGGAGACATGACACACATGTATCGTTTACATTAAGGATAAAAAGATGGGGTCTATTCCTACATGAATAGATCTTGTCTACATCATGTCATCGTTCTTATTGCATTACTCCGTTTTTCCATGAACTTAATACACTAGATGCATGCTGGATAGCGGTTGATGTGTGGAGTAATAGTAGTAGATGCAGGCAGGAGTCGGTCTACTAATCTTGGACGTGATGCCTATATACATGATCATTGCCTTGGATACCATCATAATTATTTGCTCTTCTATCAAGTGCCCAATAGTAATTTGTTTACCCACCGTATGCTATTTTCTTGACAGAAGCCTCTAGTGAAATCTACGGCCCCTGGGTCTATTTCCTATCATATTATTTTCAGATCTATTAATCCAAAAGTGCAAAAATACCTTGCTGCACCTTTTCTTTATATATTTTATTTTGTGTTTTTGTTAGATCTATTCAATCAATCTCGTACAATTTAATCTATCTCAATACCTAGGAGGGATTGGCAACCTCTCTTATGCGTTGGGTTGCATGTATTTGTTATTTGTGTGCAGGTACTGTTTACATAGTTTGGGAGGATCCTCCTACTAGATTGATAACCTTGGTTTCATAACTGAGGGAAATACTTACCATTGCTGTGCTGCATCATCCTCTCCTCTTCGGGGAAATACCAACGCAGATACAAGCAACCAGGAAGAATTTCTGGCGCCGTTTCCGGGGAGGATCACATCCAGATCTATCAAAAGTACCCAATCTCAAATCTCGTCTCTTTGCAATTTACTTTATTTCCTATTTGCATCTCGTTTTCATCTCCCCCACTTCTAAAACATTTTCAGAAAAACACAAAAATATTTGCCTTCTTTTTGTTTGCCTTTTTCTTGTTTGATCTTTTGTTTGCTTGTGTTACCACGTGCCTTTTATTTGCTTGAATCCTCGCTTGCTAAAAATCTATTGATATGGATCCTCATCCACTTGCTAATCTTTTTAAAATATCCAATTATGATGAACCAATTGCTAGTGAATTGAGTTCACTAGATTATCTTTTTGAAGTTTTGCTTGAGATTTGTGAATCTGAAAATTGTGATGAAGTGTTAAAAGAAGAAATTTATAAAGTGATTCACGATAGCTCCTTGAATGAAAAGTATGATTGCAATGATGTTATTAAAAATTCTATTAATGTCAATTGTGCTAATAATATGCAAAACCCCAAGCTTGGGGATGCTATTTTGCTCTGTCCACTACTTATTGCAATGATCATTATTGGGGTGATTCTTCTTATGATCTTGAAAATTTATTTAAGCCTCATGATGAATATGATATTGATATAATGTTTGCAATAATATTGAATGTGGGTTTGGAAGAGCATAAGCTTTAGGTAAAAATAATTCCACATATTTGGAGAGTGTTCAATCTTATGAATTTTTTGATGAAAGTGGGTTTGGAGAGATCATGACTTTAGTTGATGTTAATCCCACTATCTTGGAAGATTATAAAACTTTTATGCATGTGGATCATGAAGAGAAAATTTTATATGATAGCTATATTATTGAATTTGATTATGATCCTACATGTAATTACTATGAGACAGGAAAATATGGTTGTAGAAATTTTTATGTTATTAAATTTCCTCTCGTTATGTTGAGATTGTCAATGTTTTATTCTCCTCTCCTTTGCATATGCTAGATATTTCTTGTCTTGATAATTTGTCTGCTTATAAAGTTCCTATGCATAGGAAGTATGTTAGACTTAAATGTATTTGTCACAAGTATTATGATGCTCTCTTTATGCTTCAATTCTTGTATTTTATGTGAGCATCACTGAAATCTCAAGCCTATCTTAATGGCTATAACGAAAGAGCTTGTTGGGAGACAACCCAATAGTTGTTTATTTTCTGTTTTTCAATAAATACACAATTATGCCTCTGTTATTATTGTGTTTTTTATGTTTTAATTAGTGTTTGTGCCAAGCAATGCCTTTAGGATAGCTTGGGTGATAGTTGATTTGATCTTGTTGAAAAACAGAAACTTTTATGTCCAGTATAAGAATTGTTAAAAATTACTCGTGCGAGGAAAAACTCTGAATTTTTTACACAAGATTTATATATCAATTTCTTCTGTTGTAATAAGTTTTCAGAATTTTGGAGTTAGAGAATTATGAGTACAATTCAAGTCTTTACAGACTGTTCTGTTTTTGACAGATTCTGTTTTCGATGCATTGTGTGCTTATTTTGATGAATCTATGGACTATACCGGGGGGGGGGGGGGGGGTTAGACATGCTAAAGTTATAATACAGTAGGTATAATGCAATAACGAAATATGAATGGGTTTGCAACAGTACTTAAAGCAAAGATTGGTTTTCTTATACTAACGAATCTCACGAAGGTTTTTGTTAAGTTTTGTGTGATTGAAGTTTTCTAGTTTTGGGTGAGATCACGATGGATGAAGGAATAAGGAGTGAAAAGAGCCTAAGCTTGGGGATGCCCATGGCACCCCAAGGTAATATTCAAGGAGTACCAAGCAACTAATCTTGGGGATGCCCCGGAAGGCATCCCCTCTTTCTTCTAACGACCATCAGTAATTTTACTTGGAGCAATATTTTTATGCGTCACATATCATGAGTTTTCCTTGGAGCGTCTTGTATTATATGAGTCGTTGCTTATTTTTCTTCTTAGTTTGTCACAATTATTCTTGCTGGACACACCTATTTGAGAGAGCCATAATTATGCCATGATTTGTTAGAATTGCTCTATGTGCTTCACTTAAATTTTTTGAGCTATGGAATTGCTCTAGTCTTCACTTATATCTTTTTGAGCACGGTGGTGCTTTAATTTTGAAGAAATATGCTCTCATGCTTCACTTAGATTATTTTGAGAGTTATTAAAATTTTAAATAAATATCCTCTCATTGCTTCACTTATATTATTTTGAGAGATGAAAATTGTCTTGAAGAAATATGTGCTCTCATGCTTCACTTAAATTTATTTGAGAGCTTTGTTAGTAGTAATGGTAATATATGAAATTAGTCCCAAAGTGATAGATATTCAAGAGGGATATAATAAACACTTTCATGAAGATCATTGGATATTATAAACTTGATTCCTTGTAATAGTTTTGAGATATGAAGATAGTAATATGTGAGTCATGTTGGTGAGTAATTGTGCTTTAGTAAGAATATTGGTGTTAAGGTTTGTGATTCCCTATGCAAGCAGGAAAGTCAATAGTTATGCAATGAAGTTACATCCTACATGTGGTGCATTATTCGGTGTTATTTATGTTTAATGCTCTTTTATGATTGTTTTCGTTTCTTGGTTGGTCGCTTCTCAATCTATTTGCTAGCCTCCATTTGTACTAAGTAGGAATACTACTTGTGCATCCAAACTCCATAAACCAAGTTGTGCCAAATGAGTCCACCATACCTACCTATATGCGGTATTTCCTTGCCGTTCCAAGTATATTTGTATGTGCCAACTCTAATTTTCAAAATGAATTTCCTTTTTGTGTGCCCGTACCGCTCATGAAGCGGTAGGGGGTGGCCAATATTTTCCATGCTAGATACTTTATTCTCAAGATGAGTGTTTATTCACTTGTCATTGCACGAGAGTGTGGCAAGGTAATAGGGGTGACCAGTCCTGAAATGATTTTTTTATTTATGTTGTTCAATAATAAATTCCTTGGAAAGTGTTGGTATGGAAGGCACCCGTGGATACGGCTAGCCATGGATTGTGAAAGAATGGTGGAAAAAGGAATAAACTTTTGGATCCAAATCGGTCCCTTAAGGAATAGCGCATAAACTAGGGTTTAAGCTTCTGTCACTCTAGCAACCCATCATCTGATTACTACTCCACAATGCATTCCCTTAGGCCCAAATATGGTGAAGTGCCATGTAGTCAACATTCACATGACACCACTAAGGGAATCACAACATACATATCATTAAAATATCGAACACATATCAAGTTCACATGATTACTTGCAACATGATTTCTCCCGTGACCTCAAGAACAAAAGTAACTAATCACAAATGATAATCATGCTCAAGATCAGAGGGGTATTAAATAGCACAATGGATCTGAATATATAATCTTCCACCAAATAAACCATATAGTAATCAACCACAAGATGTAATCAACACTACTAGTCACCCACAAGTACCAATCTAAGGTTCCGGTACAAAGATTGAACACAAGAGATGAACTAGGGTTTGAGAGGAGATGGTGCTATTGAAGATGTTGATGGAGATGGCCCTCCCAAAGATGGGAGAGTTGTTGGTGGTGATGATGACGATGATTTCCCCCTCCGGGAGGGAAGTTCCCCCGGCGGAATCGCTCCACGGAGGGCAAAAGTGCTCCTGCCCAAGTTCCGCCTCGAGACGGCGGCGCTTTGTCCCGAAAGTCCTCCCTGTATTTTTTCTAGGTCAAAATGACTTATATACTAGAAGAGGGGCACCGAAGGTGGGCCGAGGAGGGCACAACCCACCAGGGAGCGCCTGGGCTCCCTGGCGCGCCCAGGTGGGTTGTGCCCACCTGGTGGGACCCCTCTAGTAGTTATTTGCTCCAATAATTCTTAAATAATCCATAAAAAATCTCCATGAAGTTTCAGCTTATTTGAAGTTGGGCAGAATAGGTAGCTCTGACGTGCTTTTTCAGGTCCAGAATTCCAGTTGCCGGTATTCTCCCTCTTTGTGTAAACCTTGCATATTATGAGAGAAAAGGCATTAGAATTATTCCCAAAAGGATTATTATGCATAAAAACATTATAAATAACAGTAGGAAAACATGATGCAAAATGGATGTATAATCATTTTTTTGCATTTACCTTGCATTTAGTGCATATAAAATCAAAACCGTACTACAACTACATCTGGGTGTTAGTTAGCAAAGAAGGTGTACAAATCATTTGTGTGTCGCTTTGTGAGTTTTCATCCATTGTCCGAGAAGCGGGGAGAAGTTTCAAACATTTCGTTCGCGAGGTGCGGCCACCGGAGTAGGCCTAGTTGGTATTTTAATTACAGGAAATTCAGATGGAGTCCGGACATCATCAAAATCGGTGTGTGCCCGTGGCGTGCTCTCACGACCCCGTGGAAAAAAATTGGTGAAGTTTGGCACAAGTTTTGATGATCGCTCCTTGGAAACCGGAGCATCTCACAAGAAGGATCATGGTTTCCAAAAGGAGACGTGTCAATTTTCATGGTACGCAATCACCATTATACCACGGGTTTGATTTTCTATCGCATTTCAGGTATTTTTTGCTATATTTAAGACATTTTTTGAATTTAACATGCATTTTGTGGATATAAATAAAATCACAATCGGAACTGCATGTGCCGTCGAAAGGGATGAGGATTGCCGTTCGATCAGGGAGAATCCAACGGTGCAGTCGTAGGATCCGTGGGGTTTGGGTTCTGGCCAATCAGAATGCACGACTCAGATCGTGCGCGCGGCAGGGGGGCATCGGCCATGGTTTAGTAGGCACACGGCTTTCGTGAGTGAACCATGTGCTATTTGAAAACATTTACATGAACTAACAGCATATTTTCGTTTGAATGAAAACATGAGTTCATCGTTTTGCCTCAATTTTTGTCCACGGTAAGAAATCACCATTGTACCCTATGGTTCGATTTTCTGGTGCATTTGAGATCTCGTTTGCTATACTTGAGTCATTTTTTGCATATATATAGTCACTTTTATATACATATATAGTCGCAACTACACGTGGGTGTTAGCAAGATCATTTGTGTGTCGCTTTGCGAGCTTTCATTCATTGTCCGAGAAACGGGAAAAAACTTCAAATAGTTCAGCCGCAGGGTGCGGCCAGAGGCGTAGGCCTTGTTGGTATTTTAATTACAGGAAATGCATATAGAGTCCGGAAATAACAAAAATCATTGTGTCACCATGGCGTGCTCTCACGATCGCATGGAAAAAATTTGGTAAAGTTTGGCACAAGTTTTGGTGCTCGCACCTTCCATACCGGAGCATCTCACAAGAAGGATCATAGTTTCCAAAAGGAGACGCGGCACTTCGGACTCCAAATCATCAGTGACTACATCATTCCGCCTCGGGAAAAAATCATGGTAAACAATCACGGATATACCCTTGGTTTGATTTTCTGGCCCATTTCAGGTCTCGTCTGCTATATTTAAGTCATTTTTTGCACTTACCTTGCATTTAGTGCATATAAAGTCAAAACCCTACTACAACTACATGTGGGTGTTAGTTAGACTAGTCACAATGGGTAGTAACTTAGACTAGTAACATGCATATGTTACTAGTCTATGTTACTACATCTATAGTGGGGAGTAACATATGTGTGGTGTCATGCAACACTTCATTTATTAGGTTGTAGACTCATCTTGTCTTGGTATGTGTGATGTTACAGTAACTAGATATGTTACCACATGCCCCTATTTCCTCATTAATTACTCGCCACATCATCTATTTTGCCTAGAGATGTGTGATGTTACCACCTATGTTACCCCCATTGTGGGTAGTCTTAGCAAAAAGAAGGTGTACAAATCATTTGTGCGTTGCTTTGCGAGTTTTCATCCGTTGTCCGAGAAGCGGGGAGAAGTTTCAAACATTTCGGCTGTGAGGTGCAGCCACCGGCGTAGGCCTAGTTGGTATTTTAATTACAGGAAATTCATATGGAGTCCGGACATCATCAAAATCGGTGTGTGCCCGTGGCTGATAACCCACAAGTATAGGGGATCGCAACAGTTTTCGAGGGTAGAGTATTCAACCCAAATTTATTGATTCGACACAAGGGGAGCCAAAGAATATTTGTAAGTATTAGCAGCTGAGTTGTCAATTCAACCACACCTGGAGATTAATTATCTGCAGCAAAGTGATCAGTAGCAAAGTAGTATGATAGTTTTGATAGCAGTAGTAACAGTAACAGTAACGGTAACAGTGATAACAATGATTTTGTAGCAAGTGTAACAGTAGCAACAATAGTAGTAACTTAGCAAGAACAATATATGGAAAATTCATAGGCATTGGATCGGTGAATTCGTTGGATGATATTCATCATATAACAGTCATAACCTAGGGCGATACGGCACTAGCTCCAGTTCATAAATATAATGAGGCATGTATTCCGTAAATAGTCATACGTGCTTATGGAAAGAACTTGCATGGCATCTTTTGTCCTACCCTCCTGTGGCAGCGGGGTCCATAAGGAAACTAAGGGATATTAAGGCCTCCTTTTAATAGAGAACCGGAACAAAGCGTTAGCACGTAGTGAATACATGAACTCCTCAAACTACGGTCATCACTAGAAAGTATCCCGACTATTGTCACTCCAGGGTTTGCGGATCATAACACGTAGTAGGTGACTATAAATTGCAAGATCGGATCTAGAACATAGATATAATGGTGATAACATAAACGGTTCAAATCTGAAATCATGGCACCCGGGCCCAAAGTGACAAGCATTAAGCATGGCAAAGCCATAGGAACATCAATCTCAGAACATAGTGGATACTAGGGATCAAGCCCTATAAAAACTAACTCGATTACATGATGAATCTCATCCAACTCCTCACCGACCAGTGAGCCTACGAAGGAATTACTCACTCTCGGTGGGGAGCATCATGGAATTGCCGATGAAGGAGGGTTGGTGATGATGAAGATCGGAGATCCCCCTCTCCGGAGCCCAAAATGGACTCCAGATCTGGCCTACCGATGAAGAACAGGAGGTGGCGGCGGCTCCGTATCGCGAAACGAGATAATTCTTCCTCCCTGATTTTTTTCTAGAAAAATAGAATTTTATAGTGTTGGAATCAGGGTCTGTGGGGCCACCAGGTGGGTAAAACCCACCTGGGCGCGCCTGGGGGGGGGGGGGGGCGCCCTGGTGGGTTGTGCTCACCCAGGGGCCCCCCTCCGGTGGTTCTTGGCTCCAGTATTTTTCTTTTATTGTATAAAAATTCTCCAAAAAGTTTCGTTCCAATCCGAGAACTTTTATTTCTGCACAAAAACAACACCATGGTAGTGCTGCTGAAAACAACGCCAGTCCGGTTTAGTTTCATTCAAATCATGCAAATTAGAGTCCAAAACAAGAGGAAAAGCGTTAGGAAAAGTAGATAGGATGGAGACGTATCAGTGGCTTGCTCTCACGAACCCATGGAAAAAATTTGGTAAAGTTTGGCACAAGTATTGATGATCACTCCTTCCAAACCAGAGCATCTCACAAGAAGGATCATGGTTTCCAAAAGGAGACGTGTCAATTCAAACTCTAGTGGCCGGTGACTTCATCGTTTGGCCTCATAAAAATTTCCATGGTACACAATCACCATTATACCACGGGTTTGATTTTCTGGCGCATTTCAGCTATCGTTTGCTATATATTTTTTGAATTTAACATGCATTTTGTGCATACAAATAAAATTACAACCAGAACTGCGTTTGCTATCGAAAGGGATGAGGATTGCCATTCGAACTAGGAGCATCCAACGGTGCAGATGTACGACCCGTGGGGTTTGGGTTCTGGCCAATCAGAACGCACAACTCAGATCGCGCACGCAATTTGGTCGGCACACGGCTTTCATGAACGAACCGTGTGCTATTCGCAAACCAGATTGCATATCTTCTGTTCATACATACTGGAGTGAGATCAATTGAGTGTGCTAACTCTATGGTATAATAATAATAATAATAATAATAAACAGTTCATATTCATTGCCCGAGCTGACAGCATACCAAGGTCAAATATTAACGGTTCTTACATCAACAGAAAACTGGGCATAACTCACAAATTCAGTACACGCGACAGTTCTAAATTGAATGAATTAAGTTGCAGGATAGGCATAAAAACTAGTCTTACAGCTTAATTCCCTTGTACATGGGGGAACTGGGATCATTATGTTGACCCCGAATGAACTTGGGTTTTCTGATGATTTTACGCTTCTTTGTTAGAGGGGTGCGTGATCCCTTGGCTGGCAACTCAGCAAATTCATCGTACTCGTCCTCATTGGCAACATCCTCGACACCCAGTACCCTCCTCTTCCCATGCATCACTACATGGTAGTTCTTATGCAAGGGGTCTTCCGCATAGAAAATCTAGGTAGCATCGCTGGAAAGAATGAACGGGTCCACGTGATATGCCATCGTTGTCCTGTTAACACAGGTCTTCCTGTAATCATCAACCTTTACCTGACTAAGAGGGATCCAAGTGCACCTGGATAATGCCACCTTAACTTTCACATAGTTAAGCTCCCAAATCTCTTTGATGGTTCCATAGTATACCCTTTTATCAGCTTCATCTACAGTCATGCATTCTCTTCGAACATAGCTGTTCTGATATGAGGTCTTCTCATCACGTTCCTCAGTGTAGAATGTGTAGCCATTTATGTCATATGCTTGGTACGTCAACACCGTAGGTGATGGCTTTTGTGCCAACCACATAGAAATGTCATCAATGGATCCTTGTGCCAAATGATTCTTCAGCCATTCGGCGTAGTTCTTAGTGTGCTCCTTCATCTACGCATCTAATGGATACACCATTGGTAAGAAGCTTTGGCGTATCTCCGCCAAGTGTTCTTCGGCATAAGCGCTGAGAACTGGGCTGTTAAGCAGTACCGTCAAATGGGATTTCTCTGCCAATTGTTCGGGTGCAGCCTTTTGTGTGCCAGCAAGGACCGGCTTACCTTTCAGCCTTCCCTCGTGGCGAGAGAGGGGCAAACCTATAGGTCTTTGTTTCATGTATTCGGTGCAAAACTCAACCACCTCCTCCGCGGTATAACCTTGTAGGATGCTTGCCTCTGGATGGTTTCTGTTCCGACAATAGCACTTCAGTATTCCCATGAACCGCTCGAAGGGATACATGTTGCGAAGAAACACAGGACCACAATACTTTATCTCATCGACAAGGTGCACAGTGAGATGGACCATGACATCAAAGAATGACGGTGGAAAAAACATCTCTAGGTTGGACAATATTCTTGCAATATCCTTTTGCATATGATCCAACTCTTCCGGATCTACAACTTTCTGCCATAGTTGGTTGAAGAAATCACAGAGCTCAATGAGTGTGTTTCTTATATCTTTGTCCATCAGATTCCTGCTGGCCACCGGGAGGATTTGTGTCAACATTGCGTGGCAATCATGTGACTTCATGTGTCCCAACTTCATTTTATCTGAGCTCACATCCACGAGACTTCTGATGTTTGCGGAGTAGGAAGAGGATGTCTTAACTGACAACAAATAGGTGAAGAACTTTGTTGCTTCTTTTGTACTGAAATTGTAACTCTGGCGAGCGTGGATGAATTTGTTATCATCTTCTGCTTCACTCTTGCGTTTTGATTGATCAGCAAGCATATCGAGCTGTGCACCATCACCAACCTTTATTTTACCTTTAATCTTGAGCAGAGTACCAAGGATGCTTTCACATACGTTCTTCTCTACATGCATGACATCGATGCAGTGACATACACATAGAATCTCCCAGTAAGGTAATTTCCAGAACACCGATTTCTTCTTAAACACTTGACCCTTGGGTGTTTGTTTCACCGTCAAAGCGTGCTTCTTGCCAAGCACAACATTAATTTTTTTAGCCATGTTGTGGACCACCTCCCCAGCATAGGGTCTTGGGCCCACATCTACCTCTGCCGTACTATCAAATTCAGCTTTCATCTTTCAGTATGAGTGATTTCTCCGGAAGAACCTACGATGAAGCAAATACATGATTTTGCACGAGTTGGGAAGAAATCTGCTAGCTGTCCTATCCATGTATGTGACACACCCTACATCTCCCTTTGTTTTCTGCCCCGATGTGTTGCCTAATGCCGGCATATCTTGAATGGTGTGCAGCAGCATCGCATGTAGATCGAAAATCTTCTTTGTGTAAGCATCATAACATTTTACAGTAGGCGCATCTACCCACACTGTCAACAGTTCTTCTACCAGTAGCTGAAAGTAAATGTCGATGTCATTTCCAGGTTGCTTCGGGCCTTGGATAATCATTGACATCATAATGTATTTTTTCTTCATACACAACCAAGGAGCTAGGTTATATATGCACAGAAGCACCGACCATGTGCTGTGATTGGTGCTCATATCGCCAAAAGGATTCATCCTGTTAGTACACTCCCCGAGCCTTATACTTCTAGGATCCTTCAAAGTCTTCAAACTTGTTGTCGATTAATTCCCACTGAGCCCCATCTTTCGGGTGCCTCATATATTTATCCACAGTTCACTCATCATGATGCCACCGCAACCTCTCTGCCTCTCTAGGGTTTGCAAACAAACGCCTCAACCTTGGAATTAAAGGCAAGTACCAAACAACCTTGAATGGGATTCCTGTCTTGATCTCGTCGTCCAATTTGTACTTGTCCTTTGCTCTCCTACGCTTGTATCATGCATGCTTGCATGTGGGACACGCACGCAAATCTTTGTAGTCACCATGGTACAATATACAATCATTCACACAAGCGTGTATCTTCTGTACTTCAAGTTCCAATGCGCAAACAATTTTCTTTGCTTCGTTCGTGCTTCTGTGGAGCACATTATCTTCCGAAAGAATTTCTTTGAAAAGACCTAACAACTCTGTGAAGCCCTCGTTTGATAGACCGTTTGTTGCTTTAAATCTGAGAAGCGCCAGGGTGGCACTCAACTTGGAATATTTCTTTTTGCAACCTGGATACAATTCTTTCTTGGAGTCCACATCACTGGTTGGCAGATCATTGTACCCAATCATATCCTTTTTTGGGCCCTTGAAGTTTGCAATCATAGCAGCAAAATCTAGCATATCAAGATCGTCGTCATCTGCGTCGCCGTCTTGGTTTTCCAGTGGGCGTTTCGGCTTTCTTGTGTTCCATTGGTAGCTTGACGCCTCTGCCCCGATGTTAGATTCAACATCCATGTGACACTGACTGGGGTTTGGCATCTCGCAGCCCTGGGTATATTCATCCATGACCTGCTCTTCACCATGTCTGGTCCAACGTGTATATCCATCCATGAATCCCCGAGAGAGTAAGTGCCACTCGACATCTGCAACTACACGTGACTCTGTATTGGCACAATGAGTACATGGACACAGGATGTAATCCTCATCACCAATTCTCTTCTTTGTACTTTCAACCAAATTCATGAACTCGGCCACACCACTTATAAAATATGAGCTTCTCTGATTCATCATCCATTCAGATCGTTCCATCTGCACCACACGAAGGCTAATTAAAAACAAAACAACAACATTAATACACGGATTAACTGATGCCCAAAGATGCGTGCATAAATCACAAGGTTTTATTTTCATAATTACTGAGGGAGCTCCATATTGTTATCTAGACGTGCAATGGCAAAAATTAATGGCCAGTCAATTTACACGCAGAGTACTACAACACTACCCTTAGGAATTGAATACCTTAATTAAGCCACTCCCGAAAAGAACACCTTAATTAATTAGCCGCGCGGCGACCTCCACCCAGCAGACAGAGAAGCGCGATGCGGCAGCACGCCGAGACAGCAGGGTCGAGGAGCAAAGCTTAGTGCGGCTGCTGCCTGAAGTTCGACTTCCACTATCCCACCATCGACCGCGATGGATGTGCTCCAATCACGCTGTCATCGACCTCGATAGTTGAGCTCCTCCTATCTCCCGCCGCAGACCGAGGATTGACCTCCTATGACGCCGCCACCGACCACCGACCAAGGATTGACCTCTTATCCGGTAGCCGCTGCCTAGGCCGCCGCCACCGCCGCCATGTCTATCTGCAGAGTGACTGTTTTATTTTTTGATGGATATCCGCAAAGCGGCTGTTTACACGGTATCACTGTAACTCAATTATATGTACATGGTAGTACATCACATACGGTTATGTCACGGCAACCGTGTCTCACCTATGTTGTCTTGTCACATGGTTTGGTGCGGAAATCGTGTGTGAAGTTGTAATACCTAACACAAATGACATGTATAAACAATGTGCCGTATACAACATATAGTGCCATAAGTAGTTCCCGACCGTTAGCTTATCCCCATAGTTTCCCCATTTCCCCCAAATCCCTAGATAGCCTCCAAATTCCCTCGCGTGGCGTTGACATTGGGGGAATGCAGACGAGTGGTGCTGATGGTTTCGGTGCGGCTGCTCCTGTTCGTATCGCCGCTCTCGGCAACGCCGCCACGACGGCGATCGCCGCCGAGCACTTGCCTAAGGTCATCAAAAGGCAGGTGTACTACGGATTCGAATTGTCCTGTCAGGTTCCAATCTATCCCGATCTCTTTTAGCATGTTCAAAGTAGCTCCCTACTGAATCCGTCCTGGATGACCCCCCCGGAAAGCGATCTGCCGCCATATCCGGAGCATGACTCCAGACTCCCGCAACACGAGTTCGACTCCGAGTTTTGCGCCACCGAGAAGTACCAAAAGCTAAGTTGTGTGCACGGGCACACTTCCGCTCGACGTGTATGCACGTAGGGATTCGACATTGGTAGGCGGTTTCTCAGTTGCCCCTTAGAGGTTATTGCTAAGTTCATCATTTTACTTGAGTTAATGCCATCACTCATCCTGAATACTATTTAACATTGGCAGGGATATGAGGCTTGTGCCTTTGTTAACTGGCTAGTGAAGAATGGCATGGAAGGGCTCGGAGTGTTATCACCAAGCTCGCAGAAGATAATGTAAAGTTGAAGAAGAAACTGGCTGATCTAGAATGTACAATCAGAACGATGAAGCAAGAAAGAATCAATCACAGGCAACAGATGAAAGCAAGAGACAAGAAGGAAGTAGCATGTGTAGTTGTGGTTATCGCATTAGCCATGTTCTATGCGTTGTTTGCCAAGATGATTAGGGGTTTTGTTTGACAGTATTGCTAAAGCACATCTTGATGTGCTCTAAGTAATGCACATCTAGGTCCTAGGCCATTGATGTTACGCGAAGATTCATGCAGATATTTTGCTTTGTCTTTTTTTCTTTTCCTTTGTAGTTTGATTATTACTAGCTTCATCAATAAGAAGAGCTCAATGTATTGCTTTCCAACTGTCCTACTCCGTTCGTACCGGTACCGGTGCATAATCCCAAAACTCGTTCCTTGTTTTTGTCCTGAAAAAACAAATCAACCAATAGGAGTCATGCGGCAAGTATGTATTCAATGTCTTCAGACTACTTAGCATAACATGCATGCAATGGTCAATTCTCTGCACACAATGGTATTGATTACCAAATAATCATCAAGTTCTCTCATTTTTCCCCCACCTAGGTCGCCGGTACGGAGGGAGTAGAAGTACTACGAAAAATGCTTGTTTCATATTTGGATGCTCCAACGCGTGTGCGTAATTAATTATCACATTGAGAACTGCGCAACCCCGGGAATTTGGAGCGACTGGGTACAAATAATTGCGGTTGATTATATCAGCGGTTAGATAATACGTCAACCCCCGCTTCAATTGGCATTCCTCTTCTCTGCATACCCCGCTTAAGTGTCCACCATCTTCATTGTCCCCGGCAGGCCGCGCTACACACTTGCACACACTCTGCAATCTCGCTTTCTCGCGGTTTTTATATGACCGCAGCCATGTCGAGCAACAACGAGGACGACAGTTCGGCCAGCAGTCTGGCGCATGATGATAGGTCAACATCGGAATCATCTCGCTCGTCTTCCATGAGTCCGGCGTCGAGCCCAGACCTCGATTATATCTGGATCATGGAAGGGACGCCGCCTCCGGAGTCGTCAGACGACAACCAAATGGACGAGGAGCCATCGAAGGACAAAAGAAAGGACGATGATGATGAGGAGGAATGGTCGAACGAGGAGGGGGACGACAACGATAGCAACGACGATGACGACGGCAGCGACGATGAAAAGCCAACGGTCAGCGGCAAGAAGCGTCCTTGCCAAGACGATGTCACGAGGCTATCCAATAACAACAACAACAAGAAGAAGGACTAAATTAAGCACACCGTATATATATCTCTGTTTCCGTTTGCTCATATTAATTCGTTATCTCTGTTTATCCTGTCAATCTTATCGCAGACGGTTAGTAATATGTATTTGACAGAGATCTACTACATTATCGCCCACAGGTTGGTTTCTTGAACTGTGTGCCCTGACAAGCACACAATTCACAAAAAAAGATGGTATGGGTTGTCTATAATGATCGCACACAATTCTGATTACCGACCTGTTTGCCGGGTATCACACACATCTTGTTATGCCGAATCGTTTGTGTTCAACTCGATCATCGCAAATGGTTCATCGGAGCGAACTGTATGCCGTATATCGCACACACCTTGATCTGGCTGCCTGTTTTTGTTGTTCTGTCTCATCACAAATAGTCCGCACGGATCAACCGTATGCCCCGCATCGCACACGCAACTAAAATCTGAACCGTGTTTGATGTATCCTTCATCGCAAATGTTTTGCATCTTTTTTGACGGTTTTTTTACATCACCGTTTATGATCAATGCATCACACACTGTTTCGTCAAAGCGTCTCTGATCGTAGTGTCGCGTTAGTAGCATCCTGCCGTAGTGTTAAACTTGGCGAGCCTAGCATGTACAGACATGTCCTCGGAACACGGAGGACCGAAAGGTCGAACACGAGTCATATAGTAGATATGATCAACATGGAGATGTTCACCAGTGATGACGGCCCCATCTCACATGATGATCGAACATGGGTAGTTGATTTGTATAATGTAAACACTTAGACAACTTGAGGGATGTTGATTTAAATGGGAGTTCACTAGTAATTTGATTAACTGAACCAATTATCATGAACATAGTCTTAATGACTTCGCAAATTATGTTGTAGATCAATGGCTCATGCTGTAGCTCCCTTGAATTTTAATGCGTTCCTAGAGAAAGCTAAGTTGAAAGATGATGGAAGCAACTATGCGTATTGTGTCCGTAATTTTAGGATTATCCTCACTGCCGCACAGAAGGCTTATGTCCTCGAAACACCGCTAGGTGTGCCAACCGATTTCGCTAATCTGGACGCTATGAACGTCTGGTAGACTAGAAGTGGTGACTCCATGATAGTTCAGTGCGTCATGCTTTATGGCTTAGAACTGGTGCTCCAGAGATGTTTTGAGCACCACGGAGTATATGAGATGTTCCAGGAGTTGAAATTGGTATTTCAGGCTCATGCCCAAGTTGAGAGGTATGAAACCTCCGACAAGTTCTTTAGCTGTAAGATGGAGGAGAACAACTCCGTTAGTGAGCATGTACTCAGAATGTCTGGGTACTACAACCGCTTGAATCAGTTGGGAGTTAATCTTCCGGATGAAGTAGCGATTGACAGAGTTCTTCAGTCACTGCCAACAAGCTACAAAGGCTTCATGATGAACTATAACATGCAAGGGATGGAAAAGATGATCCCCGAGCTATTCGCGATGCTTAAGGCTGCGAAGGTAGAAATCAAGAAAGAGCATCAAGTGTTGATGGTCAACAAGACCGCCAGTTTCAAGAAGAAAGGCAATGGAAAGATAGGGAACTTCAAGAAGAAGGGCAAACTAGTTGCCGCTCCCATGAAGAAACCCAAGGCTGGACCCAAACCCGAGACTGGGAGCTTCTATTGCAAGGGGAATGGCCACTGGAAGCAGAACTGCCCCAAGTACTTGGCAGATAAGAAGGCTGGCAACGTCAACAAAGGTATATTTGATATACATGTTATGGCTACTTGTGAGCTGCCTTGGGATTTCCCCGAAGAGAAGGGGATGATTGCTACTTCTTGAGCTTGTGTTGGTTTTTCCCTTGAAGAGGAAAGGGTGATGCAGCAAAGTAGAGATAAGTATTTCACTCAGTTTGAGAACCAAGGTATCAATCCAGTAGGAGGTACACGCAAGTCTCCAATCTATGCACCTGCACAAACAATCAAACACTTGCACCCAACGCAATAAAGGGGTTGTCAATCCCTTCATGGTCACTTGCAAGGATGAGATCTGATAGAGATAAATATAAAAGATTACTAAAACATAAAACAAAATAAAAGTAAATAAATTGCAGCAAGGTATTTTTTGTTTTTTTTTTGGTTTATAGATCTGAAAATATATGATGGAAAATAGACCCGGGGGCCATAGGTTTCACTAGAGGCTTCTCTCTTGAAAGAAAACATACGGTGGGTGAACAAATTAGTGTCGAGCAATTGATAGAAAAGCGCAATGTCATGACGATATCCAAGGCAATGATTATGAATATAGGCATCACGTCCGTGTCAAGTAGACCGTCTCCTGCCTGTATCTATGACTATTACTCCACACATCGACCGCTATCCAGCATGCATCTAGAGTATTAAGTTCATAAGAACGGAGTAACGCACTACGAAAAAAATACACTTCCGTGATGATACGTGTTTGTCATGGTAGGTCACATTTTCTGCCATGCATGTACATCCATGACAATTTTATGACAGAATCAAGATAGTCATACCTGTGCTGTCGTAGAAGTGTTCCATGACAATACCAAAATTATCATCACGGAAGTGTTCACTTCCATGACGATAAATGACGCGTCATGGAAGTGCTTTCGTCAAGGGTAACTGACATGTGGCATCCACCGTAACGAGTCGCCGTTAAGCTATCAGGTCCAGTTTTGGATCCGATAACCCGTTAACAGCCCTGACCAATGGGGATTTTCCACGTGTAATATTCTCATTGGCCGAAGGAAACACATGTCAACTCGTCATTGGGTCAGATAGGCACCTATGATATGTCGACACGTGTGACGGCCCTACACTGGCCCATTTAGCTTACAAAGGCCGGCCCGTTTGACTTGGTCAAAAGCTAGCGGGCCGGCCCATGAAAAGCCTATTAACGGTCTGTTCGCATATAGCCTATTTTACGGCCCGGTAACTCACCGCCTGTTAGGGCCTTCCTGAAATCGGCCCAACAGCGTCATGTGGGCCGTCGAATATAACACTAGCCCGTTTCACTTTCGGCCCATGTATGGCCGACGACGTCTTTCAGCCCATATGAGGCCTTTCGTATCTTTGGGCCCTTTAGTGGCCCACGGTGACTCTGGCCCATAATGAACAGTAAATTTCTATGTACCCATTAACGGCCCATGATTCACATGGGCCGTTTCCAGCCCGTGTTAGCTCTCGGCCTACTGACGGCCCATACGTTCTGGGGCTCCTTTCCGGCCCTCGATTACTTCTGGCCCGTTACTGGCCTGTTCCCCTAATGGGCCAAATTCAGCCCGTGGTTAGAATCGGTCCGTTTGTAGCCTGTTAACCTGTTGCGCCGTTTCTAGCCCGTCCTATATTCTTGCCCATTAACGACCCGTTATGCCTGTGATAGAATTAAGCCTTTGCTGTCTTCCGGCCTGTTAACGGCCCATTACTGTGCTGGCCCGATACCAAATACGCCCGTTTATGGCCCATGTGGGCCCATTTATCTAACGGCCCATAGGAGGCCCATGGATCCTATGACCTGTAGCAGCCTCAAGGTTACCACAGTCCGTATATGGCCCATGGTTGTTGCGGCCACTAGCAAACAAGGAAAAAGAAGACTAGGAAATAAATAAGCCAGAAACTAACGCTAGGCTATTAAGGCGATTGCACAGATTACATCCACTGGGCATCAAAGTTTGCCACCAGTGCAAATATAGGGAACACCCTACACTATACAAAAATGGCTTGCTATTTTCTTGAGCCGATGGCTGCATGTTAAGAACAAATTTTGTATTGCAACAAAACAAATTACAACCATAAAACAAAAGGAAGGTTGGCCTAAAAGTTAACAGTCCGGCAGATAAATGCACCACCAGAAGTTCAAAAGCTCAGTTCATTTGACCTGACTGTTACGTTTTCATGCTGTACTGTCCGATGGAGCACCATAACCTTCGCCTTCATTTCTCCTAGGCTCTTGAACAACATAGCAATTGTCTGATAGTTTGGTTTCAAAACCATGCATATCTTGACGACATCGAATAATGGCTGTCCTTGTTTCACAAAGGGTCTCTGTTAGGGAATGGACTTGTGTCTGGAGCACAGATATAACATTGTTTTGAGCTTGCATATCTTGATCATGAGGCAGATTGGACGAGATTGCCTTAACAACCAACCCAGTATTATGCAGGAACGTGCCTCGTCACCTTCAGAAGGTGGCGGTTCCACCATTTGTTCCATAGCTTGCTGAAAAGTTGAGTTTTTACATTAGTAGTACCAGAACAGAAGATATGAAGGAGGCAGCAAAACCAAACAAAATAGCTTTGGTCTATATACAGAACTTATTCTGGTGAACCCGTGTAAAATATTAGTTGTATTTTACTGCAAAGTACATAATAAAACCAGGTTCCAAACATATGACCATGTACCATGGCTAATGTATTGTCTATTTCTTCACATTGTATTGATAGCTAATGTCGCGGGAAACTACGGCCACCTATGGGACTAGGAGCCCCCTTGCTGGTTCGGCAGGGGGCGTCACGTTGCACAAAGAGTAGACGAGTGTGTGGCAGCACGACAGAGATCACACAGGCATTTTTACCCAGGTTCGGGCCACCGTGAGGCATAAAACCCTACTCCTGCTTTGGTGGATTGATGGTGGAAAGATGGTGGTGGAGCGTAGTACACTTACCATGCAAGGGTTTCCTCAGGGCGGCAGTGGCTACACGCGTATGGGGGTCTGAGTTACCCAACCTTCTAACCCTCTCTACGGTCACCATGGGCCTCCTTTTATAGATTAAGGGGTCACCACAATGGCAAAACAGTCATTATGTACTGATAAGATAGCAAACAGTGCTATCGTACCTAACTCTGCGGGCTGACAGGGTGCAATAAATGCACTGCTCAACGTCACATCGTTGATTGGCCGGCAAGACTTGCCGGGCTATCTCGCAACCTCCACGCCTGCTCGCTTGACACGTCGCAGGACGGGTGTCATCTGCAGGTGTTTCCTGTAGGGAGAGGCTGCCATGTGGTGAATGGTTGCCACTTAGTCACTCCGCAGTTCGACACCGCACTGATTGACGACGTGGGTCATGGTGGAGTAGTTGGTGAGGTGGTTTTGCCTCCGTGTTCCCCGGCAGGCCCTGCCGGGACGTCTCGGACATCGTCTTCCGAGGGTGGCCTCGCCCCTTGCCGAGCTCACCTGCCCGGCAAAGGAGGCCCTTCTCCTGATGGTGTCTCGCTTTTCTGGCTTGATCTTGGTCCCTCTGATCTACATGTTAGTCCTTTGAACCTCTTAGTCCCTTGTATTCTAACTTGGGTTGTTGCTTCAATCTTGTCCCCGTGCCTGTGCGTAGTCTGGGCAACAGACCCAGGGTTTATTGCACTGACAGAAGCCCCCGGGCCTGCCCCGAACGCGCTACCGAGCGTCGTCGGGGTAGGGCCTAATAAGTGCACAGGCGGGGTCACTGAAGAGGCTGGTCTCTTGAGGTCTTCTTTGCTTCTTCATTAGCCTTGATTCCAGGCCAGTTTACGGTTTCTCCGCGTGTCGTGCGCAATGCTGTGGAAGAACTTTGATCGTGGCCTGCGGGTTCTCCTCGCCCCACGATCACGGGGCGGAAACTGCCATCCCACTTGCCTCCCATTTCGCACGCACCTGCCACGTGTTTTGCATGCATTGGGTGTGGTAGGTGGTGGATGTGGAGGGCACGGGGAGGAGTGTCATGGCCGAAAATCGAGCGCGGATGGTTGGCGCAGAGGGTCGGCCTTGATCCTCAGAGCTCCAGAGGGTGCAGCGAGGCCGCATTGGAGGAGCGGGGCGGCCATTTCCCGTGTGAGGAGCCAGCCCCCTGCCTTGTCCCCCTATAAAAAGGGGCAGGGGCGGTGTCTCTCTGCACACACTTCTTCTTCTTCTCCGCAACTCTTCCCTTCTAGCCATGGTGAGAGGGCGAGGGCGCGACGGTGCCCCAGCGGCGGCGACGAGGGCTTCTACTCGACAGCGCATCCCTCCTCCTCCGGATCCTGTGGAGGCGGAACCCGCCGCGAGGGGAGGAGGGAGGGGAGGAGGTCGAGGTCGCCGTGGTGCTCGAGGAGGAGGAGGGCGGGGCGGCGCCTTGGCTGCGCCCCCGCCGGCGGCTCCTCCCCCGATGGAAGGCCACGTTGGGGACCAACCTCGAGAGTTCATCATCAGGCTATACAAGCCCCTGTGTGGTCATCTTCGCCTTCCAACTCCCTTTGCGCGGGATATGGAGCTCGAGCAACCGCGCGCTCTGAGGTTGCACATGAGGGGCTGTGGGAACGACAACATGTGGGTTGATGTCGACTTCCCTGCCCCTCGCGTCATGTACCTTCGCCGTGGCTGGAAGACTTTCGCCCGTGCCCACGGCTTCTCGGAGGGGCACGTTCTCCAGTTCAAATTAATGGAGAGCGGCTTGCTCTCCGTCAAGATCTTCAGGCACTCGAGAGGTCGCTTAGGGTGCTGCGCAGAGAGCTCGACTGGCGACGAAAGCTCCTCCTCGAGCGGAAGCGACGAGGAGGACAGTGATGGCGATGAGGACGACAGCGGGCGGGGGAGCGACGACTTTGACTCTGGCTTATCGCCGCCCGCACCATCTTCATTAGGCGTCAGCACCATCATCTGCATCCGCATCTCCTTCCCTGCAGTGCAATTTTCCGGGGAGTTGGATGCAGAGGTGGGAATGGTGCTCCCAGGCTCCTCCAGCAGTCCTCCAGCTGGCCCCCGGCAGGCTTCCTCTCGGGCTGCAGCTCCGTTAGCCCTGCCGTGTCCTGCTGGCCCTGGTGGCGGCGGTCGACGGGTCGCCTCCGCCGTGCTCTCCATCGACGCGTTCCCCAGTGCTCCCGCTCCTGTCGGGCTACCTCTCCCGGAGCCCAAGGGGGGCGGGCTGGGCTCCCGCCCAGGCACTCCTTTTGCCCTCCTTGCCTTCGATGGCCGTGCCTAGGAGGAGAGGGACAAGAAAGGGCATTATGGGGCACTTATCTTTTTTTAATCTTAAATCTGCAGGCACTTGCCAAATTTTAATTCAAATAATGTAATCTCTCGAGTCCATGTTTGTGTTCTGTAATGCTTGTACTTGTATCAGCATATTAATGAAAAAGATGAACCTTGCCGGGAACCCGTGCATGTGTATGTCCATGCAGAGGCGAGATGCCTCTTAGTGTAAATAAACGAGTTTTTCCCCGGCAGGCTATCCTGCCGGCACCTTCTCTGTTTGCCGGAGAGCTGTGTCTACCGGGCAACAGGCAAAGGGGCCAGCCCCCCGCCAACTTCTTTTTACCAAAGGCCACTACGACCATCCTGTCCGTAGCAACGTTCGAGTCAGGGATGGGAGCACCTAAGTCTCAAAAGAGTGGCGGGGTTTTCTTATGCACAAGTTATAACTTACAGAACACTAATGGACAGGAGGTAGAACTTATCTGTTTGGCTTGCCGGGGATCGCAGTGCCGGGCAATCTTCTCAACGCCTCGTCAAGGCCAAGTTCACGGTAGGAACCTGTAGCTTTATGCGGATGAGAATGAATGCAGGATGCGATACTATCTATATGCATATGCAAATGCTCATGAAATGCTTATGCAGTGATCTTGGAATGCTCATGCATGCATGCAATCTTGGTCGGGGGCCCCCCACAACGCTTCTTTATTTTCTCTTGCACATGGTCATCGCCCTGGCTTTGTACAAGGGGTTACATGCAGCTGAGGCAAGGCTTGTACAAAAGGGTGGCTGCCGGGCAGGGCCCGACAGCCGCGCCTTATGGGTAGAACTTGCGGAGATGCTCAATATTCCATGAGTTTTGCAACTGAATGCCATCTCCGGTCTCCAGACAGACTGCGCCAGGTCTGGTGACTCGTACTACCCGGTAAGGGCCTTCCCACTTTGGTGACAACTTGTTTGTACCCTTGGCGGACTGAACGCGCCTAACGACAAGGTCACCTTCCTCAAAACACCGGGTGTGAACCCTGCGGCTATGATAGCGACGGAGGGCTTGCTGATAGCGTGCAGCACGCATAGCAGCCCGGAGACGGTTCTCCTCGAGTAGCACAACATCGTCACGCCAGTGCTGATCTTGCGCTACTTCATCATAGGCAAGCACTCGAGGCGACCCGTAAATGAGTTCCGTGGGGATAACTGCTTCTGCCCCGTAGACCAGGGAGAAGGGAGTCTGCCCGGTAGCTCGGTTTGGTGTCATTCTGAGGGACCAGAGAACTACCGGCAGCTCCTTGATCCACCGCCTGCCGTGCTTCTGCAGTGTATCAAAGGTTCTCGTCTTGAGTCCATGCAGCACTTCAGCGTTCGCCCTCTCAGCTTGCCCATTGCTCCGGGGGTGTGCCACAGAGGCAAATGAGATCTTTCATCCGAGGGCATGAACATATTGCATGAAGGTGCGGCTCGTGAACTGGGTGCCGTTGTCGGTAATGATCCTTGCCGGAACTCCAAAAGGACACACCAATTCTTTCAAGAACTTGATAGCTGACTGAGCAGTCACCTTTCTCACGGCAGTCACTTCCGGCCACTTTGTAAACTTGTCGATAGCAATGAACAATAATTCAAAGCCCCCGATTGCTCAGGGGAAGGGGCCGAGGATATCGAGCCCCCAGACCGAAAGTGGCCATGATAGAGGGATTGTTTGAAGAGCTTGGGCAGGCAGGTGGGTTTTCTTGGAATGGAACTGGCAGGCTTCACATTTGGTGACTAGCTCGACCGCATCTTGGAGGGCTGTTGGCCAATAGAATCCTTGCCGGAATGCTTTCCCAATTAGTGCCCTTGATCCAATGTGGGAGCCGCACATGCCTTTGTGTATCTCAGCCAGCAGTTCCTTTCCTTCTTCCCGGCAGACACACTTTAATTTCATACCGTTGGGCCTCCTTCTGTACAGAGTGTCATCGACAAACTGATACATACTAGCCCTCCGGGCTACTTTTTCAGCTTCGTCTTGGTTGCCGGGAAGCTCTCCGGTTTGGAGGAAGTGGACAATGTGCCTTGCCCAAGTTGGAGCCTGGGGCTCGGCAACAAGGACTAGCGGCACCTCCTTTGCTGCGGGAGCACTTGCCTCGTTCGCGGGGTCCATGGGCCCGGCTGGAGGGTGTGGTCCGGCAGACTGCGAGGAGTTGTTTTCGGCAGGGTCTCTGCCAGGAGAGGACGGCTCTACCGGGAGAGGCTTACCGGAGTCCAACTTTCTCCTTTTCCGGGCCATTGCTGATGGGGATACGGAGGGCTGAGTTAGATGGAGAACAAAAGTCCCTGGTTCCACAGGGAGCTTCTGTGCAGCACACTTTGACAGATGATCAGCTATGCTGTATTCCGCACGGGGTACGTGCTCTGTTTGCAATCCATCAAAGTGCTCCTCCAATCTCCTCACTTCCTTGACGTATGCCTCCATCAATGGACTTTGGTAATCCTTGTTAACTTGTCTCACCACAAGCTATGAATCTCCTCAAATGATCAGCTTCTTAATTCCCAATTCAGCTACAATCTGAGCCCGGCAAGGAGCCCTTCATATTCTGCTGTGTTGTTGGTTGCTTCTTCCCGGGCAAAATGCATTTGGACGACGTACCTCAGGTGCTCCCCGGAGGGGGCAACATGAAGAACACCAGCTCCTGCACCTTGTAGGGAAAAAGCACCATTAAAATACATAATCCATTCTTGGGGCGATTCCTTGCCGGGGATAGCTGTCTCCATCACTTCCTCATTAGGGGTTGGCGTCCATTCTGCAATAAACTCTGCCAATGCCCTGCTCTAAATAGTTGACGTGCTTTCAAACTTCAAACCAAAACTGGATAACTCCAAAGCCCACTCCACTATTCTGCCGGTAGCCTCAGGGTTTCGGAGTATCCGTTGCAACGGGAAACGGGTGACAACCGTGATCTCATGGGCTTGGAAGTAGTGGCGCAGTTTCCTTGAGGCCATGATGAGACCAAAAATCAACTTTTGCACGCCAGAGTACCTCGATCTAGCCCCCTGTAATAAGGAGCTAACGAAGTACACTGGGCGCTGCACCACTTTCTTCCTTGCCGCGTCCTTGGGGTTGCTCTCATTGCCGTGCTCATTGCTGTCCTGATCCTTCTCTGACTCTGCCGGTCTCTGCTCACTCTCTGCTTCATCCACTTCTCGCTGCGCTACCAAAGCTGCACTGACTACTTGGTTGGTTGCCACTAGGTACAGCAGCAATGGCTCCTAGGGTTTTGGAGTGACCAAGGTAGGCACGGAGGACAAGTAGGCCTTCAACTCTTGCAAACCTGCATCTGCTTCCAGGGTCCACTTCATGGGTCCTGCCTTCTTCAAAATTTTGAAGAACAGCAGGGCGCGCTCGGCAGACTTGGAGATGAATCTGCTTAGCGCGGCAACGCATCCTGTCATACGCCTCACATCCTTAACTTTCCTTGGTGCTTGGATCTGCTCGATAGCTTTGATCTTGTCGGGATTGGCTTCGATCCCGCGATGGGATACCAAGAACCCAAGCAACTTGCCGGAGGGAACATCAAATACACACTTCTCCGGGTTGAGCTTCAAGTTGATTTTGCATAGATTAGCAAACGTCTCCTCCAAATCTTGAATAAGGGTGACCCTATCCTTGGTCTTGACCACAATATCATTCATATAGGCTTCTATGTTTCTATGCAACTGTGGCTCAAAACCAATCTGGACTACCCTTGCAAAAGTGGACCCAGCACTCTTTAATCCGAATGGCATGCGGACAAAAGAGTACGTACCACATGGAGTCATGAACGATGTCTTCTCTTCATCTTCCTTGGACATGAAGATCTGGTGATACCCAGAATACGCATCCAGAAAGGAGAGCAAATCACAACCTGAAGTGGAATCCACAATCTGATCGATACGCGGCAAGGGAAACGGGTCCTTCGGGCAAGCCTTGTTGAGATCTATGAAATCTATGCAAAGCCTCCACTTCCCGTTAGCCTTCCAGACTACCACTGGGTTTGCAAACCACGTGGGATGCAGTACTCCTCTGACCAATCCAGCTGCCTCTAGTCTCTTGATCTCTTCTGCAATGAACTGCTGCCTCTCCAAGGCCTGCTTCCGGACTTTCTGCTTGACAGGTCGGGCATGTGGGCAGACAGCAAGGTGGTGCTCGATTACCTCTCTGGGAACATCGGGGATATCAGATGGTTGCGAGGCAAACACATCGATATTCGCCCGCAGGAAGGCAACGAGCGCGCTTTCCTATTTGTCATCGAGGGTGGCGCTGATAGTGAAAGTACCATCAATGCCAGCCAGCCCTGCCGGGACCTTCTTCACTTGGGGTGCAGCGACCTTGGATCTCTTGCCATTGGGACACTCCGGCACGTCGTCAACGGGTGCCGTGCACTTGGTGGGGGCACGCTTACCGGACTCTTTGCCGGAGTCCCTACAATCCCTCTTATTTCCTTTGCTTTCCTTAGCGGGAGCCGCTGCTGCCATTGCCTATGCTGCGACCGCATCCCGGTACATCTTGTCCACACAAATGATTGCATCCTTCTCATCTGATGGGATGGTGATGACTCCCAGTGGCCCAGGCATCTTCAAGGTGTTGTAGGCATAGTGAGATGCTGCCATGAACTTAGCCAGGGCCGGGCGTCCAAGAATCCCATTGTATAGCAGGGGGAGATCAACCACATCAAACACAATCCTCTCGGTCCGATAGTTCAGTTCTCCCCCAAACGTTACAGGCAACATGATCTTTCCCTTAGGATGGCTCCTGCCGGGATTAATTCCTTGAAACGTGCCGGTAACCTCCAACTCTTCCTCTACTATCTGAAGCTTGCTGATAACTACTGGGGAAATCAGATTCAACCCGGCCCCGCCGTTGTAACATCCCCTGTAATTAACAATAGTGATCACCCCTAGTTAATGCCATGTCAGCAAGCTTGACCGTGCCTAGTCATCATTTGCATCATATTGCATTTTAACTCCTAACTCAAAATTCAAATTAAATTAAAGTGGAAAATAAAAGTTGTTCAGATCAGAAACTAAAATGTTCATTAAATAACAGATATTCCAGAGGCAGTTCTAAAATTGTAACCAACATTATTGGAATTGGATAAGTGGCTCTAGCAACCTCAAACAGTAGCAAACAGGCACCTATAATAACCTTTTATTTAATCTAAATTAAATGTGAAATTATGTTTTGCCAAACTAGTTTTTGGTGTTAGGATATAATGCGCTGTGATTTATGAACTAGGTCACACTTTTTACAAAATTCATTTAGTGCCTAAACAATTGACAAAACAGAAGTAAGAAAAGAAAACAGAAACAGAAAAGAGAAAAGAAGAAAAGAAAAAGAAAGAGGCCCACTGCGCCTGGGCCTCGAGTGCACAGCGCCGGCCCAGCCCGCGTAGCCCTTCCCCCACCTGTCACTGCTCACCCCTGCCTCGCTGTCGAACACCTCGCACCCGCACGCGCGCGCGCGCACCCGGCCCCCCTCGGTCGCCGCTCGACAGCGCGTCGCCGTGCGCGCTGGTGATAAGAGCAGCTCCCCGCACCCCCCTTGGCGAACCCTAGCCGCCTCACTCCCTCTCCCTCGCCCTCTTCTGCCGCACCCAAGCGCCGCCATGTTCGGCCGCGGCTGAGCTGCGCGGCCACCGTCACCGCCCCGCCTCGCGAACGTGCCCACCATGCTCGCCGTCGTCGCCTGCTTCGACCACGCCAACGACCCGGAGCCAGGAGCCGCCGCAGTGCCTCCCCGAGCTCTTCTTCCTCCTCGGATCGCCGCCGCACGCCACCGTCGATTCGCCGCCTTGAGCCCTCCCCAAGCCCGCTTTCGCACACCTACAGGGCCCGGTGAGCAGTTGCCGCTCTCCTCCTCCCTTTTCTGCTTGATCCCGTCACCGTAGCAACCACATTGGAGGTACCCGAGCTCACCGCCGCGGACCTCATCGCCGGCGACTGTCTGGCGACCATTTGGTCCCCTGCTGCTGTCCATCCTGCTCGCCGTGCCGCGTAGAGCCACCCCAGCGTCTCGCCTCGTTCATTTGCACACCATAGCCCCGATTCCGTCGCACGCCCGAATCGCCTCGCCGCCGGTGAGCTCATGCCGCTCGACTCCGGCCGTCCCAGCACCTCGCACCGCCGCCATTCGACGCGCGACGCCGAGCCGCGTCGAACGCACCCAACCCCAGCCCCTTAGACCCCCTGTGGACGAAACCCGAACACCTCCCGAGCCGCGCCGCCACGTTTTGGGTCGCCGGCGTTGCTTCGGCGACAGCCACCGACGTGGCACACCTGGGGCCTGCCCCTGGGTCACTGCCAGTGGGGCCCCTGGGCCCCAGTTGACCCAGTTGACTGGGCGCCCATGTCCCACTGACATGTGGGTCCCGCCTGAAATAACGAATTAAAATAAAACAATAATTAGTTAATCAGTTAATTAGTTAATTAAGTCACTAAGCACCCACTGACGGCTGGGCCCCACCTGCTAATTAGGTTAGTTAGATTAAATTAACTCTGTTTAGTTAGCTTTGTCACTGACATGTGGGTCCCATTGGACCCACCTGTCAGGTTTGACCCTGGTCAGCCGGGTTTGACCTGCTGACGTCATGGTGATGTCATGCTGATGTCATCAGACACTGTTCTGGATAATTCGAATTTAGATAATTAATTAATTCAGAAAATAATTAAATCTTTAGAAAATCATATAAAATAATCCGTAACTCCGATGAAAATAATTTATATATGAAAGTTGCTCGAAATTTCGATACAAATCTGAATACGCCCTCCGTATACCTGTCAGATGCCCCTAGCTAGATGAACATGGAACTTTTAGACCGATTTCAATAAATGAATAGTGCCCAACTTTAATTAAATAAATCCAAATAAATTCCTAAATTAACTAACTCATTTATTTAGGCAGTAGAACACCTCTGCATAGCATTTAGGCATGTCATACATATTGTTTGCATTTCTGCCAGGAATTTATTGTTTCTCTCCCCCTCCTTCTCTCTCGATAGACGCTGAGACCGACGATGTTGCAGCTGGGTACGACTACGCTCCAGACGAGCAGCCCGTTGACGACCCCTCTTTCTTGCCAGAGCAACCAGGCAAGCCCCCCCTGAGCATCCATATATCACCCATTCCATTTCTCCTGCTTGCATTAGATTTTGCTACTGTTAATGTTTGCTCCTATTCTGATGCATAGCCTGCTTTTGTAACCTGTTTATTGTTACCTTACCTTCCTATGTTAAACTGCTTAGTATAGGTTGGTAGTGAACCATCAGTGACCCCCAGCACCTTACCCTTGTTGCCCCTGCTTGATCATCGACGACTCGATCAATGTGATCGTCGACCAGAGACCGACACATCACTTCACCGCCTTAGTTGTATGACTGTGCATAGTTACTATCGAGTGCCGAGGGTGATACCTTGTAACGCACTCCTGATGAATACTCTGCAGTGTAGCTGTTCGGTCGTGGTCATCGAGGATGATTCCTCCTTCTCCACTTCCAATACGACTCTGTCGTGCAACCCCTCAGTGTGAACCTTGAGGGTGATGCCTTCTACATTCACCCTGATGATTTCATTGAGTGGAATTCACCGAGGGTGATTCCTCGGGGTTTCCCCATTGATGATATGACCACACGGTTACTTTGACCTTTGTTACAGGCGGGTCGACCCTGATGGGTACCCGCAGGGGATCTATGATGGCGGGTGTGCCGAAAGGGCACTCGAGTGTGATATTGTGGCGGAGCTTCAGAAACTCTGATCGTCTCCACGTGTTACTAAATCAGCCTATTGGATTGGGGTATTTGATCTGAGTGGGTCGACGTGCCCTATACGCAGTACCACCACGCAGGATTATAGTTTATGGGGCCCTCTACGTCGTACGCTTCTCCCGAAAGATCTTCAGACATCACGGTTCACCGTGCGGGCTGATTGTCACGAATGGGCTGGATACTTCACTGACGAGTTCAGTGTCGCGCCTGCACCCTGGCCAGTCTCGCAATGCGCAGGGCGCCCAGGGCGATGGCCCAAGACCTCTGGGTGCATAGGTTAGTCCGGCATGCTGACCTCTCTGCTGAGCCTAGGTAGGGAGTTGCTTCGTGTTGATCTCCTGAGGCCGGGCATTACCCAGCAAGTGTGTCCGGCTAGAGGTGACCGAGTGTGTTGGGTAACAGTAGTGCACCCCTGCAGGGATGAATAATCTATCGATAGCCGGTCCTACAGTAAAGGACGCTCAATTTGTATATCCTGATCTACTACTTGAACTGGATACTTGTTACTTAATTGAAGCTTCGGGATCGCTTTCTCGCTGGGAGTCGAGGAAGGATCTCTAGGCTTTGCTTCAACACGTTTGCTTAATAAAATGCTATTATACTCTCTTCTATTGCCGCAAGATGGTGGCTTCGTGAAGATGTTTGAAGATGCTAGTCTTCGATAGGACTAGGCCTTCTCTCTATTCTGGCCTTTCTGCAGCCCAGTCCACATATACAGCTTTTCCTCTTTGATAATGTTGCATATGTAGTGTAGATCCTTGCTTGCTGAGTACTTCGGATGAGTACTCACGGTTGCTTTGTTACTTCTTTTTCCCCATACCCCACTTTGATGATACACCAGACGATGGAGCCCCGGAGCCAGGTGCCACCACAGGAGCTTACTACCAGGAGGGTCCAGACGACACGTACTACTGGATCGAGCCAGCCAACCAGGAGTAGGATCGGAGGCTCCCAAGCAGGAGGCCTACGCCTTTCGATCTAGAGTCGTTGTTTGTGCTAGACTTCTTAAGGCAAAACTTGTCTAACTATGTCTGTACTCATATAATATTTGTATGACTGACTTATGTATTCGGATCCTTGTGATCCCTGGTCTGTAATATTGTGTATCTCCGTTTAATTGTGTTAGAGTTGTGTTGTGATATCTTCCTGTGAGTCCCTGTGCTTGATCGTGCATGTTTGCGTGTATGATTAGTGCACGATTGAGTTGGGGGCGTCACAGCCGTCCACCAACATCTTCGTGACCTTGAGGTTGCGGATTGTTGGGGAGACCAACAATGGCAAACACCCTACCGTAGTGGTACGGCTAGGATGATCCTCCTCGTCAAAGATGATGGGCGTATGAGATCACTTGAGCGGCTTCCGGGCCTCGGGCACTGGCTCCACGGCATTGACTTCTCATGCCCACCGCTTGAGTTGGCGGTGAGAGGCGTGCAGAGATGCACCCCCGTCAATGCACAGGCGTCGGTGGCCTTCTGAAACTCTTGCTCACTGGTTTCCTCTTCATCCCCTCCATCACTCTCATCACCACAGTCTTCCTTCTCTCGACCTCTGGCGGGTTTTCCTTGGTTCCGAAAGGGTTTGCCGGGGTGATTTACTTCACCACCTCGGCCCTTGCCGCCAGCAACATTCTGACCCTTTTCCTTGTCACGCTTCTCATACTCTTCTTTCTGTCTTTTGACAAGCTGCTCAACCTGATAACACTCTTGAAGGTCGTGGCCCTTCGTCTGATCAATCTTGCAATACGGCCCATCACCCTTCCCGGCTTTCTCGGCAGCAGCGGCTTCCCGGCAGTCAGCGCACATGGCAGCTTCCTTGCCGGGGGCCTCAGCTTTGGCCTTCTTGCCGGTACTAGGCGTACCCGATCCTTCAACAGTCATTACTGTCTTATCCCTTTGCTTCTTACTGCGCTTCTTGCTCTTCTTCTGACTGGTTGATTCATCCTCATCCTCTGAATCAATATTGGTGCAATCTTCCTCTCCGGGCAACTTTCTTCCCTCCTCCATCCAAGCACACTTATCCACCAACGTGTAGAGCTCCTTCACAGTCTTGGGCAACCGTACGTTCATCTTGGAACGAATCCGGCGGTTGCGCACATTGGACTGGAAGGCGGCTATCACGGCTGCCGGATGGATATTTGGGATATTTCTATGAATTTTGCTGAATCTCTGTAAATACTTACGGAGGGTCTCTCCTTCCTTTTGTTGGAGAAGCTGCAAGTCGCTGGGTCGGCCCGGCTCTTGGTGCCCATCGGTGAAGGCACCAATGAACTCATGGCACAGGTCTGCCCATGACGAAATGGAGTTCTCCGGCAGGTGCATCAGCCAAGACCTCACATTGGACTTGAGGGCCAAAGGAAAGTAGTCGGTGAACACCTTCTCATCTCTTCCCCCGGCAGCCTGAATAGCGATGGTGTAGATGCTTAGGAACTCTGCCGAGTTCAGCCTCCCATCGTACTTCTCAGGTATCTCTGGCTTGAACGTGCGAACGGACAGCCAACGGACTTGCCGCAGCTCACGGGTAAAGGCAGGGCAGCCAACCTTGAAAGGTAGGCACCCGCCAATACCGAGCGCGGGCTCGTCGACGCCGGGGCCGTTGCACCCATCGGTCCGGTGGAGGTCGTCGCGGCGTTGCTTGACAACGGCGCGCGTGTCTCCTCTCCGCCTATCCTTCGGGGCTCGTCGTTGGCCTGGACACGCTCGAGAGTCAGAAGAGGCCATCGAGACGTCGTCGGGGTCTGGATTCTGTTGCGCTCGCACTGGCTGCCTGTAACACCCCAAAAATTTAATCATATTTTTATTAAGTAAAATTTTGGCCAGAAATAAAATTTTGAATTATATCAAGTACTTTATTATTTTCACAGTATTTTCTGTTTCTGTTTTCCAAAATTCTTCTCTCCATATAGAATTTTTTTTGGAAATAATATTGTGACTTTGGTATTTTTCTTAAAACTTTTCAAATATAGTTTAATAACCGTAAGAATTATTTTCATAATAAAATTTTGCCCAAAACAATTCCTTTAATAGCTATTTCAATATTTTAAATGCCTCTATTGCACTACAACCATTTTAAATATTTTTTTTTTAAATTCCACAAAAATTATGAGAGCTCATATGATGCCTATATGTCACCTTGGTGCAAAAATCCAACTTGGTATTTTGAAAATTTTGAGTGAAACAATCTCTTTTCAATTCTGTCCAGTATTTGAGTTTCTACTACAACCCCAACTTTCCTTGCCCCAAAAATCCTGAATTTTTTCCCACTTATAGTCCTTCCAACCAAACACTTAAGTCCAACATTTTAGCTCCATAGGAATCATTTTAGTTCACCAAATATTCCTCTGAACTTTCTGTCCAGAAATGAATACCAGTAAAACTTGCACTGGCAAGTTTCTCCTCTTGCCAAACCAATCACACCATCATTTTATTCATCTAAAGAGACATCATACTGGTAATTTTCACACCCAAAACAATTTTCTAATAGGCCATAGCATTCTGTCAAGCACCTTGTGTGCATGACAGAAACTTTGCTCCTTTCTAAACTGCATTAGGGACTTGCCCCTGTGGACAAACTAACATGTCCAGTAGTCTTGCCTTCCTTGTAAGCATCACCCCACAAAAATTCAGCTCCATTGGACCATCATAGGGTGCGCTGGCAATTCGTCGAGCACGTTCCGTGCATGCCCAGGGAGTGCCCGGAGCACGCCAACTACATCCACTGGCATTGAGCTTCTGCTGCTCTCTGCTGCTTCCCCCTCTTGTCTTGGTCTTTCCCTGGATCAGCAAGACCAACCGTAACCTCGCCGACATCCTTTCCTGGCCCATAGTGCCGTCCATCACCGAACAGAGCCGCCGCGGCGGTCGCCGACTCGGGCACGGCACCACCCGGGCTGCCTAGCCCTGCAAGCTCGCCCTCGCCTTAACTGCGGTCGCCGCTGTCTCCACCGACCTTATCCACAGCCCACCAACCACTCCACCGACCTCCACCGTCCTCAACCACCTTGGCGGCGCCATTAATGGCCACCGTCGCCATGGCCGTCACTGGAAGCCATGCAACCGACCTCCTCCGTGCCTATATAAGCCGCCCGAGCTCGTCTCGGTCGTCGCACGTCTTTCACTCACCCTCCAGAAGCCACACAAAGCAACCACATCACTGGGAGCTCTCTTCTTCCCCGTCTCCGATGAAACCCACCACCACCACCTCCTCGGAGATTCCCACGCCACCAGAACCTCCTCCTCTCAATTCTCTCCACCAACAGCTTCCATAAGCATGCGCTGGTTCATCCCGTGCGTCAATTCCACCAGAGCTAGCCCGTGGACAGAGATCCAAATTCGCTTCCGCCGGAGCTTCTCGGGAAGACCCTGCCGCCGGCAATCCCGTGCTCCACGCCGACCAACCCGTACACCGGAGGGACCGCACGGACCAACCGAGCACTCTGGTGGGCTCGGCTCGTCGAGGGAAGCCGCCATTCGCCGGCGAGCTTCGCCGGAGCCGCGCCTCCGTTCGGCTGGAAGAGAGAGGGCGCCCACTGACCTAGTCAAACCTGACTCAGTGACAGGAGGTCCACACCAGCGCGGTGTAAGTGAAAACGTATTCCCAGAATACGCTTCTGACGTCGACCACCTCCCGCATGGCCAGACGGCTGGGCTCAGCCCAGTAGCGCCAGCCTGCTATATCGCGCTCAGTGGGGCACTTCTGCCTTCTTCCTTTTCTTTATTCAACATAACTCAAATATTTCCACAGCAAATGTTTCAGACCCAAATTTGATGATTCAAATTTCTGTAGGTTCCTAAAATCATGCCCTATTTATCTAGATTAGGTGATTTTTTTTCCAAGCCTTGTTTCCACTGGATCTATTAAACAGTTCTTTTCCTTGTTTATTCCAGCTTAGAAATTCCATAACTAATTCATATGAGCTCCAAATAAATTGATTCCTTTTCTGTTATTCCTCATATTTCATCTAGTTTATTTTAGTATTTATTTTAAAAATAATTGAAACACTTTTTGGCAGTGTTTTAGAATTATGTGGTAATTGAGCAATTCTTTAAAATAGGAAAAATGGAGGGAAGAAAACTTTTCAAACTTTTGGAGTGCACCCAGTATTTCTGCATGCTCAAGGCAAGCATCTTGAACACTTGATATGGTGAATTGCATAGTTGTTTGTTTGCAAGAATAAATGCATCATGAATATGTTGAATTCAAATAAAACTGGCATATGGCTATTTTTGCATGCATGATCCCCTGACAATATTTTGTCTCTTTTTAAGTATGAATTATGTGTGAGCATGGTTATTTTCACATGTCACATATGCCATGTTGGTCCTGACTAATCTGCAGGAAAGAACCAGTCACGAGAAAAGTGACCGTGTGACTGAAAATCTCGTGGTGACGAGAATGATCAGTGATGGCATGTTGGGACATGCTAGGTGGTGACCCTGTTGGGTACTACCAAGGAGATATATTGTGTTAACCACTGCAGGAAAACTTGAACATCCTGAGTCGACTGTAGATCGAGTCTTGTTCCGGTAACCCCCATATTTGTTCCGTACTGCCACAGGTCCCTGCCACAGGTAGGGTATGGTTCAGTAAGTTGATAACCCATTTCCATGCACACACCGTACAGAGGGCCACGATGAGGGTTTCCGCGGCCGCGGACTAAATTCTGTCATCGGGTCAGGGGGCATGGGTGTTTCCAGTTGTGACTGAGAGGGGGGGCACCCCTTGGAATCCGCGCGTATTAATAGTGATCCCATGCAGGACGTTGGTCTCTCCGTCTTAGAGTTTTTCTTGAACGATGCTTTGGGTGATTCCTGGCATCCGGAAAGTTAATCTGGTGTGTGCTGGTCAGGTGTGTTTTCAACCCAAAGACCGTAATGGGAATTAGTCAGTGTCACGGTGCTGACTAAAGAAATCCTTTACTTGTGGGTAAAGAGTACACCCTCTGCAGAGTTTAAACCTATTCGAATAGCCGTGTCCGTGGTTAAGGGCTACAGTCTGGGTTGGTCAAGTGTCGGTCTTAGTGTCGGTCTTCGGAGGAAAATAATTAAATTGAGCCTGAATTATTTTGCAGGATAATTGTTGTCACCCTGATGCTACCATGAATATTTATGCATGTTAATATTATTATGGTTATGCATATTATTGAGGACTAACCCGTTTCTCTTATTTTGTATTTCCTGAGTGTCTCAGGGGCTGGCTAGACTACCCCGGGCACTCAATTTTATTTTCAAGACCTCTCGTGGTGTCTCTCGAGTTAACAGGCGGTTTATCCCGCCACTACTCTTGTGGACACCGGATTGGCATTTCTCTTCAAGTCCGACCATGGCGTCACTCGACACCCGACTGGCATTTCTCTTCAAGTCTGATCGTGGCGTCACTTGACACCGGATTGGCATTTCTCTTCAAGTCCGACCGTGGAGTCACTTGACACCCGACTGGCATTTCTTTTCTTTTATTTTCTGAATGTCACTTGGGCTGGCTAGACTACCCGTGGCATTCATTTGTGTTATTTCTGACAAGTTTGATCATGACTAACATGCTATATTTACTTCCGTATCATTTTGCTATTGTCATGTCATGATTTAGATTTGTGTCATCATGAGCATTTTAGCATGATCCAGCATGAGCATAATAGTTTGGTTCAACATGATCATATATTTTATCTGCTGCATTCGGTATATCTCTTGTTCATGATGTTTGCGAGTACATTCAAACATACTCACAAGCTTGTCCCTGGCTATTTACTTGGCTAGGTCAGGAGTTCTACGAGGAGTACCACAACAATGACCGTGCGGAGCCTAGGATAGCAGCCACGCGGATAGGAAATTATTCGGGTCAACTGTTCCTGTGGGAATGGAGCCCCATCGATGTTGGAGAACCCCAAGCCGCTTCCGTCACCCGTCACCAGATATCACTGTTGTATCATTAGACCTTTAAGGTCATGTATCCAATTCTTGTAATAGCTTGGTAATTCTGTAACAAGGACGTGTCCACCAGTAACAGTAATCCTGAGCTGGTGATGACACAAGGGGATTAAATTTCTGGGATATCGTGTCCCGGCCCCGACAGCCTTGGTATCAGAGCCAGGCTGACCATTGGCTAATCCTATCTTAGCCTGGTCGCTATCTCTAGGTTTCCACACCATTCACATCCTTTCCTGTCCATAGTCAAGCCCATCTCATCCGATAAGCCTGCACAGTGGCGGCCGACATCTTTTGACAGTCGGTGCCCAACCTATCAACCTAGCCCATAGGCTGTGTGCCTGTGGCCGACACCTGCATTATCCCATCCGCAAGCGTGCGATGGAGGACTCCGCTGGCTTATAAAGGCAGCCTCACCCCCACTCAGCACATCACAGCCTCACTCTCAGTTTGATATCCAACCACCAAGATGCCAGGTCCCATCGTGCACAACGAGACCACCGCAGCCGAGCTTGAAGGCTTTGTAGCCATCCTTGCCAATCTCACCCATCGTGCTCTCGACATCGAAGAGCCGCCAGAGTATGTCCTGTACCAAGAGCACGCGAGTGATGCCATCCACCACTTCTGGGCCACGGTGCACATCTACGGGAGGGGCATCACCGCAGAGCGCCCCTTACAGTTCACTGGAAGGACGACCTCCGATGAGCCCCAAGCCATTCAACTTGCAGCCCGAGAAGCTGTAGTTCAACTCCGGCATCTGTCGCCAGGGGTTAACTGCCGTTCTTTCTACTACTACCCTAGTCGTGAAGGCTATGGTAGACCGACCCAAGTCGCCAATGGAGACCATGAGACGGATCCTGCTCTGGTGCATCTGGTGCGCTACCTGAGAGCGCAAGAGGCACTGTTCGATCAGGTCACTTTTGACCTGATTGAGACCCGCAGGATGCTTGCTCTCCTGACCCTGGTGAGAAGTGAAGCTGCACCTGCCACTGACAACCCGGTAGTACTATTCGGGAGACCAATCGAGCCTGCGAGGTCTGCCCCTGTTGCCCACCGGGGCAATGCATTTGTTACCCCGGATGAAGTCCGTCGTCTCTTTGGGATTTCCTCCAACGGGACTATAGCCACTACACCCCGCGTGGGTCATCATCGGTACCCCAACCCTGCAGCTCCGCATAACACACTAGTCAACTCCGATGTTGAAGCCCCCGGAGAAGCCTCGACGTCCGCGAGACACGCCCGTCTGGATGTCGACGAAGTGGACTGAGTCCGCCAAAGTAGTTGTCGAGTCCTAGTTACCCTGTTGCCCTGTAGTTTCCACCGTTGTACCGTAGAAGATTATGTGTATGTTTCTAGCAGTGTGTAGAGTTTGATTGAATGATGTGCCTGTGTGTTATTGTCTTGTGCATGATTGCTTGTCTGTTGTGATTTGCATTTAGTTCCTCTGCCCTTAACAAATCTCGAGGACGAGATTTTCTTAAGGGGGGAGAGTTTGTAACACCCCAAAAATTTAATCATATTTTTATTAAGTAAAATTTTGGCCAGAAATAAAATTTTGAATTATATTAAGTCCTTTATTATTTTTAGAGTATTTTCTGTTTTCCAAAATTCTTCCCTCCATATAGAATTTTTTTTGGAAATAATATTGTGACTTTGGTAGTTTTCTTAAAACTTTTCAAATATAGTTTAATAACAGTAAGAATTATTTTCATAATATAATTTTGCCCAAAACAATTCCTTTAATAGCTATTTCAATATTTTAAATGCCTCTATTGCACTACAACCATTTTAATTTTTTTTTTAAATTCCACAAAAATTATGAGAGCTCATATGATGCCTATATGTCACCTTGGTGCAAAAACCCAACTTGGTATTTTGAAAATTTTGAGTGAAACAATCTCTTTTCAATTCTGTCCAGTATTTGAGTTTCTACTACAACCCCAACTTTCCTTGCCCCAAAAATCCTGACATTTTTCCCACTTATAGCCCTTCCAACCAAACACTTAAGTCCAAAATTTTAGGTCCATATGAATCATTTTAGTTCACCAAATATTCGTCTGAACTTTCTGTCCAGAAATGAATACCAGTAAAACTTGCACTGGCAAGTTTCTCCTCTTGCCAAACCAATCACACCATCATTTTATTCATCTAAAGAGACATCATACTGGTAATTTTCACACCCAAAACAATTTTCTAATAGGCCATAGCATTCTGTCAAGCACCTTGTGTGCATGACAGAAACTTTGCTCCTTTCTAAACTGCATTAGGGACTTGCCCCTGTGGACAAACTAACATGTCCAGTAGTCTTGCCTTCCTTGTAAGCATCACCCCACAAAAATTCAGCTCCATTGGACCATCATAGGGTGCACTGGCAATTCGTCGAGCACGTTCCGTGCATGCCCAGAGAGTGCCCGGAGCACGCCAACTACATCCACTGGCATTGAGCTTCTGCTGCTCTCTGCCGCTTCCCCCTCTTGTCTTAGTCTTTCCCTGGATCAGCACGACCAACCGTAACCTCGCCGACATCCTTTCCTAGCCCATAGTGCCATCCATCACCGACCAGAGCCGCCGCCGCAGTCGCCGACTCAGGCACGGCACCGCCCGGGCTGCCTGGCCCTGCCTGCTCGCCCTCGCCTTAACTGCAGTCGCCGCTGTCTCCACCGACCTTATCCACAGCCCGCCGACCACTCCACCGACCTCCACCGTCCTCAACCATCTTGGCGGCGCCATTAATGGCCACCGTCGCCGTCGCCGTCACTGGAAGCCACGCAACCGACCTCCTCTGTGCCTATATAAGCCGCCCGAGCTCGTCTCGATCGTCGCACGTCTTTCACTCACCCTCCAGAAGCCACGCAAAGCAACCACATCACCGGGAGCTCTCTTCTTCCCCGTCTCCGGTGAAACCCACCACCACCACCTCGTCGGAGATTCCCACGCCACCAGAACCTCCTCCTCTCAATTCTCTCCACCAACAGCTTCCATAAGCATGCGCTGGTTCATCCCGTGCGTCAATTCCACCAGGGCTAGCCCGTGGACAGAGATCCAAATTCGCTTCCGCCGGAGCTTCTCGAGAAGACCCCACCGCCGGCAATCCCGTGCTCCCCGCCGACCAACCCGTACACCGGAGGGACCGCACGGACCAACCGAGCACTCTCGTGAGCTCGGCTCATCGAGGGAAGCCGCCATTCACCGGCGAGCTTCGTCGGAGCCGCGCCTGTATTCGGCTGGAAGAGAGAGGGCGCCCATTGACCCAGTCAAACCTGACTGGTGGGCCCGTTGGGCCCACCGTCAGTGACAGGAGGTCCACGCCAGCGCGGTGTAAGTGAAAACGTATTCCCAGAATACACTTCTGACATTGACCACCTCCCGCGTGGCCAGACGGCTAGGCTCAGCCCAGTAGCGCCAGCCTGCTATATCGCGCTCAGTGGGGCACTTCTGCCTTCTTCCTTTTCTTTATTTAGCATAACTCAAATATTTCCACAGCAACTGTTTCAGACCCAAATTTGATGATTCAAATTTCTGTAGGTTCCTAAAATCATGCCCTATTTATCTAGATTAGGTGAAATTTTTGCCAAGCCTTGTTTCCACTGGATCTATTAAATAGTTCTTTTCCTTGTTTATTCCAGCTTAGAAATTCCATAACTAATTCATATGAGCTCCAAATAAATTGATTCCTTTTCTGTTATTCCTCATATTTCATCTAGTTTATTTTATTATTTATTTTAAAAATAATTGAAACACTTTTTGGCACTGTTTTAGAATTATGTGGTAATTGCTATATTCTTTAAAATAGGAAAAATGGAGGGAAGAAAACTTTTCAAACTTTTGGAGTGCACCCAGTATTTCTGCATGCTCAAGGCAAGCATCTTGAACACTTGATATGGTGAATTGCATAGTTGTTTGTTTGCAAGAATAAATGCATCATGAATATGTTGAATTCAAATAAAACTAGCATATGGCTATTTTTGCATGCATGATCCCCTGACAATATTTTGTCTCTATTTAAGTATGAATTATGTGTGAGCATGGTTATTTTCACATGTCACATATGCCATGTTGGTCCTGACTAATCTGCAGGAAAGAACCAGTCACGAGAAAAGTGACCATGTGACTGAAAATCTCGTGGTGACGAGAATGATCAGTGATGGCATGTTGGGACATGCTAGGTGGTGACCCTGTTGGGTACTACCAAGGAGATATATTGTGTTAACCACTGCAGGAAAACTTGAACCTCCTAAGTCGACCGTAGATCGAGTCTTGTTCCGGTAACCCCCATAGTTGTTCCGTACTGCCACATGTCCCTGCCACAGGTAGGGTATGGTTTAGTAAGTTGATAACCCCTTTCCATGCACACACCGTACAGAGGGCCACGATGAGGGTTTCCGCGGCCACGGACTAAATCCTATCATCGGGTCAGGGGGCATGGGTGTTTCCAGTTGTGACTGAGAGGGGGGGCACCCCTTGGAATCCGTGCATATTAATAGTGATCCCATGCAGGACGTTGGTCTCTCGGTCTTAGAGTTTTTCTTGAACGATGCTTTGGGTGATTCCTGGCATCCGGAAAGTTAATCTGGTGTGTGCTGGTCAGGTGTGTTTTCAACCCAAAGACCGTAATGGGAATTAGTCAGTGTCACAGTGCTGACTAAAGAAATCCTTTACTTGTGGGTAAAGAGTACACCCTCTACAGAGTTTAAACCTATTCGAATAGCCGTGTCCGCGGTTAAGGCCTACAGTCTGGGTTGGTCAAGTGTCGGTCTTAGTGTCGGTCTTCGGAGGAAAATAATTAAATTGAGCCTGAATTATTTTGCAGGATAATTGTTGTCACCCTGATACTACCATGAATATTTTATGCATGTTAATATTATTATGGTTATGCATATTATTGAGGACTAACCCGTTTCTCTTATTTTGTATCTCCTGAGTGTCTCAGGGGCTGGCTAGACTACCCCGGGCACTCAATTTTATTTTCCAGACCTCTCGTGGCGTCTCTCAAGTTAACAGGCGGTTTATCCCGCCACTACTCTTGTGGACACCCGATTGGCATTTCTCTTCAAGTCCGACCGTGGCGTCACTTGACACCCGACTGGCATTTCTCTTCAAGTCCGACCGTGGCATCACTTGACACCCGACTGGCATTTATTTTATTTTATTTTCTGAATGTCACTTGGGCTGGCTAGACTACCCGTGGCATTCATTTGCGTTATTTCTGACAAGTTTGATCATGACTAACATGCTATATTTACTTCCGTATCATTTTGCTATTGTCATGTCATGATTTAGATTTGTGTCATCATGAGCATTTTAGCATGATCCAGCATGAGCATACGCATATAGTTTGGTTCAACATGATCATATATTTTGTCTGCTGCATTCGATATATCTCTTGTTCATGATGTTTGCGAGTACATTCAAACATACTCACAGGCTTGTTCCTGGCTATTTACTTGGCCAGGTCAGGAGTTCTACGAGGAGTACCACAGCAATGACCGTGCGGAGCCTAGGATAGCAGCCACGCGGATAGGAAATTATCTGGGTCAGCTGTTCCTGTGGGAATGGAGCCCCATCGATGTTGGAGAACCCCAAGCCGCTTCCGTCACCCGTCACCAGATATCACTGTTGTATCATTAGACCTTTATGGTCATGTATCCAATTCTTGTAATAGCTTGGTAATTCTGTAACAAGGACATGTCCACCAGTAACAGTAATCCTAGGCTGGTGTTGACACGAGGGGATTAAATTTCTGGGATATCGTGTCCCGACCCGACACTGCCGTGGCGGGGACTACACCGTGGGGACGGCCCCTTCTGTACGGTCAGTAGCATGAGCCGTGGCTGTCGCTTGGGGCGGCCGTGGCGGGCCAGCTCGTCGTGAGCCCTCAGCTTCGACGAAACCGAGCAGACTTTGGATGGTGGCACGCCATTCGTCCATTTGCTCAGCCGCTGGTGGAAACCTCAGCAGTAGCTGAGCCCGCGCCATGGCCTCTGAGGCTGTACTTGGCATGGGTGATGACGAAGTCGATCGCACCGTCACTCGGTTTCTGATGGTGCTAGTGGCGGCAGCACTGCACCCCCGCTGCTGCGGGGCGACCACCTGGATGGCAGGACGGTGTGGCGAAGGCGCTCGAGGGCCAGTGGCTTCGTCGGGCGCATCGGCTTGGTCGAACCGTCCCGGGGGAGGTGCACGCGCTGCGACCGCACCCGTGGTGGGAGCGGTCGGAGGGCGGCGATTCGCCCCGGCCCGAGCGCCGTTGCTGCGGTTGTGCCCGTCGGCGGGCGGAAGGGGCGCAGATGGAGTAACCCCTTCACTCGGACCTTGTGGAGCATGGCCATCGGGATGTTGCTGATGCTGCTCTCCTCCGATGTCTCCTGCTCCTGCGTCGGCCACGGGGGAAGTGGTGACGGTGCCGCCTGCTCTGACCACATCCCCAGCAGCGTCCGCGTCCTCGCGTGTCTCCGCACCCCCCACAGCATTAGAGGTTGCGGGCGGCGGAGCGTTCGAGGCGGAAGGATCAGCCGAATAACCGGGTTTCTTCTTGGGCGCCATGGTCGATGGCGTCGTCGAAGATGCTGATGGTGATGAAGGTGACGCGCTACACATGCCTTCAGGTTCGCGCAAGCGGTCCCCCTACCTGGCGCGCCAAAGATGTCGCTGGAAACCACGGCCACCTATGGGACCAGGAGGCCCCTTGCTGGTTCGGCAGGGGGGCGTCACGTTGCACAAAGAGCAGACGAGCGTGTGGCAGCACGGCAGAGATCACACAGGCATTTTTACCCAGGTTTGGGCATAAAACCCTACTCCTGCTTTGGTGGATTGATGGTGGAAAGATGGTGGTGGAGTGTAGTACACTTGCCCGACAAGGGTTGCCTCAGGGCGGCAGTGGCTATGCGTGTATGGGGGTCTGAGTTACCAAACCTTCTAATCCTCTCTACGGTCGCCATGAGCCTCCTTTTATAGAGTAAGGCGTCACCACAATGGCAAAACAGTCATTATGTACTGATAAGATAGCAAACAGTGCTATCATATCTAACTCTGCGGGCTGACAAGGTGCATTAAATGCATCGCTCAACGTCACATTGTTGGTTGCCCGACAAGACTTGCCGGGCTATCTCGCCAGCTCCACGCCTGCTCGCTTGACACGTCGCAGGACATGTGTCATCTGCAGGTGTTTCCTATAGGGAGAGGCTGCCATGTGGTGAATGGTTGCCACTTAGTCACTCCGCGGTTCGACACCGCACTGATTGATGACGTGGGTCGTGGTGGAGTAGTTGGTGAGGTGGTTTTGCCTCCGTGTGCCCCGGCAGGCCCTGCCGGGACGTCTCGGACGTCGTCTTCCGGGGGTGGCCTCGCCCCTTGCCGAGCTCGCCTGCCCAGCAAAGAAGGCCCTTCTCCTGATGGTGTCTCGCTTTTCTGGCTTGATCTTGGTCCCTCTGATCTGCATGTTAGTCCTTTGAACCTCTTAGTCCCTTGTATTCTGACTTGGGTTGGTGCTTCAATCTCGTCCCCGTGCCTGTGCGTAGTCTGGGCAACAGACCCAAGGTTTGTTGCACCGACAGCTAAGGATAAAGAGACAAAGTTTATAATATGGTAAGCATAGTATGACATCATTCATATCACAAAATAACTGAGAACAGACAAACAGGCAATTGTAACGTTGTGTGGGCAAGTCCAGCACGGAACTAGATTACAGATCAAGATCAAAGAAAAATCACTCCTCTCTTTTAAACCTTGTAAGGTGCAATGATACGCTAAGACAATTGTGTATAAAATTGAAAAGAGTAATAGACATTGGCTGCAAACCGTGCAGTTCAATGCACAAGTCAGAGTAAGTAGTAGTTAAAAGGCATGAGGATTAAGGACTTACAACAGCGGCTTTGACTGGTGTAGTCATGCCCTTCGTCTTGCTGGTTTGACAGTCCTTGAAGATTTCCACAACATTTGTATCAGGTACTTTTTGGTCCTTGCGGGCTTTCCTATGCATTTGGAACAAGTCAAATAGATCTGATAATATGGCACAACGAAAAGAGTGAAACAGTAGCTAATTACAAGAGCCTCGCTGTGTGCAATATGGCTACGAGATCCTGTCGTCTGTTGGAATTTCACTTTTGTACGGTTGGCCTTGTTCTTTGAATAGTTCACCTACAAGAAGATAGGTATGTGAGGCACATGCATAAATAGGAGTTCAACATGTGATCTGATCACATATCTATAACGTACTTGATACTTTGGATCAGACCAGTGTTTAACATGGCCTCTCCAGTCTTCATCCGATACATTTTCCACTGGAGATGTTTGGGCAAGTTCACTGTTAGCCTTGCCTTCAAAGTGAGTTTTCCTCAAGTTATACTGATACTGTCGCAGAGCAGACTTGAAAACATGGGTGCAAGCTTGTCTGGTTGAATCATCTTGGCTATCCAACTTGAACCTCATCTGTTGAAAATTATGGGAGTCTCATTATCAGCAACCTAGAAAGTATGGGACAGAGCAAGATGATATTACTAGTTTCCATACATAACCATACTTATAGATAACTGGTCGAGGAAGGTGTTGAATTGGGTTTTGACTTTTTCATTCCTGTACTGAATCCATGTTGGGAGGATACGTGCATGACACCTAACGGCAACCGCTGCCTCTGATACTAACTTGGCTGACTCTGTAGCATCACGTGGCCTTTTTAAACCTGCCTAAAAATGGATCTCCATTCTTCCTCCTCTAGATTTAGTTAACCTATCGTGCATTATCCCTGATGTCTGTTTCCTCTTGCGCCTAGGTGCTAGTCCAACAACGAACATAGGAAGTGTTAGTGTACATCAAACTGTGAGACTACATCTAAAGAAGCATGCGACTATAACTTGACTCCAGCAACTACCTTCTTGCTGTTGAAGCTCACAAGGTTCATTTAATCTTGCCAACTCGTCTTGTGTCAAGAGTGCTTCGAAAGTAGTGTCAGGTGGAAAGGGAGCTTGGGAACGTGCTGCTAGCTGAGTTGACAAACGAGTAACTCATGCAGCTGGTGGTACTGTGGAAGGTGTTGCAACAACTAGGGCTGTCACTGCTTGTTTGGTGGCAGCTATTAGTTTCTGTTTGGCTTGTTTTGCAGCTCGTGTAGCACGGGATACCACATTTGTACAATTTTCCAGTGGACTTTGAGCTTCTATTGCACCATCAGTACCAGCAAAATCTGCATAATTCTTCCGCTTCCGTTTCCGTGTGTCCTGAGTACTAACACCATCCCCTGCCATTCTGTGTTCCTTCCTCTTTATCTGTACCATGTCAAGTCAAGTCGACAAGAAAAAGGAATAAAAATTTAGTTCTTCAGAACAAATTGATGCGTGATACAGACGAACTGAACTTTGATGTTAGACAACCGCATGATAGGAGGATGTAATATGTACGAAAAACAGGACGGCATGAGATAATCAGAACTATGATGTGTAAACTAAGTAGATGGCATTTCAAGAAATTAGAAGCAATGCAATGGAAGGTAGACACCATATGAAAGATGCTACAAATATCGCTCTGCCAAGTTAACAGTGTCTCGTCATAACTATCATTTAAACAAATGTGAAGCAGTACAAGAAATAAATCATATGCAAGATGCAAACAATATCACACTACCAAGTTAAAGGTCTCTCATCATTAGTGCCATTGCATATTCATAGGTTATGATGTGTAAACTAAGCAGAAGGCATTTCAACAAATTAGAAGCAATGAAAGCTAGACACCATATGTAAGACGCAATGAATATCACTCTACCAAGTTAAAACTGTCTCGTCATTAGTGCCATTTCAACAAATTAGTAGTACAAGCTAGAAAATAATGTGAGATGTAAACTATATCAGACTCCCAAGTTAAACGTGTCTTGTGAAAAGTGATTGTTGCAGGTTACACAACAGTAGTACTTTGATGTAAGAACATGGTGTGATAGACAGATATTGTATGTTCTAGAAACAGGAACACATGTCTTATTCTCAAGTATAATGTGTAAAGTAAGCAGATGGAATTCAACAAAATTAGAAGCAATACAAGCTAGACATCATACATAACATGCAACCACATATAACAGTGCCATGTTAGAGGGGGCACCTGTGATGGTGGACAAGGGGGGACATGCTCATCATCAACACAGCTATGTTGAGTGTCTATGCATGTGTTGTCTTCCAAATCTTGTTGGGGGGGGGGGGGGGGGCGGGGGAGGGGGGGGGTGGCAGGGGGGTGGCAGAGTAGAATGTGTAGAGGCCCTCCATTTCACAGCTATGATGTGTAAACTAAGCAGAAGGCATTTCAACAAATTAGAAGCAATGAAAGCTAGACACCATATGAAAGATGCAATGAATATCACTCTACCAAGTTAAAACTGTCTCGTCATAAGTGCCATTTCAACAAATTAGAAGTAGTACAAGCTAGAAAAGAATGCGAGATGTAACCTATATCACACTCCCAAGTTAAACGTGTCTTATGATAAGTGATTGTTGCAGGTTACACAATAGTAGTACTTTGATGTAAGAACATGGTGTGATAGACAGATATTGCATGTTCTAGAAACAGGAACACGTGTCTTATTCACAAGTATAATGTGTAAAGTAAGCAAATGGAATTCAATAAAATTAGAAGCAATACAAGCTAGACATCATACATAACATGCAACCACATATAACAGTGCCATGTTAGAGGGAGCACCTGTGATGGTGGACAAGGGGGGACGTGCTCATCATCAACACAGCTACGTTGAGTGTCTATGCATGTGTTGTCTTGCAAATCTTCTTGGGGGTGGGGGGGGGGGTGGCGGAGTAGAATCTGTAGAGGCCCTCCATTTGGAAGGAGCACCTTTATCCACTGCCTTGCTAATTTCCTTCCGCTTTATTGATTTTGAATTGTCAAGTAAAACCAACAAGAAAAAGAAATAAAATTCACTCTTCAGAACTCATTCATGCATGATACTGACAATCACTACTTTGATGTAAGGCAAACACATGATACCAGGATGGAATATGTACGAAAAATAGGACGACATGGCATATTCACAACTATTTGTGTAAACTAAGCAGAAGCCATTTCAACAAATAAGGAGCAATGCAAGCTAGACACCACATGAAAGATGCAACCAATATGACTCTGCCAAGAGCGTCCCATCATAAATGGCATTTCAACAAATTAGAAGCAGCGCATGCTATAAATCATATGAAAGATGCAACCAATATCACACTGCATATACTAAAGGTGTCTCGTCATATTGATTGATGCGGGATACAAAAAAAAACAGTAGTTTTATGTAAGGACATGCTTAATAGACAGATGTACTATGTACCAAAAACAGGAAGGCATGTCACATTAATAGGTATAATGTATAAACTAAGAAAAATAGCACATGCAATTTAACCAGGTTGGAAGAATTACAATCTAGACACTATATGCGACATGCAACCACATATCACGCTGCCAAGTTAGAGCAAGCACCTGCGATGGTGGTGTAGGGGAAATGCGGTCATCAACTACAGAGCTACGTTGACTATCTTCATCTAGCATTGTTGTTTCTTGAGAATCATGTGGGGAGGCTGACACTGCATTCTTTAAAAGAGGATCTTTTCTTACAGCAGTCCATTGGCCCAACTGTCTCATCATAAGTGATTGATGAGGGATACACAAGAACATTAGTTTGATGTAAGAACATGGTTAATAGACAAATGTACTAGTATGTACCAAAAATAGGAAGGCATGTCATATTCAAAGGTATAATGTGTAAGCTAAGCAGATGCAATTTAACCAAATTGGAAACAATACAAGCTAGACATCCGGCTGGAGTGGTGAGCATGATCATCGAGGACCTGAGAGCCTGGTGGCATGCGGGCTGCTTCGCCACCATCGTGGCTTTTTAGTTGGCTTCCAGGTGATGCCTGTCTGTGCTGGGCTTGTCACTGGCTCGGCCAGTGCCCTGACTAGCTATTTGTCTTTTGGTGCTCCCGGGATGGTGGTTAATGTAAAAAATATCTTTCCTTATCTTAATAAAGACCGACTTGGGCCTTTCGAATACAACCTAGACACCATATGCAACATGCAACCACATATGACACCATGAAGTTAAAGCAAGCACCTGGGATGGTGGTTCATGGCGAGCGAGATCATCAACTCCGGAGCTACGTTTACCGCCTCCATCTACTGACACTGCACCCTTTATAGCGACGAAACGTGTCTTGCCTAAGCCCGAAGAAAGCTGGAGCTACTTCTCTCTTTTATTTCGTGCTTCTATCAACCGGTTGGCAGAGGCTGAAATACCCATGCATAAACAAACAATAATGAGAGTATGGGTGAAGTGTGTGCAGAACTAGTGCACTGTAAAAGTAGCAGATAGCAGGTGGCTGAAAAATAAATGACAGGAGACATACGATAGCTCTACAACATTGCATGGCAAACAAAATTAGATTCTACTCGGTATGATTTTGTAATATATGAGCACAAGGATGGCTGGGAAATGCAGGTACTCCTCCAGCACACCACCACATGTGGTCCTATCAAAATAACAGTCGACTGAAAATAAATAGGTCAGTTGATTTTTTTATGAACCGTCCAATCTACAAGGAACGGGCAGATGGCCTTCGTCTACCTCTCGCCAGTCACTGTTGAGGATCTTTCTCAAACCGCCAGCGACCACCGGCCCAGACCCCTGCCTCCGCCGCCCCGCCCTCCCCTCGACCTCACACCACCGCCGTGCTTGGAAGCGCCCCCCGGCCATCCCTTTAAGCCCGGTCGACCTCTAGATCAGGTGCCAGCAGCTCCTAGGCCCCACACACCCCTAAGATAAACACCGAGGCGCTGCTTCTTCGGCGTAATAGGCGGACTAGCGCCTGTTACGCTAGGGAATGCTTCCTTTAATTGGGAATCAACTAACCAGGAATTGAAATCCAGGGGGACGACGGACCTCTAGCTCAGGTGAAATAGTATATGAGGAGAAACCTTGTGCATCGCGAGTTACTAGGAACATCTAGTACCAGGAAGAAGGTGTAGGAAGAAGCGGTCAACTAGTGTCTTCTGTGGGATGAATACCGTGCAAGCAGACACGTAAGATTTGCACGAATAAGGGAAGAGGAGTACCATTTCTGGTTGCCAGTGCTCTGTCCTCCTGATATCGCAGCGATGTTCTTCTTTTTACCGGGGGAACCGATGTTTTGGAGGAGGGTGGAGCCTTGGACGAACCCATGGCCAAATTGCTGACTGTGTTGCGCTGGCCATCTGTCGGTGGAGGGGAAGCAGATTCGAGGCGGCGAAGGACGGCGTAGGGGGAACAACTCCGGTGCGGTGGATGGTGGCGACGTTAGAGCGGCAGCGGTGAGGCGCATGATGGCATGGTTGAACTGGCTCGGGTACATCGGCGTCCTGGAGGCAGCTCGGCCTCGACTTCAACTACTAGCCATGGAGGGCATTGCGGTTGCGGTGGACGACGACGTCGGGGTATTGGCTCTGGCGTGATGGAGGAGGGTGGCGGTTGATGGGTGGGATGGGGTGGCGGACTGAGGACGCCAGGGTTTCACGGCTGGTGGAGAGGTAGTTTTGGTGCCCACGGAGTACGAATGGGGAATCGGACGGGGGGCGTGGGTGGCGGGGGGAGCTAAGGGGGAACCATGTTTCAGTCTGGGAAGCGCTTGTTTTTTGTTTTGTTTTGAACAGATGGGACGCGCTTGTTTGAAATTTGGGGAAAGTACAAACTTTGTCCCCCTCTTAAATTTTGGACCTACTGCGGGTTGGGGGTAGGACGGTAATCCCAGGTGTCCCAAATAGCGGGCGGGAGCGATTTCGGCCGAGCGAATGTGTGTTTAGGCGGCCACGGTGTATGAATGTTTTTCGGAGGCGGTTGCGTGGCGTCTAGATGAAGTTACAAACCTACCCCGGTTTAGACCTATAGACGTTGGGCCAGTAGGCTTCACGGGTTGGAGTTAGAAATGTAATTTCCTTCTACCAAACATTGGTCTCATGCGGTTTCGGGCGAGTAGAGGCTCTTTTGGTGCTTCGTTCAAAATTTTGAAACAGAAGCATTCATGTTTAGAGTACTCTTGAACTTTGAGGATTGACCTAAATAGACAACGTTAAATTTGACCTTGTATGTTTGAAAACCTCATTAAATTATGCGCTTCTTTTTGAAATTTTGACACTTGAAAATCCTATAACTATGATTATTTTGGAATGGAGGAGGTAAACTTGAATCTATTTTGTACATGACTATATATGCTATTATGTACAAAAGAAGAGCAAAGATTGGTGCACCCATAATTTAGGTATGATTTACAAATGCCATGATCTCGAATTCAAATAATTGAATGGACTTCATGTTGAATTCGAATTTTTAAAACCACCTTAAGTTGAATTCAAATGTATGCTAGTTCATAGCTAGCTATTTATAATGTTCATTGTGTAACTTTTGTATGTATAATGTGCTTTACACACACAACATGAACTATACTCATGTTTATATTCGATTGCTAAAGTGATGCATTGTCTGGAGTTCAAAATACTAACTCTGTGGATCAATTATGTCGAATAATAACATAGACATGCTCAAATTCGATAGAATATAGATGTCTGATGGATCAATGACCGTTCCTTACGCGAATTGCAGATATCATGATCCCATCCTAATATTTGGATACAATTTATATTTTTAATCAATGTGTACATCAGTCTTTTACTTGTAGTTTCACTCTCCATAGGCCCCTCCTCACACACGCGCTGACTTTCTCTCTCACACATACGCGCACACGGTGTATATCCATCGGTGGTCTCTCACACATGCTCACACACTCTCTCCCGAGGTATCTTTCTCGCAGACATGCTCTCGATATAACCCTCCCTCCCTCTCGCAACCATTTACGTCTGTTTTCACTAACCATTATCACAAGCACTCTCCCTCTCACAAGCATACACACGCATAATCCCCATTGACCCTTTCTATATACATAGACCTGCCTACGTGTCTCCCGCACACACATTATCTTTAGGCCTGTCTCGCACGCATTGTCTCCACCTCTATTCCTAATTGACGAGTATGATTCTAGCAGAGCATTCTGTAGGATGCCCCTTAAAGTTAGGTTGGATGAATGGTAATATCAGAGATAAGGGGTTAACTTAGTCCGAGGACCTAGGGTTACAAATCCTAGCCGGCTTTGTCAATGGACACAGAGTCCTTCACGGCTCTGGTATCTTTGTCTTGTACGACTAGTCCTCCATGGGTCTCCCTAAATGCGTCACGGGCTGACCAGTGTGGCGCAGGACGGAATCGAACCAAGGGCCTCACCTCGGCCCACCGGACCTCACACGGTGACACACCTCTGCCCCCAAGTCTCGTTATCTTCTCACACCCACACATACCAACACAGACACCACACAAAATATTTTCTCCTCGTGCCTCTATCCCCTCCCCCCTTGTATATACACACTCAAGGGCATCTCTCGCCATGACATCCTATTCGTCTCTCTCTCTCTCTAGACCTCTCTCATTTCTCGTGCTATCTCTCCCATGTCCCCCCCGCCGGCCCCTCTATCCATGCCTCTCTCGAATACGTAATACATACACATACCTCTCTAGGCCCTGCCAAATACGTCAACTACACATTCACACATGTTACATCATGTACCCCATTGATGTAGAAAGCCCTCTCTTCACGTTTATTTCGAATACAACATTCCTTTTGAATAAAAGCACACAAAGTGTGGCCAAAAAATTATTTTAGAATTTCTACATTTATACAACATTACAAAGTTATATGGAGGAGTATGAACGTTAATTTGCATTGCGTGGTGCACCCAATGATATTTATTCCGCACTGTGAATTTTTATATTTTTGTACTATATATAAAGTTAGTCATAATAAAGAGAAACGAAGAGCATCTCTCTCTCCATCGCATACACCCCCTCTACGCCCCTTTCATGTACGCACACAAACTATCTCCAGGTCCTCTAAAAGTACGCCCCCAGCACATTCACCCATGTTTCATCTTTCTCTCGCGATATATACAGTGACGATCATTGTATTTGAAGCGAAAGCACTATACGTACATTGGACTTCAGAATCAACTCATTACGGTCACCATTTATGTTTTGTGGTTATTATACAGTCACGGGCTCACCGTACAGCTCTGTATTTGCTCAAGACACGACTAGTTGACCAGTTAAACGCTCCATGTGGCACCACTAGTGTTGCATCACATTATCTCACTACCATTGGGCCCACCTATCGGCGTGTATAAGAATGAGAACAAATGATAAAAAATATTGGACGGTGGTTCGAAGTCATGACCGCGGGCACAGCGGACAAGGTGGCCTTGTATTGGTATGCTAAGCGGTCTATTTTAACACACATGAGCTGGTGTGGTGATTATACACACACGCACGCATGCACACGAACTGCATGCACGCAACACTCACACGAACACACGCATCCACGCACGCACGCAACACTCACACGTACACACACAGCCACGCACGCACGCAACACTCACACGCACACACACACGCATGCATGCTGTGACGCCCCCGGCTCAATCATGCACTAATCATACACGCAAATGCACACGATCAAGCCTAAGGACTCACAGGAAGATATCACAACACAACTCTAAAATATAAATAAAGTCATACAAGCTTTATATTACAAGCCAGGGGCCTCGAGGGCTCGAATACATAAGCTTGCGAACAAGCGTCAGCGGAAGCATCAGATATCTGAGTACATATATAAAAGAAAACACAGATAAGCCCTTAGAAGGCGGGGCAAAAGAAAACACTACGATCGAAAGGCGCAGGCCTCCTGCCTGGGACCCTCCGAATCCTACTCCTGGTCGATGGCAAGCTCAAAGTAGTATCCATCCTCGGGGTAGTAGTAGTAGTCGATCGATGGGGCATCTGTCTCAGGGGGCTCCGTCCTCTGGTCACGACAAACTGATATGAGGAGAAAAGGAAAACAAAGCAACCGTGAGTACTCAGAAGTACTCAGCAAGCAAGGATCTACACTACATATGCAACATTTTCAAAGGGAGGCTGTATATGTGGACTGGGCTGCAGAAATGCCAGAATAGAGAGAAGGCCTAGTCCTATCAAAGACTAGCATCTTCAGAGGTCTTGCAGCAATAGAAGAGAGTAGAACAGTACAATATAAGGTAGTAGTAATGATATCAACCTCACCCAGAGATCCTTTCTCGACTCCCTGCGAGAAGGCAATCCCAGAGCCATACAATCATCAACCTCGTCCTGAGATCCCTTCTCGACTCCCTGCGAGAAGCAATCCCAGAGCCATAGTATCCAATTCTATTTGTATCAATCGGGATACAACTCCGAGTGTCCGTTACCGAGGATCCGGCTATGCATAGATTAGTTCTTCCCTGTAGGGGTGCACCAACTTACCCAGCACGCTCGCTTAACTCCGGCCGGACACACTTTTCCGGGTCATTCCCGGCCTTGGCTAAACGACACACCGCAACCCTACCTAGAGCTCAGCAGAGAGGTCCCCGCCGGTCTACATCCTAAGCGCAAGGGGGTCTTGGGCCATCGCCCCTCGCCCTCCGGGTCGTTGCACACATGGCTCAGATCCAAGCACCACCTCTGTCGTGAATGGCGCCAATCACTCCATGCCGCACTGCTGAACTGGACGTCTGAAAGAGCTTTCGGCTGATGCATACGATGCAGAACGCCCATACTATGCCCACGTGGTGGTTAGTGCTATCGGGCCAGAGGCCCACTCGAATCAAATATCCAAATCATTAGTACCTTGGGGGTGCGGTAACGAGCAGAGACTCACGATCGATGTGACCCCGTCACCCCGTCTCGAGGACTTGCGGCAAGGGCCAAGAATGCCCGGCCACGCCTCGTATCCATCACTCGGGCACCACACCGGCACCCGTCTTCACAACACTCGCCTCTTAGGCGCACGCGGGTACCCCTCAGGGTCGACCCGCCTATCCAAGTAATAGTGTAAAGTCCAAGTATCCGTGTGTCCATAACATCAGGGGAATCCGAGGTATCACCCTCGTTGGATTCCTACTCGATGTATCCGTCAAGGTGAACTCGGAGGAATCACCCTTAATGGGTTCACATTTGAGGTGTTGTACGACGGCGTCGTTATTGGAAGTGGTGAAGGAGGAATCACCCTCGATGACCACGACCGAATAGCTATTCTACAGAGTTAACATCAGAAGTGCTACAAGAGGTTTCACCCTCGGCACTCGATAATAACGCTGTAGTGTCGTTACAACTAAGGGGGAGGGTGATGTGCGGTGCCGGGGCCTAGTCTTCAGTCCCGTTGATCGGGTCTTCTGATAATCCAGCGGGGCAGTCGGGATAAGTGGGGTCACTGATAGGTCTCTACCCAGCCTATACTAGACAGTTTAGGGTGAGCAGGTAAGGTTTCAATAGCAGGTTACAATAAACAGGCTATGCATCAGAATAGGTAAAGCAGTAGCAGCAACAATTCTAATGCAAGCATGAGAAAATAGAATGGGCGATATCAGGATGATCAAAAGGGGGGGCTTGCCTGGTTGCTCGGCAGCAGGGGCAAGGTCGTCAATGGTGGCGTCGGGCTCCTGAGTTGCGTCGATCTCGGGGACGACGTCGGTGTCAGGTCTACCGAGAGACAAGAGGGGGGGGGGGAGAAACAGTAAATACAAAGCAAACAAGAGCATGTCATGACACTACGCAGAGTTAGGGGTGTTCTGACGTGGTGCTACACGATTTAGGTGAAGAGGGAAAACATCCGGGAATGTTCTCCCGGTTCCGGACAGTTGTCAAACAGATGACCGGAGGGGAACGGTTCCATGTTCGGGTAGCTAGGGACGTGTGACGGACGAACGGACCGCGTATTCGGATTCGTCACGTCGTTCTGAGCAACTTTCATGTACAAAGTTTTTCGATCTGAGCTACGAATTAATTTCTATGATTTTCTAAAGTTTTATTGATTGTCTGGAATTTATTTAATTAATTAAATTTGAATTATCCAGAATAGTGTTTGGGTGACGTCAGCATGACGTAGAGGTGACATCAGCAGGTTAACTGGTCGGTTGATCAGTCAAACCTGACAGGTGGGTCCCACCGGGACCCACATGTCAGCCTCTGTAACTAATTAACAGGGTTAATTTAAACTAAACTAATTAAACAGAGGGGGGCCCACCTGTCATAGGGTGTTTAGTTAACAAATTAATTAAATTAATTTAATTAATCATCAGGTTAATTAGAGAGGGGGGCCCACCTGTCAGCACAGTTGACCAAGTCAACTGGTCAACAGGCTCCCCTGGGCCCACTGGTCAGCGACCCAGTGGAGTGGCCCTGGAGTGCCATGTAGGCGGCCAGGTCAGCATCGTCGCCGGAGCAACTCCGGCGACCTCGTTTCGCGGCGGCGCGCATCGGGCGATGGTCGGAAATCGCACACAGGGGGCGTCCGGACCAGGTGTTTGGCTCGTTCGGCTGCGGCAGAGGCTGGGGGTGGCCGGAGCTGGACGGAGCAGCGACGGTAGGCGGCGGCCGGAATCGGACGAGGATGGAGCCGGGGCTAGGTGATAAGGCGAGAGGCGCGGGTTGGCTCTACGGGTCCCTTGGAGCCCCAGGAGCACGGGTTCGAGCTCGCTTTTGAGCTCAGGGGACCGAGGCCGGACGGCGAGGCAAGCTGCAGCGGCGAGCTCTCGAACGCGGTGGCGGGACTAGCTACGGCATGGGAGAGAGTGAACTGGAGGAAGGAGGAGAAGCGGAAGCTTACGGCGCGGCTCACGGTGGCCCTTGATGGGATTAGTAGCTGCAGACGGGCTCGAGCTCGTCGGAATCGCGCCGGAGATGCAGAAGAGGGGCGGAGCTCGATGCGGTCACGGCAAGGCTTCTCTGACTCCGGCTGGTAGGCGTGGGCGATGTGGTCGACCACGGCGCTCCTCCCAGACATGGTGGTAGCCCGCGGGGACGCCGGTGGCCACGGTGGTGGCGGGGCGACGGCGACGGCAGCGTCGGCCTCCGAAGAAACGGAAGGGGGCGAGTGAGAGAGGGGAGCTGTGGCGTCTAGGGTTTGTCCAACGCGTCGTAGGGGTCCTTAACCAAGTGGGGCAGGGGGCGTGCGGCTCGCTGTCGACAGAGAAGAATGGGGGCCGGGGCGGCGAGCGCGGCAGAGGCGACAGCAGCTCGGGGAGGAGCAGTAGGAGGGAGGAGAGAGAAAATGGGCCGGGCCGGCTCCTATGCGGCTGTGGGCTTAAGTGCACAGGGGCACTTTTCCTTCTTTTGCTTTTGCTTTCTTTTATTTCTTTTCTGTTTTCTCTTTTAATTTCATTCCAAAAGACTTTTGTAAAATATGAGACTGGTCCAACTATTATCAGTGCAAAATTAGTCACTGCTAGAAATTGGTTTGGTGCCCACATCTTTTTGTTTGGATTTTATATAATTGAAAAAGGATTAAATAGTGCTATTTTGCTGCTGTTAGAGTCACTTAACTAATTTAGTGAATATTTTTTATGATTTTAGAATTGTCTCTGGAATATTTTCCATTTATTGAACATTTTATTTTCTGGGTTTGGACAACTTTTATTTGCACTTTCAGTTTGAATTTCAATTTTGAATTTGGATTTGAAATGAGATATGGTGCTAATGATGATTAAGCACTGTTGATCATGATGACATGGCATTATCAAAAGGGGATTACTGTGGCTAACCACTGGGGGTGTTACAAATCTCCTCCACTAACAAGAATTCTCGTCCTGAGAATTAAGAGGTAGACAGGAAAAGATCGGGGTATTCCGCACGAAGATTATCCTCGCGTTCCCAAGTGGCTTCATCTTCAGTATGATTTGACCACTGCACTTTGAGGAACTTTGTAACCTTCTGACGGGTCCGACGTTCAGCTTCATCGAGAATGTGGATCGGATGCTCCTTATAAGAAAGGTCATCTTGCAATTCGAGCATTTCGTGATCCACTGCGCGGTGCGGAGATTCCTTGAAGCATTTACGAAGTTGCGACACATGGAAGACGTCGTGGATATGGGAGAATTGCGGTGGCAACTCCAATTTATATGCCACCTGACCACGTCTTGCAACAATTCGGAAAGGACCAATGTAGCGCGGAGCTAGCTTGCCCTTGATTCCAAAATGGTGAGTGCCCTTCATAGGAGTGACACGAAGATAAGCTTGATCACCAGGTTGATAAGTTAAACCCCATCGTTTGCGATCATAATTGCTCTTTTGGCGGTCCTGAGCCGCCTTGAGATTTTCACGGACGATACGGACTTGTTCTTCGGCGTGTTGAATAATATCTGGACCCACGAGCGGTCGTTCCCAGTTTCTGACCAATTCAGAGGGGTTCGACACTTACGTCCATATAGTACTTCGAAGGGAGCCATTTTCAAACTGGCTTGATAGCTGTTGTTATAAGAGAACTCGGCATACGGAAGAGATTCTTCCCACTTCTTGCCAAACGATATAACACAAGCCCGAAGCATGTCTTCAAGCACTTGATTGACTCACTCGACTTGGCCTTGGGATTGGGGGTGATAAGCTGAACTCCAGGTAATATGAGTTCCCATAGCTTCTTGGAAACTTTCCCAGAACTTGGAAGTGAAAAGGCTGCCACGGTCTGAACTGATCTCCTTCATAATACCGTGGAGTGAAACAATTCTGGAGATATACAACTCTGCTAACTGGCTAGCAGTGATAGTCTCCTTGACGGGCAGAAAGTGTGCAACTTTAGAGAGTTGGTCGACGACGACAAGAATAGCATCGTGACCCTTCTGTGACCCGGGAAGTCCTGTAATGAAATCCATCTAAACCTTATCCCATTTCCATAGTGGAATGGGAAGTGGTTGCAGAATTCTAGCAGGCTTCTAATGTTCTGCATTAACGCGACGACACACATCACATTCAGCAACATATCGAGCAATATCCTGCTTCTTTTTAGACCACCAGTACCTTTGACGGAGATCACGATACATCTTGGTGCTACCCGGATGAATAGACAGTGGGGTATCATGTGCCTCCTTCATGACCTTGTCGGTCATAAGTTCGAAGCGAGGTACGACAATGCCATTTCTAAAATACAAGGTTCCATCTTCAGACAGCGAGAAATCCCTGTACTTTACAAGGTGAAGGTCTTTCTTCATCAGATTAATTTCAGCATCTTTAGCTTGCGCATTCTTAACAGCTTTCTCAAGATCTTGTTGTATCACAAGGTTATTAAGAGAACCCTGTGGAATAATACGCAGATTCAGCTTGCACAGTTCTTCAAAAAGACGAGGTTGAGCTCGCCTAACCATGAGGTTGTCGCAATAGGACTTGCGGCTTAAGGCATCAGCCATCACGTTAGCCTTGCCAGGGGTATAGAAAATACCCAAATCATTATCCGCAATGGCCTCCATCCATCTTTGCTGACGTAGGTTTAGAGATGGCTGAGTGAACAAGTACTTCAGACTTTTATGATCCGTGTATATCTCGCAACGATTACCGAGAAGGTAATGTCGCCACAACTCCAGTGCATAGATGACAACAACTAGTTCTAGATCATGTACCGGATAATTCTCTTCATGTGGGCGCAACTGATGAGAGCCGTAAGCAATCACCTTACACTCTTGCATTAGGATACAGCCTAATCCTTCACGGGATGCATCACAATAAATCACAAAATCTTTGCGAGAATCTGGAGGAGCAAGTACTGGGGCAGATGTTAGCTTGTTTTTGAGTGTGTGAAAACTCTCCTGACATTTTTCTGTCCACTCAAACTTAACGCCCTTGTGAAGCAGATCAGTCAACGGCTTAGCAATCTTGGAAAAGTTCTCGACAAATCGACGGCAATAGCTTGCAAGGCCAAGAAAACTTCTCACTTGCTTGACATTCTTCGGAGGAGTCCAGTCAAGAATAGCCTGAACTCGTTCCGGGTTAACAGCAATTCCATCCTTGGAAATCACATGACCAAGGTAGGTTACTTCAGAAAGCCAGAATTCACATTTGGAGTATTTGGCACACAACTGGTGTTCTCGGAGCCTTTCCAGTACAAGACGGAGGTGTTCGACATGTTCTTCTTTATTCTTTGAATAGACCAGAATATCATCTAGATAAACCACGACAAATTTATTGAGATAATCCATGAAGATGTAATTCATCAGACGGGAGAATGTGGCTGGAGCATTTGTTAAGCCGAAGGACATGACAGTGTACTCATAAGAACCATAGCAAGTAATGAATGCTGTCTTGGGAATATCCTCTTCGCGGACTCGGATATGATGATAACCCAACCTCAAGTCGAGTTTAGAAAACACCGATGATCCAGCAAGCTGATCATACAAATCATTGATCCGAGGAAGCGGATATTTGTTCTGAATTGTGGCTTGGTTAATGGGCCGATAATCCTGAACCAATCGGTTAGTTCCATCCTTCTTCTTAATGAAGAGTGAAGGTGCTCCCCAAGCAGAGGAACTGGGGCGGATGAAACCTTTCTTAAGTGACGTGTCGATTTCTTCCTTAAGCTCGAGAAGATGATGCGGAGGCATCTTATAAGGACGCTTCGCAATAGGTTGTGCCAGGTTTCAAGTCGATGACAAACTCGACAGCTCTAGCAGGCGGTATTCCTGGAAGTTCTTCTGGAAAGACGTCTTGAAAATCATGAACAACTGGAATGTTCTCGATGCCTTCAAGAGGTGAAGCATTCAATGCATTCAGGACATAAATCTGAGCTTCGGCGTCCCGCACTGTTCGAGCTGAGTACCTGACTGTCTGACCAGAAGGGTGTGTGAGGCGGACTGTTTCAGTGGCACAGTCAATCAAAGCTTTATGAGGCTTCAACCAGTCCATACCCAGAATAATGTCTATGTTGGAGGTCTTGAGAGCAATGAGAGAAACGGGGAACATCAATCCTCCTATCACAATGTGGTTACCGTGGCTTACCATGGTAGTTTGCCAATTAGCCCCAGGTGACTGGATTACGAATGGAGTGGACATCTCCTCGAAAAGTATATCATGGCTTCGCGCAAAACTTTCGGACATGAAGGAGTGCGATGCTCCAGAATCAAAGAGGACTGAAGTTGGGATTGAATTCACTAGAAGGGTGCCCATCACAATCTTGGGGTCCTGTCGAGCTTCTTCAATGTTGACTTGGTTGACATGAACAAGTTGACTAGCAGGTAGTCTGGTTTCAACGTTCCTAGAAGGATGTTTTCGACGGCTCTTCCTGCAACCAGCAGAAGGACGTGATGCGTGTTGAGGCTGACTCTGACGGCAGTTGATAGTACGGTTCCCTGGCTGTCCACACTGGTGGCACAGACCATCATTATGGGGAGAAACACCAACATTGGGCTGTCCACTTGCGATGTTCAGTTGCCTTGGTGGTGGAGGCAGACGAGGTGCAGCATAAGATGGCCTGGGTACAGGGGCAGGTCGGTGATGAACATTGTGCGGAATCCACACTCGACGTTTCTGAACGGGCTGACCCGAAGACGAGCCGACATCTCGAGTATGCTTGAGCGACTCCTGGTATTTAGTCAGAGCTGTTTCAACTTGGAAAGATTTGCTGACAAGCGTTGCGAAGTCTGTGCAATCATGGACAGCAAGTGCAAGGTTTATATCAGTACGTAGTCCTTCACGGAATTTCTCCTGCTTGCAAGTGTCAGTGTCGACGTCATCCGCAGCATAGCGGGATAATTCAAGGAATTTCCTCTGATATTCCTCCACAGTCATTTTGTCCTGTGAGAGTTTGCGGAACTCCTGCTTCTTCTGGTCCATCAGACCTTGAGGAATGTATCGTGCACGAAAAGCTGACTTGAATTCCCGCCAAGTGGTTATTGCTTCAGCAGGCAACATACCCTTGTGGCTTTCCCACCAGTGAGCAGCTGATCCCCTCAGGTGATACATCGCATAGGTGACGTAACTATCAGGGATAACATTGGTCGACTTCATCTGGAAGGCAATGTCATGGAGCCAATCATCAGCATCCATTGGATCAGTCAAGCTGCGAAAAGTGGACGGATTGAGGCGCACGAATTCTGGCAGTGTTATTGGTGTAGGCTGTTGATGAGCATTCTGGTTTGGGAACTGAGCCAATATCCCGGTCATAACCTGATGGTTCAGTTCAAATTGCTGCATCATTGCGGCAATATAAGGTGGAGGTGGAGGATCGTCAGCCATCCTACCAAATCAACAGGGGCAGTTTAGCAAGAAGAACTGCAGGTGTATGGAATGATTCATGAAGTAACACGCACAACAGAAGGAGGTGCAGTAGACACTTCATCATATTCGCACCAGACATTCGAATCCACACATAGCCTCGATTACAATCCGGCAATATGACAGCTGAAAGGGGAAGGCTAGACACCTAGGCGGCGCGCAGGCACGCGGCAAGGAAGTACACAACGAGACATGGCAAAGGCTACAACAACGTCGGAGAAAACTATTAGAGCGAGGAATCTGCAAGTGACAAAACAGGGTGCCCTCGATAAGAGGATCCTGCGAACAGAACCTGGCCCGCAATCTTGAAGGAAGGGGGGAAATTTTTAGAACACCGGGTGGATGTGATCACGAGAACCTAATGTTGGAGTTAGTAAAATTTTAACCCGAATAGAAGAGAGAACAGAGTCCCAGAGTAAAGGTCGAGGAGTAAAAGATCCTAATACCACCCATTTGGCGACGTGGGCCCGTAACCCACACAGCCATGTTAGTAAAACAGTTTTGGACCACTAGACTCAACTTCGGCCAAAGAGTTGGAAAGGGGGTTCCTACAGTCAGTCGGCTCTGATACCAACTTGTGACGCCCCCGGCTCAATCGTGCACTAATCATACACGCAAATGCACACGATCAAGCCTAAGGACTCACAGGAAGATATCACAACACAACTCTAAAACATAAATAAAGTCATACAAGCTTTATATTACAAGCCAGGGGCCTCGAGGGCTCGAATACATAAGCTTGCGAACAAGCGTCAGCGAAAGCATCAGATATCTGAGTACAGATATAAAAGAAAACACAGATAAGCACTTAGAAGGCGGGGCAAAAGAAAACACTACGATCGAAAGGCGCAGGCCTCCAGCCTGGGACCCTTCGAATCCTACTCCTGGTCGATGGCAAGCTCGAAGTAGTATCCATCCTCGGGGTAGTAGTAGTAGTCGATCGATGGGGCATCTGTGTCAGGGGGCTCCGTCCTCTGGTCACGACAAACTGATATGGGGAGAAAAGGAAAACAAAGCAACCGTGAGTACTCAGAAGTACTCGGCAAGCAAGGATCTACACTACATATGCAACATTTTCAAAGGGAGGCTGTATATGTGGACTGGGCTGCAGAAATGCCAGAATAGAGAGAAGGCCTAGTCCTATCGAAGACTAGCATCTTCAGAGGTCTTGCAGCAATAGAAGAGAGTAGAACAATACAATATAAGGTAGCAGTAATGATAGCAACCTCACCCAGAGATCCTTTCTCGACTCCCTGCGAGAAAGCAATCCCAGAGCCATACAGTCATCAACCTCGTCCTGAGATCCCTTCTCGACTGCCTGCGAGAAGCAATCCCAGAGCCATAGTATCCAATTCTATTTGTATCAATCGGGATACAACTCCGAGTGTCCGTTACCGAGGGTCCGGCTATGCATAGATTAGTTCTTCCCTGCAGGGGTGCACCAACTTACCCACCACGCTCGCTTAACTCCGGCCGGACACACTTTTCCGTGTCATGCCCGGCCTCGGCCAAACGACACACCGCAACCCTACCTAGAGCTCAGCAGAGAGGTCCCCGCCGGTCTACATCCTAAGCGCAAGGGGGTCTTGGGCCATCGCCCCTCACCCTCTGGGTCGTTGCGCACATGGCTCAGATCCAAGCACCACCTCTGTCATGAATGGCGCCAATCACTCCATGCCACACTGCTGAACTGGACGTCTGACAGAGCTTTTGGCTGATGCATACGATGCAGAACGCCCATACTATGCCCACGTGGTGGTTAGTGCTATCGGGGCAGAGGCCCACTCGAATCAAATATCCAAATCATTAGTACCTTGGGGGTGCGGTAACGAGCAGAGACTCACGATCGATGTGACCCCGTCGCTCCGTCTCAAGGACTTGCGGCAAGGGCCAAGAATGCCTGGCCACGCCTCGTATCCATCACTCGGGCACCACACCGGCACCCGTCTTCACAACACTCGCCTCTTAGGCGCACGCGGGTACCCCTCAGGGTCGACCCGCCTATCCAAGTAACAGTGTAAAATCCTAGTATCCGTGTGTCCATAACATCAGGGGAATCCGAGGTATCACCCTCGTTGGATTCCTACTCGATGTATTCGTCAAGGTGAACTCGGAGGAATCACCCTTAATGGGTTCACACTTGAGGTGTTGTACGACGGCGTCGTTATCGGAAGTGGTGAAGGAGGAATCACCCTCGATGACCACGACCGAATAGCTATTCTATAGAGTTAACATCAGAAGTGCTACAAGAGGTTTCACCCTCGGCACTTGATAATAACGCTGCAGTGTCGTTACAACTAAGGGGGGGTGATGTGCGGTGCCGGGGTCTAGTCTTCAGTCCCATTGATCGGGTCTTCTGATAATCCAGTGGGGCAGTCGGGATAAGTGGGGTCACTGATAGGTCTCTACCCAGCCTATACTAGACAGTTTAGGGTGAGCAGGTAAGGTTTCAATAGCAGGTTACAATAAACAGGCTATGCATCAGAATAGGTAAAGCAGTAGCAGCAGCAATTATAATGCAAGCATGAGAAAATAGAATGGGCGATATCGGGATGATCAAAAGGGGGGGCTTGCCTGGTTGCTCGGCGGCAGGGGCAAGGTCGTCAACGGTGGCGTTGGGCTCCTGAGTTGCGTCGGTCTCGGGGACGACGTCGGTGTCAGGGTCTACCGAGAGAGAAGAGGGGGAAGAAATAGTAAATACAAAGCAAACAAGAGCATGTCATGACACTACGCAGAGCTAGGGGTGTTCTGACGTGGTGCTACACGATTTAGGTGAAGAGGGAAAACATCCGGGAATGTTCTCCCTATTCCGGACAGTTGTCAGACAGATGACCGGAGGGGAACGGTTCCATGTTCGGGTAGCTAGGGATGTGTGATGGACGAACGGACCGCGAATTCGGATTCGTCATGTCGTTCTGAGCAACTTTCATGTACAAAGTTTTTCGATCTGAGCTACGGATTAATTTCTATGAATTTCTAAAGTTTTATTGATTTTCTGGAATTTATTTAATTAAATAAATTCGAATTATCCAGAATAGTGTTTGGGTGATGTCAGCATGACGTAGAGGTGACATCAGCAGGTCAACTGGTCGGTTGACCAGTCAAACCTGACAGGTGGGTCCCATCGGGACCCACATGTCAGCCTCTGTAACTAATTAACAGGGTTAATTTAAACTAAACTAATTAAACAGAGGGGGGCCAACCTGTCATAGGGTGTTTAGTTAACAAATTAATTAAATTAATTTAATTAATCATCAGGTTAATTAGAGAGGGGGGCCCACCTGTCAGCACAGTTGACCGAGTCAACTGGTCAACAGGCTCCCCTGGGCCGACTGGTCAGCGGCCCAGCGGGGTGGCCCCGGGGTGCCATGTAGGCGGCCAGGTCAGCATCGTCGCCGGAGCAACTCCGACGACCTTGTTTCGCGGCGGCGCGCGTCGGGCGACGGTCGGAAATCGCACACAGGGGGTGTCCGGACCTGGTGTTTGGCTCGTTCGACTACGGGAGAACTCGCGCGTCGAACGGCGATGGCGGCAGAGGCTCGGGGTGGCCGGAGCTGGACGGAGCAGCGACGGTAGGCGGCGGCTGGAATCGGACGAGGACGGAGCCGGGGCTAGGGGATAAGGCGAGAGGCGCGGGTTGGCTCTACGGGTCCCTTGGAGCCCCAGGAGCACGGGTTCGAGCTCGCTTTTGAGCTCAGGGGACCGAGGTCATGACGGTGAGGCAAGCTGCAGTGGCAAGCTCTCGAACGCGGTGGCGGGACCAGCTACGGCATGGGAGAGAGCGAACTGGAGGAAGGAGGAGAAGCGGAAGCTTACGGCGCGGCTCACGGTGGCCCTTGATGGGATTAGTAGCTGCAGACGGGCTCGAGCTCGTCGGAATCGCGCCGGAGATGCAGAAGAGGGGCGGAGCTCGATGCGGTCACGACAGGGCTTCTTCGACTCCGGCTGGCAGGCGTGGGCGACGTGGTCGACCACGGCGCTCGTCCCAGATACGGTGGTAGCCCGCGGGGACGCTGGTGGCCACGGTGGTGGCGGGGCGACGGCGACGGCAGCGTCGGCCTCCGAAGAAATGAAAGGGGGCGAGTGAGAGAGGGGAGCTGTGGCGTCTAGGGTTTGTCCAACGCATCGCAGGGGTCCTTAACCGAGCGGGGCTGGGGGCGCGCGGCTCGCTGTCGACAAAGGAGAAGGGGGGGGGGCCGGGGCGGCGAGCGCGGCAGAGGCGACAGCAGCTCGGGGAGGAGCAGTAGGAGGGAGGAGAGAGAAAATGGGCTGGGCCGGTTCCTGTGCGGCTGTGGGCTTAATTGCACAGGGGCACTTTTCCTTCTTTTGCTTTTGCTTTCTTTTATTTCTTTTCTATTTTCTCTTTTAATTTCATTCCAAAAGACTTTTGTAAAATATGAGACTGGTCCAACTATTATCAGTGCAAAATTAGTCACTCCTAGAAATTGGTTTGGTGCCCATATCTTTTTGTTTGGATTTTATATAATTGAAAAAGGATTAAATAGTGCTATTTTGCTGCTGTTAGAGTCACTTAACTAATTTAGTGAATATTGGTTATGATTTTAGAATTGTCTCTGGAATATTTGCCATTTATTGAACATTTTATTTTCTGGGTTTGGACAACTTTTATTTGCACTTTCAGTTTGAATTTCAATTTTGAATTTGGATTTGAAATGAGATATGGTGCTAATGATGATTAAGCACTGTTGATCATGATGACATGGCATTATCAAAAGGGGATTACTGTGGCTAACCACTGGGGGTGTTACACATGCACACACCACACGACCAACACACACTCTCACGCTCAAGTGCTCAACCTACACGTGCATGCGCACACATCAGGCCCTGACAGACACATACACAACCAGGTGGTTCCTGCGCACGGGTTGGAGTCTTGTCGCGCCTGCGTAAATTTGTGTTTATCTCACCTTTTCCTATGCGAACTGACAGGTGGGACCCACAAGGAACATGGTCAATTTAACCAGTCAACATAGTGCCACGCAGACTATTTGGCCAGTCAACAGAGTGCAGTCCGATGCTGAACGGTGAGCAAGTGGCCGTATAATCACCGCAAAACATATATAGTGACAGTAATGAGCGTATTCTGAAGTCCGGTGACCGTATTACGCTTTTCGCTTGAAATTCACTGACCGCCCGTGTATTTATTTGTTCTCTCGCTCTCTTTGTGGAGTCGAGTAGGCCAACGTGCCAGTGCCTAAATTGGCACACGCCACCCCATTATTGTTGTACTGGTTTCGTAAGAGCGAACAAACATTCACGTCTACTATACTTACTGTAGATATGAGTTACAAATGCTATGAAGACGAATACAAATATTTGAATCTACTTTATGCCCAATTTCTCTCTGTAGGCCCTCCAAAAGTACATCTCTACATGTTCTCGCATGTTACATCTAACAACTATGCAATACAGCACTACTACTACACTCTAACACAATAAATCATATGTGTTTTTAGTTTTACTAGATCTCATATTGTTAATTAATTATTCAGTTTGCATACATTAAAATTGCCTTTGAAATGTATGGCTAGTATCATCTACCGCGCGGGAAAAATCCCGCCCTTGCCTGTTTAATCGGGTTTGTATCGATGGATCGTGCGAAACAACAAAACTATAGTAGTACTATAGTACAAGTAATAGTTCACTGGGCCGCCGTTTCGTGTACTCCTCCATCGTAAGAGTGGAGCGCTCGCTTTCATAAATGTTCTAGTCCCTTTCGCCGACATGTGGGACATCAAGCAACCGGGTCCATGTGCCATACCAAAATAACAGTGCAGAGCAGCAGGGGTGAAGCACCCCAGTCATGGCGCCGGCATAGTAATGAGCAATGAGGCGTCAAATCACAAAGCTGCACCTTTCCCGCAGTTAAGTTGGAGGGACGAAGTAATGCTAAAAAAAGAAGTTGGAGGGACAAAGCAACCATCATTTCACTCGTTGCAGAATCCGCTTCTCCCTCATCTTCTTCAAGTTAACCATGTGTTGCTTCTGCCGTTGTTCTGCCTCATGTGGGACGCGGATCGGCTTGGTAAACCACTGACATGTGGGACCGCATGTTAGCAAACCGCCAGGCCAACGTCCTCTAAAAATAAGAAACCTCCCCCGCCTTCCGCGCGGCAAAATCACCTCCTTTTTCCTAATCTTGATACTATAATTTTTTAGATCAATATAATCGACATTTGTATAGATAGCACACAGGAGCAAAACCAAGTGGTACGGTTAAGGGCATCCACAATGTGTAGCCCAATGTGAAAATAGCTTTTGGCATCGATGGGAACCATTGTGGACGGTGCTGCCAAAGCCAAAAACATGGAACCGAAGCTCCCTAATTGATTGATTGAAGGAATAGAAAAATGCAACCTCTCTCCTCTTTCTCCCGTGCTTGGACACATGTACAGTATAGAGCACAGAGTCTACTCCCTTGTCCCTTCTATCACAAATCATAAAGTAGTGAGGCGTCAAATCACAAAGCACGGATGAAGCAACCATCATTTCACTCTTCGCTGACTCCGCTTGTCCATCGTCTTCTTCGAGAAACCAACTTACCGCACTAAGCTAGACGGACGACGCTATCATGTAGTACTAGTACATTTACACGTCCTTTGGTTCAACAGACTTCCTGGATGCAAAGAAGGCGGTTGTCTCGGCTTGCAGGCGGCACTTGCGAACAACTTACCGTGGTCTCCCTCAATGGTGTGCTCCGTCGAACGCACTTCGCCAAACCACAACGTTCGAGATATCATCGATGTCACCGCAATGGGGAAGGAAGTCAAATAGTTACTACCTCCATTTTTTTGTATACAAGGCCAGTATCAAAATTACAATTTGCAGAAGGCCACTAACAATAATCGAGGCAAAATTGATGGGGTTTGCCTCGTACTAGCAACCAAGGACATTAATATACCCTTGCATGCATGCGGAAGTGAGAAGGTTGGTTTGCATGGCGCTGCATTAATCAAGCAATGAGGAGTGAGATGGTTAGCTCTTTGGGCGTTGGAGAAAAAAATACGCATTAATTGACATGTAAACGAGGATTTGTATCGATCAATCCCGCGAAGGAAAACCCCGCCTTTCTTTTTTTTAACACAAGTAGTACGTATGTACTTGTATCATGTTTGGGTCTAGGCCTTGCATTGCCATACTTCGCCACACATTTTTGCCAAGCTTGCCAAAAGTTTTCAAAAAGAAAAGGAGGTACAGTTGCGCACGGCTGTCGCGGTTGCACCACACCCTCACACAGTAGCTCCTGCATGCCGCAAACCCAACCAAGGGAACGCACCCTCACTGACACGTGCTACAGCATGTGATCAAACCAAACTCAGCCATCCTACCGCTGACAGATAATTTTTGTTCATACAGTATGTTTATCCACCCGCATGTTGGGGAAGATCCGTACGGCCCGTGCGGTGGTTTGTTGGGGAAGAAGAAGAGGTGAGGAAGAAGAAGGGTTAGGAGACATAGGATATTCATCCAATCGCCTGAAATGGTCGACTGACCCTAATGATGAAAGTCAGGTGACTTGCATAAATATATGGTTTTACAAAGCAAAAGATCCCTCAAAACAACAACATAAAGAAAAACTATCACTACTCGCAGAACAAGACGGCCTCGTCGTCTTTGGCTGCCGGCGCGACCCAGCCGTAGCTGCCGATGTGTGTCTCCGCACCGTGGTTGTCCTCGGCCTCCAGCTACTCGTTCATGCGGAGCGTGCGGGTGCTCTGCATGGACGCGAGCACCGCCCGATTCAAATCCAGGACATCCGGTTTCGTTTGGAGGAGGGCCTCGATGACAGCGGCATCTGCGCGCTCCGCGTCGAGTTGAGCCTTCGCCACCCGGTTCAAGTCCAGGACATCCGGTTCCGCCTGCAGGAGTGCATTGATGGCAGCGGCATCCGCGCGCTCCGCATCAAGTTGAGCCTCCGCCACCCGGTTCAAGTCTAGGACATCCGGTTCCGCTTGCAGGAGGGCCTCGATGGCAGCGGCATCCGCGCGCTGCGCGTCGAGTTGAGCCTCCGCCTACCGGTCCTTCTTTAGGATCGCCAGGTTGAACCACTGGTCCGCCTGCACCATGGGGGACCCAGACGTCGGCACGAAGTCAACGTCCATCGTCTCATATGCATCGGGGGCCTGCTGCGCCGTGACCTCCGCCATGAACATTGGATCGGCTTCCTCCTCCTCAGAGCTTGGCTCCAGAGAACTCGGGGATTGGCCCGCCGCAAAGTGAGCTTGGGAACGGAGGTCTGTGGCGCCGACCGTTGCCGCGATTTCTGCGCGGCGCTCCAACATCAGCATCTTGTAGTATGTGATCTTGCGGTGCACCATGGCTTTTCGGCGAACTAGGGGACGGTTGATGCGGGCTAGGGGATCAAAAGGTGGGGGAATGGGCTAGAGACGAGGTGTGGTTTTGGGGCAGTGGTGACTGGCCGGCAAGTAGCTGGCGTAGGCCGAGCAGCGAAGGTTCTGGTGTGAATAGTGGTTCCAGTGACGACCGGTCAATCGGTTTTGACTGTGCGGAGTTTGCAAAGCCGGACGGCTGGAGCCTGGAGAGTTGTGGGGTGGGATGGGACCAAAGTTTCGGAGTTTCACGTGGCAGACATCCGGACCTCCCCACCATTCCTGTCGACGACGAGGCGGTGACTTTGTAAATCTCAAGATGACTAGCAAGATGCCCGTGCATTGCACGGAACATAAGGATGCATTTTTTTTTATGATATCTCAAGAATTTCATCAAAAAATGGTATCGTGAGAATTTCATCGAAAAATGATATCTGGAGAAAGATGAGAGATAAGGTGAGGAGTGGGGCAAGGTGGTGATTGGTGGTCGGACTTAGCGGAGGCATGGGGATGGACGACGCCGGCAGTAGCCACCATGCCAGATTGTTCTAGATGCATCCTTTTTTAATTACTCAACAATGAAGTTGTGGGAGATAAGGATGAACGATAGAGGTGCGGGTATCCTTTTGCAAAATTGCCATAGTTTGCTTTCTATCCGTCAGATATAGATCGGACGGTCTATATTGCAAGATGGCAGGCGCACCATCATCACCGAGAGTAGAGATAAGAGTAGAGATAGAGGTATGATGGCTCAGTCTCTCGAAGGTGCTCATAGGGGTAGGGTGTGCGTGTGTGCGTTCATAGGGGTGAGTGTATGCGCGCATGTATGAGCGCTTGCGTCTGTACTGTGTTAAAAAAAAGGAGTTCTCGAAGTATGCAAGTTCATAAGGAACGGATGGTGTACATCACTCTTGTCGCGTTCGCGTTGCACCCCGGCACGCTGGACCCTCCACGTCGCTCACCGAATGGAACGCGCTTCATCTTGCGTTTTCGCTCGCTTGTGGGACTGCAGTTGAGAGAAAACCAACGTCCCTCCCCCTCCCCCGCCCGCATCATTTATACTACTAGAAGAGAGAGAGGTCGGCCGAGTGTTTCCCTCCATTTTATGCGGAGTAAATAAAAACAGAGGGAGTATACTACTAGTACTATGAGCACTGCATACTCTACTACAGATGTTGTCAGTACTCCACTAGTACTACTACTTCTACTACTATTGGACAGGGAGCTTAAAAAAAGTTACTATTGGACTGGCTATACGTGGCGAAATCCTAGTAGGAAGAGCATGCACGAGAACAAGCACATTCACATGTTTGAAAACAAATTGGAAACCATCTCTGTTTGAATACAAATCTAGGAGTACATACGAATCTAACAATATTGATTGGCCGTTGTTGAATGTTGATACTTTTTTCTGTAAGTTTGGTCAAAGTAGAGATACTTTGACTACACATAAAACTTATATGTAAACTAGAAAGGATCAGAAGGAGTATATTGTACGTTCAAAAACGAAACGAACATTGAATACCCTTTATATATGATTTGCTGATGCTATGATCACTGGTTCAAAATTTTGAATCCGCCTTAGGTAACACACATGCACCCACTCGTTCTCTCTCGGCTTCATCTCGGGGTCTGGAGATCGATTGAAATAGGACTAGGGTGGGTACAGTACGTTCGTTTCGCTTTTGAACATACAATATACTCCCTCCGATCCGCACAGATCCCCCTGGGTCATTTCTATCATAGAAACACACCAAACCTTTATCTCCTTGCATGACATGCACTTGATCTCTCAACATCAATTGATCTCATCAAGATGTGTTGGGGCATGAACCAAATGGGATGTCAAAACTAAGATGGGAAGCGACACGTAGTGGAGGCAAAGTGAAACTTTAAACGAACCGTTTGTCTGTATGCATGTCGGACAAATTACAACATTGGAAATACAAGCATGGTCTAGGCCCACACGCGAATGATAGTCAGCGGAATGTTCAAATGAGGCATGCGGGAGGATGGACTCGACCGGAGGGTGGCATGATCGATGGAGAAGAGGGTTGGAGAGGAATGAGAAATAAGCAACGCCACATGATTATACTTGAACGGCTCAAATAAACATAAAGTTGTCTCGTTTTCCCTTCCGTCTTGGTCACGGAGTAAGATACTCCCTCCATTTTTATTTACTCTGCATTTTAGGTTTGACTAAAGTCAAACTTCATAAAATTTGACCAAATTTATAGAAAAAATATGAACATTTACAATAGCAAATCTATATGATGTGAAAGTATATTCAATAATGAATCTAATGGTATTGATTTGTTATTGTATATGTTATTATTTCTGTCTATAAACTTTGTCAAAGTTTACAAAGTTTGACTTTGAGCAAAGCTAAAATGCGGAGTAAATAAAAACAGAGGGAGTACGCAGGGACTAGTATATAGTTACTACTGCCGGAACATGGTAAGTTGGACCCCTAAATGCGGGCACGGACCGGGCACACCTCAAATATTCCTTCAAACAGTCGGACACCTACATTAGCACACCATCCGGCTACTTAATCAAGTGTTACGCTTCACTAGTTGAAAAGGAAAAGGGTGGTACCGTACCCAAAACCAACACACTTGGGGCTAGGGTAACAACTTGGTACTGTACCACATTTGAACTAGGGCACAAAAACCACCTGTTCTGCGCCTAATGCGTAACGCGGAGCACTGACGGTCGAATTTGGCCAGGAAAACAGGGAAACCAACATGTGGGGCACACCTGTCGGGATGACATGGTGCAGACTAGTCCAATGGAGGAGCTGGCCCATGACCTCCTCGCCACCGGCAACCGTTCATGTGGGTCGTGGGGGCCAGTAACATGGCGCAGCTCCCGCACCACCTCTGGACACGGCGACCGCAGTAAGCGATACACTCATCGTCATTGGACACACTTGGCTTCAGGGTGCCGAGGGTGGCGTTACCGCTGTGGCACGACCAGCAGATCAACACCCGACTCGTCAAGGATGCACGGGGCGCCAAAGTGCGCGCGCGCCGCGATGCGTCCGTGGAGTGTTCTAGCACGGCCAACTGCATCCCCAGGACCTAAGACCATGCCGGGTCATCTTGCTTTTTCAATGACATGTGGGGATCGCATGTGAGCAAAGGGCATCTCCCAGGTTGCCACGCCCGCAGCTGACTACCCTGGCACACCAAAAACCCTCGTCCCTCGCGCCGTCACGCGGTGCGTTCCCAGCCGGCGCCAGCTGCCCGCATTCATGTCGTCCGTTTGTATGCCGTCATTAAGAGGCTCGGTGCTTGAGGAACCAACTCCAGCGACTTAATGACGCACCCGAACGCTTGGCCTCATCGGAATGCGCTACTTAAAGCGGCAACGCCCAGCTAAACTCCACACCATAGCGCGTCTTCCTGCTACCTGGCATGGTGGCACCACATCCACCATGACCGCAAGCGCGAATGCTCTGCGGGAGAGCTTGTCTTTGGGGATGAAGCTCGAGGTCGCCGCCCTCGCTCAAGTCGCCGCTCGCAACGCAATAGCGGCGTAGCCAGACGCGGATGCGACCGCACAAGCGGTGGCCACGCTGGCGGCCAAGGACGGGAGCACCGTCAGCCACGCGTCCTACTTGCCGCCGTCCAACGTTCGGTGGCGCATGTGGCAGGTGAAGCGACGGACCGTACACGTCCATCATCATCGACCTCATGTCCACCGGCACCGCCGAGGTTGGGGACTCCTCCGAGGATGAGTAGGGCATGGGAGGCGGCAGGGCATGGTGTGCCAACTGGCCGGTCCGTCTCCCGTGTTCTACTCTTCCTCGCCGGAGACCGCAACTTCACCTCACGGGTCTTGAACCCCACCCCCATACATGGAGATGGCAGATGGAGGACGTCGGTCGCCGCTGTAGAAAAGGTTTAGGGTCGGGTTTCTTTTATTTTTCTGTCCTATAAAAGTTCGAAATGTAATGAAAATCTACCGTGTTTGCATGAATCTCGTCCGGTGTATATGAACTTTCACAATAATAGTAAGATATATTGTAGGAGTATGAAAATATATGGAATGATGATTCATTTTTGTGTGTATAAACTTAGAAGGTTTGACCCGAGACAAAGCTAACATGCGAAGTAAATAAACACATAGGGTCTACATACACAATTTATCTTAGGCACTCCAATAGTACGTCCACTACACATTCACGCATTTCACATCTTTCTACATCTACGGGAATCTATGAAAGGGTTAACGTAAATTGCCTCTCTCTCTCCCCCCTGATTTTCATGGTGGCAGGCCCCTCCCTCCCCCCAATCTCCAATCAACAGGCCACACGTTTCACATTACGCTAATTACGTAACTGGGATTACGTAGGTGTAGCATTACTCATCCTAAAAAAACCAAGTAAGCCAACCTCCCAGCATATCGCGCGGGAAAAGACCCGGCCACGCCATTTTAGTCGGGATTACCGGATTACTAGTAGTAGTATCGATGGATCACGCGAAGCACCAAGTTTAAAAGGAAAAAAGGCGGTACACTCATAGCACGCCTGTCGCGGTCGCATTGCACCCCTCACACGGTCGGTCCTGCACACGGCTCACGCAAATGGAACGCGCTTCGGCTTGCCTCTTCACTGACACATGGGACCACACTTGGAGAAACCGACCATGCGCCAAACTCCCTCGCCCACCGCACGAAAATTCTCCCCAAATCTGAAATTCGACCGCCCTTCGGCCAACTAGCCAATAATATTCCCCAAACCCCCTCCTCCCCGGCCCCCTCCACTCCATTCGCTCCGCCAAAGCCGCCCTCCCCGCCGCGCCGATACATCGGCGCCGCGGTTCGTCGAGGGGATGCACGGCGATCCTCTCGCTCCCACAGTACGCTCTCGTAGACTGCCATCCTCTAGCCGCGCCACCACCGCTGGTGACATTCTTGTGGAGACGCACGGTGGTCAGCTTCTCCCATGGTATGCGCATTCTAGACTGAAGCCCTGTGCATGTCGGAGTAGCGCTGAATGTTAGCTGATAGACGCTGTTAATCTCACTGTTTGCCGAAATAGTTTATAGTAAATATGCTCTGCTTAAGAAGCTTCCTTGCCCTGTTCTACACTCAATCTGCTTAGCTGAGATGGCATGCCATGCCCGATTAGTTGCTAAAATATCCTGCCATATATTTATTGTGACGTAGATTGCCATGGTCTAGTAGCCAATCTGTTTGGTGAAATAGCTCTACACCGCTTTATACTTGATCTTTGTTGCTGAGATGGCCTTCGATGGCTGTGTGCTCGACCTCATTGACTGCTGAAACAGCCTGCCATAATTTAGCACTCAAATTTGTTTGCTGTATTAGCTTTACATATACTTCGTTACTTAGATCTGCTTGTCCAAATATCTTGCCATAGCTTTAGACATCGACCTAGGTATTTTTTTTCTGGACTTCATAAAAAAGCATATATGTTTTTCCTGTAATATCTAGTAGAAGAACTAATTTGTACGTCTAACAGATGGACAAGACTTGGATAACTTTTGCTCGAAGATTCTCCGCTGCATATGTCGAGGGGGTTGAAAACTTCATGAACTTTATCAGAGCTGAGTACGGTGGTCCGAAATCAGATGTGCTCTGCCCATGTAGCAGTTGTATGAATTCAGTTCAAGACCCCAGTCAACTATGGAAAATCATCTACACTTGTATGGGATGTCAGTCACATATACTAGGTGGGTTCATCATGGTGAAGCTATGAACTTCAATGTTACTGACTATGTGGAAGCAGCAGATCACCATCTTAATCTTCCTGATGCTCAGGTGGAAGAAGAGGAGGAGGTGGTGGTGGCGGAGCTAGTGAGTTTGACCAACATTGAAACAATGCTACGAAATGCTCACGCATTTCATGAACTTTCACCTGCAGAAGAAAAATTGGCCCGCATGTTGGAACAATGCAACGTGGCTGCCAGCCCAGGAAATAAGCTGTCAGTATTCTCAGCTATGGTCACCTTTCTTCAGGTGAAGACATCTGAGCGGATGACCAACAAATCATTCGATGCGATGTTGGCTGCTTTTCGCAAATATTTCCCAGATGCGTCTGAGCTGCCACAGACCTACAGTAAAATGAAGAATTTCCTTCGTCCAGTTGGAATTGGATATGATATGATCCATGTTTGTAAGAATAATTGTGTTCTGTTCGTGAAGGATTATGCCAACTTAAGTGAATGCCCAAAATGCAAATCATCAAGATGGAAAGATGCGATGCTGTGAAGAGGATTCCTCATAATGTTCTGAGACATTTTCCAATTATACCAAGATTGCAGAGGTTGTTTCACGATGCTGAAACAAGAGAGGATGTACTGCGGCATTCTAGGAACCAGGAGTACAGAGATCAGAATGTAATGAGCCATCCATCTCATGGTAGTGACTAGAAAAGCTTCAATCAGAAACACAAAAAGTTTGTTGCTGACCCGAGAAACATTAGACTTGGCTTAGCTACAGATGGATTTAACCCATTTGGCCACCAGAGTGCCACATATAGCATGTGGCCAGTGCTTGTTATCCCTTACAACATGCCTCCAAATGTCTGCACCAAAGAATCAAACAACATGATGGCCTTGCTCATCCCAGGTCCAAAAAGTCCTGGAAAGGATTTTGATTTATTCATGGAGCCTCTTGTGGAGGAACTTCAACAGCTATGGAGGGGTGTTCTCACTCGAGACCTATATAGCAGCCCACCAGCTGATTTCTTTCTGTGTGCTGTTATAATTTGGTGCATCCATGATTATCCGGCTTTGGGCACTATGTCAGGGCAAACGACACATGGTTACAATGCATGTGTTCGCTGTGACAAGAATCCGCTGTCATACGCAATACTTAGCAAGATCTATTACATTGGACACCGTCGTTTCCTTGCCAAGGACAAGCCATGTCCTACAAAATACCGAAGACATGTGTTCAATGCAAAGCATGAAAACCGTGATGCGCCAAAGAGGCTCACCGGCGATGAGTTGCAAGTGGAATTAGAGAAGGAAGGCATATTACACCAGGAAACCATCCTGATAATGGTAGCGGGAAAAGGAAGCGTGGCAGGGCAGAAGAGAGATTATTGTTTACCCGCAGGTCCACTTTGTGGGACTTGGAGTATTGGAAAGATTTGGATCTGCGGCATAATCTTGATGTGATGCACATCGAGAAAAATATATGTGATAGCATTATCGGCACACTTCTTAATATTGAAGGCAAGATGAAAGATACCTTAAAATCTAGGATTGATTTGACACACCTGGGTATCAAAAAGGATTTGCAGGTGGAAGATGATGGTAAACCACGGGATATGGCACCAGCTGTGTACGTCTTGGACAAGGTAAAAAGAAAAGAATTCTGCAAGGTCCTGTCACGTGTGAGATTCCCACATGGATTTGCTTCCAACCCTGAAAGGAGAGTCAGTGCAGATGGAAACAAGGTACAAGGGTTGAAAACTCATGACTGCCACGTCCTACTTCAAAGGGTTTTACCTGTTATCCTTAGAGGATTGGGCCGCCCTGACTTATACAGAGCAGTTGCAGAGTTGGGACAATTTTTCAGGGAACTTTGCAGTAGAAATATCAGGATAGATGTTTTGGAGCGTCTTAGAGACAAGATACCAACTATCCTATGCGACCTTGAGAAGATATATCCTCCAGCCTTCTTTGATGTGATGGTGCATTTGGCTGTTCATCTACCTGATGAGGCACTACTTAGAGGTCCAGTACAGTATGGTTGGATGTACCCTATTGAAAGGCGGCTAGGCACTTTCAAGGGCTATGTTAGGAATAGAGCTAGACCTGAGGGTTCCATTGCAGAGGCCTACATTGCTACAGAAGTGTTGACATTCTGCTCAAAATACATTGAAACAGCTGATGAGGTTAGCAAAGAGGTGGGTGAAGACAATCCCAAGCTCAATGTTTTCGATTGTTCTGTTCGAGTTACAGGGAAGAGTCGACAAGACGACAAACCTAAAGATTTGGACAAAATGGTTTGGTATGTGTTGAATAACTATCCTGAGATTCTACCTTATATCGAGTAAGTGCTAAGTACTGCAGCTTATACATCGTAATCTACTAAACTTGCAGCACATTCTTATATATTTAGATGTTTGACACGATCACTATGTTGTGCAGCATCTACAAAAAGGAGTTACTGCCGCAAAATCCAAGAAACATTGACAAACTGGTTATGGCAGGATTTGTGAAATGGTTTAAGAGCCATGTAAGCTTTTGAATTGCACTGTCAGTTTTTTTAATATATTGAGTACATAAGATGATCAGCTTGTCTATTTTCTAACCATAGGTTAAGAAGATGCGGGAGGATGGGCAGGTAGTTAATGATGCCCTTTACGCACTAGCAATGGGTCCCGATACTCGGGTAAGACATTACGAATCTTGCGTTGTTGGAGATGTGTGATAACCCACAAGTATAGGGGATCGCAACAGTTTTCGAGGGTAGAGTATTCAACCCAAATTTATTGATTCGACACAAGGGGAGCCAAAGAATTTTCTCAAGTATTAGCAGCTGAGTTGTCAATTCAACCACACCTGAAAGACTTAATATCTGCAGCAAAGTATTTAGTAGCAAAGTAGTATGGAAGTAACGGTAACGATGGCAAAAGTAACAGTAGCAGTTTTGTAGCAATTGTAAAAGTGGCAACGGCAAAATAACGTAGCAAAGATCAATATGTGAAAAGCTCCTAGGCAATGGATCAATGATGGATAATTATGTCGGATGGCATTCATCATGCAACAGTCATAACCTAGGGTGACACAGAACTAGCTCCAATTCATCAATATAATGTAGGCATGTATTCCGAATATAGTCATACGTGCTTATGGAAAAGAACTTGCATGACATCTTTTGTCCTACCCTCCCGTGGCAGCGGGGTCCTAATGGAAACTAAGGGATATTAAGGCCTCCTTTTAATAGAGAACCGGACCAAAGCATTAGCACTTAGTGAATACATGAACTCCTCAAACTACGGTAATCATCGGAAAGAATCCCAATTATTGTCACCTTGGGGTATGCGGATCATAACACGTAATAGGTGTCTACAACTTGCAAGATAGGATCAAGAACACAAATATATTCATGAAAACATAATAGGTTTAGATCTGAAATCATGGCACTCGGGCCCTAGTGACAAGCATTAAGCATAGCAAAGTCATAGCAACAACAATCTCAGAACATACAGGATACTAGGGATCAAACCCTAACAAAACTAACTCGATTACATGACAGATCTCATCCAACCCATCACCGTCCAACAAACCTACGATGGAATTACTAATGCACAGCGGTGAGCATCATGAAATTGGTGATGGAGGAAGGTTGGTGATGATGATGGCGATGATTTCCCCTCTCCGGAGCCCCGAACGGACTCTAGATCTGCCCTCCCGATGAAGAACAAGAGGTGACGGCGGCTCTGTATCGTAAAATGCAATGAATCCTTCTCCCCGATTTTTTTCTCCTCGAAAGTGAATATATAGAGTTCGAGTTCAGGTCGGTGGAGGTCCAGGGGACCCACAAGGTAGGTGACGCGCCCTCCACCCTTGTGGACAGCCGGTGGGTTCCCTCTGGTTTTTCTTTCGCCAATATTTTTTATTTATTCCAAAAATATTCTCCGTGAAGTTTCAGGTCATTTTGAGAACTTCTATTTCTGCACAAAAATAACACCAAGGCAATTCCGCTGAAAACAGCGTCAGTCCGGGTTAGTTCCATTCAAATAATGCAAATTAGAGTCCAAAACAACGGCAAAAGAGTTTGGAAAAGTAGATACGACAGAGACGTATCAACTCCCCCAAGCTTAACCCATTGCTTGTCCTCAAGCAATTCAGTTGACAAACTGAAAGTGATAAAGAAAAACTTTTACAAACTCTGTTTGATCTTGTTGTTGCAAATATGTAAAGCCAGCATTCAAGTTTTCAGCAAAGATTATGAACTAACCATATTCACAATAATATTTAGGTCTCACATTTACTCATATCAATGGCATAATCAACTAGCGAGCAATAATAATAAATCTCGGATGACAACACTTTTTCAAAACAATCATGATATGATATAACAAAATGGTATATCGCTAGCCCTTTCTGAGACCGCAAAACATAAATGTAGAGCACCGCTGAAGATCAAGGACTGACTAGACATTGTAATTCATGGTAAAAGAGATCCAGTCACAGTCATATTCAATATCAATTAATAACAACGCATACAAATGACAGTGGTGCTCTCTAACAGGTGCTTTTTGTAAGAGGATGATGACTCAACAATAAAAGTAAATAGATAGGCCCTTCGCAGAGGGAAGCAGGGATTTGCAGAGGTGCCAGAGCTCGAGCTTTTTGAAACAAAGATGAATATAATTTTGAGTGGTATGCTTTCATTGTCAACATAACAGCCAAGAGATCTCAGTATCTTCCATGCTACATACACTATAGGCGGTTCCCAAATAGAATGGTAAAGTTTTTACTCCCCCTCAACCAATAAGCACACTCCACGGCTGGTCCGAAACAACGGGTACCATCCATACAAAAAACAATCCTGGGGGAGTTTTGTTTGAAATTATTTTGATTTGATTTGAGCATGGAACTGGGCATCCCGATTACCAGCCACTTTCTCGTGAATGATAAGTGAATCAACACTCATCGTGAGAATAACCCACCTAGCATGGAAGATACTGACAGCCCCCAGTCGCTACATGAGCGATTCGGGCATACAAAACAGATTATCATTTGAAGGTTTAGAGTTTGGCACATGCAAATATACTTGGAACGGCAGGTAAATACCGCATATAGGTAGGTATGGTGGACTCATATGGAACAACTTTGGGTTTATGGAAGTGGATGCACAAGCAGTATTCCCGCTTAGTACAAGTGAAGGCTAGCAAAAGATTGAGGAGCGACCAACTAGAGAGCGACAACAGTCATAAACATGCGTTAAGATTAACCAACATTGAGTGCAAGCATGAGTAGGATATAAATCACCATGAACATAAATATCGTGGAGGCTATGTCAATTTTGTTTCAACTACATGCGCGAACATGTGCCAACTCAAGCCACTCGAATCATTCAAAGGAGGATACCATCCTATCATACTACATCACAATCGTTTTAAAAGCATGTTGGCTTGCAAGGTAAACCATTATAAACTCCTAGCTAATTAAGCATGGCATGAGTAACTATAATCTCTAATTGTCATTGCAAACATGTTTCATTCATAATGGGCTGAATCAGGAACGATGAACTAATCATATTTACAAAAACAAGATAGGTCAAGTTCATACCAGCTTTTCCTCATCTCAATCATTTTATCATATATCGTCATTATTGCCTTTCACTTGCATGACCGAATGGTGTGGATAATAATAATAGTGCACGTGCATTGGACTAAGCTGGAAACTGCAAACATTTATTCAAAGGAGAAGACAAGGTAATATGGGCTCTTTGTTAGATCAACAATAATGCATATGAGAGCCACTCATCATTTTCATCGCGGTCTTCTCCTCTCAACCCAAAGAAAGGAAAAAGAACTTCAAAGAAACACACTGAAATGTTTTTGGAGTTTTTGTTTTTATGAAGAAAGTAAAACAAGAACGAGAAAACTATTTACACGGGAAAGCTCCCAACAAGCAAAAGAAGAACGAGAAATCTTTTTGGGTTTTCTTTTAATAGTACTACTAATTAAACATGAAAGGGAAACTAAAAAGAAACTACAACTAATTTTTTTTGAATTTTCTCAAAGTTTTTCAAACACACAAGAAGAAAGCAAGAAAAAGAAATAAACTAACATGGATAATACAATGAAAAAGTATGAACACCGACAACTGGAATGAGTGTGTGAACATGAATGTAATGTCGGTGAGAAATACGTACTCCCGCAAGCTTAGGCTTTTGGCCTAAGTTGGTCTACGCCCATGGATCAAAGTAGCCCTCTCCTTGGTACTGAGGAGGATCCTGAGGGTTCCACTTGTTAGCGAGCTCCTGTGGCTCCCACTGATAAATAGACTCCTCATACGGATCAGGTGATGGTTCTGGCTCAGGAACTGGGGATCGCGTCCTCTCCTAGTATGCATAAATGTCCTCGGGCAAAATGAGGTACGTGCCTGAATGAATATTGAACAAAGAGGTGCAGGCAAAGTAATAATCTCACAAGTTTTCTGGCTAAATACCAGGTTATAGATGAGTCTCTTGTCCTTATCATCGCTAATAAAATCATGTGCTACCATACTATTATAGTCTAAGTATAAAGTGGGTAGTAGCATCTCCTCTTCCTCATCGTGCATAATGGGTATCTCAAAGCGTTTAACAAGGCGGGAGGCATAGATACCTCCAAAGATAGGACCCCTCGAACGGTTTAAACTCAACCGTCGAGCAACCATAGCGCCCAAACTAAAAGTTCTATCACGAAGTAAAGCATGGCGCAAAATAGCAAGGTCAGGAGCACTAAGGCCTCCACTCTCCCCGCGACCAATTAAACATCTCCCAGCAAATAATGAGTAGTAGCGCAAAACAGGAAAATGTAAACTAGCCACTCTCGCTTCCGACACCCTTCTCCTTTCCCCTACGGTAACTTCATTAATAAAATCTTCCACATCTCTAGGACGTGTTTCATCGACGCTGCCCTCAAAAGGTAATTTGCAAACCTCACAAAAATCATAAAGCGTCATCTCCTTATGCTCATCATATAAATAAAATTCTACCGTGGGTGGTGATTTCCTAGCATGAAAGTTAAAATTTTGCACGAAGGTATTAGTGAGTAGGAGGTATTGAGCACACTTATCGTGGAGGAAGTCGGTGATGCCTGCATTCTCCGGCAAATAATAAAAATCATCATAAATTCCGGCAGCCCCCAAGAATGCATCACATGGCCATTCAAACGACTGAACCTCCGTGGTGCGAGGAAGGTTGTACTTGGGCTTCCTATTCTCCTCATTTTCATTTTCTTTTGAACCCCGGCTTGAAGAGCCTCTCAACCATCTCTTCATCATTTCTTTTCGCTGAAAATTTCTGAAATTTTTAATGACTTAAAATAAAAGTGAACCAAACTCAACAAAACTGATAGCAACTACTCCTACAAGTATCTAGAAGCTATATCATGCATCAAATCTACTTTGGACCATATAAATTTGACATGCAAGCTCAAGAACAAGGCCACCACAGCATCAAAAATTTGCAATATATAAAGCACTAGAACAAAAACTAATTGGACCATTGGAGGAGTCACATACCAAAGAACAATCCCCCAAAACAATTTTGCAAATGGAGCTTTGCACAAGGAGATCGAAAATGGCAGCAAGATGAGCTAGAACATGGGTTTGAGCAACGGGATGCTTTTTTCTGGAGGAAGACAAAGTGGATGGGTGCTGGAATAAGTGAGGAGGACCCACGTGGGACCCACAAGGCAGGGGGCGCGCCCAGGGAGGTAGGGTGCGCCCTCCACCCTTGTGGCCCACTAGTGCAATCTCAGTGCCAGAAATTCTAAAATATTATATAAAAAATCATACTAAATTTTCAGGGCATTTGGAGAACTTTTATTTTCAGGACATTTTTTATTGCACGGATAATTTTGAAATAGACGGATAATACTATTTTTGCTTTATTTATTCTAAATAACAGAAAGTAAAGGTGGGTACAGAAATTTGTGCTTTCTAAATTCATCCATCTCATGCCCATCAAAAGGAATCCATTAACAAGGTTGATCAAGTCTTATTAACAAACTTCTTTCGAATAACATGAAACCGGAGAATTTTTGAATAACACTAGGTTACCTCAACGGGGATATGCATGTCCCCAACAATAAGAATATCATATTTCTTTTTGACAGTAGGAAGAGGGAATTCAAAACCTCCAATAGTAATAGTTGAAAATTTTCCAATAGAATTGATACTATGAACTTGAGGTTGCTTCTTCGGAAAGTGTACCGTATGCTCATTTCCATTAACATGAAAAGTGACATTGCCTTGTTGCAATCAATAACAGCCCCTGCAGTATTAAAAAAGGGTCTACCAAGGATGATCGACATACTATCGTCCTCGGGAATATCAAGAATAACAAAGTACATCAAGATAGTAATGTTTGCAACCACAACGGGCACATCCTCACAAATACCGATGGGTATAGCAGTTGATTTATCAGCCATTTGCAAAGAGATTTCAGTAGGTGTCAACTTATTTAATTCAAGTCTACGATATAAAGAGAAAGGCATAACACTAACACCGACTCCAAGATCACATAAAGCAGTTTTAACATAGTTTCTTTTAATGGAGCATGGTATAGTTAGTATTCCTGGATCTCCTAGTTTCTTAGGTATTCCACCCTTAAAAGTGTAATTAGCAAGCATGGCGGAAATTTCAGCCTCCGGTATCTTTCTTTTATTTGTAACAATATCTTTCATATACTTGGCATAAGGAGACATTTTCAGAATATCAGTCAAACGCATACGCAAAAAGACAGGTCTAAGCATTTCAACAAAGCGCTCAAAATCCTCATCATCCTTTTTCTTGGATGGTTTAGGAGGAAAGGGTATAGGTTTCTGAACCCATGGTTCTCTTTCTCTACCATGTTTTCTAGCAACAAAGTCTCTCTTATCATAATGTTTATTTTTAGTTTGTGGGTTATCAAGATCAACAGCAGGTTCAATCTCCACATCATTATCATTACTAGGTTGAGCATCAACATGAACATCATCATCATTAACATTAGCACTGAGTTCATGTTCATCACCAGATTGTGTCTCAGCATCAAAAATAGAAATATCATTTGGATTCTCAGGTGTGTCTATAACAGATTCACTAGAAGCATGCAAAGTCCTATCATCATTCTTTTTCTTTTTATTACTAGGACTAGGTGCATCAGTATTAATTCTCTAAGAATCTTGCTCAACTCTCTTAGGATGGCCCTCAGGATACAAAGGTTCCTGGGTCATCTTGCCACCTCTAGTCACCCTAACAGCATTATCATTGTTCTTACTATTCAACTCATTGAGCAAATCATCTTGTGCCTTAAGTACTTGTTCTACTTGAGTCTTAACCATGGAAGCATGCTTACTAATAATTTTCAGATCACTAAAAGTTCTACTCATATAATCACCCAAGCAGTCAAGCATGTAAGCATTACGTTTCAATTGTCTACTAACATAAGCATTGAAATTTTCTTGTTTAACAATAAAATTATCAAACTCATCCAAGCAATGACTAGCAGACTTATTATAAGGGATATCACCTTCATCAAATCTATAGAGAGAATTTACCTCTACTACCTATGTCGGGTTATCAAGACCATGCATTTCTTCAATAGGTGGTAAATTCTTAACATCTTCAACTTTAATACCTTTTTCTTTCATAGATTTCTTTGCCTCTTGCATATCTTCAGGACTGAGAAATAGAATACCCCTTTTCTTCGGAGTTGGATTAGGAGTTGGTTCAGGAAGTGTCCAATCATTATCATAACTCAATATATTATTCAATAGCAATTCAGCTTGCTCAACAGTTCGTTCCCTGAAAACACAACCAGTACAACTATCTAGGTGGTCCCTAGAAGCATCGGTTAGTCCATTATAAAAGATATCAAGTATTTCATTTTTCTTGAGAGGATGATCAGGCAAAGCATTAAGTAATTGGAGAAGCCTCCCCCAAGCTTGTGGGAGACTCTCTTCTTCAATTTGCACGAAGTTAAATATTTCCTTTAAGGCAGCTTGTTTCTTATGAGCAGGGAAATGTTTTTCCAGAGAAGTAGTAAATCATATCCTGGGGACTACACACACAACCAGGAGCAAGAAAATTAAACCATAACTTAGCATCACCCTTTAACGAGAAAGGAAACAACTTAAGAATATAGTAATAATGAATTTTTTCCTCATGAGCAAATAGGGTGGCTATATCATTCAATTTAGTAAGATGTGCCACAACAGTTTCAGATTCATAACCATGGAAAGGATCAGATTCAACCAAAGTAATTAACTCAGGATCAACAGAGAATTCATAATCCTTATCATTAACAAAGATAGGTGAAGTAGCAAACTTAGGATCATATTGCATTCTAGCATTCAAAGATTTTTCTTTCCACTTGCATAATAATTTCTTAAGATCATCCCTATTCTTACAAGCAAGAAAGTCCCTAGCTACCTCTCCATCCATAACATAACCCACAGGCATAACATGAAGTTCATATCTAGGAGAGCTAGTCTTATCAGGTGTTTCAAAGTTTTCAGTTTCAATAATTTCATCAGTTTCAGAAATATCATCATCTTCAGAATAATCAAGAGTTCTAACTCTAGCAAGATGTTCATCAAGTAATTCACCCAGTGGCACAGTCTTATCAAGCAAAGTAATAGCATCATAAGCATCATTCATAGTAGAAGTAGCATCATCAATAACATGCGACATATCAGAATCAATAGCAGGTGTAGGTGTCACAAGCTTACTCAAAACAGAAGGTGAATCAAGTGCAGAGCTAGATGGCAGTTCCTTACCTCCCCTCGTAGTAGAGGGAAAAATCTTGGTTCTAGTATCTTTCCAATTCCTCATAGTAATCAACAGATATAAATCCCAAGTGACTCAGTGAGAGTGCAACTAATCCCCGGGTGGTTTTGGTAATTCATAACAACATATAGCTCATTGAACTAACATCCATTCAAGATTAATGTCTCAGAAAGTTCAATAATTGGTATGGCATGGACTAGAGATGTGGACCCCTCAAAATGCTAAGGACACATATTGGCAAAAGATCAAGACTCTACATTTTCATTTTAGTGATCCAAGATCACATTGAGTCCATAGGAAAAGCCAACACTATTACAAGGGGATGAGGTGTTGCTTAATGGCTTGCTTGCTCAAAATGCTTAGTGATATGCTCCAAAAGCCCTCAACCACTTTCTCATTTCCACATATGTCCTAAACCTAAAGTCAAACTCGGCCCCACTAATTTGATCTATCCGGCGCCACCGAGTTCACTTGACATAGCCATTGCCAGAAACCCTAATCAGTTCGGTCTCACCGATAGGGATCTCGGTCTCACCGAGATGGGATTGCAAACTCTCTGTTTCCCTTCGTAATGTTTCGGTCTAACCGAGATGAGCGATCGGTCCCACCAAGTTGGCAATGCAAACTCTCTGTTTCATTTTTGTAACATTTCGGTCTCACCGAAATGAGCGATCGGTCCCACCGAGTTTGCCTGACCAAGTCTCTGTTTGCTTATTAATGAAATCGGTCTCACCGAGTTCACGTGATCGGTCTCACCGAGATGAGGTTTCACCCTAACCCTAGCGCATCGGTCTCACCGAGTTGGTATTGTCGGTCCCACCGAAAAGCCTAACGTTCACATTTTGAACCAGGTCGGTCTCACCGAGTTTCACTATTCGGTCCCACCGAGTTTGGTAAATTGTGTGTAACAGTTATATTTTGTGTGGAGCCTATATATACCCCTCCACCCCCTTCTCCATTTGTGAGAGAGCCATCAGAACGTGCCTACACTTCCACTACTCATTTTCTGAGAGAGAACCACCTACTCATGTGTTGAGACCAAGACATTCAATCCAACCACAATAATCTTGATCTCTAGCCTTCCCCAAGTTGCTTTCCACTCAAATCATCTTTCCACCATATCCAAATCTATGAGAGAGAGTTGAGTGTTGGGGAGACTATCATTTGAAGCACAAGAGCAAGAAGTTCATCATCAACACACCATTTATTACCTTTTGGAGAGTGGTGTCTCCTAGATTGGTTAGGTGTCACTTGGGAGCCTCCGTCAAGATTGTGGAGTTGAACCAAGGAGTTTGTAAGGGCAAGGAGATCGCCTACTTTGTGAAGATCTACCCAAGTGAGGCAAGTCCTTCATGGGTGATGGCCATGGTGGGATAGACAAGGTTGCTTCTTCGTGGACCCTTCGTGGGTGGAGCCCTCCATGGACTCGCGCAACCGTTATCCTTCATGGGTTGAAGTCTCCATCAACGTGGACGTACGATAGCACCACCTATCGGAACCATGCCAAAAATCTCCTTGTCTACATTGCGTTTGCTCCCTCCAAACTCCTCCCCTTTACCTTCATATGCAATGATTTACATTTCGCTGCTATACTCTTAGAATTGCATGTGTAGGTTGATTGCTTGACTTGTGTTAAGTTGCTAAAATCTGCCAAGACATAAAATTGGGAAAAGGCTAGATTTTTATTTGGTCAAGTAGTCTAATCACCCCCCCTCTAGACATACTTTCGATCCTACAAGTGGTATCAGAGCGTTGGTTTCCATTTGCCTTGATTTCTATAGCTTTGGTGATCATAGCCTTGGTTTCACAACCTAGGAGAGTATGGCGTCTAGCAAGGGAAATTACCACCGTAGAGGTCCTTCCTTTGATGGTACTAATTTTGCTAGTTGGAAGCATAAGATGAAAATGCATACTCTTGGACATAACCCCGCCGTTTGGGCTATTGTGAGTATTGGTTTGCAAGGTGAATTCTTCGATGGGAGAGAACCAAATCGTGAAGCAACTGCGGAAGAGTTGAAAATGTTGTAATACAACGCTCAAGCTTGCGATATCCTCTTCAGTGGATTGTGCCCCGAAGAATTCAACAAAATCAGCCGTCTTGAGAATGCAACGAAAATTTGGGATACTTTGATTGATATGCATGAAGGTACCGAGTCCGTCAAGGAATCCAAGTTGGATGTGCTTCAAAGTCAACTTGACAAGTTCAAAATGAAGGATGGTGAAGGTGTCGCTGATATGTACTTGTAACACCCCCGGTGATTAGCAACAGTAATCACTTTTGATAATGACATGTTAGCATGATCAACAGTGCATAATCATCATTAGCATCATATTGCATTTCAACTCCTAAGTCAAATTCAAATTTAAATGAAAGTGGAATATGAAAGTTGTCCAACATAGAAGCTAAAATGTCAGATAAATAACAAATATTCCAGAGGCTATTCTAAAATTGAAACCAACATCATTGGAATTGGATAAGTGACTCGAACAACCTCAAACCGTGGATAAAGATAATATTTAGTAACCATTTATTAAATCTGAAATAAATATGGAATTATGTTTTGTCCAAGCTAATTTTAGGTGTTAAGGTATGGTGCACTGGTATTTATGAAATAGGTCACACTTTTTACAAAAGCCATTTGGGGCCTAAACATTTAACAGTAGAGAAAGGAGAATAAAGAAAAAGATAAAAGAAAAATGAAACAGAAAAGAAGAAGAAGGACCCCCCCCCCCGGCCCAACTGGGCCTTGGCGCCACTGTGCCCCAGACCGGCCACTCCCCACTCCCTTATCCCCCTTGACCCCCGACCCTAGCCACCCCTCCCGATCCACATTCCCCCCCGCCCTCGCACCCCTTCCCTCCCTCCTTGCTCTCGACGCCGCGCTTGCCTCGACGCCGCTCTCCGCCTCCCCCCGCCACTCCACCCCTCCCGCATCGTCCATCTTCATCTCCTACTCCTCACACCCGTCCGCCCGCTCCCTCCCTTCCTTCTTCCCCACCCGTCCGCTTAGCGCTCGGCGCCCTCCCCCCCATCTGGATCGGATCCCCCGATCCCTCGTCCGTCCCCGCTGCCAAACGTGCCCACGCTGCCGTTCCCTGGTCGCCGCGCTCCCCTGTCCACCCGGCCTCGCCGGTCGTCCCCTAGCCTCCCCTCCGCCCTCGCTCTCCGCTCTCCTTCGCGTGGGGTTTTAAGACGTGGAACAGTCCGTCTTATGGCCTTCTCCTGTCTAGACCGTAGGCCTCTCTCCTCCGGATCCTTCCTCGGGAGTGGGGGGGTCCGTGCAGCACGTCGCCTTTCCACGAGCTGCTGCTTGCGCCGTCGCCGCTGCCGCGCGTGGTCTCCGATTCGTCGGCAGTTCCTCCTCCCTCGCGCTCATCCCGGCCGCCCCCTGTGAGCCGCGCCCCTCTCCTCTCCTCTCTCTCCTGACGCCGCGCCCGCAACGTCGCCGCCAGTCCCGCTCGCGGCACGCCTCACCCTTCCCCCGTCGCCTCGTCCCTGCTCCGCCCCGAGCCGCCCACCGTTCCGCGCCGTGTCACGCCTGCCCGCCCCACGCACCCGCGCTGCCTCTCGGCGGCCCTTCGCCCGCTCCCCGCGCGCCCTCTGCCACGCACCTCTCGCCTCCCTTCACCCTCCCGCCTCTGGCCATGCACTCCCCTACCTTTTTGCCCTCGCTCCCTGTGCCGCTCCCCCCCCAGCCCCAGAAACGTTTCAGGAAAAATAATGAAAATAAAAATAAATAATTAAATAATTAATTAATTAATTAGTTAATTACTTAGTTAATTAATCCTGATTAGGTTAATTTAATTACCTAGTTATAGGTTAATTAATCAGTAATTAAATTAATTAAACCTAATTAACCTAACAGCCTATGACAGGTGGACCCACCCTGTCAGGTGGCTGCTGACGTCAGCATGATGTCATGCTGACGTCATCAATCACTGTTTCGGATAATGTTGAATTAAATATTAATTAAATTTCAGAAATTAATAAAAACTTTAGAAATCATATCTTTTAAACCGTATCTCCGATGAAAATATTTTATACATGAAACTTGCTCAGAACGACGATACGAGCCCGGATACGCCCTCCGTATTCCCGTCAGACGCCCGCAGCTATAAAAACATTGAACTTTTAGACCGTTTTCAGTAATGAATAGTGCCCAACTTTATTAATAAATCCAAATAAATTCCTAATTAACTAAATCGTTTAGTTAGGCAGTAGAACACCCCGCATATCATTTAGGCATGTCATCATATTGTTTGCATTATTGCCGTGAATTTATTTGTTTCTCTCCCCCTCCTTCTCTCTCGATAGACGCCGAGGACCGACGACGCTGCACCAGGTTACGACTACACTACCGACGAGCAGCCCGTTGACGACCTCCCTCTCTTGCCAGAGCAACCAGGCAAGCACCCCCCCTTGAGCATTCCAGATATCGCCCATTCTATTCTCCTGCTTGCATTAGATTTCGCTACTGTTAATGTATGCTCCTATTCTGATGCATAGCCTGCTGTTGTAACCTGTTCATTGCTATCTACTGCCTATAAAACTGTTTAGTATAGGTTGGTATGACCCATTTGTGACCCCACCACCTTACTTTGTCGCCCTGCTTGTTCATCAACGACTCGATAACGTGATCGTCGATCAGGACAGACGCCTCCTTCACACCCCCCCCTTGTTGTCGACTCTGCTAGTATAACTATCGAGTGCCGAGGGTGATACCCTCGTAACGCACTCCTGATGAATACTCTGCACATAGCTGTACGGTCATGGTCATCGAGGGTGTTCCTCCTTCTCCATGTCCGATACGACTCTGTCGTGCAACCCCTCAGTGTGAACCTCGAGGGTGATCACCTCTTACGTTCACCCTGATGATTATGACCCACACGGTTACTTGACCTTTTTCACAGGCGGGTCCACCCTGGTGGGTACCGCTGGGGATCTATGATTTCGGGTGTGCCGGAAGGGCACTCGAGTGTGACATTGTGGCGGAGCATCAAGACTCTGATTGTCTCCGCTTGATACTAATTGACCTATTGGATTTGGGTGTGTGATCTGAGTGGGTCGACGTGCCCTATACCACTGCCACCACGCGGGATAATGTTATGGGGCCCTCTGCGATGTACGTTTCGCCGAAAGCTTATCAGACGTCACGATTCACCGGTGCGGGCTGATCGTCGGGATTGGGCTGGATACTTCACTGGCGATTCAGTTCGCGCCTGCACCCGGCCAGCCACGCAACGCGCAGGGTGCCCAGGGCGATGGCCCGAACCCCTGGTGCATAGGTTAGTCCGGCGTGCTGACCTCTCTGCTGAGCCTAGGTAGAGCGCTGCTTCGTGTTGATCTTCGAGGACGGGCATTACCCAGCAAGTATGTCCGACCAAGTTGATCGAGCGTGTTGGGTAACAGTAGTGCACCCCTGCAGGGATGAATCTTCTATCGATAGCCGGTCCTACGGTAAAGGACCTCAGTTTGTGTACCCGATCTACTACTTAAACTGGATACTTGTTACTTAATTGAAAGCTTCGGGATTACTTTCTCGCTGGGAGTCGAGAAGGATCTTTGAGCTGTACTTCACCATTTTTGTTAAATAAAATGCTATTCTACTCTCTTCTACTGCTGCAAGATGATGGCTTGAGAAGATGTTTGAAGAGTGCTAGTCTTCGATAGGACTAGCCTTTCTCTCTATCTGCTGGCGATTTCTGCAGCCCATCCACATATCAACACTCTTTCTCCCTTGATAAGTTGCATAATGTAGTATAGATCCTTGCTTGCTGAGTACTTCGGATGAGTACTCACGGTTGCTTTATTTTCTCTTTTCCCCCATATACCCCACCTTGATGATACACCAGACGATGGAGTCCAGGAGCCAGACGCCACCCACCGAGCCTACTACCAGGCGGTCCAGAGGGCACGTACTACTGGATCGAGCCATCTGACCAGGGTAGGATCGGAGGCTCCCAGGCAGGAGGCCACGCCTTTCGATCTAGTGTCGCTGTTTGTGCTAGCCTTCTTAAGGCGAAACTTGTCTAACCAGTCTGTACCCAGATATTATTTTGTATGACTGACTCATGTATTCGGATCTCGATCCTGGTCTGTATATTGTGGACCCGTTTTATTTGTGTTTAGAGTTGTGTTGTGATATCTTCCCGTGAGTCCCTGGGTTGATCGTACCGTTTTGCGTGTATGATTAGTGTACTTTGAACCGGGGCGTCACAAGTTGGTATCAGAGCCGACTGCCTGTAGGAAGCCCCCTCCAAATTCCTTGGCCGAAGTTGAGTCTAGAAACCGAGAAAACTATTTACTAACTTGGCTGTGTGGCTTACGGGCCCACGTCGCCAACTGGGTGGTATTAGGATCTTTTATTCCTCGTCCTATACTCTGGGACTCTAACATCTCTTCTATATCGGGGTTAAATAAAGGTTACTAACGCCGACACTTAGGACTCTCGTAATGTCCGTCTACCCGGAGAGCTTGAATCTGTGTCGATTGCCCTGTCTGTGATCTGTATTATAGTCTGATAATCATTTTCCTTTCCATTGTTTGTTTAATTCTCTCCGAGATCGGTGTATACTTCTCATTGTCATTTGCAGTTGTAATTTTCCCCTTTTTTTCAGTGGACCGTTGTTTCCACCGCCGTTCCTACGATACATCTTGACTGCTTTCGCAATGGGCCGTGATGCCCCTGAGTTTTTTTCCAGGTCTGTCCTGATCGCTATCATGCCAGGACTTGGGTACACGCTGTACCCGCACTGTAGTTCCTGGGTTTTTACGAGGATTACCGCGGATTATAGGAAAAGTACTATGCTGAAGTTGGCTTTATGACGGCAGAAGACCTCAGACACCGAGTTACCACCCTTTTTCACAGGAATTCGGATTAGGCGTTGACGATTGAGATGAGGCTGTCCATGATGCCGCTACTCTCTTGTCGGCAAAGGTTCAGTTAGAGGACAGTTAAGTTGATAATCTTGGAGACTCTGATGCCGATACATTCCTGCCCTCTGGAGATGCTACCGGATTACTACACAGCTATCGTGCCCCCGTACGAGCCGTCGCCGATATGACCACGCTTCGATTCGAGTGCATCACTCAGGCTCTGGATCGCACTGTTCGTGGCTCTCGCCGTCGATTCTGGTTGCCACTCGAGCACGTCTCTACGATGCTATAACGCAGTTTCGCAACTCTGACAAGCCCCTGGATGCCGATGACTGGCTCCGCGACATCACTCACGAGATGGAGTCTGCTAATGTCGCCCCCGCCAACTTTGTCACCTTCGCGGCCTTTTTCTTAAAGGGCCCCGCTGCTCAATGGTGGGACACACACAAGCGTACTCTGCCTGTTGGAACAGTCATCACTTGGTATGAGTTCCAGGCTGCTTTCCGTACACGTTACATCCCTCAAGCAATTATGGAACGCATGAAGACCCAGTTCCGCAACCTCACCCAGGGCAATAAAACCGTCGAAGCTTATCAGCGGGAATTTCTTGATCTCTCCCGCTATGCTGAAGAAGACATCGCCACAGATGCTCGCAGACAGGAGAAGTTCCGTAATGGACTACACCCTGACCTCAAGCTTGCACTAGCTGCTCAAGACATCAATGATTTGTCAACTCTAGTGAACAAGGCTATTCTCGTTGAGACCGCTCAGATGGAACACAAGGACTCGCAGAAGCGCTATCGTGATGCTGGCTCATCTTCGGGCTCAGCACCGAAGCGTAGAGTTTGGATTCCCAACAACGCGTTCCATCCCAATGCCTCTGTGTCAAAGAACAATGCTGCACTACGTCTACCTCCTCCACCACCGAGGCCGTCAAAGGCTCAAGCTATTCAAAACCATGCCCCTCTTCGTCCTGAAGATGGTTTGTGTTTCAAGTGCCGCAAACCAGGCCACCAGGCTAAAGACTGCCGCCAGACTCAGAATCAGTTAGATTTTCCTCGTGCTGGCCGTGGATATGGCCGTGGCAACAATCAGACCCGCAACTATAATACTGGGTCTGCTTCACGTGGTCGTGGTCAAGCTTACAACATTGACATTGAAGAAGTCCAGGATCAACCTGCTACTGTGATGGGTACCCTTCTTGTTAACTCAGTACCTGCTTCTGTATTATTTGATTCAGGAGCATCGCATTCATTCATGTCTGAAGCATATGCATTATCTCATGACATAACATTCGAAAAGATGAACCTGCCAATAGTTGTCCGTACCCCTGGAGGCCAATGTCAAACCACTATGATGGCACATAAAGTCCCTGTTGAAATCGAGGAATTTGAATTCCTAGCTTCCCCTATTATCCTGAAGTCTTCCACCATAGACCTCATACTCGGAATGGATTGGTTGAAAGCTCACATTGCTTCGATCAATTGTGCCACTAAGGTCGTCCAACTTCTTCACCCCACCGATGAGATAGTGAACTATACCGCCCGCATTACTCGAGACGCTGAAGCTGAGATATATGTTATGAATGCTTTGAAAGCCTCACCTCTGGAAGGGATCGAGAACGTTCCTGTCGTTCGAGATTTTCCAGACGTCTTTCCAGAAGAACTTCCAGGAATACCCCCGGCTAGAGCTGTCGAGTTTGTCATTGACTTGAAGCCTGGCACCGTTCCTATTGCCAAACGACCTTATAAGATGCCTCCGCATCACCTTCTTGAGCTTAAGGAAGAAATCGACAAGTCACTTAAGAGTGGTTTCATCCGCCCCAGTTCCTCTGCTTGGGGAGCACCTTCACTCTTCGTTAAGAAGAAGGATGGAACTAACCGATTGGTTCAGGATTACCGGCCCATTAACCAAGCCACAATCCAGAATAAATACCCACTGCCCCGGATCAATGATCTTTATGATCAACTCGCTGGATCATCGGTGTTCTCTAAACTCGACTTGAGGTTGGGTTATCACCAGATCCGTGTCCGTAAAGAGGACATTCCCAAGACTGCATTCGTCACTCGTTATGGCTCCTATGAATACACCGTCATGTCCTTTGGCCTAACGAATGCCCCAGCTACGTTCTCCCGTCTGATGAATTATATATTCATGGATTACCTCGACAAATTCGTCGTGGTATATCTAGATGATATTCTGGTCTATTCTAAGAATAAAGAGGAACATGCTGAACATCTCTGCCTTGTTCTAGAAAGGCTCCGAGAACACCAGTTGTATGCCAAGTATTCCAAATGCGAATTTTGGCTTCCGGAAGTAACTTACCTTGGACATGTGATTTCCAAGGATGGGATTGCTGTTAACCCCGAACGAGTTCAGGCTATTCTCGACTGGACTCCCCCAAAGAATGTTAAGCAAGTCAGAAGTTTTCTCGGACTCGCTAGTTATAGCCGTCGGAATTCCATCTTGATGCAGATGGGATCCTATTTTTCCAACACCGTCTCTTCGTACCCAAGTTCAAGAATGAGAGGGAAAACGTTATGAAGGAAGCTCATGACACTCCCTTGTCCATTCACCCTGGTAGCACAAAGATGTACCGTGACATTTGTCAAAGATTCTGGTGGCCTAATATGAAGCGAGACATTGCTCGTTATGTTTCTGAGTGTGACGTTTGCCGCCGCGTTAAAGCCCAACATCAAAGGCCCGCAGGAACTCTGCAACCCCTGGAAATTCCTGAATGGAAATGGGACAAGGTCCAAATGGATTTCATTACTGGTTTTCCCAAATCCCAGAAGGGTAATGATGCTATATTTGTTGTCATTGACCGATTCTCTAAGGTTGCCCACTTTCTGCCTGTTAAGGAGACAATCACTGCTAGCCAGTTAGCAGACTTGTATGTTTCCCGGATTGTGTCACTCCACGGTGTTCCGTTGGAGATCAGTTCTGATCGTGACAGCCTCTTCACCTCCAGATTCTGGAATAGTTTCCAAGAAGCTATGGGAACTCATCTGTCTTTCAGCACCGCTTTTCACCCTCAGTCACAGGGTCAAGTTGAACGAGTTAATCAAGTGCTCGAAGATATGCTTCGAGCTTGCGTCATCTCCTTCGGTAAGAAATGGGAGGAATCTCTCCCGTATGCCGAATTCTCTTACAACAATAGCTATCAAGCTAGTCTGAAGATGGCACCGTTTGAAGTTCTATACGGTCGTAAGTGTCGAACCCCTCTGAATTGGTCAGAAACTGGGGAACGCTCACTCGTCGGACCGGACATTATTCGGCAAGCTGAAGAACAAGTCCGTATTGTTCGTGAACATTTGAAGTCTGCTCAGTCTCGTCAGAAGAGCAACTATGACCGTAAGCACCAGGAAATAGTCTATCAACCTGGCGAGCAAGCTTACCTCCGCGTCACTCCGTCGAAAGGCACTCATCGGTTCGGAATCAAAGGCAAGTTAGCCCCTCGCTACATTGGCCCGTTCCGTATTCTTGCCCGTCGAGGAGAAGTGGCATATCAGTTGCAATTGCCGCCAAACCTTTCTCAAGTACATGACGTCTTTCATGTATCCCAACTCCGCCGCTGCTTCAAGGATCCTATTCGAGCTGTGGATCATGAAGTGCTTGAATTACGGGAAGATCTGTCTTATCCAGAACATCCCATCCGTATTCTTGATCAAGCTGAGCGTCGAACACGTCAAAAGTCAATCAAGTTCCTCAAGGTTCAGTGGTCAAATCATTCGAAAGATGAAGCCACTTGGGAACGCGAGGATCGTCTTCGCGAAGAATACCCCTCTTTCTTTCAGTCTTCCTCTTAATTCTCGGGACGAGAATTCTTAATAGATGAGGAGAGTTGTAACACCCCCGGTGATTAGCAACAGTAATCACTTTTGATAATGACATGTTAGCATGATCAACAGTGCATAATCATCATTAGCATCATATTGCATTTCAACTCCTAAGTCAAATTCAAATTTAAATGAAAGTGGAATATGAAAGTTGTCCAACATAGAAGCTAAAATGTCAGATAAATAACAAATATTCCAGAGGCTATTCTAAAATTGAAACCAACATCATTGGAATTGGATAAGTGACTCGAACAACCTCAAACCGTGGATAAAGATAATATTTAGTAACCATTTATTAAATCTGAAATAAATATGGAATTATGTTTTGTCCAAGCTAATTTTAGGTGTTAAGGTATGGTGCACTGGTATTTATGAAATAGGTCACACTTTTTACAAAAGCCATTTGGGGCCTAAACATTTAACAGTAGAGAAAGGAGAATAAAGAAAAAGATAAAAGAAAAATGAAACAGAAAAGAAGAAGAAGGACCCCCCCCCTCGCGAATCAGAGACAGTACGCCTCACTCACACCCCCCTTAGTTGTACGACTTGCGTAGTTAACTATCGAGTGCCGAGGGTGATACCTCGTAACGAACTCCTGATGATATACTCTGACAGCATAGCTGTACGGTCATGCATCGAGGGTGATTCCTCCTTCTCCATGTCCGATACGACTCTGTCGTGAACCCCTCAGTGTGAACCTCGAGGGTGATACACTTTTACGTTACCCTGATGGATTATGACCACGGTTACTTGACCTTTTTCACAGGCGGGGTCCACCCTGGTGGGTACCGCTGGGGATCTATGATTTCGGGTGTTGTGCCGGAAGGGCACTCGAGTGGACATTGGGCGGAGCATCAGAGACTCTGATTGTTCTCGCTTGATACTAATTGGCCTATTGGATTTTGGTGTGTGTCTGAGTGGGTCGACGTGCCCTATACGCACTGCACCACGAGGGATAATGGTTATGGGGCCCTCTGCGATGTACGTTTCCCGAAAGAACTTATCAGAGTCACGATTCCACCGTGCGGGCTGATCGTCGGGATTGGGCTGGTATACTTCACTGGCGAGTTCAGTGTCGCGCCTGCCACCCGGCACGCCACGCAAACGCGCAGGGTGCCCAGGGCGATGGCCCGAGACCCGGGTGCATAGGTTAGTCCTGGCGTGCTGACCTCTCTGCTGAGCCTAGGTAGAGCGCTGCTTCGTGTTGATCTTCCGAGGACGGGCATTACCCAGCAAGATTGTCCGACCAGAGTTGATCGAGCGTGGTGTGGTAACAGTAGTGCACCCTGCAGGGATGAATCTTCTATCGATGCGGTCCTACGGTAAAGGACGCTCAGTTTGTGATCCCGATCTACTACTTAAACTGGGATACTTGTTACTTAATTGAAGCTTCGGGGATTACTTTCTCGCTGGGAGTCGAGGAAGGATCTTTGAGCTGTACTTCAACATGTTTGTTAAATAAAATGCTATTCTACTCTCTTCTACTGCTGCAAGATGATGGCTTTGAGAAGATGTTGAAGATGCTAGTCTTCGATAGGACTAGGCCTTTCTCTCTATTCTGGCATTCTGCAGCCCGTCCACATAAAGCCTTTCTCCATTGATAATGGTGCATATGTAGTATAGATCCTTGCTTGCTGAGTACTTCGGATGAGTACTCACGGTGCTTTATTTTCTCTTTTCCCATATACCCCACCTTGATGATACACCAGACGATGGAGTCCAGGAGCCAGACGCCCACCACCGGAGCCTACTACCAGGCGGGTCAGAGGGCACGTACTACTGGATCGAGCCATCTGACCAGGAGTAGGACGGGGCTCCCAGGCAGGAGGCCAACGCCTTCGATCTAGTGTCGCTGTTTGTGCTAGCCTCTTAAGGCGAACTTGTCAACCATGTCTTACCCAGATATTATTTGTATGACTGACTCATGTATTCGATCTTCGGATCCCTGGTCTGATGTAATATTTTGTGGACCTCCGTTTATTTGTGTTTTAGAGTTGTGTTGTGATATCTTCCGTGAGTCCCTGGGTTTGATCGTACACGTTTGCGTGTATGATAGTGTACGATTGAACCGGGGGCGTCACAGTTGGTTCAGAGCCGACGGCCTGTAGGAAGCCTCCAAATTCCTGGCCGAAGTGACGTCTAGAGAAACCGGAGAAACTAATTTACTAACTTGATGTGTGCTTACGGGCCCACGTCGCCAACTGGGTGTATTAGGATTTCTTTTATTCCTCGTCTATACTCTGGGACTCTAAATCTATTCTTAGGGCTTAAATAAAGGTTACAACGCCGACCACTTAGGACCTCGTAATTCCGTCTACCCGGAGAGTGGATATCTGTGCGTTGCCCTGTCTTGATCTGATTAGTCTGATAATCATTTTCCTGTCCATTGTTTTGTTTAAATTCTCTCCGAGATCGGTGTATACTCTCATTGTCATTTGACAGTTGATTCCCTGGTTCAGATGACGATTGTTCCACCGCCCGTTCCACGATACAGATTGACTGCTTTGCAACTGAGGCTCGTGATGCCCCTGAGTTTCCAGCTGTCCTATCGCCTATCATGACCAGGACTTGGGTACAGCTGTACCCTGAGTTCATGGGTTTGTTACGAGGATTACCGCGGTTATAAGGAAAAGTACTATGCTGAAGTTCGGATTTATAGACGGCCAGGACCGCAGACACCGAGTTACACCTTTTTCAAGGAAGAGATTAGGCGTTGACGATTGAGATGCAGGCATTGCATGACCCGCTACTCTCTTGTCGCCAAGTCTTAGAGGACAGTTAAGTGATATCTTGGAGGACTCTGATCCGATTACATTCGTGCCCCTGCTGGAGATGCTACCGCGATTACTACACAGCGATCGTGCCCCCGTACGAGCCTCGCGATATGACCACGCGTTCGATTCAGTGCAACTCAGGCTCGGGATGACACTGTTCGGGACTCTCGCCGTCGAGTTGGTGCCACCGAGCACGCTCTACGATGCTGTATAACGCAGTTTCGCAAACTCTGGACAAGCCCCTGGATGCGAAATGACTGGCTCCGCGACATCATCACGAGGATGGAGTCTGCTAAGTTTCGCGCCCCCCGCCAAACTTTGTCACATCGCACGGCCTTTTTCTTAAAGGGCCCGTGTCAATGGTGGGACACACACAAGCGTACTCCTGCTGTTGGAAACAGTCATCCACTGGTATGAGTTCCAGGCTGCTTTCCGATACACGTTACATCCATCAAGCCAATTATGGAACGATGAAGGACCCAGTTCCGCCAACTCCACCCAGGCAATTATTAACAAACCGTTCGAAGCTTATCAGCGGGAATTTCTTGATCTCTCCGCTATGCTGAAGACGACACGCACAGATGCGCGACAGACAGGAGAAGTTCCTGTAATGGACTACACCCTGACCTCAAGTTGCACAGCTGCTCAAGACATCAATGATTTGGTCAACTCTATGTGGAACAAGCGTCTATTCTCGTGAGGACCGCTCCGATGGAACACAAGGAAGGACTCGCAGAAGAAGAGCTTACTGATGCTGGCTCATCTCGCGTGCTCAGCCACCGAGCGTAGGTTTGGCTTCCCAACAACGCGTTCCATCCCAATGCCTCGGTCAAAGAAACAATGCTGCACTAACGTCTACCTCCTCCACCACCGAGGCCGTCAAAGGCTCAAGCTATCAAAACCAGGCCCCCTTCGTCCTGAAGATGTTGCGGTTCAAGTGCCGCAAACCAGGCCACCAGGCTAAAGACTGCACGCCGAATCAGAATCAGTGTGAGATTTTCCTCCTTGGGCCTGTGGATATGGCCGTGGCAACAAAGTCAGACCCGCACCATAATATGGAGTCATGCTTCACGTGGTCGTGGTCAGCTTAACAACATTGACATGATAAGTCAGGATCAACTGGCTACTGTGTGGGTACCCTTCATTGTAACTCAGTACCTGCTTCTGCTATTATTTGATTCAGGAGCATCGCATTCATTCATGTCTGAAGCAAATATGCATTATCTCATGACATAACATCGAAAAGATGAACCTGGCCATAGTTGTACGTACCCCTGAGAGGCCAATGTCAAACCACTAGGATGGCACATAAAGGCCCTGTTGTAAATCGAGGAATTGAATTCCTGCGTCCCCTTTATCCGAAGTCTCCACCATAGACCTCATACTCGAATGGATTGGTTGAAAGTCACATTGCTCGAATCAATGGTGCACTAGGTCGTCCAACTTCTTCACCCCACGATGACGATAGTGAACTTATACCGCCCGCATTACTCGAGACGCTGAAGCTGAGATATATGGTTATGAATGCCTTTGAAAGCCTCACTCTGGAAAGGGATCGAGAACGGTTCCTGTCGTTCGAGATTTTCCAGACGGCTTTCCAGAAGAACTTCCAGGCACTACCCCCGGCTAGAGCGTCGAGTTGTCATTGACTTGAAGCCTGGCACGTTCCTATGCCAAAACGACCTTATAAGATGCCTCCGCTCACTTCTGAGCCTTAAGGAAGAAATCGACAAGTCACTGAAGAGTGGGTTTCATCCGCCCCCCCCAGTTCCTCGCTGGGGGAGCACCTTACACTCTTCGTTAAGAAGAAGGGGGAACTAACCGATTGGTCAGGATTACGAGCCAAGTAACCAAGCACAATCCAGAATAAATACCCACTGCCCGGATAAATGATCTTCATGATCACTCGTCTGGATCACGGTGTTCTCTGAAACTCGACTTGAGGTTGGTTATAACAGATCCGTGTCCGTAAAGAGGAATCTCCCAAGACTGCATCGTCACTCGTTATGGCTCCTATGAATTACACCGTCATGTCCTTTGGCCTAACGAATGCCCCAGCTACGTTCTCCCGTCTGATGGAATTTATATATTCATGGATTACCTCGACCCAATTCAGTCGGGTATATCTAGATTGATATCAGGTCTATTCTAAGAAAAAGTAGGACATGATGAACATCTCTGCCGTGTTCTAGAAAGGCTCCGAGACACCAGTTGTAGCCAAGTATTCCAAAGTGCGTATTTGGCTCCGAAGTAACTTACCCTTGGACAGTGATTCCAAGGATGGGATTGCTGTTAAACCCGAACGAGTTTAGGCCCTAGTCGCGACTGCGACTCCCCCAAAGATGTAAGCAAGTCAGAAGTTTCTGCCACTCGCTAGTTATGCCGTTCGATTCGTTGAGACTTCCAAGATTGCAAAACCTTGACAAATCTGCTTCACAAAGTTTTGTGATAATTGAGTGGACAGAAAAATGTCAAGAAAGCTTTCAGACACTAAAAGATAAAGTAAATTGACATCTGACCCAGTTACAGCACCCCCGGTTCCAAAAGGATTTCGTGATATAAGGTGATGATCTCGTCAAGGATTAGTCGTGTCCTAATGCAAGGAGGGAACGCAAAGTTGATTGTTATGCCCCTCCCGACAAATGAGTCCTCATGAAGAAAATTATCCCGTGCATGATCTTGCAACTTTATGCGGGGATGTATGCCCTGAACTATGGCCCGACATTACCTTCTCTGGTAACCGTTGCCGAGATCCATCACGTATCACCAAAGCTTGAAAGTATTTATATACTCAACCAGATCTGAACCTTTCGTCAACAAAGATGGACCTCGAAACAATTGGCCGATTATGATATGAATATCTCAACACCCCCGGCAAGGCTAATGTAATGGCCGATGCTTTGAGTCGCAAGTCCATAGCAACAATTTATGAGTTCAAGAAACACAACCTCTTCTACCATGAAGAAGCTTTGCAAATTGAAACCTCCATGATTGTTCCACAGGAGTAGCTCAATACCCTGGTTTCGAACCAGATTTATGATACCCGGCATAAGGTATGCAAAGGTATATGACACTGAGTTTGAAAAGATTCAAGCGATACCTCGGAAGGAAAGCCGTCGGAATTCCACTTGATGCAGATGACGGATCCTGTTTTCCACACCGCCTTTCGCTACCCAAGTTCAACCAATGAGAGGGAAAAGTTATGAAGGAGCTCCTGACAATCCCCTTGTCCATCATGCCTGGTAGGCACAAAGATGTACCGTGACATGTCGAGATACTGGTGGCCCTTATATGAAGAGAGACATGCCGCGTTATGTGTTCTGAGGGTGAACGTTTGCCGCCGCGTTTTTAAAGTTCAACATACCAAAGGCCCGCAGGAACCTGGCAACCCTTGGAAAATTCTGAAGAGAAATGGGACAAGCGTCAAGAGAGATTTCATTACTGGTTTCCAATCCAGAGGGTAATAATGATGCTATTATTTGTTTGTCATTGGGGACCGATTTCTCTAGGGTTGCCCACTTCTGCCGGTTAAGGAGAACAATCATGCTAGCCAGTTATTAAGAGACTTGTAGGTTTCCCCGGATTGGTCACTCCACGTTGTTCCGTTGGAGATCAGTGTCTGATCGATGGCAGCTCCCTTCACCCTCCAGATTTGGAATAGTTTCCAAGACGCTATGGGAATTCACTGTCTTTCAGCACGCTTTTCACATCAGTCACAGGGTCAGTTGAACGAAGTTAATCAGTGCTCGAAGATATGCTTCGAAAGCTTGCGTCATCTCCTTCGAAGAAATGAGGAGGAATTCTCAGTATGCCCGAAATTCGATTACAACAATAGCCTTCAAGCTAGTATGAAGATGACACCGTTGAAGTTCTATACGGTCGTAAGTGTAGAACCCCTCTGAATTGGTCAGACAACAGGGGGAACGCTCACTAGTCGAACCAGGACAATTATTCGGCAAGCTGAAGAACAAGTCCGTAGTGTGTCGTGAACATTTGAAGTCTGCTCGTCTCGTCAGAGAGAATAATATGGACCGTAAGCACAAGGAAATCTTAGTCTATCAACATGGCCGAGGAAAAGATTAAATAAGCAGGCACTAGTTGTACAATGGGGGGGGGGGGGCAGGGGGGGGGGGGGGGACAGGGGGGGGGGAGGAGGGGGGGGGTTTTTTTTTCTTTTTTCTTTTTTTTTTTTTTTTTTTTTTTCTTTTCCCTTTTTTGTTTTTTTTTCTTTTTTTTTTTTTTTTCAGTCGAAAGGACTCATCGGTCGGAATCAAAGGCAAGTTAGCCCCTCGCGACCATTGGCCCGTTCCGTATTCTTGCCCGTCGAGGAGAGAGTGGCCATATCGTTGCAATTGCCCAAACCTTTCTCAAGTACATGACGTCTTTCATGGATCCCAACTCGCCGCTGCTTCAGGATCCTATTGAGTGGGATCATGCAGTGCTTGAATTACGGGAAGATTCTGTCTTATCCAGAAACATCCCATCCGTTTATTCTTGATCAAGCTGAGCGTTCGGACCGTTCAAAAGTCATTCAAGTTCCTCAAGGGTTTCAGTGCAGTCAAATCATTCGAAAAGATGAAAGCCACTTGGGACGCACGAGGATCGTCTCGAGAAAAGAATACCCCTCTTTCTCAGTTCCTCTTCTATAATTCTCGGACGAGGAATTCTTAATAGATGAGGAGAGTTGTAACACCCCCGGTGATTAGCAACAGATAATCACTTTTGATTAATGACATGTGCTGATCAACAGTGCATAATCATCAGTAGCATCATATTGCATTTCACTCCTAGTCCAAATTCAAATTAATTAAATGAAAGGAGAATATGAAAGTTGGCCAACATTAGAAGCTAAAATGTCAATAAATAACCAATAGTCAGAGGCTATTCTAAATGAAACCAACGAGCATTGGAATGGATAAGTGACTCGAACAACCTCAAACCGGGTAAAGATAATATTTAGCTAACCATTTATTAATCGGAAATAATATGGATTATGTTTTTGTCCAAGTAAATTTAGGGTTAAGGTATGTGCATGGGTATTTATGAAATGGTCACACTTTTTACAAAGCCATTTGGGCCGAAACATTTAACAGTAGAGAAAGGAGAATAAAGATTAAGATTAAAAGAAAAAATGAAACAGAAAGAAGAAGAAGGACCCCCCCCCCCGGCCAAACTGGGCGTATGTTAGACAAGATGGAAAAAAAAAGACAATCCTATAAAAAAATAAATTATAAAAATGCGAAAAAGAAAATAGAAAACAACATAAAGAAAAAATTAAAAAAAAAAATTAGAGAACCAGACAATCCCTCCACCTCCCTCCCCCTCCACCATAATACTCCCCTCCACTCCACCCAACCCATCCCTCCCGAGCGCTCGACGGCCGCGCGGTGCCGACGCCCGCCGCCGACGCCACCCGCTCCCGCGGATCGGCCAGGCCGACGCCGCCGCCAAACCGACGCCGCCCGTACTCTCCTCTACCTTTACGACGGCCGCCTTAGCGCTCGGCGCCCCCCCACATCTGGATCGGGATCCCAGATCCCGGCCGCCCGGCTGCCGGGCCCAGCGTGCCCGTAGCCTGGTCGCCGGCGCTCAAGTCCACCCCCGCCGTCCGTAAGAAGAAATAAGTAGTACAGAAAGAGATACTAGGGAAACAAAGAAGGATGCACGGAGGGAGACTCGAATAAAAGTATCCTAACAGTCATCGTACTAAGAGAGCAGCCGCAACCGTCGCCGCTGCCCGAAGCCGTCGCCGACGCGGCGCAGCGTCGCCTTCGTTTCCTCGCCTCGCATCATCCCAGTCCGGCCCCTGGAGCCGCGCCCCTCTCCTATCCTCTCCTCCCTGACGCCCTCGCACGAAACGTAGACAGACTAGTAAAGATAGAGAAAGGCCTCACCATCCCAACGTAGACTGTCCACTGCTCCGACCGAGCCGCCCCCACACGGTTCGCCGAAGCGTTGTGCACGACGCGAGCCCGCCCCACGCACCGCGCTACGATCGGCGGACCCTACGCCGCGCCCGCCAGCGCGCCCTCGCGCCAAGGCACTCGCGCGACCGTCACCTATAAAAAAACCGCGCCTGTGGCCATGTGCCACTGACCGGTGGGCCCTCCCTGCCCCCCTGTGCCGCTGACAGACGGGGCCCAGCCCCGAAACGTTTCAGGAAAATAATGATAAATAAAAATTAAATAAATTAAAATAATTAATTAATTAATTTAGTAATTTACTTAGTTAATTATCCTGATTAGGTTAATTAATTTTAATAGTTAAGTGTTAATTATCCAGTAATTAAATTAATTAAACAACCTAATTCTATTCCCCCCTCCATGCACTTACCCCCGCCCGCGATACCACGACAACAGTTCTACCCAATAAACCCCCCAGCCCCTTCCCCCTACAACCCAATTCAGTAGTTATATTCCTCCAGTCCCGCCCTCCTTGCCCGAGAACCACGAAGTGAGGGGGGACCGGAATTGCCCGCGATAAGGATCAACAGTCATCGAAAGTGCGGGGATAGGGAGCGAAGGGGGTTCGTTTTCGGTTAGGGCGTAGAGCACTGGGGGGGGTGCAAAAAAAACCGAAACCGGAAACAACAAAACCCCGAGAGACAACTGAAAAAAAAAAAATAAACGACAGGGTGGGGATTAAGCTTGATTGCGCGCGAGGGAGCGTGGGGCAAAAAACCGCGAAAACAGACGGAATTTGCAGTCTCCTTCACCTCTTCCCTGCATTCCAACTCCCCTACGCCCGTCTTTGCTTTTGCATCCATACCAGCCGTGTGTGTTTTTTCTTCCTTTCCTTATCGATCTTTTCTTTGTTAACCTAACAGCCTTATGACAGGTGGGACCCCACCCGTAGCAGGTGGCTGCTGAGTCAGTCATGATGTGTCATGCTGACGTCATCAATCACTGTTTCGGATTAATGTGATATTAAATAATTAATTAATTCAGAAATGTAATAAAAACTTTAGAAAATCATATCTTTTAACCGTATCTCCGATGAAAATATTTATACATGAAACTCTCAGAACGACGATACGAGCCGGATACGCCCTCCGTATTTCCGTCAGACGCCCCAGCAGCTTAAGAACATTGAACTTTTAGACCGATTTCAGTAAATGAATAGTGCCCAACTTTAATTAAATAAATCCAAATAATTCCTAAATTAACTAAATCGTTAGTTAGGCCAGTAGAACACCCCGGCCCATATCATTTAGGCATGTCATACATATTTTTGCATTATTGCCGTGAATTTATTGTTTCTCCCCCCTGCTCCCGAAGACGCCGAGGAGAGACGACGACGCTGACAACAGGTTACGACTACCTACCGACGAGCAGCCCGTTGACGACCTCCCTCTCTTGCCAGGCAACCAGGCAAGCACCCCCTGAGGCATTCCAGATATCGCCATTCTATTCTCCTGCTTGCATTTAGATTCGCTACTGTTAAGATGCTCTCTATTTGATGCATAGCCTGCTGTTGTAACCTGTTCATTGCTATCTTCCTGCCTATGATAAACTGTTTAGATATATGGTTGGTTATGACCCATTGTGACCCCACCACCTACTTTTGTCGCCCCTGCTTGTTCATCAACGACTCGATCAACGTGATCGTCGATCAGAGACAGACGCCTCACTTCACAACCCCCCATTAGTTGTACGCTCTGCGTAGTAACTATCGAGTGCCGAGGGTGATACCTCGTAACGCAATCCTGATGAATTACTCATTGCAGATAGCTGGTACGGTCGTGGTCATCGAGGGTGATTCCTCCTTCTCCATGTCCGATACGACTCGTTCGTGAATCCCTCAGTGTGAACCTCGAGGGTGATACCTCTTACGTTCACCCTGATGATTATGACCACACGGTACTTGACCTTTTTCACAGGCGGGTCCACCCTGGTGGGGACCCGCTGGGGAGTCTATGATTCGGGTGTGCCGGAGGGCACTCGAGTGTGACAGTGTGGCGGAGCATCAGAGACTTGATTGTCTCGTTGATACTAATTGAGCCTATTGATTGGGTGTGTGATCTGAGTGGGTCGACGTGCCCATACGCACTGCCACCCAGCGGGATAATGGTTATGGGCGCCTCTGCGATGTACGTTTCGCCGAAAGCTTATCAACGTCCCGATTCACCGTGCGGGCTGATCGTCGGGATGGGCTGGATACTCACTGCGCGAGTTCAGTGTCGCGCCTGCACCCCGGCCAGCCACGCAACGCGTCAGGGTGCCCAGGGCGATGGCCCGAGACCCCTGGGTGCATAGGTTAGTCCGGCGTGCTGACCTCTCTGCTGAGCCTAGGTAGAGCGCGGCTCGTGTTGGATCTTCCGAGGACGGGCATTACCCAGCAAGTAGTCCGACCAGAGTTGATCGAGCGTGTTGGGGTAACAGTAGTGCACCCTGCAGGGATGAATCTTCTATCGATAGCCGGTCCTACGGTGTAAAGGACGCTCGTTTGTGTATCCCGATCTACTACTTAAACGGATACTTGTTCTTAATTGAAGTTCGGGATTACTTTCTCGCTGGGAGTCGAGGAAGGATCTTTTGAGTGTACTTCAACCGTTTGTTAAATAAAATGCTATTCTACTCTCTTCTACTGCTGCAAGATGATGGCTTTGAGAAGATGTTTGAAGATGCTAGTCTTCGATAGGACTAGGCCTTTCTCTCTATTCTGGCATTTCTGCAGCCCAGTCCACAATACAGCCTTCTCCATTGATAATGGTGCATATGTAGTATAGATCCTTGCTTGCTGAGTACTTCGGATGAGTACTCACGGGGTGCTTATTTTCTCTTTTTACCCCAGATACCCCACCTTGATGATACACCAGACGATGGAGTCCAGGAGCCAGACGCCACCACCGGAGCCTACTACCAGGCGGGTCCAGAGGGCACGTACTACTGGATCGAGCCATCTGACCAGGAGTAGGATCGGAGGCTCCCAGGCAGGAGGCCAACGCCTTTCGATCTAGTGTCGCTGTTTGTGCTAGCCTTCTTAAGGCAGAACTTGTCTAACCATGTCTGTACCCAGATATTATTTGTATGACTGACTCATGTATTCGGATCTTCGGATCCCTGGTCTGTAATATTGTGGACCTCCGTTTATTTGTGTTTAGAGTTGTGTTGTGATATCTTCCCGTGAGTCCCTGGGTTTGATCGTACACGTTTGCGTGTATGATTAGTGTACGATTGAACCGGGGGCGTCACAGTACTCTAGGCTTGCTCTCATCCCAAATGAGATTGCCGGCTTAGGAAGTGAAGAGATGACGGACAGATTCATCATCAAAAAGATCCTAAGAGCCTTGGATGGAAAATATGATACCGTGTGCACATTGATCCAAATGATGCCCAACTACAAAGATCTCAAGCCAACGGAAGTCATTGGAAGAATTGTTGCTCATGAGATGTCACTCAAGGACAAAGAAGAGCTTCACAACAAGTCTAATGGTGCTTATAAAGCCTCATGTGATGCTCCTGCCACATCAAGTGAAAAACAAGTCTTCAATGAGGAATTAAGCTTAATGGTGAAGAACTTCAACAAATTCTACAAGAGTAGAAGCAAAGAGAGAAGTTCCAAATCAAGATCCTACCATGACAAAAGATCTTCTAGTCGTGAACGAAATTGCTACAATTGTGGAAGTTCCGGACACTACTCCAATGAGTGTACGGCCCCATACAAAAGAAAAGAAGACTCACCTAAAAGAAGAAGTAGAAGAGAAGAATCACCTCCCAGAGAGAGAAGGAGTAGAGATGACCGTTATGATTGAAGAACCTCTCGCAGAAGCAAGGATTCGGAAAGGAAGGACAAGTCATCAAGGAGCTATACAAAACGAAGACATCAAGCTCATGTTGGTGAATGGGTATCCGGTTCTGACTCCGACCACCACTCCGAGAGAAGTTATCACTCCGACTCCGAATATACTCAAGATGAAGGTGTTGCCGGCCTTGCACTTGTGTCAACCAACTCCGATGACATATTTGACTCACCAAATGAAGGAATTGGAAGATGCTTCATGGCTAATGGCCCCAAGGTATCACACCCCGAGTATATTGATTTCAATAGTGATGAAGATGATTTGCTAGGTGATGATGAATTACTTGTTGACAATGCTAGTGATGAAAACTATGATGAAACTACTATTAATCATGCTAATCAAGATGAAACGAATGAAAATGATAAGAAGGAGATTGAGCGTCTAACTAAAGAACTAAACACTATTAAGTTAGCTCATGAAACTACTTTAGAAGATCATCGAGAACTTTTAAAAACTCATGAGAAGCTACGCTTCGAGAAGCTCAACCTAGAGCAAGAACATGGGTTCTTAAAAGCTATCAATGATGATCTTCGGAAGAAAAGTTCTTCTTACATTGCCAAGCATTTACTCTTGTCTACTTACATGCCACAAGTAAAATCTAGCAATAAGAGTAAGAAAGATTCTTCTTCTAGCAGTAACAATAATCATGCTAAATCCAATATTGTTGCTTCTAGTAGTTCTCTTGATTCCACTAATGATTCTCTTAGCCAAGTTACACTTGAGCAAGAAAATTGCTTATTGAAGGGAATTATAAAGAAAGGTGTTTACAAGAGCCTTGCCGCAAGTAAGCAATTTGAGGAAATTGTACGCAAGCAAGGGAGGCACTGGAAGAATCAAGGTGTTGGTTTTGAACGAAAGTTCAATGCCAATGGAGTTGAGTGGGAAGAAGATCAATACCCCAAGACGAAGTTTGTTCCTCAACAAGAGAAGTATGATCCTACTTCCTTCAAGGGGACACAAGCTCAAGATGATCTTCCACCACAAGACCACAAGCTAAAAGGCAAGGACAAGCTTCAAGAGGAGATTGATGCATTTGAAGAAGCTCCAAAGGCCTTGGTCAAGTGGGTTCCCAAGACTACGTCAAGTTCTACTTCATCAAGTACATCTACAACCCCAAGGATTCCCATCAAGATGATGTGGATCCCGAAGAAGAAGAACTAGAGAGCTCATGAGGGTGACTCCGCCAACATACTTCACTCATATTCATATTGGCGAGAACAAGTGCAATCAACTTCCATATCTTGCACTAGTTCAAGGAGTCACAAACCCTCTTGTTGGTAAGTCAAGGGACAAGGTAACCTAACGCTTTCATGGACATCATCTTGTGTGTACTTCACTCTATGTCTATGGATACTCTTGCATGTTCCTTGTGGGACTAACCCGTGTAGGTATTGAAAGTGCAACTCACTCCAAAGGATTGCTCCAAATGATCTACATCAACATTGAGCATCCACATCTTCAACATCTACACGAAGTCATCATCGACAAAACCCAAGTTAGTTCATCCCTCTTAGGGGTGATATCACATCTGGGGGGAGCTTTACTCTAAGAATTGAGCTAAAGCAACTCTAATGGTGTGAACACAACAACGCTTTATGTAAAAGTGGTAACCCCACTTGTGCTTAAACGATGAGTATGACCTATGATCAAATGTTCTCATTTGACTCCTAAGTCAATATACTCATATATAGATGACATAGTCATCGCCAATTGCTTGATAGATGCTAGAGTGTTTGTGTATGCTTTGCCACATATTTCATTTGCCATCTTATTGTGTGAGCATGCTGGATGCATAATTTTCTTCATTTAAGGACATCCATTTGTTGCTTTGATTGTTTGGTCTTTTCTTTTGCCAAATGGATGGACAAGAATGCCTAAGTACTCCCTCTAGCTATCTATGCTTTTCTCGTCTCAAACTCTATTCATGCTACATCACAAAGTTTGATCAAGTCAGATTCGAATTCTCTGGGTGAGGAGCACTCGGAGCCACCGATTCGTCATAGACTTAAACTTCCAAAACCTCTTGATGTATTTCGGTCTGACCGATTCATTCCTTTCGGTCATACCGAGTTCATTGAGTTGATCTAGGTTTCAATCTCGGTGCAACCGATTTGAACAGTTTGGTCTCACCGAGTTGCAGTAACCGCTTGCAATTCTGCATCTCGGTGCCACGGAGTTGCTCAACTCAGTCACACCGACAGGGTCTGGATATATATATACCCACGGTTCGAATTTTGGAAATTTCTCCGAAACCCTTCGCCCGCGCCTATCCTGCTCTGCCGACTCGAGGTCTCCGGATCGTCTCCTCCGTTGCCAGCGACCTCCTGCCGCTGGTCTCCGCCGCTGTCAACAGAATCTTCGCCGCCGTTGTCGCCGTAGCGAGTTCGCCACCGAGTTAGGGTATGAACTCGACCCCTTTGTGCAATCTTTACCTCTGATTCCTGCACTTAGGTCAATGCCATGAATCTTACCATGTTTGAGATACTTCTATCCAATCAAAAACTCCTTTAGATTAGTTTTGATTCAATTCCGCCGAATTCATCTCGGACCGACCGAGTTGTAGAAATCGGTCTCACCGATTTGGCCCAGGCCATTGCACTTGCGATTTTCGGTCTGACCGAAACTTACAAATTGGTGTGACCGAGTTCGATTCTCAGTGAAACCCTAGCAATCTCGGAGTCACCGAACTGTGCCTCGGTCTGCCCGATTTCACTAGTTTAGACTCTAATATTGCTTCAGTGTCACCGAGTTTAACAAATCGGTAGCTCCGAAATGACTTCTGTAGAAAACTAAAACTAAGTTTTTGACTCATTTGTTTTGCAAAATCTCTGCACTTTGTGATGCTCATCCACTCTGTCTCAACTATATCTATTCACAGGGTCAGCTTTCAGCTTTCAGCCATGTCAGACAACAGTGACAGCCAAAACAGATCTGAGGAATAGGTTAACTTAAGTGAGGGCACTAGTCCCTCTGACAGCTATGATGATGGGAGCAGACGTACTCCTTGCAACCTGCCTAAGGCTGCTACTAGGCACAGGAGGAAAAGGAATTCAGATTTAGAAGATGAAGATTTCGTGGCTGATGAGGAAGTCACTTCAAGGAAAAAGGTTGTCAGGAAAGAGTTTGGCACAGCAGCTTCAACCAAGCCAGGTATGAGGAAGAAGGAACCAGCTAGAAGGATCCCAATGTCCAAAGCCAGAGCCTCAACACAGGAAGCCATTGGGGTCTCTCTTGAACTAAAGGAGGCTGGTAAAGGCAAGAAGAGGAAGGAAAGGGTCAAGAAGTGGTAGACCATCCATGGTCAGGGATTCAGATGAGGATGAAGAAGATGCTGCACCAGTTCCCAAAGCTCAGAAGTTGATGGGGGATGCCATCAAGTCAGGGGCTGCTCCATCAAAGCCCAAGATTGCCCCCAAGGCTGCTGCTGCTGCTCAAGCTTCTAAGCCTGCAGCACTCAAGAGATCAACTAGGAACATACCAGCTGCTGAGAAGAACAAGGCCCCAGTGCCTAAAGTGGAAGAAGAAGAAGAAGCCCGAGTGCTTAGAAAATTGAAGCCCAAGATCCCAGATCATGATGATACACATCCTGTGGCTGAGAACATGAAGCTAAGGAAGGATGCAGGTCTCAGGCTATGGAGGCAGACAGACCCATATGCCACCAGAAGGAGGACCGCTGTAGACTACAGGTTCCACACAGAGGAACAACAAGATTTCTATGAGACTGTGCTCCTGGACAAGAAGCCCATAGTCAGTGATATGAGATGGGTTGACTGGACTTACATTGACAACAATGTAGATCACTTCCCAGGAGTTCATGACAGCTTCAGACTGATTGGAGTTGACAAATTTGTTGGCCAGAAACTCACCAAGTGGAATGATGAAATGGTGATGCAGTTCTACTCCACAGCACATTTTTACCCAGATGGTAAAATTGTTTGGATGACTGAGGGTACTAGGTACTAGTCTACAGTTGCTGAGTGGGCCAAGCTTATCAATGCCCCTGAAGAGCAAGAGGATGACACAGATGTGTATGCCAAGCCAAGGAAAGGACACAACTCCATGGCACACATGTACAAGGAGATTCCTCATGCTGCCCTGGGTACTCACAAATTTGGCTCTGTGTACTATCTGCTGTCTGGGCTTCCCACAATCAACACTATCCTCAGGCACACATTGTTGCCCAAGTCTGGAGATGACATGATGATAAGAGGCCATTCCATCAACTTGCTGCACATGTTTGACATTCTAGAGAAGTTCAAAGTGATGACATTGATTGTAGAGACAATCAAGAGGACTACTGCTGATAAAAAGAGATCATGTGGATATGCTCCACACATTCAGATGCTCATCAACTCCAAGATGGGAAAAGGAACATATCTCTTGGACAGGGAGCACCTTCCCTTGTTGCCTGAATTTGAAGACAATGAAGTTGTCATGGATGCCACACATCCTACTTCAGTAGAGGCCCAGGAGAAGAGGGAGAAAGCTAAAGCAGAGAAGGCAGCACAATCTTCACAAGTTCCAGATGCTTCAACTACTCACCTCAAGACCAAGCAGGATCAGCTGAGCTATCTGCTTGAGGCCACTGTCAGAATTGAGAAAGGATTAATAACCCTGACTCAAAATCAAGAGAGTCTTGAGAGGATCATCGAGACAAAGTTTTATGATCTAGAATTGAAGGTCATAGAGATCCAGACTGCAGTTGAGCAACTCCAGGATGAAGCTGAAGAGAGAAGAGGGAGAGCTATCACTGAAGCATTTCAGAGAGTGCCTAGGGCACAAAGGTCTGTCGCTGTGCCAGCCAGTGACACAAGGGCTACTACATCAGCACCAGCAGCTACAGCCTCTGTTGTCCCTCCAGTTGCTACTCCACCAGCTCCACAGTCCTCTTCGGATGCATTCATTGCAGGACTCCTCTCCACACCACCTTCGCACTCCGGAGCTCCCGGTGATCGTGCTTAGAGAGCCGCATAGCACTATGCATTTTCAAGCTTTTTGGTAACTTGTTGCCAAAGGGGGAGAAAGTGTATAGATCATAGGCTTCGAGAGAGAGTGTTTTGCTTCTTTTTCCTCTCTTGCTACTTTATTTGCTTGCTCGTTTGGTTGATACTCTACTTATGTGTGTGTGAGATACTCATATGATCATGTGCTTGATCATATCATACTTTAATGTTTGTGCTTGAATGATGATATTCTATTTCTCATATATGATCATTCACATCTTGTCTTGGTAATGAGCGCATATTTCATATTCTATCATTTTGAGCACTCCACCAAGATGTATGTGACATGGAAGAGTAACCCATGATCCTAATCGATTGTGCATTTGCATTCAAAATAAAATTTTAAATAATGCACAAATGTAGGGGGAGCTCTTGCTTATCACATACTTCTGAAAGTGACGATGTACTTCATTTATATTATCATTTGTCGAAGCTTTGATCTATATGTTGTCATCAATTACCAAAAAGGGGGAGATTGAAAGTGCAACTAATCCCCGGGTGGTTTTGGTAATTCATAACAACATATAGCTCATTGAACTAATATCCATTCAAGATTAATGTTTCAGAATGTTCAATGATTGGTATGGCATGGACTAGAGATGTGGACCCCTCAAAATGCTAAGGACACATATTGGCAAAAGCTCAAGACTCTACATTTTCATTTTAGTGATCCAAGATCACATTGAGTCCATAGGAAAAGCCAATACTATTAAAAGGGGATGAGGTGTTGCTTAATGGCTTGCTTGCTCAAAATGCTTAGTGATATGCTCCAAAAGCCCTCAACCACTTTCTCATTTCCACATATGTCCTAAACCTAAAGTCAAACTCGGCCCCACCGATTTGATCTACCTGGCGCCACCGAGTTCACTTGACATAGCCATTGCCAGAAACCCTAATCAGTTTGGTCTCACCGATAGGGATCTCGGTCTCACCGAGATGGGATTGCAAACTCTCTGTTTCCCTTCGTAACATTTTGGTCTAACCGAGATGAGCGATCGGTCCCACCGAGTTGGCAATGCAAACTCTCTGTTTCCTTTTCGTAACATTTCGGTCTCACCGAAATGAGCGATCGGTCCCACCGAGTTTGCCTGACCAAGTCTCTGTTTGCTTATTACTGAAATCGGTCTCACCGAGTTCACGTGATCGGTCTCACCGAGATGAGGTTTCGCCCTAACCCTAGTGCATCGGTCTCACCGAGTTGGTATTATCGGTGCCACCGAAAAGCCTAACGTTCACATTTTGAACCAGTTCGGTCTCACCGAGTTTCACTATTCGGTCCCACCGAGTTTGGTAAATTGTGTGTAACGGTTAGATTTTGTGTGGAGGCTATATATACCCCTCCACCCCCTTCTCAATTTGTGAGAGAGCCATCAGAACATGCCTACACTTCCACTACTTATTTTCTTAGAGAGAACCACCTACTCATGTGTTGAGACCAAGACATTCCAATCCAACCACAAGAATCTTGATCTCTAGCCTTCCCCAAGTTGCTTTCCACTCAAATCATCTTTCCACCATATCCAAATCTGTGAGAGAGAGTTGAGTGTTGGGGAGACTATCATTTGAAGCACAAGAGCAAGGAGTTCATCATCAACACGCCATTTATTACCTTTTGGAGAGTGGTGTCTCCTAGATTGGTTAGGTGTCACTTGGGAACCTCCGTCAAGATTGTGGAGTTGAACCAAGGAGTTTGTAAGGGCAAGGAGATCGCCTACTTCGTGAAGATCTACCTAAGTGAGGCAAGTCCTTCGTGGGCGATGGCCATGGTGGGATAGCCAAGGTTGCTTCTTCGTGGACCCTTCGTGGGTGGAGCCCTCCGTGGACTCGCGCAATCGTTACCCTTCGTGGGTTGAAGTCTCCATCAACGTGGACGTACGATAGCACCACCTATCGGAACCACGCCAAAAATCTCCGTGTCTACATTGCGTTTGCTCCCTCCGAACTCCTCCCCTTTACCTTCGTATGCAATGATTTACATTCCGCTGCTATACTCTTAGAATTGCATATGTAGGTTGATTGCTTCACTTGTGTTAAGTTGCTAAAATCTGCCAAGACATAAAATTGGGAAAAGGCTAGATTTTTATTTGGTCAAGTAGTCTAATCACCCCCTCTAGACATACTTTCGATCCTACACTCAGAGAATAGAGCTATGCTCCCCGGCAATGGTGCCAGAAAAAGGTCTTGATAACCCACAAGTATAGGGGATCGCAACAGTTTTCGAGGGTAGAGTATTCAACCCAAATTTATTGATTCGACACAAAGGGAGCCAAAGAATATTCTCAAGTATTAGCAGCTAAGTTGTCAATTCAACCACACCTGAAAGACTTAATATCTGCATCAAAGTATTTAGTAGCAAAGTAGTATGGAAGTAACGGTAACGATGGCAAAAGTAACAGTAGCAGTTTTGTAGCAATTGTAATAGTGGCAACGGCAAAGTAACGTAGCAAAGATCAATATGTGAAAAGATCCTAGGCAATGGATCAATGATGGATAATTATGTCAGATGGCATTCATCATGCAACAGTCATAACCTAGGGTGACACAGAACTAGCTCCAATTCATCAATATAATGTAGGCATGTATTCCGAATATATTCATACGTGCTTATGGAAAAGAACTTGCATGGCATCTTTTGTCCTACCCTCCCGTGGCAGCGGGGTCCTAATGGAAACTAAGGGATATTAAGGCCTCCTTTTAATAGAGAACCGGACCAAAGCATTAGCACTTAGTGAATACATGAACTCCTCAAACTACGGTAATCATCGGAAAGAATCCCAATTATTGTCACCTTGGGGTATGCGGATCATAACACGTAATAGGTGTCTACAACTTGCAAGATAGGATCAAGAACACAAATATATTCATGAAAACATAATAGGTTCAGATCTGAAATCATGGCACTCGGGCCCTAGTGACAAGCATTAAGCATAGCAAAGTCATAGCAACATCAATCTCAGAACATAGTGGATACTAGGGATCAAACCCTAACAAAACTAACTCGATTACATGATAGATCTCATCCAACCCATCACCGTCCAGCAAGCCTACGATGGCATTACTCACGCACGGCAGTGAGCATCATGAAATTGATGATGGAGGAAGGTTGGTGATGATGATGGCGACGATTTCCCCTCTCCGGAGCACCGAACGGACTCTAGATCTGCCCTCCCGATGAAGAAAAGGAGGTGACGGCGGCTCTGTATCGTAAAACGCGATGAATCCTTCTCCCTGATTTTTTTTCTCCCCGAAAGTGAATATATAGAGTTGGAGTTGAGGTCGGTGGAGGTCCAGGGGACCCACAAGGCAGGGGGCACGCCCTCCACCCTTGTGGACAGCCGGTGGGTCCCCTCTGGTTGATTATTTCGCCAATATTTTTTATTTATTCCAAAAATATTCTCCGTGAAGTTTCAGGTCATTCCGAGAACTTTTATTTCTGCACAAAAATAACACCAAGGCAATTCTGCTGAAAACAGTGTCAGTCCGGGTTAGTTCCATTCAAATCATGCAAATTAACTCCAAAACAAGGGCAAAAGAGTTTGGAAAAGTAGATACAACGGAGACGTATCAATGTGCGCTACAACACCCTTGCACGCGATGAAGGCAGGAAGACACAAAACAGTGCCGTCATGAGCACGGATAAGTACGGTGAAGAGACAACTGAAATGTATGCTAACATAACAGACATTGTTCAGTTGCAGTATATCTCCAGTTTCGAGGTTCATCGGTCTGTGGTTCTGTTGTGCTGTCGTTGGAATAACCTGTTTTCCAAGATCGCAAAACCCAGAGCTGATGATTATTTCAAATCCATCAATGTCAAGGCGGCGTACCAGACCTATGAGCCTTTTATTTTGGCAAATCAAGCAACACAGATATTTTTCTTGAAAGACACATTTGCACGTAGCGATGACTGGAGAGTATTGCAAAGGTTTGAGCAGAGGAATTCATTTAATGAAGTTGCACAGCAAGATGATGCTTACACTGCTCCTGATGTAGAAGATTCCATAGATGTTCCTAATATCTTTGAGAACCATCACGTCAATGACGCTGGCGAAAAGATTGCCTGTCGGGCTGTGGACATACGAGAGTTGATCAATAAGACGCCAACGTTCGAGGACATTGAGGATGAAGAAGAAGATGACACTCGGGGGAATTACGATTCAGACTGATACACATGGCGAAGATGTTGACGCTGCTGCTGCGGATGATGATTAGATTGCTTTTGTCGTATTTGCCTGTCAGAAGACGTTTTTTTTATCTACTATGTGAAATTGTGTTTGCTATGACAACTGAAACCTGATGAAGTTGTTGTTTAGTATTTTGCTGTGAGAACATCACTTATTATGTATGTTGATTTGTGTTTGGTGATTGTATGACGACTAAAACATGATGACATTGTTGTTTAGTTGTACTCATATTTGGCTGTGAAACTTGTATTTGATGACATAGTTTGTTGTTGGACTGCAATTTTCTCGACGTCTTCGAATGGGAACAAAGCTGACCCGACTGGGCCTCTACTAATTTATTTATTAGCAAAAGGGCCTCTGCTATTTATTTATTTATGAGCAAAAGGGGATACCCCCCGATTTCTGTTAATAGAAATCATTAGATGTTCACAACACTATGCCCAGCCTGCTAAACAGGTTTCATTCATTACTAGCTTCAACAAAGTGCTCATGTCATAGCCACTGAATACATCATGATTGCTACATACGCTGCAAATAAAGAGACAATCATCCTACAGAGCACATCGATTTTGCCCATTATCTTCACAAGCTCTTTCATCTCCTCATTGCTGTCAAGGCCGTTCAGCAGCTGTTGCTTGGCCATGATCAGAGGAACTACATCTTTAACCTTCTGCTCTGCATCTTCCTATTCTGCTGTTCCTTCAATTACTTGTCGAACACCCCAACCTACTGGTATTGGGATTCCTCGGCTAACCAAATAATTAGCATAGTTGCATTCCCCCACATCAGTAACTTCCCAGAAATACAAATCACACGAATCTTCCCTTTTCTGCACGAATCAAATTGGAAGATCATCAACCAAACTATTAAAAAAATCAGCAACTGAAAGCAGCGGAACAACACTTAAACATATTATTACCCCATGATTAGGGCATTTGTAGAAGACTCGGCCAGGGTTGAGGATTGTGGTTGAGACGCGGCGGATGACTCTGCGTGATTTGCAGCAGTGGCACCACACCAACGGCAACGGGTTGCGATGAGCAACCGGCTGCGGTGCGTGTGCCGGCGGGGGTGTGATGAGACCCACAGGTGATGGTACGGGTGGTGACTTGGTGCATATCTGGTTGTTGCCTGCTGAAGAGCAAGTGGACGAGCCGCCAGCGGACATGGTTGCTGCGGCGAGAGCTTCTGATGCTAGGCAGAGTAAGTAGAGAAGAGGAGAAGCGAACTTTGGATATGTCAGTTTCGTTACTTGCAGAGTAGCATAGCACCATATATAGTCATAGTCTAGGTTTGTATTCGAACCAGCTATAGGAGCACGTCTCTCATTTTTCTAGAACTCAGCAACGTCTCTTTACTGGTACACTAGCTTGTTCTGTATGCCTTCTCAAGTCTTTGATTTTCTTTTCTTTTTTTGCGAGGAAGGAAGGAGGAGAAAATTGAGGGTTCCTGGGACTCGAACCCAAGACCTCTCGGTTGAAAACCAAGGGTGCCAGTCACTTATGTGGCGAACATTCCCTGGGAGGAGGACGGCAAACGAACGCATTTTCCTCACAGTTTTAGTTGCGACGCAAGATCAAACGGTCGCAATTTTGGGAATGTTATCTGGCGAACGAGCCCAGTTTTTCTTTTCTTCCTATATATGAAAAGTATGCTACTTGGTATCAGCTTAGTTAACAAATGATTGTGCCAACCTTGACCGTTGGATTGACATTCAACGTCTGTCGTGTTTCTTCAGTCTCTTCTTCCTTCAGCCGCCAAACCCAAACCAGCACCGGCGGGACCGCCTGCTTCCGCCTCCCATGGCTGGCTGTGCTGCCGCGCACGCATCGTGGCCACATCGCACCCTAAAACTCAGCGCATCTTCCCCGGCTCATGTTCGTTCCCGTCCGAGGCCTCACCATCGTCCTCCGCCTTCGTTCGCTCGCTGCGGCGTCGCCCTTCGGTGTTGTCAACATGGTCAACAACCGAGAGGAATAAGGAGATGACTGTATATGGTGAGGATGACAGTAGGGACCCACCAGGATCATGGCAGTAGGCAAGCAAGTGCCTCCTTTATTACAAGAAAGAAAAGGGTTCCTCCTGATGGTTTCCTGACATCTGGGTCGCACGCCACTATCAATGTAGTCAATAAGCGAGATAACTGCACAAGGAGCGGCAGACACCCGGGACCCAGCAGCGCGTGCAGTAAATTTTTTTTTGGGACGGAGAAGGGTATCAACTGGGTTGTGCGGGAGCTGTGGCCCGTCTAGCCCAGGCTTTTATTTCATATGTTTACCACATGACTGTTGGGGAACGTAGTAATTTCAAAATTTTCCTACGCACACATAGGATCATGGTGATGCATAGCAACGAGAGGGGAGAGTGTGTCCACGTACCCTCGTAGACCGAAAGCGGAAGCGTTATGACAACGCGATTGATGTAGTCGTACGTCTTCACGATCCGACCGATCCAAGTACCGAATGCACGGCACCTCCGAGTTCAGCACACGTTCAGCTCGATGACGTCCCACGAACTCCGATCCAGCAGAGCTTCGAGGGAGAGTTCCGTCAGCACGACGGCGTGATGACGGTGATGATGATGCTACCGACGCAGGGCTTCGCCTAAGCACCGCTACGATATGACCGAGGTGGATTATGGTGGAGGGGGGCACCGCACACGGCTAAGAGAGATCATTGATCAACTTGTGTGTCTATGGGGTGCCCCCTGGCCACGTATATAAAGGAGTGGAGGAGGGGAGGGGCCGGCCCTCTCTATGGCGCGCCCTGGGGAGTCCTACTCCCACCGGGAGTAGGATTCCCCCCCTTCCATGTAGTAGGAGTAGGAGAGAAGGAAAGGGAAAAGAGAAGAGAAGGAAGGAGGGGGCGCCGCCCCTCCCCCTAGTCCAATTCGGACTAAGCCTTGGGGGGGCGCGCAGCCTCCCCTCTCTCTTTCCCCTAAAGCCCAATAAGGTCCATATACTCCCCGGCGAATTCCCGTAACTCTCCGGTACTCCGAAAAATACCCGAATCACTCGGAACCTTTCCGAAGTCCGAATATAGTCGTCCAATATATCGATCTTTATGTCTCGACCATTTCGAGACTCCTCGTCATGTCTCCGATCTCATCCGGGACTCCGAACTACCTTCAGTACATCAAAACACATATACTCATAATACCGATCGTCACCGAACGTTAAGCGTGCGGACCCTACGGGTTCGAGAACTATGTAGACATGACCGAGACACGTCTCCGGTCAATAACCAATAGCGCAACCTGGATGCTCATATTGGCTCCTACATATTCTATGAAGATCTTTATCGGTCAAACCGCATAACAACATACGTTGTTCCCTTTGTCATCGGTATGTTACTTGCCCGAGATTCGATCGTCGGTATCCTCATACCTAGTTCAATCTTGTTACCGGCAAGTCTCTTTACTCATTCCGTAATGCATCATCCCGAAACTAACTCATTAGTCACATTGCTTGCAAGGCTTATAGTGATGTGCATTACCGAGAGGGCCCAGAGATACCTCTCCGACAATCGGAGTGACAAATCCTAATCTCGAAATACGCCAACTCAACAAGTACCTTCAGAGACACCTGTAGAGCACCTTTATAATCACCCAGTTACGTTGTGACGTTTGGTAGCACATAAAGTGTTCCTCCGGTAAACGGGAGTTGCATAATCTCATAGTCATAGGAACATGTATAAGTCATGAAGAAAGCAATAGCAACATACTAAACGATCAAGTGCTAAGCTAACGGAATGGGTCAAGTCAATCACATCATTCTCCTAATGATGTGATCCCATTAATCAAATGACAACTCATGTCTATGGTTAGGAAACATAACCATCTTTGATTAACGACCTAGTCTAGTAGAGGCTTACTAGTGACACTCTGTTTGTCTATGTATTCACACATGTATCATGTTTCCGGTTAATACAATTCTAGCATGAATAATAAACATTTATCATGATATAAGGAAATAAATAATAACTTTATTATTACCTCTAGGGCATATTTCCTTCAGTCTCCCACTTGCACTAGAGTCAATAATCTAGTTCACATTGCCATATGATTTAACACCAATAGTTCACATCTTTATGTGATTAACACCCATAGTTCACATCGCTATGTGACCAACACTCAAAGGGTTTACTAGAGTCAATAATCTAGTTCACATCGCCATGTGATTAACACCCAAAGAGTACTAAGGTGTGATCAAGTTTTGCTTGTGAGAGAAGTTTAGTCAACGGGTCTGCCACATTCAGATCCGTATGTATTTTGCAAATTTCTATGTCTACAATGCTCTGCACGGAGCTACTCTAGCTAATTGCTCCCACTTTCAATATGTATCCAGATTGAGACTTTGAGTCATCTGGATTGGTGTAAAAGCTTGCATCGACATAACCTTTTACGACGAACTCTTTTATCACTTCCATAACCGAGAAATATTTCCTTAGTCCTCTTAGGTAACTAAGGATAACTTTGACCGCTATCCGGTGATCTATCCCTGGATCACTATCGTACCTCCTTGCTAAACTCATAGCAAGGCACACAACTGGTCTGGTACATAGCATGGCATACTTTATAGAACCTATGACTGAGGCATAGGGAATGACTTTCATTCTCTTTCTATCTTCTGCCGTGGTCGGGTTTTGAGTCTTACTCAATTTTACACCTTGTAACACACGCAAGAACTCCTTCTTTTACTGATCCATTTTGAACTCCTTCAAAATCTTGTCAAGGTATGTGCTTTGTGAAAGTCCTATTAATTGTCTCGATCTATCCCTATAGATCTTGATGCTCAATACTTAAGCAGCTTCACCGAGGTCTTTTTATTGAAAAATTCTTATTCAAGTATCCTTTTATGCTATCCAGAAATTCTATATCATTTCCAATCAACAATATGTCATCCACATATAATATCAAAAATGCTACAGAGCTCCCACTCACTTTCTTGTAAATACAGGCTTCACCGTAAGTCTGTATAAAACAATATGCTTTGATCACTTTATCAAAGCGTATATTCCAACTCCGAGATGCTTGCACGAGTCCATAGATGGATCGCTGGAGCTTGTATATTTTGTTAGCACCTTTAGGATTGACAAAACCTTCTGGTTGCATCATATACAACTTCTTCTTTAAAAATTCCATTAAGGAATGTAGTTTTTGACATCCATTTGCCAGATTTCATAAAATGTGGCAATTGCTAACATGATTCGGACGGACTTAAGCATCGCTACGGGTGAGAAGGTCTCATCGTAGTCAACTCCTTGAACTTGTCGAAAACCTTTTGCAACAAGTCAAGCTTTGTAGACAGTAACATTACCGTCGGCGTCAGTCTTCTTCTTGAAGATCCATTTATTTTCTATGGCTTGCCGATCATCGGGCAAATCAACCAAAGTCCACACTTTGTTCTCATACATGGATCCCATCTCAGATTTCATGGCCTCAAGCCATTTCGCGGAATCTGGGCTCATCATCACTTCCTCATAGTTCGTAGGTTCGTCATGGTCTAGTAACATGACTTCCAGAACAGGATTACCGTACCACTCTGGAGCGGAACGTACTCTAGTTGACCTACGAGGTTCTGTAGTAACTTGATCTGAAGTTTCATGATCATCATCATTAGCTTCCTCACTAATTGGTGTAGGCATCAGTGGAACTGGTTTCTGTGATGAACTACTTTCCAATTCAAGAGAAGGTACCACTACCTCATCAAGTTCTACTTTCCTCCCACTCACTTCTTTCGAGAGAAACTCCTTCTCTAGAAAGGATCCATTCTTAGCAACAAATATCTTGCCTTCGGATCTGTGATAGAAGGTGTACCCAACAGTTTCTTTTGGGTATCCTATGAAGACACACTTCTCCGATTTGGGTTCGAGCTTATCAGGCTGAAGCTTTTTCACATAAGCATCGCAGCCCCAAACTTTAAGAAACGACGCTTAGGTTTCTTGCCAAACCACAGTTCATACGGTGTCGTCTCAACGAATTTAGATGGTGCCCTATTAAACGTGAATGCAGCTGTCTCTAATGCATAACCCCAAAACGATAGTGGTAAATCGGTAAGAGACATCATAGATCGCACCATATCTAATAAAGTACGGTTACAACGTTCGGACACACCATTACACTGTGGTGTTCCAGGTGGCGTGAGTTGCGAAACTATTCCACATTTTTAAATGAAGACCAAACTCGTAACTCAAATATTTGCCTCCGCGATCAGATCGTAGAAACTTTATTTTCTTGTTACGATGATTTTCTACTTCACTCTGAAATTCTTTGGACTTTTCAAACGTTTCAGACTTGTGTTTCATTAAGTAGATATACCCATATCTGCTCAAATCATCTGTGAAAGTCAGAAAATAACGATACCCGCCGCGAGCCTCAATACTCATCGGACCGCATACATCGGTATGTATTATTTCCAATAAGTCCGTAGCTCGCTCCATTGTTCCGGCGAACGAAGTTTTAGTCATCTTGCCCATGAGGCATGGTTCGCAAGCATCAAATGATTCATAATCAAGTGATTCCAAAAGTCCATCAGTATGGAGTTTCTTCATGCGCTTTACACCAATATGACCCAAACGGCAGTGCCACAAATAAGTTGCACTATCATTACTAACTTTGCATCTTTTGGCTTCAATATTATGAATATGTGTATCACTACGATCGAGATTCAATAAACCATTTACATTGGGTGTATGACCATAGAAGGTTTTTATTCATGTAAACAGAACAACAATTATTCTCTGACTTAAATGAATAACCGTATTGCAATAAACATGATCCAATCATATTCATGCTTAACGCAAACACCAAATAACATTTATTTTGCAATGAACATGATCCAATCATATTCATGCTCAACACAAACACCAAATAACATTTATTTAGGTTCAACGCTAATCCCGAAAATAGAGGGAGTGTGCGATGGTGATCTTATCAACCTTGGAATCTCTTCCAACACACATCGTCACCTCGTCCTCAACTAGTCTCTTTTCATTTTGCAACACCTGTTTCGAGTTACTAATCATAGCAACTGAACCGGTATCAAATACCCAGGGGCTACTATGAACACTAGTAAAATACACATCAATAACATGTATATCAAATATACCTTTGTTCACTTTGCCATCCTTCTTATCCGCCAGATACTTGGGGCAGTTCCGCTTCCAGTGACCAGTCCCTTTGCAGTAGAAGCACTCAGTTTCAGGCTTAGGTCCAGACTTGGGCTTCTTCTCGGGAGTAGCAACTTGCTTGCTATTCTTCTTGAAGTTCCCCTTCTTCCCTTTGCCCTTTTTCTTGAAACTAGTGGTCTCGTTAACCATCAACACTTGATGCTCTTTCTTGATTTCTACCTTCGTTGATTTCAGCATCACGAAGAGCTCGGGAATCGTTTTTGTCATCCCTTGCATATTATAGTTCATCACAAAGTTCCAGTAACTTGGTGATAGTGACTAGAGAATTCTGTCAATTACTATCTTATCTGGAAGATTAACTCCCACTTGATTCAAGCAACTGTAGTACTCAGACATTCTGAGCACATGCTCACTGGTTGAGCTATTCTCCTCCATCTTGTAGGCAAAGTATTTGTCAGAGGTCTCATACCTCTCGACACGGGCATGAGTCTGAAATACCGATTTCAGCTCTTGGAACATCTCATATGCTCCGTGGCGTTCAAAATGTTTCTGAAGTCCCGATTCTAAGCCGTAAATCATGGCGCACTAAACTATCAAGTAGTCATCATATCGAGCTTGCTAAACGTTCATAACATTTGCATCTGCTCCTGCAATAGGTCTGTCACCTAGCGGTGCATCAAGGACATAATTCTTCTGTGCAGCAATGAGGATAATCCTCAGATCACGGAACTAGTCTGCATCATTGCTACTATCATCTTTCAACTTAGTTTTCTCTAGGAACATATCAAAATTCAAAGGAACAGTAGCACGGGCCATTGATCTACAACAACATAGACATGCAAAATACTATCAGGTACTAAGTTCTTGATAAGTTTAAGTTCAATTAATCATATTACTCAAGAACTCCCACTTAGATAGACATCTCTCTAATCATCTAAGTGATCACGTGATCCAAATCAACTAAACCATAACCGATCATCACGTGAAATGTAGTAGTTTTTAATGGTGAACATCACTATGTTGATCATATCTACTATATGATTCACGCTCGACCTTTTGGTCTCAGTGTTCCGAGGCCATATCTGCATATGCTAGGCTCGTCAAGTTTAACCCAAGTATTCTGCGTGTGCAAAACTGGCTTGCACCCGTTGTAGATGAACGTTGAGCTTATCACACCCGATCATCACGTGGTGTCTTGGCACGACGAACTTTGGCAACGGTGCATACTCAGGGAGAACACTTTTACCTTGAAATTTAGTGAGAGATTATCTTATAATGCTACCGTCAAACAAAGCAAAATAAGATGCATAAAGGATAAATATCACATGCAATCAATATAAGTGATATGATATGGCCATCATCATCTTGTGTTTGTGATCTCCATCTCTGAAGCACCGTCATGATCACCATCGTCACTGGCGCGACACCTTGATCTCCATCGTAGCATCGTTGTCGTCTCGCCAACTATTGCTTCTACGACTATCGCTACCGCTTAGTGATAAAGTAAAGCAATTATAGGGCGATTGCATTGCATACAATAAAGCGACAACCATATGGCTCCTGCCAGTTGCCGATAACTCAGTTACAAAACATGATCATCTCATACAATAAAATATAGCATCATGTCTTGACCATATCACATCACAACATGCCCTGCAAAAACAAGTTAGACGTCCTCTACTTTGTTGTTGCAAGTTTTACGTGGCTGCTATGGGCTGAGCAAGAACCGTTCTTACCTACGCATCAAAACCACAACGATAGTTCGTCAAGTTAGTGCTGTATTAACCTTCACAAGGACCGGGCATAGCCACACTCGGTTCAACTAAAGTTGGAGAAACTGACACCCGCTAGTCACCTGTGTGCAAAGCACGGCGGTAAAACCAGTCTCGCGTAAGTGTACGCGTAATGTCGGTCCAGGCCGCTTCATCCAACAATACCGCCGAACCAAAGTATGACATGCTGGTAAGCAGTATGACTTGTATCGCCAACAACTCACTTGTGTTCTACTCGTGCATATAACATCTACGCATAAAACCTGGCTCGGATGCCACTGTTGGGGAACGTAGTAATTTCAAAATTTTCCTACGCACACACAGGATCATGGTGATGCATAGCAACGAGAGGGGAGAGTGTGTCCACGTACCCTCGTAGACCGAAAGCACAAGCGTTATGACAACGCGGTTGATGTAGTCGTACGTCTTCACGATCCGACCGATCCAAGTACCGAATGCACGGCACCTCCGAGTTCAGCACACGTTTAGCTCGATGACGTCCCATGAACTCTGATCCAGCAGAGCTTCGAGGGAGAGTTCCGTCAGCACGACGGCGTGATGACGGTGATGATGATGCTACCGACGCAGGGCTTCGCCTAAGCACCACTACGATATGACCGAGGTGGATTATGGTGGAGGGGGCACCGCACACGGCTAAGAGAGATCAATGATCAACTTGTGTGTCTATGGGGTGCCCCCTGGCCACGTATATAAAGGAGTGGAGGGGGGGAGGGGCCGGCCCTCTCTATGGCGCGCCCTGGGGAGTCCTACTCCCACCGGGAGTAGGATTCCCCCCCTGCCATGTAGTAGGAGTAGGAGAGAAGGAAAGGGAAAAGAGAAGAGAAGGAAGGAGGAGGCGCCGCCCCTCCCCCTAGTCCAATTCGGACTAAGCCTTGGGGGGGCGCGCAGCCTCCCCTCTCTCTTTCCCCTAAAGCCCAATAAGGCCCATATACTCCCCGGCGAATTCCCGTAACTCTCCGGTACTCCGAAAAATACCCGAATCACTCGGAACCTTTCCGAAGTCCGAATATAGTTGTCCAATATATCGATCTTTACGTCTCGACCATTTCGAGACTCCTCGTCATGTCTCCGATCTCATCCGGGACTCCGAACTACCTTCGGTACATCAAAACACATAAACTCATAATACCGATCGTCACCGAACGTTAAGCGTGCGGACCCTACGGGTTCGAGAACTATGTAGACATGACCGAGACACGTCTCCGGTCAATAACCAATAGCGGAACCTGGATTCTCATATTGGCTCCGACATATTCTACGAAGATCTTTATCGGTCAAACCGCATAACAACATACGTTGTTCCCTTTGTCATCGGTATGTTACTTGCCCGAGATTCGATCGTCGGTATCCTCATACCTAGTTCAATCTTGTTTCCGGCAAGTCTCTTTACTCGTTCCGTAATGCATCATCCCGAAACTAACTCATTAGTCACATTGCTTGCAAGGCTTATAGTGATGTGCATTACCGAGAGGGCCCAGAGATACCTCTCCGACAATCGGAGTGACAAATCCTAATCTCGAAATACGCCAACTCAACAAGTACCTTCGGAGACACCTGTAGAGCACCTTTATAATCACCCAGTTACGTTGTGACGTTTGGTAGCACACAAAGTGTTCCTCCGGTAAATGGGAGTTGCATAATCTCATAGTCATAGGAACATGTATAAGTCATGAAGAAAGCAATAGCAACATACTAAACGATCAAGTGCTAAGCTAACGGAATGGGTCAAGTCAATCACATCATTCTCCTAGTGATGTGATCCCATTAATCAAATGAGTAATGTCTATGGTTAGGAAACATAACCATCTTTGATTAACAAGCTAGTCTAGTAGAGGCTTACTAGTGACACTCTGTTTGTCTATGTATTCACACATGTATCATGTTTCCGGTTAATACAATTCTAGCATGAATAATAAAAATTTATCATGATATAAGGAAATAAATAATAACTTTATTATTACCTCTAGGGCATATTTCCTTCAATGACCAGCCCAGTTTTTTTTCCTTTCTGAAAATGGCTAGCCCAGCTATTTTGTTTTTTGCAGAATAACCAATGTAGGCCTACTTGCTTTTCTACGCCCTGCTGGGCCGGAAATCTTTCAAGACGAGGAGGGATGCATTCGGGCTTGCCCAGAAAATGGGCTATAAGTAATAAGAAATGGGATATAAGTAATAACAAGTGGGCTGTAAAATGAAAAAAATAGCAAATAGGCAATTAGTTCCAAAATACTTTTTTCTTTTGGATTTTGATATTTTAAATTTCATTGTTTTTGTGCGAGTAAAATTTCATTGGATTTAAATTAAGGTATGTTTAGTTTTTAAATTAATTTGAATCTGGCTAGAAATTTCGGGTTGTATGCTGTTTGGGACAGATTTGGAGGCTAACTTGTGAGTCTACTAGGTTGACGTGTATGAAAGGCTTTGTCAACTCAGTCCCCAAATGATTCTGGCAGCAGTGACCATTGTATGTTAATCGAACGGCCGTGCTGCTTCTTCAATATCTGATCTTCTTGCTCCAGCCGCCCAAACCAGTGCCGGTGGGAATGCTTGCTCCCGCCTCCCATGGCCGGTTGTGATGCCGCACAGGCCGCACCGCCCCACCCTACTCCATCGCTGGCTAGGCCATTCCTCTACTCCCCCACACCTCCTATTATTTTCCGGTGATGGCAGGCGAACCAGTAAACCCTCGTACTCCCCACCACGTGCGCAACCACTGCCGAGTCTTCCCCGGCTCCTGGTCATTCACTTCCTAGGCCTCGCCGTCGTCCACCGCCCTGGTGCTCTCGGCGCGGCGTGTTCAACATGGTCAATGAACAACATCCATCAGAAGAGGACTGTAAGTGGAGAGGCTGACAGCTGGGTCCACAGCCGCACGCAAGGAAGTGCCTCCTTATTACGCGCAAAATAATGATTCCTCCACCTGACGGTAGGGACCCACCGGAAGGGCCTCTGTATTTTGCAAAAAAAACATTCCTCCCGCTGACAGCTCGGACCCACCAGCTATACCTTCGCACGCAAGGAAGTGCCTCCTTATTACGCACAAAAAATGAATACTCCCCCTGCTATCTGGGACCCACCATAGTTGGAGGCTGACTTGTGGGCCTACTAAGTTGACGCGGACGGAGGGCTTTGTCAAATTAGTCAATATGAACGATTGTAGCTCCAGTGACTGTACGATGTCCATCCAATGGCCGTAGTGCTTCTTCAACCTCTGGTCTTCTTACTCCAGCCGCCCAAACCAGCGTCGGTCGTGCCACCTGCTCCTGCCTCCCGTGGCCGGCTTTGCTGCCGCGCAGGGCTCACCGCCCCACCCTACTCCCATCGCTAGCCTAGCCATCCCTGTACTCACCCAGACCTGCTATTATTCTCCAGCGACGGCAGCCTCACACTGCAGCCCAACCAGTAAACCCTCGCATGCCCCTCTGCGTGGGAAACAACTGCCGAGTCTTCCCCGGCTCTGGGTCATTCCCTTCCTAGGCCTCGCCGTCGTCCACCACCTTGGTGCTCTCGGCGCGGCGTGGTCACGTGGTCAAGGAATGACTTACATCGGAAGAGGACTGTACGTGGAGAGGCTGACAGCTGGGTCCACGGCCGCAGCAAGCTAGTGCCTCCTTATTACGCGCAAAATAATGATTCCTCCACCTGACAGCAGGGACCTACCGGAAGGGCCTCTGTATTTTGGCTTAGCTGTATTTTGCGAAAATAAGTTTTCCCCCCCTGACAGCTGGGACCCACTAGCTATATCTTCGGACGCAAGGAAAGTGCCTCCATATTAGGCATGAAAAAAAATGAATCCTCCCCCTGACAGCTCGGACCCACCATCAATAACTTCGCATGCAAGGAAGTGCATCCTTATCCTCCCTGACAGCCGGGACCCACCTGGTCGAAGCGTACATAGCGTTGTCGCGAACGTGTACGTACATACTGGTCGATCGGTCTCTCTGCACGATGAACCTGGCCGAGCAAGCAGCGGCACGTGTAGTTGTAGAGCCCCCGATGTAGCAGTTCAAGCAGTCCCTTCTAAACCGTGTACACGTACGTACAGCCACATGCCAAAAAGTACGGCCACCTACGTACATACGAGCAGGGTCTCGAACGCATACTCACGCATACGTATGGCCAGGGCTCATGTACATGGAGAGGCAACGGATGGCAGCAACGGCGTCCTGTTCATCGGGCAACCAACCGGCTGGGTCGGAACGGAGAAACATTGTCCTATTCATCGGGAGGCAACAGACTGGGTCGGAATGTGTCCTGTTCAATGGGAGCCAACCAGCTTGGACGGAATAGCCGAAACGGGGTCTGGCGTACCGAGGAAACGGCCTTCTGTTTGACCAGCTACGGTCGAAACGGGGGTCCTGTTCATTGGGAGGGGTGTGGCGTACCGCAAAACAGAGGAAACAGACTTGTGTTGGAGTGCTACGGTCGAAACGGGGGTCATGTTCATCGGGAGGGGTGTGGCGTACCGCAAAACGGAGGAAACAGACTTGTGTTGGAGCGCTACAGTCGAAACGGGGGTCCTGTTCATCGGAGGGGTGTGGCATACCACAAAACGGGACTCCACGGGCTATTGTTCACCCACCGTCGACTTCCTTCAGCCTCCACCTGCACTGTTCATCCACCGCGTCTTCCTCCTGCCTCCACCATCTACTATTCATCCATGGGCTACTGTTCATCCAGCCCTCCACCGGCTACTGTTCAACCAGCCCTCCACGGGGTCCTGTTCATCCACCCCAACCAGCTCGGCTGTGGCGGCCTCCTCTCGGGGTCATGTTCATCCAGCGGCAACATCCTACTACTACTACCACGGGGTCCTGTTCATCCAACCCCCACCGGGAACTGTTCATCCAACCCCAACCACGTACGCTCGACTCGTTCAACCAACCCCCACGTTCACTGTTCATCAAGAGGCAGCAGGTTCGATCGGCTTCAGTTAGCAGCAGTAGCGAAGGAATCCCTCAATCAGGTTTAGTTAACAGCCAGGGATCGATCGATCGCTCGGGTTCAGTAACGTAGCTAGTGCAATTGCTCGGGTTCAGTAAGCGAATGCCTCGCTCGGGTTCAGTTAGAGCCCAACGCCTCGCACACATGTGCATACGTATACGAGAGAAAACGCGTAAACCTCCGTGCATCGCTCGGCCCCGAACACTCACCGTAACCTGGAACTCCCCGAAATTTTCCTCGCCCTCACTTCTACCATGATTTTTTCCGTCATGGACGACCCAAAGAATATCATGCAGGTGCGTCTCCGGCCCGCCCAAGACGAAAAGCCCATTTTCTGTCATGATTTTTTGTCATAGAAGTAGGAGCCCACCACATCTATGATGATACCGGGTTTTGTCATAATTATCGTCATAGAAGTGTCATAAGCATGACAGGAAAAAAATTCGTTCGGCCCAAAATGTCACGGATGTGTGTTTTTTTGTAGTAACACCTTAAGTAAGATGACATGGTGTAGAGGGATAAACTCAAGCAATATGATGAAAACCCCATCTTTTTATCCTTGATGGCAACAATACAATACGTGCCTCGCTACCCCTACTTTGTCACTAGGTGAGGACACCGTAAGATTGAACCCAAAACTAGCACCTCTCCTATTGCAAGAAGAACCAATCTAGTTGGCCAAACCAAACCGATAATTCGAAGAGAAATACAAAGATATCGAATCCCCCTCCGGCAGGGTGCCGAAAAGGCCCCAAGATGGGATCTCACGGGAACAGAAGGTTACGGGGCGGAAAAGTATTTTGGTGGGCGCCTTTGGTCGTTTGGGAATATTTGGGAATTTATAGAGCTGAGAGGGAGGTCGGTGGACTCTCGAGGGGCCCACAAGCCAGGGGCGCCCCCCTACGGCGCGCCCTGAGGGCTTGTGTAGTCCTCGAGACTCTTCTGGCCCTCTCTCCAAGTTATGTGGGTGCCTTCTGGTCCAAGAAAAATCATCGCGAAAGTTTTATTCCGTTTGGACTCCGTTTGATATTCCTTTTCTGTAAAACTCAAAAACAAGGAAAAACAGAAACTAGCACTGGGCTCTAGGTTAATAAGTTAGTCCCAAAAATAATATAAAATAGCATATTAATTCATATAAATCATCCAAAACAGATAATATAATAGCATGGAACAATAAAAAATTATAGATACGTTTGAGACGTATCAATGATGCCGTACACCAGAGATAAGTATTTCCCTTAGTTAAGAACCAAGGTTATTAATCCAGTAGGAGAACCAAGCAACACTATGTAAGCAGTACATGCACACAAGATAACAAATCATCACACCCAACGAGAACAAGGGGTTGTCAATCCCTTGATGGTTAATTGCAAGATTAAATTGTATGGTGATAGATAAATAGATCGCACAAAATATAAAATAAAATAAAGTAAAAATTGCAGCAAGTATTTTTAGGACTTTTATATGATAAAAGATAGACCTGGGGGCCATAGTTTTCACTAGAGGCTTCTCTCGAGAAAATAGCATACGGTGGGTAGACAAATTACTATTGGGCAATTGATAGAAAAGCAAATAATTATGACGATATCCAAGGCAATGATCATGTATATAGGCATCATGTCCGAGATAAGTAGACCGACTCCTGCCTGCATCTACTACTATTACTCCACCCATCGACCGCTATCCAGCATGCATCTAGAGTATGAAGTTTAAAAGAAACGGAGTAACACCTTAAGCAAGACGACATGATGTGGACAAGATAAACTCACGTATGAATAAACCCCATCTTTTTACCCTTAATAGCAATGATACATACGTGTCATGTCCCTTTCTGTCACTGGGATTGAGCACCGCAAGATCAAACCCATCACAAAGCACCTCTTCCCATTGCAAGATAAATCAATCTAGTTGGCCAAACCAAATCAATTGATCAGAGAGAAACACGAAGCTATAACAATCATGCATAAAAGAGTTCAGAGAAAACTCAAATAATATTCATGGATAGATCTTATCATAAACTCACAATTCATCAGATCCCAACAAACACACTGCAAAAAAGAATTACATCAGATAGAACTCCAAGAACATCAAGGAGAACATTGTATTGAAGAACATCGAGAGAGAAGAAGCCATCTAGCTACTAACTATGGACGCGTAGGTCTATGGTAAACTACTCGCACATCATCTCAAGGTTTGCAAGGTTGATGTAGAGCCCCTCCGTGATTGATTCCCCCTCCGGCAGAGTGCCAGAAAGGGTCCCCAGATGGGATCTCTCAAGAACAGAGGCTTGCGGCGGCAGAAATAGTATTTCGTGGACTCCCTTGTTGGTTTCCTGATTTTAGAGAATTTATAGAGGCGGAGTTAGGTCCAACGGAGGCTTGTGGGCCCCACTAGGTACCAGGGCGTGTCCTACCCCCCTGGGCGCTCCCTAGTGCCTTGTGGGCTACTGCTTCATCCTCTCGTCCCCTCCCGAAGCTTCCAGGGTCTCTTACCACAGAAAAAAAATCTCCAAAAAGTTTCGTGGCATTTGGACTTCGTTTGGTATTGATATTCTGCAAAGTAAAAAACAAGCAAAAAATAGCAACTGGCATCGGGCACTAAGTTAGTAGGTTAGTCCCAAAAAATGACATAAAGTTGCTTATAAATGTATATAAAACATCCAAGATTGATACTATAATAGCATGGAACAATCAAAAATATTGATACGTTGGAGACGTATCAGGCATCCCCAAGCTTAATTCCTGCTCGTCCTCGAGTAGGTAAATGATAAAAACAAATTTTTTGATGTGGAATGCTACCTATCATATTCATCATACATTCTTTTCTTTTATAGCATCGACATGATTCAAAGCAATAGTCTATAATTTCACATGAAGACATCAATACTCAAGCATACTAACAAGCAACCATGTCTTTCAAAATATTAACGCTAAAGAAAGTTATCCCTAGCCCAGTGTGCTCAATCATTGATCCATTCATGAAACACACTCAAATATTATCTACATCCAATGCACAAGTATGACAATAGTGTTCCCTAGTTGGTGCTTTGTAAGAGAAGATGGTGACTCAAAATAAAAATAAAAATAAAAATAACATAAAATTAAATAGATAGGCCCTTCGCAGAGGGAAGCAGAGATTTGTAGAGGTGCCAGAGCTCATAGCTAAAATTGAGAGATAAAATTATTTTGAGAGGCATGCTTTTCCTGTCAATGAAAACGACCGAGAATTCCCAATATCTTCCATGCTAGACAAATTATAGGCAGTTCCCAAACAGAAAATAAAGTTTATTTCCTTTCCACCATTCTTACACAATCCATGGCTAGCCGTATCCATGGGTGCCTTCCATACCAACACTTTCCAAGGAATTTATTATTAACATCATATTAAAAAATCATTTCGGGACTGGGCATCCTTATTACCTGCCACACTCAAGTGCAATGACAAGTGAATAAACACTCATCGTGAGAATAAAATACCTAGCATGGAAAATATTGGCCACCCCCTGCCGCTTCATGAGCGGTACAGGCACACAAAACGGAAAATTATTTTGAATATTAGAGTTGGCACATGCAAATTTACTTGGAATGGCAAGGAAACGCCGCATATAGGTAGGTATGGTGGACTCATTTGGCACAACTTTGGGTTTAAGGAATTGGATGCACAAGCAGCATTCCTGCTTAGTACAAGTGAAGGCTAGCAAATAGATTGAGAAGTGACCAACCAAAAAACAAAAACGGTCATAAACATGCATTGAACATAAGTAACACTGAATAATGCACCACAAGTAGGATGTAACTTTGTTGCATAACTATTGACTTTTGTGCTTGCATAGGGAATCACAAACCTTAACAACAATATTCTTACTAAAGCACAATTACTCACTAACATGACTCACATATTATTATCTCCATATCGCAAAACTATTGCAAGGAATCAAACTTATCATATCTAAGGATCTTTCATGAAAGTTTTTATTATATCCCTCTTGGATATTCATCACTTTGCGACCAAATTCATATCTCGTGCAAATTACCATTGCTATTATCAACTCTCAAAAAGATTTAAGTGAAGCACGAGAGCATAAATATTTCTTCAAAATTTATCATATCAACTCTCAAAAAAATATAAGTGAAGCATGAGAGTGCATTTCTTTAAAATATAATCATATCAAAACTCAAAAAGATTTAAGTGAAGCATGAGAGTTCAAGTATTTCTTTAAAATTTCATCACCACAGTGCTCTAGAAGATTTAAGTGAAGCACTAGAGCAATTGCCTAGCTCAAAAAAATTAAAGTGAAGCACATAGAGCAATTCTAACAAATCATGATAATGAATGGCTCTCTCAAATAGGTGTGTTCAGCAAGGATGATTGTGACAAACTAAAAAGCAAACAAATCAAAGACTCATATCATACACGACGCTCCAAGCAAAACTCATGAAATGTGACGAATAAAAATATAGCTCCAAGTAAAATTACCGATGGTCATTAGAAGAAAGAGGGGATTCCTTCCGGGGCATCCCCAAGCTTAGTTGCTTGGGAGTCCTTGAATATTACCTTGGGGTGCCTCGGGCATCCCCAAGATTGGGCTCTTGCCACTCCTTATTCCTTCATCCATCGTGATCTCACCCAAAACTTGAAAACTTCAAGCACACAAAACTTAACAAAACCTTCGTGAGATCCATTAGTATAAGAAAACAAATCACTACTTTAAGTACTATTGTAAACCCATTCATATTTAATTTTTGCATGATACCTACTGTATTCTATCTTCTCCATGGCTTATACCCCCCAATACAATCCATAGTTCCATCAAAACAAGCAAAACAATGCATCAAAAACGGAATAGTCTGTAGAAACCTGAATTAATCTTATAATTATATAACTCCAAAAATTCTGAAAAACTAGGAAGACATGGGCAATTTGTATATAAATCATGTGTAAAAAATTCAGAATTTTATCTCATTCCTGTGAATTTAAAAAATTCTAGTACTGTATGAAATAGTTTGTGTTTTTTTCACAGAATCAAATCAACTATCATCCAACATCATCCTAAAGGATTTACTTGGAAAAAATACTAATTAAAACATAAAAACACAATCATAACAGTAGCATAATTATGAGAACACAAGAAAACAGAAAATAAACCAGAGAAATTAAGATAACTATTGTGTTGCCTCGCAACAAGCACTATTGTTTTATGCCCCTAGCTAGGTGTCGGTGTCAAAACCGGCAGACCTCGGGGTAGGGGGTCCCGAGCTGTGGATCTGGGATCGATGGGGAACAAGGGACGACGATCACAGTGTTTACCCAGGTTCGGGCCCTCTCGAAGAGGTAATACCCTACGTCCTGCTTGATTATATTGGATATATAGTATGATTTCCAGAGTAGTTCTACCTCGAGATCAGCATGAGCTAAACCCTAAGGAGATGAGGTGATGAATGTAGCTCTAGCCCTAAAGACTACAACCCTCGGTTTATATAGACACCGGTAGGGTTAGGGTTACCGAAGATAGATTACAATAAGGGATTAAAGAGATCTTGCGCATTCTTGACTTGGAGGGCACACCACGGCTTCATAGATCTCCTGTCACTATACGGCTCCACCAGTCCGGCCCATGTTCAATAGGCTGGCACCCCGAGGACCCCTCAGTCCATGACTCCCTCAGTAGCCCCCTAACTTGCCTCCAACGCCAAGGGTTGTATCCGGCATCCGCTCACTCAATCAGGGTTCGGCTTGCGAGGCAACTTCCTCAGTATATTTTGCCCATGTTCGGAGCCAAGTGATGTCTGAAATCTGAAACGACAGTTTTACTTAACAACGAAGGCAATAACAAAATACCGTTCAAGTGTAATTAGTGCCTTCATCTGACAACTTTTTCTCTTTCAACGAAGAGTCGCCTCTGGCCATGATGCCGAGCAGTTACTATTTCTCGAAGCGCGGCTTGAGGCTGACGCCACGTTTGGCACGTCCCCTCAAGGTGGAGATCATGTCCCGCCTTTCAGGCGATACAGTTAATGATTTCGATTCCCCTCCCCGCACATAATGTTGCGGGTATATTGGGAAGTGGAGAAGCCTACGGTGGGGAAAAAGGAACCCCTGGCCTGTCAACAGTCTATAAAGGGGGGAGCTACCATAGTCAGCATCCCACACCTTCTTCCACCTCCCGCTCACGCAGATCCTCAGAGCTCCAGCGCCCCTTTTCTCTGCTTCCACAGCAAATCCCGTCCCGTCTCCTTCAACCATGGCCGGTTCCGGTGCCAACCGGAAGTGGGAAGCCTCCACCGTCACCGATGACGACATCGTGCGGCTGAAGCAGGCCGATTATTTGTCGGCCGACATTGCTCATCGGGCCCCCGAAGAGGGCCAGATCATCCCTATGCCCAAGCCGGGTGAAAGGGTCGTATTCCTCCCTCATTTCCTTAGGGGGCTAGGATTTCCCCTACACCCCTTCGTGCGGGGGCTGATGTTCTTCTACGGACTAGATTTTCACGATCTAGCCCCCAACTCCCTTCTCCACATCTTGTCCTTTATTATCTTCTGCGAAGCCTTCCTCTGGGTCCAGCCACACTTCGGCCTATGGCTAAAGGTGTTCAATGTCAAGCCCAAGGTAGTTGGCGGCGAGAAGGCAGACTGTGGCGGGGCCATGATCAGCAAACTGACACGGGTCCATTGGCCGAAGGGCCACTTCGTCGATATCGTCAGAATGTGGCAAAAGGAATGGTTCTACATCACTGAGCCACGGGGGACCGGCTGGGTGGCAGCTCCCGCGTTCAGATCCGAACCCCCTACCAGGCTGGCCTCATGGATCAACAAGAGCCCAGACTGGGGATCCGCTGACGATTTGAAGGCGCTGCAGAAGCGCGTCGTCCGTGTCATGGAGACCGGCGCGAAGCTGGTCGACGTGATTCAGGTCATGCTCCATCGTCGATTCCTCCCCTGCCAGGAGAGAGCCAAGCCAATGTGGGAGTATGACCCCGAAAATCAGGCCACCATGCAGCACCACTTCGGCACAACCCACAAGAAAGTGTGGAGTCTGCTATTCAAATCGCAGAAGGAGTGGCCGGTCGAGGGGGAAGACATCGGCATCAACGCTGCGAACCCTCCGAGGAAGGTGAGCGACACTTGTCTTATCATGAATCCGAATATTAGCACCACATGATGTGGCGCCCCCGACTCAATCGTACACTAATCATACACGCAAACGTGTATGATCAAGCACAGGGACTCACGGGAAGATATCACAACACAACTCTAACACAATTTAAACAGAGATCCACAATATTACAGACCAGGGATCCGAAGATCCGAATACATAAGTCAGTCATACAAATATTATCTGAGTACAGACATAGTTAGACAAGTTTTGCCTGAAGAAGGCTAGCACAAACAGCGACACTAGATCGAAAGGCGTTGGCCTCCTGCCTGGGAGCCTCCGATCCTACTCCTGGTCGGCTGGCTCGATCCAGTAGTAAGTGCCCTCTGGACCCTCCTGGTAGTAAGCTCCGGTGGTGGCATCTGGCTCCTGGACTCCATTGTCTGATGTATCATCAAGGTGGGGTATGAGGAAAAGAGAAAGTAAAGCAACCTTGAGTCCTCATCCGAAGTACTCAGCAAGCAAGGATCTATACTACATATGCAACATTATCAATGGAGAAAGGCTGTATAAGTGGACTGGGCTGCAGAAATGCCAGCATAGAGAGAAGGCCTAGTCCTATCGAAGACTAGCATCTTCAAACATCTTCTCGAGGCCATCCTCTTGCAGCAGTAGAAGAGAGTAGAATAGCATTTTATTTAGCAAACATGTTGAAGTACAGCTTAAAGATCCTTCCTCGACTCCCAAGCGAGAAAGCGGTCCCGAAGCTTCAATTAAGTAACAAGTATCCAGTTCAAGTAGTAGATCGGAATACACAAACTGAGCGTCCTTTACCGTAGGACCGGCTATCGATAGATGATTCATCCCTGCAGGGGTGCACTACTGTTACCCAACACGCTCGATCAACTCTGGCCGGACACACTTGCTCGGTAATGCCCGTCCTCGGAAGATCAACACGAAGCAGTGCTCTACCTAGGCTCGGCAGAGAGGTCAGCACGCCGGACTAACCTATGCACCCAGAGGTCTTGGGCCATCGCCCTGGGCACCCTGCGTGTTGCGAGAATGGCCGGGGTGCAGGCGCGACACTGAACTCGTCAGTGAAGTATCCAGCCCAATCCCGACAATCAGCCCGCACGGTGAATCGTGACGTCAGACGAGCTTTCGGGAGAAACGTACATCGCAGAGGGTCCCATAACCATTATCCCGCGTGGTGGTAGTGCGTATAGGGCACGTCGACCCACTCACATCACACACCCAAATCCAATAGGCTCAATTAGTATCACGCGGATATAATCAGAGTCTCTGATGCTCCGCCACAATATCTCACTCGAGTGCCCTTCCGGCACACCCGACATCATAGATCCCCAGCGGGTATCCACCAGGGTGGACCCGCCTGTAACAGAGGTCAAGTAATCGTGTGGTCATAACATCAAGGGAGAAACCCGAGGAATCACCCTCGGCGGATTCCACTTGATGAAATCATCAGGATGAACGTATGACGCATCACCCTCGAGGTTCACACTGAGGGTTGCACGACAGAGTCGTATCAGAAGTGGAGAAGGAGGAATCACCCTCGATGACCATGACCGAACAGCTACACTGCAGAGTATTCATCGGGAGTGCGTTACGAGGTATCACCCTCGACACTCGATAGTTACTACGCAGAGTCGTACAACTAAGGGGGTGTGAAGTGAGGTGTCGGTCTCTGGTCGACGATCACGTTGATCGAGTCATCGATGATCAAGTAGGGGCAACAAGGATAAGGTGGTGGGGCCACTGATGGTTCACTACCAACCTATACTAAACAGTTTATCATAGGCAGGTAAGGTAACAATGAACAGGTTACAACAGCAGGCTATGCATCAGAATAGGAGCATACATTAACAGTAGCAAAATCTAATGCAAGCAGGAGAAATGGAATGGGCGATATCTGGATGCTCAAGGGGGGGTTTGCCTGGTTGCTCTGGCAAGTGAGAGGGGCCGTCAACGGGCTGCTCATCGGTAGTGTAGTCGTACCCAGGTGCAGCGTCGTCGGTCTCGGCGTCTATCGAGGGAGAAGGAGGGGGAGAGAAACAATAAATTCATGGCAATAATGCAAACAATATGTATGACATGCCTAAATGATATGCCGGGGTGTTCTACTGCCTAAATAAATGATTTAGTTAAATTAGGAATTTATTCGGATTTATTTAATTTAAGTTGGGCACTATTCATTTATCGAAATCGGTCTAAAAGTTCAATGTTCTTATAGCTAGATGCATCTGACAGGAATACGGAGGGCGTATTCGGGTTCATATCGGAATTCTGAGCAAGTTTCATATATAAATTATTTTCATCGGAGTTACGGTTTATTTAATATGATTTTCTAAAGTTTTAAACATTTTCTGAATTTAATTATTAATTTAAATTCGAATTATCCAGAATAGTGAATGATGACGTCAGCATGAGGTCAGGGTGATGTCAGCAGGTCAACTCTGGCTGACCAGAGTCAAACCTGACAAGTGGGGCCCACATGTCATACACTGAGATATTAACAGAGGGGTTAAATTAACTCATTGGATTATTTAGAGGGTGGGCCCCAGCAGCCAGTGACTGATTAGTGTTTAAATTAATTAACTAACTAATTAACATATTTTCTATTTCTTTTAAATTCGTTTAAACGACCAGGCCCCACATGTCAGTGAGACAGGGCGGCCACATCAGAGTTGACCCCGGTCAACGGGGTCAAAGGGGCCCGCGGGGCCCCACAGTCAGTGGCCCGGGGGTGGGACCCACCAGTGCCACGTCAGACCGGCCGCCGGAGAGCGCTTCGGCGAGCCCGAGGGCGGCGCCGAGCTCCGGCGAGCTTGAGATTCGCCCATAGAGCATCTCCGGGGGTGGGATTGGGCTCTATCGATCGGGCGCAGCGAGCCGCATCACGTGGTGGTGGTGGTTTGTCCCGGGGGTGGCCGAAACGGCGGCGGCATCGACCGCGGTGGGCGCTGGCGTTCGGCCCCATTTGGAAACGAGGCGAGAGCGGGCTAGGTGGCTAGTTGGGGGGCGAGATCGACGCAACTCGCGCTCTGGAGCACGCCAGTGGCTCGCGCGGGGGCTCGGGAGCACGTACGGCGTGCGGGCAGCGGCAATGGCAGTGGTCGGAGCACGGCAATGCGGCGAGCTACCCTACGGCGGTCAAGCTAGCGCGCAGAGAGGCAGGGGAGGGAGGAGGAGCTCACAGTGGGGCGTAGCCGATCAAAGCGGGCTCAAGGAAGGCGTGGGGTGGCAGGATTCGATGGCGAACGGCGGCGGGGATCCGAGGAGGAAGACGATGGCGCGGGGTCGATGTAGGGGTGCTCGGCTTTGGTCCGTTGGTGCAGTCGAAGGAGAGGACGACGGCGAGCACGCAGGACACATCGGGGAGGCTAATGGGGCACGATGGACGCGCGATCTAGGAAGGCGCAGCCATGGCGGCGTCGGGAGGGATGAGGGGAACGAGGAGGAGGGCGAACGGGGCGGCTAGGGCTCGCCAGAGGGGTCGGGGCGGTCTCTTATCCATGGCGAGAGGGCGCGGCGCGCGCTGTCGAGCGAAGGGAGAGGGGGGGCCTGGGGTGCGCGCGCGTGCGCGTTTGACAGCGGGGCGGCGGTGAGCAATGAGAGGTGGGAGGAGGCGCGGGGTGGGCTGGGCCGCGGCTGTAGCGAGCAGGCCAAGTGCACAGTAGCTCCTTTAGGCCTTTTTCATTTTTCTCTTTTTCTGTTTCTTTCTCTTCTGATTTGTTAATTATTTGGGCCCCAAATGGTTTTTGTAAAAAGTGTGACCTAGTCCATAAATACCAGTGCATTATACCCTAACACCAAAAACTAGTTTGGGCAAAACATCATTTCATATTTGATCTAGATTAATTAAAAGGCTATTAAATATTATTTCTAGCCACTGTTAAAAGAGGAATGGGTCACCTAATTAATTTATTAAATGTTGGTTACAATTTTAGAATGGTCTCTGTAATATTTGTTAGTTATTGAACATTTTAGTTTCTATGTTGGATAACTTTTATTTTCCACTTACATTTAAATTTGAATTTGAGTTAGGAGTTGAAATGCAATATGATGCTAATGATGATTTGGTACTGTTAAACATGCTGACTTGTCATTATCAAAAGTGATTACTGTGGCTAATGATATGGGGTGTTACAATTCTCCTCATCTATCAAGAATTCTCGTCCTGAGAATTAAGAGGAAGACTGAAAGAAAGTGGGGTATTCTTCACGAAGACGATCCTCGCGTTCCCAAGTGGCTTCATCTTCAGAATGATTCGACCACTGAACTTTGAGGAATTTGATTGACTTTTGACGAGTCCGACGTTCAGCTTCATCAAGAACACGGATGGGATATTCTGGATAAGACAGATCTTCCCGTAATTCAAGCACTTCTTGATCCACAGCTCGAATAGGATCCTTGAAGCAGCGACGGAGTTGGGATACATGAAAGACATCATGTACCTGAGAAAGATTTGGCGGCAACTGCAATTGATATGCCACTTCTCCTCGACGAGCAAGAATACGGAACGGGCCAATGTAACAAGGAGCCAACTTGCCTTTGATTCCGAACCGATGAGTGCCTTTCAATGGAGTGACGCGGAGGTAAGCTTGCTCGCCAGGTTGATAGACCATTTCCTGGTGCTTTCGGTCATAGTTGCTCTTCTAACGAGACTGAGCAGTTTTCAAATGTTCACGGACAATGCGGACTTGTTCTTCAGCTTGCTGAATAATGTCCGGTCCGACGAGTGAGCGTTCCCTAGTTTCTGACCAATTCAGAGGGGTTCGACACTTACGACCGTATAGAACTTCAAACGGTTCCATCTTCAAACTAGCCTGATAGCTATTATTGTAAGAGAATTCGGCATATGGGAGAGATTCCTCCCATTTCTTACCGAAGGAGATGACGCAAGCTCGAAGCATATCTTCGAGCACTTGATTAACTCGTTCAACTTGACCCTGTGACTGAGGGTGAAAAGCGGTGCTGAAAGACAGATGTGTTCCCATAGCTTCTTGGAAACTATTCCAGAATCTGGAGGTGAAGAGGCTGCCACGATCAGAACTGATCTCCAACGGAACTCCGTGGAGTGACACAATTCGGGAAACATACAAGTCTGCTAACTGGCTAGCAGTGATTGTCTCCTTAACTGGCAGAAAGTGAACAACCTTAGAGAATCGGTCAATGACGACAAAAATAGCATCATGACCCTTCTGAGATCTGGGAAAACCAGTAATGAAATCCATTTGGACCTTGTCCCATTTCCATTCAGGAATTGCAAGGGGTTGCAGAGTTCCAGCGGGCCTTTGATGTTCTGCTTTAATACAGCGGCAAACGTCACACACAGAAAAATAACGAGCAATATCTCGCTTCATATTTGGCCACCAGTATCTCTGACAAATGTCACGGTACATCTTTGTGCTACCAGGATGAATTGACAGAGGAGTGTCATGAGCTTCTTTCATAACGTGTTCTCTCTCATCCTTGAACTTGGGTACGAAGAGACGGTGTTGGAAGAATAGGATCCCACCATCATTAAGATGGAACTCCGACGGCTTTCCTTTTTCAAGGTATCGCTTGATCCTTTCAACTTCAGAGTCATACTGTTGCATAGTCTTGATGCTTTGTTCTAAATCTGGTTCGACAACCAGGGTATTGAGATAACACTATGGAACAATATGGAGGTTCAATTTGCGAAGCTCTTCATAAAGAAGAGGTTGTGTTTCCTGAATCGTAAGATTGTTGCAATAAGCCTTACGGCTCAAAGCATCGGCCATTACATTAGCCTTGCCAGGGGTGTATGAGATATTCATATCATAATCGGCTATTGTCTCGAGCCATCTTTGTTGACGAAGGTTCATATCTGGTTGAGTATATAAATACTTCAAACTTTGATGATCCATATATATCTCGCAATGATTACCGAGAAGGTAATGTCGCCATAGCTTCAGGGCATAAATAACCGCAGAAAGTTCGAGATCGTGCACTGGGTAATTTTCTTCGTGAGGACGCAATTGTCGGGAGGCATAAGCAATCACCTTGCGTTCTTGCATTAGGACACAGCCTTATCCTTGACGGGAGGCATCACAGTATATCACGAAATCATTTTGGGATTCCGGGGGTGCTAATACTAGGGCAGATGTCAATTTATCTTTTAGTGTCTGAAAGCTTTCTTGACATTTTTCTGTCCACTCAAATTTAACACCTTTGTGAAGCAGATTTGTCAATGGTTTTGCAATCTTGGAAAAGTTCTCAACGAATTAACAGCAATAACTTGCAAGTCCGAGAAAACTTCTAACTTGCTTAACATTCTTCGGGGGAGTCCAGTCAAGAATAGCCTGAACTCGTTCGGGGTTAACAGCAATTCCATCCTTGGAAATCACATGACCAAGGTAAGTTACTTCAGAAAGCCAAAATTCATATTCGGAATACTTGGCATACAACTGGTGTTCTCGGAGCCTTTCTAGTACCAGACGGAGGTGTTCAGCATGTTCTTCTTTATTCTTAGAATATATAAGGATATCATCCAAATAAACCACGACGAATTTGTCAAGGTAATCCATGAATATATAATTCATCAGACGGGAGAAAGTTGCTGGAGCATTCGTTAGGCCAAATGACATGACAGTGTATTCATAGGAGCCATAACGAGTGACGAATGCAGTCTTGGGAATATCCTCTTCACGGACACGGATCTGGTGATAACCCAACCTCAAGTCGAGTTTAGAGAACACCGATGATCCAGCAAGTTGATCATAAAGATCATTGATCCGGGGCAGTGGGTATTCATTCTGGATTGTGGCTTGGTTAATGGGCCGATAATCCTGAACCAAACGGTTAGTTCCATCCTTCTTCTTAACGAAGAGTGAGGGTGCTCCCCAAGCAGAGGAACTGGGGAGGACGAAACCACTCTTAAGTGACTTGTCGATTTCTTCCTTAAGCTCGAGTAGATGATGCGGAGGCATCTTATAAGGTCGCTTGGCGATAGGGACAATGCCAGGCTTCAAGTCAATGACAAACTCGACAGCTCTAGCCGGGGGTATTCCTGGAAGTTCTTCTGGAAAGACGTCTGGAAAATCTCGAATGACAGGAATGTTCTCGATCCCTTCCAGAGGTGAGGCGTTCAAAGCATTCAGAACAAAGATCTGAGCTTCAGCGTCCCGTGTAATGCGGGCGGTATAGTTCACTATCTCGTCGGAGGGGTGAAGAAGTTGGACGACTTTAGTGGCACAATTGATCGAAGCAATGTGAGCTTTCAACCAATCCATTCCAAGAATGAGGTCTATGGTGGAAGACTTCAAGACGATGGGTGAGGCAAGGAATTCCAACCCTTTAATTTCGACGGTAATGTTAGGTGCTATCACGTCAGCATGACAGTGACCTCCGGGAGTTTTAATGACTAACGGAGTATGCATCTTCTCATATCGAATGCCATGCATAAATGCAAATTTTCCAGAGATGAATGAATGTGATGCTCCTGAATCAAATAAAACAGAAGCAGGTACTGAGTTAACGAGAAGGGTACCCATCACAGTAGCAGGTTGATCCTGGACTTCTTCAATGTCAATGTTGTAAGCGTGTCCACGACCATGTGCAGCAGACCCAGTATTATAGTTGCGGGTCTGGTTGTTGCCACGACCATTGCCACGGTCAGCACGAGGAAAAGCTAACTGGTTCTGAGTCTGACGGCAGTCTTTAGCCTAGTGACCTGGTTTGCGGCACTTGAAGCACAGACCATCTTCAGGACGAAGAGGAGCATTGTTTTGAATAGCTTGAGCTTTTGGCTGCCTTGGTGGTGGAGGAGGCAGACGTGGTGCAGCATAGTTGTTCTTTGGCGCAGAGGTATTGGGACGGATCGCATTGTTGGGAATCCAAATTCGACGCTTTGATGCTGAGCCCGAAGATGAGCCAGCATCACGATAGCGCTTCTGCGAGTCCTTATATTCTATCTGAGCGGTCTCAACAAGAATAGCCTTGTTCATTAGAGTTGAAAAGTCGTTGAAGTCTTGAGTAGCAAGTACAAGCTTGAGGTCGGGGTGTAGTCCATTACGGAACTTCTCCTGCCTGCGTGCATCTGTGGCGATGTCTTCTTCAGTATAGTGGGGTAGGTCTAGAAATTCCCGCTGATAAGCTTCGACAGTCTTGTTGCCCTGAGTGAGGTTACGGAACTGGGTCTTCATGCGTTCCATAATTTCCTGAGGGATGTAACGTGTACGGAAAGCAGCCTGGAACTCATACCAGGTGATGACTGTTCCAACTGGCAGTGTACGCTTGTGTGTATCCCACCATTGAGCTGCGGGGCCCTTTAAGAAAAAGGCCGCGAAGTTGACGAAGTTGGTAGGGGTGACATTAGCAGACTCCATCTCGTGAGTGATGTCGCGGAGCCAGTCATCTGCATCCAGTGGCTTGTCAGAGTTGCGGAACTGAGTTGGGTTGAGTCGCATAAACTCTGTCAAAGTTATTGAAGCTGGGTTCTGGTTCTGGTTGTTCTGATGTGGAAACTGATCCATGATTGCAGTCATGAACTGGCGGTTAAGCTCAAACTGTTGCATCATAGCTGCCATATAGTCTGGCGGTGGTGGGTGTTCAGGGGTACCATGACCACGACCACCTGGTCTAACCATCCTGCTAAGTAATCAACAGGGGGTAGTTTAGTAAAAGCAATTGCGAGCATTTAGTGACAAGCATGATGTAACTCGACAACAATTTAAGTAGTGTAACAGATTCATAATAGTAGTCAATTAAGACATACAGATCCATACACAGAGTCGGGTTCATGCGGACAGCATAACGGCGCAAATTCAAAAGCTAGACATACTAGGCGACGCGCAGGCACGCGGTAAGGAAGTACACAATGAGACATAGCAAAGGCTACGTCAACGTCGGAGAAAACCACTGAAACGGGGTAACTGCAAGTGCGGTCGACGAATGTTCGTCGCAGAAGGATCCTGCGCTCCATGTGCACTCTGATGCAGAATCCGGTCTCGAGCTGTAAGAAGAGGTCCACGTGCAGGTGTATGAACTCCAACAGCAGGCCAATCAATACCAGCATACATCTGAGTCCTGCGCGGGTAAAGGATGTGCTCCGGATGTATCCCTGCGTGAACAGCGGGTAGCAACTGCATCATAGCATCGTAGAGACGTGCTCGAGTGGCAACCAACTCGACGGCAAGAGCCCGAACAGTGCGATCCAGAGCCTGAGTGCACTGAATCAGAACGCGCGGGTCATAGCGACGAGGCTCGTACGGGGCACAGATAGCTGTGTAGTATCCAGTAGCATCTCCAGCAGGGGCATATGAAATGTATCGGAACTCAGAGTCATCCAAGATATTGCTGAACTGTCCTCGGAGACGTGCGACAGCAGAGTAGGCGGCATCATGGACGGCCATCTCAATCGTCACGCCGATACCGTGGTAAAGGTGTAGCTCGGTGTCTGAGTCATTTTGCTGATCATAGATACGAACATCAGCATGGTACCGCTCCTAGTTGAACTCACGGTAATCATCATAAACCAAGTACTCAGGATACCAACGGTAGCCAAGTCTGGTCATGAGAGCGATCAGGACAGCTGGAAACCCAGGGGCATCACGAGCCCAAGTGCGAAGCACAAGCTGTGTCGTAGGACGTGGTGGAAACAAACGATCCATCTGAAACAGAGGAAATTCATATTTGTCAAATGACAATGAGAAGTTTAACACAACTCGGAGAGAAAGGTTAAACAAAACAATGGAAAGGAAAATGATTATCAGACTAATCAGATCAATGACAGGGAAATCGCAGAGATATCCAGCTCTCCGGGTAGACGGGACTTACGAGATCCTAAGTGTCGGCGTTAGTAAAATTTATTTAACCCGAGAAGAAGAGAGATCAGAGTCCCAGAGTATAGACGAGGAATAAAAGATCCTAATACCACCCAGTTGGCGACGTGGGCCCGTAAGCCACACAGCCAAGTTAGTAAATTAGTTTTTTCGGTTTCTAGACTCAACTTCGGCCAAGGAATTGGAAGGGGGCTTCCTACAGGCAGTCGGCTCTGATACCAACTTGTGGCGCCCCCGACTCAATCGTACACTAATCATACACGCAAACGTGTACGATCAAGCACAGGGACTCACGGGAAGATATCACAACACAACTCTAACACAATTTAAACGGAGATCCACAATATTACAGACCAGGCATCTGAAGATCTGAATACATAAGTCAGTCATACAAATATTATCTGAGTACAGACATAGTTAGACAAGTTTTGCCTTAAGAAGGCTAGCACAAACAGCGACACTAGATCGAAAGGCGTTGGCCTCCTGCCTGGGAGCCTCCGATCCTACTCCTAGTCGGCTGGCTCGATCCAGTAGTAAGTGCCCTCTGGACCCTCCTGGTAGTAAGCTCCGGTGGTGGCATCTGGCTCCTGGACTCCATCGTCTGATGTATCATCAAGGTGGGGTATGCGGAAAAGAGAAAGTAAAGCAACCGTGAGTACTCATCCGAAGTACTCAGCAAGCAAGGATCTATACTACATATGCAACATTATCAATGGAGAAAGGCTGTATAAGTGGACTGGGCTGCAGAAATGCCAGCATAGAGAGAAGGCCTAGTCCTATCGAAGACTAGCATCTTCAAACATCTTCTTGAGGCCATCCTCTTGCAGCAGTAGAAGAGAGTAGAATAGCATTTTATTTAGCAAACATGTTGAAGTACAGCTTAAAGATCCTTCCTCGACTCCCAAGCGAGAAAGCGATCCCGAAGCTTCAATTAAGTAACAAGTATCCAGTTCAAGTAGTAGATCGGAATACACAAACTGAGCGTCCTATACCGTAGGACCGGCTATCGATAGATGATTCATCCCTGCAGGGGTGCACTACTGTTAACCAACACGCTCGATCAACTCTGGCCGGACACACTTGCTGGGTAATGCCCGTCCTTGGAAGATCAACACGAAGTAGCGCTCTACCTAGGCTCGGCAGAGAGGTCAGCACGCCGGACTAACCTATGCACCCAGAGGTCTTGGGCCATCGCCCTGGGCACCCTGCGCGTTGCGAGACTGGCCGGGGTGCAGGCGCGACACTGAACTCGTCAGTGAAGTATCCAGCCTAATCCCGACAATCAGCCCGCACGGTGAATCGTGACGTCAGACGAGCTTTCGGGAGAAACATACATCGCAGAGGGTCCCATAACCATTATCCCGCATGGTGGTAGTGCATATAGGGCACGTCGACCCACTCAGATCACACACCCAAATCCAATAGGCTCAATTAGTATCACGCGGAGATAATCAGAGTCTCTGATGCTCCGCCACAATATCTCACTCGAGTGCCCTTCCGGCACACCCGACATCATAGTTCCCCAACGGGTACCCACCAGGGTGGACCCGCCTGTAACAGAGGTCAAGTAATCATGTGGTTATAACATCAAGGGAGAAACCCAAGGAATCACCCTCGGCGGATTCCACTCGATGAAATCATCAGGATGAACGTATGAGGCATCACCCTCGAGGTTCACATTGAGGGTTGCACGACATAGTCGTATCGGAAGTGGAGAAGGAGGAATCACCCTCGATGACCACGACTGTATAGCTACACTGCAGAGTATTCATCGGGAGTGCGTTACGAGGTATCAACCTCGGCACTCGATAGTTACTACGCAGAGTCGTATAACTAAGGGGGTGTGAAGTGAGGTGTCGGTCTCTGGTCGACGATCACGTTGATCGAGTCGTCGATGATCAAGCAGGGGCAACAAGGATAAGGTGGTGGGGTCACTGATGGTTCACTACCAACCTATACTAAACAGTTTATCATAGGCAGGTAAGGTAACAATGAACAGGTTACAACAGCAGGCTATGCATCTGAATAGGAGCATACATTAACAGTAGCAAAATCTAATGCAAGCAGAGAAATGGAATGGGCGATATCTGGATGCTCAAGGGGGGGGGGCTTGCCTGGTTGCTCTGGCAAGAGAGAGGGGTCGTCAACGGGCTGCTCGTCGGTAGTGTAGTCGTACCCAGGTGCAGCATCGTCGGTCTCGGCTTCTATCGAGAGAGAAGGAGGGGGAGAGAAACATAAATTCACGGCAATAATGCAAACAATATGTATGACATGCCTAAATGATATGCCGGGGTGTTCTACTGCCTAACTAAATGATTTAGTTAAATTAGGAATTTATTCGGATTTATTTAATTAAAGTTGGGCACTATTCATTTATCTAAATTGGTCTAAAAGTTCAATGTTCTTATAGCTAGAGGCATCTGACAGGAATACGGAGGGCGTATTCGGGTTCGTATCGGAATTCTGAGCAAGTTTCATATATAAATTATTTTCATCGGAGTTACGATTTATTTAATATGATTTTCTAAAGTTTTAAACATTTTCTGAATTTAATTATTAATTTAAATTTGAATTATCCAAAATAGTGAATGATGATGTCAGCATGAGGTCAGGGTGACGCCAGCAGGTCAACTCTGGCTGACCAGAGTCAAACCTGACAAGTAGGGCCCACATGTCATACACTGAGATATTAACAGAGGGGTTAAATTAACTAATTGGATTAATTAGAGGGTGGGCCCCAGCAGTTAGTGACTGATTAGTGTTTAAACTAATTAACTAACTAATTAACAGATTTTCTATTTATTTTAAATTTGTTTAAACGACCGGGCCCCACATGTCAGTGAGACAGGGCGGCCACGTTAGCGTTGGCCCTGGTCAACGGGGTCAAAGGGGCCCGCGGGGCCCCACAGTTAGTGGCACGGGGGTGGGACCCACTAGTGCCACATCGGACCGGCCGCCGGAGAGCGCTCCGGCGAGCCCGAGCATGGCACCGAGCTCCGGCGAGCTCGGGATTCGCCCATAGAGCATCTCCGGGGGCGGGATCGGGCTCTATCGATCGGGCTCAGCGAGCCGCATCACGTGGTGGTGGTGGTTGGTCCCGGGGGTGGCCGGAACGGCGGCGGCATCTACCGCGGCGGGCGTCGGCGTTCGGCCCCATTTGGAAACGAGGCGGGAGCGGGCTAGGTGGCTAGTTGGGGGCCGAGATTGACGCAACTCGCGCTATGGAGCACGCCAGTGGCTCGCGCGGGGGCTCGGGAGCACGTACGGCACGCGGGCAGCGGCAATGGCGGTGGTCGGAGCACGGCAATGCAGCGAGCTACCCTACAATGGTCAAGCTAGGGCGTAGAGAGGCAGGGGAGGGAGGAGGAGCTCACAGTGGGGCGTAGCCGATCAAAGCGGGCTCGGGGAAGGCGTGGGGTGGCCGGATTCGATGGCGAACGGCGGCGGGGATCCGAGGAGGAAGACGATGGCGCGGGGTCGATGTAGGGGTGCTCGGCTTTGGTCCGTTGGTGCAGTCGAAGGAGAGGACGACGGCGAGCACGCAGGACACGTCGGGGAGGCTAACGGGGCACGATGGACGCGTGATCTAGGAAGGCGCAGCCATGGCGGCGGCGGGAGGGGTGAGGGGAATGAGGAGGAGGGCGAACGGGGCGGCTAGGGCTCGCCAGAGGGGTCGGGGCGGTCTCTTATCCACGGAGAGAGGGCGCGGCACGCGCTGTCGAGCGAGGGAGAGGGGGGGGCCTGGGGTGCGCGCGCGTGCGCGTTCAACAGTGGGGCGGCGGTGAGCAGTGAGAGGTGGGAGGAGGCGCGGGGTGGGCTGGGCCGCGGCTGTAGCGAGCAGGCCAAGTGCACAGTAGCTCCTTTAGGCCTTTTTCCTTTTTCTCCTTTTCTGTTTCTTTCTCTTCTGATTTGTTAATTATTTGGGCCCCAAATGGTTTTTGTAAAAAGTGTGACCTAGTCCATAAATACCAGTGCATTATACCCTAACACCAAAAACTAGTTTGGGCAAAACATCATTTCATATTTGATCTAGATTAATTAAAAGGCTATTAAATATTATTTCCAGCCACTGTTAAAAGAGGAATGGGTCACCTAATTAATTTATTAAATGTTGGTTACAATTTTAGAATGGTCTCTGTAATATTTGTTAGTTATTGAACATTTTAGTTTCTATGTTGGATAACTTTTATTTTCCACTTACATTTAAATTTGAATTTGAGTTAGGAGTTGAAATGCAATATGATGCTAATGATGATTTGGTACTGTTAAACATGCTGACTTGTCATTATCAAAAGTGATTACTGTGGCTAATGACATGGGGTGTTACACATGATTTGATCCGAACCTCTTTATGTGGATTTTGCAGGGCTGGCTTGCCAAGGCCGAGAAGATCAGCGGCCCAGCACCACTGCCAGAAGGGCCCCGATTCGAGCAGCTAGAAAAGTTGTTGTTTGTGGTGCCTTACAAGGCGCCCGACAAGAAGGGCAAGAAGACGGAGGTGCCGGAGGCCCGAGAGGGACTCCGTCGCAAAGCCCGTCCGGACAGCAGGTCCGGAGACACTGTGACCCAGTCCGCACAGGAGGGGGAAGAGGACGAGGAGGAAAGCGCCTCCTCGCACTCCAAGAAGAGGGTGGCATCCAGCGATGTCGAGGAGGTTCAACCTCCTCAAGCCCGGAAGAGACAGTGTCGGCCCAAGCTAGTCCTATCTGACAGCTCGGACTTCGAGAAGGAGTCCGAAGCGTCCGAAAAGGTTCCAGAGAAGGAACCCAGGGTCAAGCCCCAAGCGGCCAGGTACATATTGCGACATTTTCAATTTCTTTATCCTTTTAGTAGTCCCTGGCGGAACGTAGATTGATTGTTTTTCTGATGGTACAGCCCTCCGCGTGGCCACCCCGCCGAGGAGACCTCTTCGGGGATGTCCCTGCCCGCTGAACTGGCCGACACTGGCTCACGCTCGGCACCTCCTCCAATCCCCGAAGAAGCTAGGGAGGTGGTGTCACGAAATACCCCTCCTCCTCTGAACACAGGGGAGGAGGTCGATGCCACCATGGCTGAGGCCTATGCCTTGGTCATTGAAGACCAGGGGGATGCATCCCTCCTGGCTACATTGGGGAGGGGATCTGGATCATCCGAACCCCTGCCGAATTCGGCCCCCGATCCCCCAAGGGAACCAGTACCTCCTTTCGATGGGGAAGGTGCTGGGGGCCCGACGCCCATGCCGAACACCTCCACTCAGGCGGCGGTGGGCTAGCCGAACATGCTGGCAGAGTTGGTGAACAACTCTACCGTCGTCGACGAGCACCGCACTCTTATGAGTGCGGTTATACAGGGTGTTCGGTCCCTTCATTCCAGACTGAACGACGTTGCTCAAGGCCTGCTAACAGGCTTTGAGGTAAGTCAAGTAATTTTCTTTCCTCATAAATTGGATTTAGTCCTTAGTTTAAGTATGCCATATCTGTAGTAGCCCCTGAGACTCTGCAAGGTTTGCGAAGAAAACCTGCGGAGGATCTCATTCTACAGGCCATTATCTGAAATGGTGTGAATTTGTAAATGTCACACGCGTCTTCTCTGGCCGCAACTGCTAATCCTACGGCACTGGAGGAGATGGATCAGAAGCTCAAGCATTCCGATAAAGAGCTTCACCTTATCAACAAATGGCTTGATGAGGCACAAGGCAAGCCCTTTGATAAGGTGTACAACTGGTTGATGCCGGATATTGATGATCCGGACTGTATGTTAATCTCTTATTGTGATGATGTTGCAGTTGCCGCCGCCGAAGTCGAGGGATTGAGGGAGGCCTTGAAGAAAGCCAAGGCAGAGGCAGCCGCAAAGAAAATGGCCACTGAGAAGGCGGTGGCCGAGCTTGAGAAGGCCAAGCTCGCTGCTGATCAACACGAGGCTCGAGTAACCGAAGTGCAAGTGGAGCTCCAAGATGCCACCAAGAAGCTAGAGGTCCTTGAGAAGGAGCAGGAGGAGCGATCCTCCCGGCTCTCCAAGGTGGAGAAGGAGCTCCAGAAGGCAAGGACCGAAGCGTGAGGTGCCCGGGAAGAGCTCTGCCAAGTCGGGCAAATTGCAAACGGTAAGAAATACTTATTGCAGAGTGTGTTCGGAGGCAACAAAGTCGCCCTGCTGACGCGGGTCTGACGCTCCGCAGGCGTCTTCGACGAACTTCTGAAGAATGTGGCGGCCGTGGCGGAGCACTATGCTACTCACGAGGAGGACTCCACACAGCGGCTCTTCTGGTCACCGTTTCTAGATTCCGAGCGTCCTCCCCTCCTCAGCAATCAAATGAAGCAACTGATGGAGATGCATCGGATGTCTGAGCTGGCCGTGAAGGACCTCTGTGTCAGTCTGTGGCCCACCGAGCCCATTCCGGACACCTACTTTGGCCTTGTGTAGAAGCTGCGGGAGGCCCCGCTTTGGATTGACGCCGTAAAGCGCTCAGCGTGCCTTGAGGGAGCGAGGCTTGCGTTTGCGAAGACCATGGTGCATTGGCCAAAGATTAATCCAATGGACATGGCCACTGGTCCTCCGCCCAAGGGAAAAGAGCATCGCGGCCCTGAGCAATACTTTGCACAGGTGATGAATGGCACGCGGGCGATAGAGGGCCAGTGTTCAAAAGATGTAATGCTTGAATGACTGTATTAAGCTATTGCCAGTTAGACCTTATGCTTTATAATGTGTCCGCCTGACTTGTTTTATATTTCATGATTTTAATTTTGACTCCTATTCGGCCGTATGTTTAATCTGAATGCTACCAGTCATCGGCTTCAGCCCCCAGGTGAATGTCGCGAGGGGTGTTTAGTCTCCGCGCTATTACCCTTAGCCAACGTCTGGGTACCCGGAGGCGGTAGTGCGTGAGCAAAACTAGGCAATTAGACTATTCGGTTTTACTGGTTTCACTTAGCCTTAGGAGCTTGACGGTGGGGGCTAAGGACTAGCCCCCTGTGTTTTGTAATGTACTTGGGGGCGAATGCCCACAATTTCCGATCACATGGTTTTTGTAAAGACGAACCCTTCGTGTGACACGACAAAATCGCCAACGATTTTTAGAGTCAAACCTCATCATCGGATCGCTGATCAGTTCGCGCTTACTATGACGGTCAGTTTTCGGCTTTCTCCTCCTGAGGTACTTGACCGAGCGAGCCAGAAATACAATCATAGGGGTTCTCCCTTTGCCCTCTTAGCCGAACGTGTGGAACATAAGGGGCAAGCACAGGAGCCGGGCAACCCAACTATTGACCTAAGATATAGTTTAGAACTTGATGCATATAGTGCAATATCCGAGACGCCAAACACTCATGGAAAGTAGTGTCGGACTTGGGGTGCTGAGCTGATAGGGCAATCGAGCTCTAGGTTTAGTTAACCGATCATGTTTTCATGCCGGGCTGTTCGAAGAACGAGGGGAGAATCGGGAAGGAAATAGACAATCGCAAAATGTGGATATCCGAACACCATAAAGGGCATTTTTATTATTTCTCAACGGCTCAAGACGTCTAACCGTACAATTCAAACTGCGAAGGAGGTTAAAAAGAAAAAAGTTTTACAGAGTAAAGGTTTACGTAGGTCCTCGATGCGTAAGTCGAAGCCTTCACTTTGCCCTGCTGCACGTCTGCGCCTTTGCTTCTAGGAGGTGGGGGTTGGGACCTTCGATGAGACCTTGAAGGGTGGGGATCCTGCCAATGGAGCTTCATGCTTGGGGGGTTTCCGGAATTGGCCCCCGGGTCGTCCGAAGACGAGGTAGTTCCGGAGTTCGGGTTAGCCGAATATGTACTTCGGATTTATTGATATATGCCTCACGGCTTCCCATGGTATTTTGAGTTCAAAATTGTGCTGATGAGGCACTTGGAGCGCGAAGAATGTGGGCGTGCCGTGGGACACACATCCCTATTTGTGGCGAACGCATGCGGGTTCCCATGACGAGGAACGGTTTCGAACCCGTTTACTATTGTCGGCGACCTTTACGGCGGGTCGGCATCCGGACCTGTATGGGCTGGTTTGGTCTTCAGCCGCTAGGGCCGTAGTCTGCTCTTCGGTTCGAAGTGAGCATTCTGTGTTGTCGTTGATAGTTATGACGCCCGAAGGACCAGGCATCTTCAACTTGAGGTACGCATAATGCGGAAAGGCATTGAATTTGGCGAACGCTGTTCGGCTGAGGAGGGCGTGATAGCCGCTGCGAAAGGGTGCAATGTCGAAGATCAAGTCCTCGCTTCGGGAGTTATCCGGAGAGCCGAACACTACTTCAAGTGTCACAGTGCCTATGCAACGGGCCTCCACTCCCGGAATGACCCCCTTAAACGTGGTGTTACTTGGTTTGATCCTTGACGGATCGATCCCCATTTTTCTCACTCTATCTTCGTATATCAGATTGAGGCTGCTACCTCCGTCCATGAGGACTCTAGTGAGGTGGAATCCATTGATGACCAACAAGTATAGGGCATCTATCGTAGTCATTTCGATAAGTAAGAGTGTCGAACCCAAAGAGGAACAGAAGGAAATGACAAGCGGTTTTCAGTAAGGTATTCTCTGCAAGCACTGAAATTATAGGTAACGGATAGTTTGGTGATAAGATAATTCGTAACGGGTAACAAGTAACAAGTGTAACAAAGGTGCAGCAAGGTGGCCCAATCCTTTTTGTAGCAAAGGACAAGCCTGAACGAACTCTTATATAAAGCAAAGCGCTCCCGAGGACACATGGGAATTACTGTCAAGCTAGTTTTCATCATGCTCATATGATTCACGTTTGTTACTTTGATAATTTGATATGTGGGTGGACCGGTACTTGGGTGCTTCCCTTACTTGGACAAGCCTCCCACTTATGATTAATCTCTCTCGCAAGCATCCGCAACTAAGAAAGAAGAATTAAGATAAATCTAACCATAGCATGAAACATATGGATCCAAATCAGCCCCTTACGAAGCAACGCATAAACTAGGGTTTAAGCTTCTGACACTCTAGCAACCCATCATCTACTTATTACTTCCCAATGCCTTCCCCTAGGCCCAAATCATGGTGAAGTGTCATGTAGTCGATGTTCACATAACACCACTAGAGGAAATACAACATACATCTCATCAAAATATCGAACGAATATCAAATTCACATGCTTACTTATAACAAGGCTTCTCCCATGTCCTCAGGAACAAACGTAACTACTCACAAAGCATATTCATGTTCATAATCAGAGGAGTAATAATTATCATTAAGGATCTGAACATATGATCTTCCACCGAATAAACCAACTAGCATCAACTACAAGGAGTAATCAACACTACTAGCAACCCACATGTACCAATCTGAGGTTTTGAGACAAAGATCAGATACAAGAGATGAACTAGGGTTTTGAGAGGAGATGGTGCTGGTGAAGATGTTGATGGAGATTGACCCCCTCTCGATGAGAGGATCGTTGGTGATGACGATGGCTTCGATTTCCCCCTCCTGGAGGGAAGTTTCCCCGGCAGAACAGCTCCGTCGGAGCCCTAGATTGGTTCTGCCCAGGTTCCGCCTCGAGACGGCGGCGCTTCATCCCGAAAGTTTCTTCTTGATTTTTTCTAGGTCAAAACACATCATATAGCAGAAGATGGGCACCGGAGGCCTGCCAGGGGGCCCACAAGGCAGGGGGCGCGCCCAGAGAGGTAGGGCGCGCCCCCCACCCTTGTGGATACCTGGTGGGTCCCCTCTGGTGCTTTCTTCGCCCAATATTTTTTATATATTCCAAAATAATTCTCCGTAAATTTTCAGGACTTTTGGAGTTGTGCAAAATAGGTCTCTCAGATTTGCTCCTTTTCCAGTCCAGAATTCTAGCTGCCGGCATTCTCCCTCTTCATGTAAACCTTGTAAAATAAGAGAGAAAAGGCATATGTATTGCGCTAGAATGTGTAATAACAGCCCATAATGCAATAAATATCAATATAAAAGCATGATGCAAAATGGACGTATCAACTCCCCCAAGCTTAGACCTCGCTTGTCCTCAAGCGAAAGCCGAAATCGAAAAATATGTCCACATGTTTAGAGATAGAGGTGTCGATAAAATAAAATACGGACATGAGGGCATCATGATCATCTTTATAACAGCAACATATATTGTCATATAATTTCTTACGCTAAAGTAACAATTCATTCACAAGGTAAAGTATGAATCATAAACTTCATTGAAAACTAACAAACTATGATTTCAGTCATTGAAGCAATTTCAATTTATCATAACATCGGAAAGAGTCAATTCAAGAGCTTTTCAGCAAGTCTACATACTCAACTATCATTTAGTCTTTCACAATTGCTAACACTCACGCGATACTTATGGATTCAAAGCCTCAGTCGGACACAGAGAAAGATAGGGGCTTGTAGTTTTGCCTCCCAACCTTTTACCTCAATGGTAATCTCAACAATAATACTTTATGACAACCTACATCCGAGTGGATATATATATATATATATATATATATATATATATATATATATATATATATATATATATATATATATATATATATATATATATGGATCTTTCTCCAACACATAGTGCTTGCCAAAAAGAAAAAGTGTAAAAAGGAAAGGTGAAGATCACCATGACTCTTATATAAAGGTAGAAGATAAAATTAAAAGATAGGCCCTTCGTAGAGGGAAGCAGAGGTTGTCATGCGCTTTTATGGTTGGATGCACAAAATCTTAATGCAAAAGAACGTCACTTTATATTGCCGCTTGCGATAAAGAACTTTATTATGCAGTCCATCGGTTTTATTTCTTCCATATCACAAGTTCATATAAATCTTATTTTCTTCACACTAATAGATCATACATATTTAGAGAGCAATTTTTATTGCTTGCACCGATGACAACTTACTTGAAGGATCTTACTCAATCCATAGGTAGGTATGGTAGACTCTCATGGCAAAACTGGGTTAAGGGATGTTTGGATGCACAAGTAGTATCTCTACTTGGTGCAAAGGATTTGGCTAGCATAAGAGGGGAAAGCAAGCTCAACATGTTGGAGGATCCATGACAATATAACTTCTATTCTGATATAAGAAAGCATAACCCATTATGTTGTCTTCCTTGTCCAACATCAACTTTTTAGCATGTCATATTTTAATGAGTGCTTACAATTACAAAAGATGTCCAAGATAGTATATTTATATGTGAAACCTCTCTTTCTTTATTACTTCCTATTAATTGCAACAATGACCAAAACTATGTTTATCAACTCTCAACAACTTTTATTCATCATACTCTTTATATGTGAAGTCATCACTCTCCATAAGATCATTATATGATCTTTTTATTTCTTTTTACTCTTTCTTTTATTTTATTCCCTCAAGATCATAGCAAGAAAGCAAAGCCCTCAACTCAAAACTACTCTTTATTATATATAACTCACGGACTCGATTACATAGGTAGATTTCAAAACAAAAATCAAAGTTAGATCATACTAAAACTTTATTCTACTAGATCAAGATATAACCAAAAGGATCGAACTAAGAAAAATGATAAAAGTAAAGGTGTGATGGTGATACAATACCGGGGCATCTCCCCCAAGCTTGGCAGTTGCCAAGGGGAGTGCCCATGCCCATGTATTTATGTCTCTTTCTTCAGAGGTGGTGGTGATGGAGTTGGTGATGTAGTATCCTTCTTCCTCAGCTTGCGCTTGAGGATAGAATTTTCCTCCCTTAAATCATCGATCTCCTGCTCAAGCCCTAATATCTTTTTACATAGCTCCTGTTTGTTTTCCTGCAAGAGACGAAAAGGGATAAACTCGATCTTAGGTTTCTTTGCTTTATTAGGGAGATTGACGTTTTGAACTCCATGTGCATGTCCCCAGGTTGGGGTAGTGGGACTTCATTTTCTTCTGAGCTTGTCTCCTCCTTTCCCTTTGGATCACAGTCTTCTTCTTCCTCCATGGTCCAACCATAATGTTCCACATCCCCGTATGTCTTTGGGTTCGTGATATAATCAGCTATATAGCTCTCTCCCTTCGAATCTTGGGACGACATATTTTCAGATCTGGCAGTCAAAACAGCCGTCGGAGTAAATGACCACGGGTAGCCTCATCAGCTCCCCTGGGTATTTCAAGACATCGGGGCAGGCTGCGCCCCTTGAACATCAAAGACAAAGGACCGCCTTCTTGGGGCCGGCTGGTCCAACCGGCTGGTTGCCAGGAGGCGGCGGAATCCAGAAGACAGCCATGAAGTGGGTCGACTCCTAGCAGGTGGCTTCCTGGGAAGCCGGGTCCTAGCAGGTGGCTTCCTGACAAGCTGCGCGGCATGGAAGTTGCTTGCGCCGCAAGCAGCCTCGCACTCGTCGCGGGCGCGGCCAGCCCCGAGAGCTGCCTCGTCGACTCCCTCGGCAGGCTTCGCATCACCAACGAGCCGGTCTCCGACCTGGGGGCCGTTGGCTCCATCGGCCCATCTGCCGACATGGTCATCAACGCTGACATCGCGCTTTCTGATGCCTTCCCCGTTGACGTGGTGATCTTCGATGACCCGCTCCCTGCTGCAGACAGCAGTGCCGGCACCAGCGCCGTCACCGCGGTGCTGGTCATCAGCCACGACGGAGGCTCCGACCATGCTGGCCGGGACCCATTGCAGGCGGCAATGCGGGACCTGTCCGCACCCGTAACGCCTGGTGCGAACGGCAAAACACTGGAAGCGTGCCGTATCGCACTCCTTGACAGTGCCAACAAGTTGGCGGCCATGAGACGCCTCACCGAGGCCTACCACCGCGAGATCGACCGTGTCGTCTGCGGCACGCCGGCTGCTGCCGAACCCAGTAGCGCGGGCACGGTCCGACAGCGCGGTGCAGCCATCGCCAGCATGTTGGGGGCCGACCGCCCAGTCTACGCCACGCCAATGGAGAACTTACGCGCCGCCCAGGCGGCGGCGGACGAGCTGGACCGCCTGGAGGGCGATGAGCGTCGCTGCATGATGGAGCGCATCCAGCAGCTCATCGACGCAGCCGCCGCGCAGCAGGAAGCTGGCCGCCGCGTGGTGGAACCCGGCTTACAGGCAGGGAACCTTCCCCCTCGCCGAGAGCACAGCGCGACATCCCGGACGCCGACAGGCGGTGCCCGCGACTGAGGAGACCAAGAGCCGGTGGTTAGCCGCAGCCGCACCCGCATCTCCATCGAGCGCGACCAAGACGGCCGCCCACGAGTAGTGGAATGGCGGGACGGTCGTCTGCCTCCCCTGCGCAGGGAGATTCGCGCCTCCCCGCCGCCTGTTGAGCATCCGACTCTCCGAGGCCGGCTGGGCCCCCGTGAAGGAGTCGGAGAGAATGACGCCCACAACCGGAGAGAAATCATCCATGAAAACCTCAACAATCTTTTCACAAAAGTAAGAGAATATAGCAATCATACATCTTTGAAAGGTAGCAGGTGCATTGCATAAACCAAAAGGCATACATCTATAAGCAAAAGTACTGAAAGGGCAAGTAAAAGTGGTCTTTTCTTGGTCCTCTTTTGACACGGGTATTTGAGAAAAATGAGAATAACCATCTAGAAAGCAGAAGTGTGTATGTTTGGACAATCTTTCTAGCATTTGATCAATAAAAGGTAGAGGGTAATGATCTTCTCTAGTAGCTTTGTTTAATTTTCGAAAATCAACTACCATTCTATAACCTGTAACAATTCTTTGTGGGATCAATTCATTCTTATCATTAAGGACAACAGTAATACCTCTCTTCTTAGGGACAAAATGAACAGGACTTACCCATCTAGTATCAGCAATAGGATAAATTATACCTGCCTCTAGAAGCTTTAGTATTTCATTTCTTACCACTTCCTTCATCTTGGGATTTAACCGTCATTGATGATCAACAACTGGTTTAGCATCATGCTCCATATTAATTTTATGCTGACATAGAGTGGGACTAATGCCCTTAAGATCATCAAGAGTATATCCGATAGCGGCACGGTGCTTCTTCAGAGTTTTCAATAATTTCTTTTCTTCATGCTCTAAAAGGTTAGCACTAATAATAACAGGATATATCTTCTTTTCATCAAGATAAGCATATTTTAAAGTGTCAGGTAATTGTTTAAGCTCAAACACGGGATAATCCTTGGGTGGAGGAGGATCCCCAAGGATTTCAACAGGCAAGTTGTTTTTCAAGACAGGCATTTGGTTAAAGAATATTTCATCCAATTCCTTTCTTTCATTCATAAACATATCATTTTCATGGTCTAGCAAATACAATTCTAAAGGATCGGTAGGAGGCACGGCAATAGAAGCAAGACCAATAATTTCATCCTTACTAGGCAATTCTTTATCATGGGGTTGTCTACGAAATTTAGAGAAATTAAAATCATGAGACACATCCCCAAAACTTACAGTAACAATTTCTTTCTCACAGTCTATCTTAGCATTAACAGTATTCAAGAAAGGTCTACCAAATATAATGGGACAAAAATCATCTTGTGGGGAACCAAGAACAAGAAAATCAGTAGGGTATTTTATTCCCACACAAGACTTCAACATCTCTAACAATCCCAATTGGTGATATAGTATCTCTATTGGCAAGCTTAATAGGAACATCAATATCTTCTATCTCAGCAGGTGCAATATCATTCATAATTTCTTGATATAAGGTATAAGGAATTGCACTCACACTAGCACCCACATCACATAAGCCATGATAACAATGATCTCCTATTTTAACAGAAATAACAGGCATGCCAACAATGGGTCTATGTTTATCTTTAATATCAGGTCTAGCAATTCTAGCAGCTTCATCACAGAAATAAATAACATGCCCATCAATATTATCAACCAAGAGATCTTTAACCATAGCAATACTAGGTTCAACTTTAATTTTTTCAGGGGGTGTAGGTGTTCTAGTATAACTCTTACGAACCACAACCGAAGCTTTAGCATGATCCTTTATCCTAACAGGAAAAGGTGGTTTCTCAATATAAGCAGTAGGAACAATAGGATCAGCATTATAAGTAACAGTTTCTTCTTCAACTTTAATAGGTTCTACTACTTTCACTTAAATGGGAGGATGATATTTAAACCACTTCTCCTTGGGGAGATCAACATGAGTAGCAAAGGATTCACAAAAAGAAGCTACTATCTCAGAATCAAGTCCATATTTAGTGCTAAATTCACGAAAAGCATCGGTATCCATGAAAGATTTAACACAATCAAACTTAAGGTTTATACCTGACTCATTACTTTCGTCGAGTTCCCAATCTTCAGAGTTGTGTTTAATTCTATCGAATAAATCCCATTTGAATTCAATAGTCTTCTTCATAAAAGAACCAGTACAAGAAGTATCGAGCATGGATTGATCATTACGAGAAAGCCGAGCATAAAAATTCTGAATAATAATTTCTCTTGAGAGCTCATGATTGGGGCATGAATATAACATTGACTTATGCCTCCCCAAAGCTTGAGCGATACTTTCTCCTTCATGAGGCCAAAAATTATATATATAATTCCGATCATGATGAACCTGATGCATAGGATAAAACTTCTGATGAAATTCCAATTTCAATCGGTTGTAGTTCCAAGATCCAATATCATCACATAGCCTATACCATGTCAAAGCCTTTCCCTTCAAAGATAAAGGGAAGACCTTCTTCTTGACATCATCCTCGGGCAAACCTGCAAGCTTAAAAATCCACAAACTTCATCCACATAGATTAGATGCATATCAGGATGTAATGTTCCATCTCCTGCATAAGGATTAGCCAGCAGTTTCTCTATCATATCCGAAGGAATTTCATAATAAATATTTTCAGTGGGTTTAGTAGGTTGAGGAGCAACTCTTTGCTCTACCGGTCGAGGTGAAGATACCCGAACAAGCCCCTCAAAGGATTATTTTCCATAGTGACAAGTGACAGTAAATTTCAGCACGCTATATAAATGTTTCCTTACCAAAGGCGCTTCACTCCCCGGCAACGGCGCCAGAAAGAGTCTTGATGACCCATAAGTATAGGGGATCTATCTTTGTCCTTTCGATAAGTAAGAGTGTCGAACCCAACGAGGAGCAGAAGGAAATGACAAGCGGTTTTCAGTAAGGTATTCTCTGCAAGCACTGAAATTATCGGTAACAGATAGTTTGGTGATAAGATAATTCGTAACAGGTAACAAGTAACAAGTGTAACAAAGGTGCAGCAAGGTGGCCCAATCCTTTTTGTAGCAAAGGACAAGCCTGAATGAACTCTTATATAAAGCAAAGCGCTCCCGAGGACACATGGGAATTACTGTCAAGCTAGTTTTCATCATGCTCATATGATTCGCGTTTGTTACTTTGATAATTTGATATGTGGGTGAACCGGTGCTTGGGTGCTTCCCTTACTTGGACAAGCCTCCCATTTATGATTAACCTCTCTCGCAAGCATCCGCAACTACGAAAGAAGAATTAAGATAAATCTAACCATAGCATGAAACATATGGATCCAAATTAGGCCCTTACGAAGCAACACATAAACTAGGGTTTAAGCTTCTGTCACTCTAGCAACCCATCATCTACTTATTACTTCCCAATGCCTTCCCCTAGAGGAAAGACAACATACATCTCATCAAAATATCGAACGAATACCAAATTCACATGATTACTTATAACCAGACTGCTCCCATGTCCTCAGGAACAAACGTAACTACTCACAAAGCATATTCATGTTCATAATCAGAGGAGTAATAATTATCATTAAGGATCTGAACATATGATCTTCCACCGAATAAACCAACTAGCATCAACTACAAGGAGTAATCAACACTACTAGCAACCCACATGTACCAATCTAAGGTTTTGAGACAAAGATCGGATACAAGAGATGAGCTAGGGTTTTGAGAGGAGATGGTGCCAGTGAAGATGTTGATGGAGATTGACCCCCTCTCGATGAGAGGATCGTTGGTGATGACGATGGCTTCTATTTCCCCCTCCCGGAGGGAAGTTTCCCCGGTAGAATAGCTCCGCCGGAGCCCTAGATTGGTTCTGCCCAGGTTCCACCTCGAGAAGGCAGCGCTTCATCCCGAAAGCTTCTTCTTGGTTTTTTCCAGGTCAAAACACATCATATAGCAGAAGATGGGCACCGGAGGCCTGCCAGGGGGCCCACAAGGCAGGGGGCGCGCCCCCCACCCTTGTGGATGCCTGGTGGGTCCCCTTTGGTGCTTTCTTCGCCCAATTTTTTATATATTCCAAAATAATTCTCTGTAAATTTTCAGGACTTTTGGAGTTGTGCAGAATAGGTCTCTCAGATTTGCTCCTTTTCCAGTCCAGAATTCCTGCTGCCGGCATTCTCCCTCTTCATGTAAACCTTGTAAAATAAGAGAGAAAAGGCATAACTATTGTGCTAGAATGTGTAATAACAGCACATAATGCAATAAATAGCAATATAAAAGCATGAGGCAAAATGGACATATCATCCATCGATGATGGGGTTGAGCATTAAGGCTGCGGACCCTTCATGGCGTATGCTGGTCGGATGGTCCCTACGATCGAACGTGATCGGGTAGGCTGACCATGGATTGAACTTTGGCGCTACTGGCTCGACGGAATACACATCTCGTAGCGCTCGCTTCCTCTCCTTTTTCGGCATGTGGGTTGCCTAGATCATGTTTACTGTCTTGACCTCAGAAGGGAAGGGTTTCTGGCCTCCACTATTTGGCCTGCGGGGCTCATCATCGTCCTCGCTTCGTGGGCTTTTGCCCGAATCTTCGGCTGTGAGTTTGCCGGCCTGTTTGATCACCCAACAGTTTCGGTTGGAGTGATTGGCGCGCTTCTCTGATGTGCCGTGGATCTGGCAAGGCCTGTCCAGAATTGTGTCTAGTCTGGATGGGCCATCACTGTTCCCTTTAGGGGCTTTCATTCGGGGACCGGATTTCTGGTTTCGGAATCCAGCATTTACTGTCGTATCCTCGCCCTCGCTGTCATTGTGGCGATATTTATTCTTGCTACATCGGGGCTTTCCATTTCTGCCCCGAACCTCGGAGGTACTGGGTGTGTCGGGGTTGGTGTTTTTGCGAGCGAGCCAACTGTCTTCGCCCGCGCAAAAGCGGGTCATGAGAGAAGTAAGGGCTGCCATAGTTCTTGGTTTGTCCTGGCCGAGCTGCCTTACGAGACATTCGTCCTTGACACTATGCTTGAAGGCGGCCAAGTCGGCATCCGGACAGTCGACAATCTAGTTTTTCTTGGTCAGGAATCGGTTCCAAAATTGTCGGGCAGATTCTCCGGGTTGTTGTGTGATGCGATTTAGGTCATCAGCATCCGGAGGCCGGACATAGGTGCCCTGAAAGTTTGCTCGAAAAGCGTCCTCAAGCTCTGCCCAGCAGCATATAGAGTCTTCGGGAAGGCTGTTCAACTAGTGTCGAGCTGGACCTTTAAGCTTTAGCGGCAAATATTTAATGGTGTGGAGGTCATCTCCTCGCGCCATGTGAATGTGGAGGAGGAAATCCTCTATCCATACGGCTGGATCTGTGGTTCCGTCGTATGATTCGATGTTCATAGGCTTGAAGTCTTCCGGGAATTGGTGTTGCATTACCCTCTCTGTGATGCACAGGGGGTGTGCGGCACCCTGAACTCGGGCTACATCACGTCGGAGGTCTTCGGCCCTCCGAGTCTGCTGTTGGTCCCGAATTCTATCATTTTGGTTTAGCAGATCATAGTATCCTTCCCGGTAAGCGGGCGGGTCTTCTCTAGGTCCGTAGATGGACCTGGTACAGCCTCACTGAGCGTCTAGGTCATGGTGGAGGTCGTACTCATAAGTGGACCGCACTTGATCCTTGCCGTAACAGCGAGGTGGGGCGACTCGGTGTTCGGCCTCGTCAGCTTCTCTGTCCCGCCCTCTAGGGGGGCAGTCCGGCTGTTTGGTGCTTGTGTATGTCACACGTGTTGGCTCTACGGCCTTGTCGTTGAATTTTGGCAGTAGTCTTCGCTTGGGATAACTTTTGGTTGGCTGTTCATGGCCATACCGTTCTTCGGCAGCTAGGACTTTAGTCCATCTGTCGTTGAGGGTGTCCTGTTCGGCCTTGATTTTGCTTTTTTGTTTCTCCAGGCTGCGGGCGGTGGCTAAAAGCCTCCATTTGAACCGTTCCTACTCTAGAGGGTCTTCGGGGACGTTGAAATCGTCATCCCTGAGACTGACCTCCTCTTTAGAGAGTGGGAGGTAGTTGCTATCCTCGGAGTCGTCTGGGTTTTCTGGATTGCGCGGGTCCTCCTACCCCACGGGGTCATCCTGATGATGTTCGTTGGCTGCATCTCTAGTGAGGTCATCCGTATTATTTACGGTGCCATTCTCCATAGAGTCCACATTGCTCGCATGGCTTCGACGTGGCTTTGATCGATGGCGCTGTTTTCGACGTTTGGGCGGCTCATCTCTGGGCGTGCCTCGATCCTGATTAGGAGTGCCATCGCCGTCCTTGGGGGTGTCCACCATGTAAATATCGTAGGTGGATGTGGCCAACCAGCGGCCGGTGACGGGGGGCAACATCGGTATTGGCCGTGGCTCCGCCCTCCTCGTCCATGTATTCGGCATTCTCCGAATTATAGTCTAGCATATCGGTTAAATCATCGATAGTGGCTACCAAGTGGGTGGTGGGTGGGACGCAAAATTCCCTATGGTACGCCTCGAAGGGTTGATGATTGAAGGCGGAGGGCAGGTCCTCCTGGATGGTCATTTTCTGAATTTGGTCTAGCGCCTCGTTTAACATTGCGAGGGTCACCGAACTCGAGGGCTCCGGGCCAAATTCTGTTTTAACGGGGTGGGGGGCAGTCAGTGCGCTGGCCGGTCCTTGGTTTCCGCTGGCCGTGCTAAGCTCAGGGTGCGGAGCCGAATCCTTGAAGGGGTCCGGATCGTCACTGGAGGTCAAGGACGGGCTTTGGTCCTTGCATGTGGCTTCCCCGCCAGGGTTTGAGATCGAGCTGCTTTGGGCCGGGGGTGACCCCTGGCCATTGGCTGCCGCTTTGTCGTAAGGGCTCAAGGCCAGGTGAGCGTCGTGAAGGGAAGGTTCGGCTGAGATTGACTCTTGGCTTCTACCTCCTGATTCTGCCTCGAAGGCCGAGGATAGGTCCTCTGCAGTCATGATGGGTCCGGATGAAGGCGGAGTCTGGCCCCCGCTTGAAGCGGAGCTCTCCTGGCTCAAAGCTATTGGGGCCGATCTACAGATCAGATCAGAGGGGGACTCCGGAGAGGGCATGGCGAGGGTGCAGGAGGGGGAAGTGAATCCGGTGAAGACCGGATTGCCCCGCCTGTCCGCAACGTATTCCAGACCACCGAATCAAATTCAGTGTTCGGGAGCAAAGGTGTCGATCTGACCCAGACGACCAGTCGGGTTGGCGTGCAGCACGATGCTGCCAAACGCGAAGAGTTGACCGGGGATGAAGAAGTCCTAGGATCCAATGCCTTCTCCTATGATCAGGCGAGCCATCAATCCTTTGGGTGACCCCAGAGCGGAACTCTCAATGAAAGCACCAATGTCGGTGTCAAAACTAGCAGACCTCAGGGTAGGGGTCCCGAGCGGTGGATCTGGGATCGATGGGGAACAAGGGACGACGAACACACTGTTTACCCAGGTTCGGGCCCTCTCGAAGAGGTAATACCCTACATCCTTCTTGATTATATTAGATGTATAGTATGGTTTACATAGTAGATCTACCTCGAGGTCAGCATGAGCTAAACCCTAAGGAGATGAGGTGATGAATGTAGCCCTAGCCCTAAAGACTACAACCCTCGGTTTATATAGACACCGGTAGGGTTAGGGTTACTGAAGATAGATTACAATAAGGGATTAAAGAGATCCTGCGCATTCTTGACTTGGAGGGCACACCACGGCTTCATAGATCTCCTGTCACTATATGGCTCCACCAGTCCGGCCCATGTTCAATGGGCCGACACCCCGAGGACCCCTCAGTCCATGACTCCCTCACTAGGCATAATGCATAGTTTCAAGTATTGTCATCTTTAGTTTTAGTCCCATAAGTGGCCCTCATGATTGACTCATATGGTGGTTTGATTCTAGTTCTAGGGTAGTGTTCCATACCCTTCTTTAACGGAAACTGAAATTTAATATTCCCTTCTTTCATGTCAATCACTGCACCTATAGTTCGTAAGAATGGTCGACCAAGTATTATGGGGCAAGACGGATTGCAATCAATGTCAAGTACAATAAAATCAATGGGCACATAGTTCCTATTTGCAATAATAAGAACATCATTAATTCTTCCCAGAGGCTTTTTAATAGTAGAATCCGCCAAGTGCAAATTAAGAGAACATTCATCTATATCGGTAAGACCTAACACATCACATAGAGATTCTGGAATTGTGGAAACACTAGCACCCAAGTCACATAAAGCATTGCACTCATAATTTTTAATTTTAACTTTAATCGTAGGTTCCCATTCATCATATAATTTTCTAGGAATATAAATCTCTAATTCTAGCTTTTCTTCTAAAGCATTCATCATCACTTTTACGATATTTTTAGTAAAAGCCTTATTTTGTTCATAAGCGTTGGGTGAATTTAGCATGGATTGTAGCAAAGAAATACACTCAGTCAAAGAACAACTATCATAATTAAAGTCTTTGTAATCCAAGAGAGTGGGCACATCGCTAGTTAAAGTTTTTACCTCTCTAAACCCACTTTTATCAATTTTTTCATCAAGATTTTCACCCTCCGAATTATGGGGACGCCTTCTAGCTATAGTTGACTCTTCTTCAGTCCCCTTATCATCAATTTTTATATTACTAAACAAAGAATCAATAGAGGAAACACCAATCATTTTAATATCCTCATCATTACTGTGATAGAAATCGGGAGGAACCGCTTTTTCCAAAAATTCTCGTCTAGCTCTTAGCATAGCAGTTCTTTTCTTACTCTCATAAATGGAGACGTAAAAAGCTTTAATTGATTCATTAATATCAATTTGGGTGGCAAAATTATAGTCTTAATATTTTCCACATCATGAGAAATTCTATCAATGCTCCTAGACATATCATCAATTTTACTCAATTTTTCTTCTATCGTAGTGTTGAAAACTTTTTGAGCATTAATAAATTCTTTGATATTATTCTCAAGATCAGAGGGCATCATATTATTATAACAATTTCCGTAGGAATTGCCATAATTATTAGAGGAATTTCCTGGAAACTGTCTAGGATTGAAATTACCTCTATAAGCATTATTATTAAAATTATTTCACGAGATAAAATTCACATCTACCGGTTCATTATTTTTCTCAACAAAGGTATACAAAGTCACATCATTAATATCTATAGGAGAATTTTTACTAGTAACTAATTACATGAGCGCATCAACTTTATCATTCAAAGTACAAATTTCTTCAACATAATTCACCTTTTTACTAGTAGGAGCTCTTTCAGTATGCCATTGTGAATAATTTGCCATGATATTATCAAGTAATTTAGTAGCTTCACCCAGTGTAATCTCCATAAAAGTACCACCCGCAGCGAAATCTAAAAGATTTCTAGAAATGAAATTTAATCTCGCATAAAAATTTCGTATGATCATCCACAAATTTAAACCATGAGTAGGGCAATTTCTTAGCATTAATTTCATCCTCTCCCAAGATTGTGCAACATGTTCATGATCAAGTTACTTGAAATTCATAATTTGGTTTCTAAGGTAATAATTTTCGTAGGAGGAAAATATTTAGTAATGAAAGAGTCTTTACACCTATCCCAAGAACCGATACTATTTCGTGGTAAAGATGAGAACCAAAAATTTGCACTATCCCGTATGAGAACGGGAATAATTTTAATTCCACAATATCATTATCCACACCTTTTTCTCTTTTGTATGTCACACAATTCTACAGAAGTGTTAAGATGGGATGCAGCATCTTCAACAGGCTACCACAAAATTGTTCTTTCATGAAAAGATTTAATAAAGTGACATTAATATCACAATTCTCCGCACTAGCGGCAGGAGGAGCAATCGGAGTACTAATAAAATCATTATTATTAGTGTTGCAAAAATCACACAATTTTGTATTTTATTGAGACATCGTGACAACGCAAACAAGATAACAAGCAAGCAAAGGAGCAAACAAGAAAAAAGGCAAATGAAAAAAATATTTTTGTATTTTTGTAATAACTTTTTAGAAGTGGGGGAGATGAAAACGAGAGGTAAATGCAAGGAGATGAAAGTTTATGCGTAGGTACTTGATAGATGTTTGATGACCCACAAGTATAGGGGATCTATTGTAGTCCTTTCGATAAGTAAGACGGTCGAACCCAACGAGGAGCAGAAGGAAATGAAAAGCGGTTTTCAGCAAGGTATTTTTTGCAAGCACTGAAATTATCGGTAATAGATAGTTTTGTGATAAGATTATTCGTAATGTGTAACAAGTAACAAGTAACAAGTGTAACAAAGGTGCAGCAAGGAGGCCCAATCCTTTTTATAGCAAAGGATAAGCCTGGACGAACTCTTATATAAAGAAAAGTGCTCCCGAGGACACATGGGAATTATTGTCAAGTTAGTTTTCATCATGCTAATATGATTCGCGTTTGTTACTTTGATAATTTGATATGTGGGTGGACCGGTGCTTGGGTGTTGTCCTTACTTGGACAAGCCTCTCACTTATGATTAACCCCTCTTGCAAGCATCCGCAACTACGAAACAAGAACTAAGATAAATCTAACCATAGCATGAAACATGTGGATCCAAATCAGCCCCTTACGAAGCAACGCGTAAACTAGGGTTTAAGCTTCTGTCACTCTATCAACCCATCATCTACTTATTACTCTCCAATGCCTTCCCCTAGGCCCAAATCATGGTCAAGTGTCATGTAGTCGACGTTCACATAACACCACTAGAGGAAAGACAACATACATCTCATCAAAATATCGAACGAATACCAAATTCACATGATTACTTATAACAAGACTTCTCCCATGTCCTCAGGAACAAACGTAACTACTCACAAAGCATGTTCATGTTCAAGATCAGAGGGTATTGAATATCATTAAGGATCTGAACATATGATCTTCCACCAAATAAACCAACTAGCATCAACTGCAAGGAGTAATCAACACTACTAGCAACCCACAGGTACCAATCTGAGGTTTTGGGACAAAGATAGAATACAAGAGATGAACTAGGGTTTGAGAGGAGATGGTGCTAGTGAAGATGTTGATGAAGATTGACCCCCTCTCAATGAGAGGGTCGTTGGTGATGACGATGACTTCGATTTCCCGCTCTGTGAGGGAAGTTTCCCCGGCAGAAAAGCTCCGCCGGAGCCCTAGATTGCTTCTGCCCAGGTTCTGCCTTGAGACGGCGGCGCTTCATCCCGAAAGTTCTGTTCTGATTTTTTCTAGGTCAAAATGCTTCGTATAGCAGAAGTTGGGCATCGGAGACCTGCCAGGGGGCCCACAAGCCCTGGGGGCACCCCCCGGGCATGTGGCCACCTGGTGGGTCCCCTCTGGTGCTTTCTTCGCCCAATATTTTTTATATATTCCAAAATAATTCTTCGTAAATTTTCAGGACTTTTGGAGTTGTGCAGAATAGGTCTCTCAGATTTGCTCCTCTTCAGTCCAGAATTCCAGCTTCCAGCATTCTCCTTCTTCATCAAGCATAGCATCCCCAAGCTTGGGACAAACATTAATTGAAGCAAATAAATTCTCAAACATGTCATTCTCATTAGACATAGAATCCCCAAGCTTATGGCTTTGCATATCATTAGCATCATGGATATTCAAAGAATTCATACTAACAACATTGCAATCATTCTCAACATTCAAAGATTTTATGCCAAACATTTTATTGAATTCTTCTTCTATCAATTGAGGACAATTTTCCTTTCCATCATTTTCACGAAAGACATTGTAAAGATGAAAATATGATGCAACCTCAATTCCATTTTTTTTGTAGTTTTCTTTTATATACTAAACAAATGATAAAACAAGAAACTAAAAGATTCAATTGCAAGATCTAAAGATATACCTTAAAGCACTCACCTCCCCGGCAAGGGCGCAAGAAAAGAGCTTGAAGTCTAGTACGCAACCTTCTTCTTGTAGACTCGTGTTGGGCCTCCAAGCGCAGAGTTTTGTAGGACAGTAGCAAATTTCCCTCAAGTGGATGACCTAAGGTTTATCAATCCATGGGAGTTGTAGGATGAAGTTGGTCTCTCTCAAACAACCCTGCAACCAAATAACAAAGAGTCTCTTGTGTCCCCAACACACCCAATACAATGGTAAATTGTACAGGTGCACTAGTTCGGCGAAGAGATGGTGATACAAGTGTAATATGGATGGTAGATATAGGTTTTTGTAATCTAAAAAATATAAAAAACAGCAAGGTAACTAGTAACAAAGGTGAGCAAAAATGGTATTGCAATGCTTGAAAACAAGGCCTAGGGTTCATACTTCCACTAGGGCAAAGTCTCTCAACAATGATAACATAATTGAATCATATAACAATCCCTCAACGTGCAACAAAGAATCACTCCAAAGTTTGTATCAGAGAACGTAGGACGAAAACATGCATCAACCCCTATGCATAGATTACCCCAATGTCACCTCGGGAATCCGTGAGTTGAGTGCCAAAATATACATCAAGTGAATCAATAGAACATCCCATTGTCACCACAGATATCCCATCGCAAGACATACATCAAGTGTTCTCAAATCCAATACTCTATCCAACATAACGAAACCTCAAAGAGCAAGACTCAATTCAACACAAGAAGGTAGAGGGGGAAGAACACCATATGATCCAACTATAATAACAAAGCTCGCGATACATCAAGATCGTGCCAAATCAAGAACACGAGAGAGAGAGAGAGAGATCAAACACATAGCTACTGGTACATACCCTCAGCCCCGAGTGTGAACTACTCCCCCCTCGTCATGGAGACCGCCGGGATGATGAAGATGGCATTCGGTGATGATTTCCCCCTCCGGCAGGGTGCCGGAACAGGCTCCCGATTGGTTTTTCATGGCTACAGAGGCTTGCGGCTGCGAAACTTCTGATCTAGGGTTCTTTTCGGGGGTTTCTATATATATAAGAGTATTTGGCGTTGGAAACAAGTCAGGGGGCACCCGAGGGGCCCACAAGCCCTAGGGGAGCGCCCTGGGGGGGTGGGCGCATCCCCTGGCTTGTGGCCTCCTCGGTCACCTCCTGGCACAGCTCCGGTGCTCCGTGGGTCTCTTATGGTCCATAATTGATCACCGTAAATTTTCAGCCTATTCCGAGAACTTTTATTTCTGCACAAAAAATGACACCACGGTAGTTCTGCTGAAAACATCATCAATCCGGGTTAGTTCTAATAAAATCATACCAAAACCATATAAAATTGTTGCAAACATGGAATGAATACTTCATAAATTATGGATACGTTGGAGACGTATCAACATCCCCAAGCTTAATTCTTGCTCGTCCTCGAATAGGTAAATGATAAAAGAAAGAATTTATGAAGTGTGAATGCTACCAAACATATTTATCAATGTAATCTTCTTTATTGTGGCATGAATGTTCAGATCCATAAGATTCAAAACAAAAGTTTAATATTGACATAAAAACAATAATACTTCAAGCATACTAATAAAGCAATCATGTCTTCTCAAAATATCATGGCCAAAGAAAGTTATCCCTACAAAATCATATAGTCTGGCTATGCTCTATCTTCATCACACAAAATATTTCATCATGCACAACCCCGATGACAAGCCAAGCAATTGTTTCATACTTTTAATGTTCTCAAGATTTTTCAACTTTCACGCAATACATGAGTGTGAGCCATGGATATCGCACTATAGGTGGAATAGAATATGGTGGAGGTTGTGAGAAGAAGACAAAAAGGAGAAAGCCTCACATCAACTAGGCAAATTAATGGGCTATGGAGATGCCCATCAATTGATATCGATGCAAGTGAGTAGGGATTGCCATGCAACGGATGCACTAGATCTATAAGTGTATGAAAGCTCAAAATGAAAACTAAGTGGGTGTGCATCCAACTTGCTTGCTCATGAAGACCTAGGGTAATTTGAGGAAGCCCATCCTTGGAATATACAAGCCAAGTTCTATAATGAAAACTTCCCACTAGTATGAAGGTGATAAATGGGAGACTCTCTATCATGAAGATCATGGTGCTACTTTGAATCACAAGTGTGGAAAAAGGATAGTAACATTGTCCCTTCTCACTTTTTCTCTCATTTTTTTTGTTTGGGCTCTTTGGGCTCTTTTTTTAATTTTGGGCTCTTTGGCCTCTTTTTTTTCTTTTCTTTTTTTAAGTCCGGAGTCTCATCCCAACTTGTGAGGGAATCATAGCTTCCATCATCCTTTCCTCACATGGGACAATGCTCTAATAATGATGATCATCACACTTTTATTTACTTACAAGTCAAGAATTACAACTCGATACTAGAACAAAATATTACTCTATATGAATGCCTCCGGCGGTGTACCGGGATGTGCAATGATCAAGAGTGACATGTATAAAAAATATGAACGGTGGCCTTGCCACAAATACTAAGCAAACTACATGATCATGCAAAGCAATATAACAATGATGGTACGTGTCATAATAAACGAAACGGTGGAAGTTGACTGGCAATATATCTCGGAATGGCTATGGAAATGCCATAATAGGTAGGTATGGTGGCTGTTTTGAGGAAGGGTATATGGTGGGTTTAATGCACCGGTGAAAGTTGCATGGTACTAGAGAGGCTAGCAATGGTGGAAGGGTGAGAGTGCGTATAATCCATGGACTCAATATTAGTCATAAATAACTCATATACTTATTGCAAAAATTTATTAGCCATCAAAACAAAGTACTACACGCATGCTCCTGGGGGGATAGATTGGTAGGAAAAGACCATCGCTCGTCCCCGACCGCCACTCATAAGGAAGACAATCAAAAAATAAATCATGCTCCGACTTCATCACATAACGGTTCACCATACGTACATGCTACGGGAATCACAAACTTTAACACAAGTATTTCTACCAATCCACAATTACTCACTAGCATGACTCTAATATCACCATCTTTATATCTAAAAACAAATGCAAGCAATCAAACTTCTCATATTATTCAATGCTCTTTATATGAAAGTTTTTATTATATCCCTCTTGAATACCCATCATATTAGGACTAAATTCATAACATAAGCAAATTGCCATACTATTTATAAGACTCTCAAAATAATATAAGTGAAGCATGAGAGCTCATCACACTATAGGAATCAACTTCTTTGCCGTCTGCCATGGCAGACGGCAAAGGACCAGAAAGCTGACGGCAAACCTCTATGCCGTCAACCGCCGATGGCAAACCTGTCCGGCATAGTAAGCTACGGTAAACAGCTTCTTTGCCGTCTGCTTTCTCACAGCGGACGGCAAAGACGCTTTGCCGTCAGTGGCAGACGACAAAGAATATGGACGGCAAACAACTGACGTTAGCCACGTTAGGTGGCTAACGGGAGGCTTTGCCGTCTGCCAGCTGACGGCAAACATGCCCGCCCCTTTGTCATCTGCCATATGACATCAGCAGAACCGTCACTCCACCCAGCTCTTTGCCGTCTGCCACGGACGGCAAATCACCCCAGCCTTTGCCGTCTGACACAGACGGCAAAGTGACCAAATGGGTCAGCTCCCAGGTTGCACAGGTTGCTGCCACGTGGCCTCTTTGCCGTCTGTGGCGGACGGCAAAGACCCCTTTGCCGTCGGTGGCAGAGGGCAAAGTGCCTGTATTGTTACTGTTTTTTCTATTTTCTGTTATATCCCTGCATTTTCAAAGGACATATATGATATATATAGTTTCAACCTCAAACATAGCCCATGTATCCAACATCTAGCAGTCCATCAATGCAACAGAACACATAGGGTATTAAAAGGTCCAATACATACATAGTTTCACGGAGTTCATCAACATACATACATACATAGTTTCATGGAGTTCATCAACATACATTGTTCATCAGCACAAAATCAAAACAGAAACTAAAACTAGCATTCCATCAATGCTAGCTTCCATGAAGTGAATCAAATCTGCAAAAATGGGAGTAAGCAAGTTAGAAGAGAAAGAAGAAGAAGAAGAAGAAGAAGACTAGAAGAAGAAGAAGAAGAAGAAGAAGAAGAAGAAGAAGACGACTAGAAGAAGAAGAAGAAGAAGACGACTAGAAGAAGAAGAAGAAGAAGAAGAAGAAGAACAACAACAACAACAACAAAGAAGAAGAAGAATAAGAATAAGGAGTAGAAGACGGAGAAAATGAAAGAAGAGAAAAAGGAAGAATAAGAAGATATTTTCTTCTTCTTCTTCTTTTCTCATCTTTCTTATTCTCTTCTATCTTTTTATCCTTTTCCTTCTCATTCTCATTTCTTCTTTTATTCTTTCTTTTTCTTCTCTTTCTTCTTCTATTCTTTCTTTTTCTCCTCTTCCTTGTTTTTCTTCTTATTCCTTATTTGTGTCATTTTAGGAGCTAACTTGGGTAATTATGCCATTTTTGAGCTAACTAAGCTTATTATGTCAATTTGGAGGAAAATAAGGTAAGTATAGGTCATTTTTGTGCTAACCTAGGTGATGATGCCATTTTTGAGCCAACTTAGGTAAGTATAGCTCATTTTTTTTATCTAACTTAGGTAACCATGCCATTTTGGAGGAAAATAAGCTAAGTATATGACATTTATGAGAGAACCAAGGTTATTATGCCATTTTTGAAATTAATAAGCTAATTATATCATAAATGAACTAAATAAGCTAATTATGTCATTTTGGAGGATAATTAGCTAAGTACGTCTTTTTTGGGGAAAATAAGCTAAGTATGTGGCATAATAGGTCTAACAAGCATGTATGAAGCTAAGTATGCATTTGTTAAGCAAAACACTAGAGAAAACTTACCCTCATCACGAAGGTGAAGCACCGGGGTTGCTCGTGCCGGGACTACCTGGAGAAGGATCGTGCGATGCTTGTCTGGAGTTACGCTGCACCAAAGATCATTTGCAATGTCTCATTAGCATGATGACACTCAAATGTTAAGACTAGTAACTAATGACCATTCAAATGAAACTCACCGTGGTCCCCAGAGCAATGACTGGCATCGGCGGAGGGGTCTGACCGGTCTTCTCGCACAGAGTCTGCACATTTGGTTTGACGAGTCAGTCATACTAGTTAGTAATGAAACGAACATTAAGTGCATGATTTGGCTAATATGCAGAAGAAACTTACCACGAGGAGCTCGTACATGGCCCGGTTCTGCATGTCATTCCGTTCCCTCTCCTGCTCCAACATCCTAGCAGTCCTCTCCTCCAACTCCCGCTCCTTCTCCGCCGCCTGCCGGTCCCTCTCCGCCATAAGCGCCTGGGTTCTCTCTCTCTCTCTCTCTCTCTCTCTCTCTCTAAAGAGCAGCCTGCAACACCACTCATCATTAGCATTGTAATCATCGATGGCCGCACACACAATGTAATGGACGAAAGATAATTGAGTTTGTATAACTAACCTCGAAGGCGAGCTCATAAGGCCGTTGACGAGGCCTTATCTTAGGAGCGGAGCTCGACTGGTGTGCCTTGATCTCCAGGAGAGTGCTAGGATAACAGATAAGTCCATCTCCAATGGCTATCGAGCCATGGGACCTCCCGCCACCAGAAATCATCACCAGCTCTGGATCAAACTGCTGGCTCGGGTTAAAGTCCTCCCCTTTCCTCGCCTTCCCCTCATCTCTGTACTTCACGAGCTTGTTGTGGGAGGAGATGTTGGTGAAGTTCTCTGGATGATCAAGGTTAGACTCAGAGAATGCCTTGACCTTCTTGTACGAGGCAGTATGGGCCATGGCATAGAGGTCGTACACCTCTGGCACCGCCTCCACCTTATTGTATCACGCCTGAAAGAGAGGAATAGAGTAAATTAGTAATTAAAGGGCTCAAGCTAGCACGAAGAATGAACTGCATGAATCATGAAGCAAACACATACCCAGTTCCGCACGAACTGATATAAGTTGGCGCTACCTTGATGGTGTGGCACACCTTCCATTTGGGCATGCCGGTCCTTGGCATTCTTGTGGAGGGCTCACCATTGGTCTGAGCACCACTCATGGACCAACACCTCCCAACAATCCATCTGATCCGCACACCATCTCGGGGGCACCTAAGTTAGTAAAGAGAAACTTGAGTGCTACGCCTATGAATAAAATCAAGGAAACTAAGTACAAGGCCTTAAGAATAGTTAATTACCATCATGTACTGCTCCTTCTTCAGAAACTTTCCGTGGCACGCCGACTTGGTCTTCTTAATACCACGCGAGGCATAGTAGTCTCGAACAGCCTGCACCCGAGCCTCGTGCCGTAAGTTTTGTAGTAGGCGCCTACACTCGGTATCAGTAACCTGTGGCGCGGCCTCCTCGTATCCCTCCTCACACTTGTAGAAGGTCTGCAATCAAACGAGACAACATTGATTAGTACAATAACTAGCTATTTGAAGATTTTTAATTGTGTAAAGGAGAAATTACCCAAAACTTTCTGATCACCATATCTGCCCTCGTGTGGCACAACACACCGTCGATCATCTCCTCCGGCGGGGCTGGGGCAGCCAAGTAGTGTTCCCAGCTCAATCCTAGCTGTGGAAGCTGACCCTCACCGGGCAACATGACAAACCCCGGGAAGTTTTGTCGGCAAAGCACACCAAGGACGCTGTTGGGCCTGCGGACCTCCGGAGCGTGGTCCCAACCCCTGCAATATGACAAGGCCAATGCATTAGATATTTGAAGAAACGTGAAGGCAAAAGGTACAAAAAGAGTAAATGCACCTACCTCTCCCCATCAAGGTACAAAAAGAGTAAATGCACCTACCTCGCCGGCAGGGGTGGGAGCCGTGTACAACCACGCTGGTAGACGGCAGCCCACTCAACCACCTCGTCCTCGCTATCAGCCAGATCCCCGCCACCATCAGCATGGCCACTCGGCCCCTCAGGCGGATCCGGCCAGGTACCCCATCCAGACATTTCCTGGGATGTACCCTTGTCCGGAGTCTCGTGGGCCGAAGGCCCGTCGACCCGAGGCTCGTGGACCGGAGTCCGCGTAGCCTCCTCCTCAGACGTGTCCACCCTAGCAGTCCTGTGCTCGGGTGAATCAGCTGGGGGTGGCGGCGAGGAAGGCGTAGGAGCCTGCCTACCTCTCCCCCGGCCACGTCCTCCCCGACCTCCTCTCTTCCTCCCTCCCCGACCTCCTCTCTCGGTAGGCAACGACGCCGATGAAGAAGCGCCCACCGGTGAAGCCATACCCTCGTACAACGCTCTCCGGAGAGGTACGGGTGGAATGGAAGTACCACTCCAACCACGCGCCGACGAAGAAGGAGCCTCGGAGCGCTCCTTACCCGCGCCCACCATCTTTCAACACCTGCCATGACAAATAGTAAACAAAATTAGTACAACATAAAAAAAAATTATCGACATGAATAATAGGATGCCACCGCCAAGTTGTAAAAAGATGAGTAACATAGCATTATTGTTTTTGCCATCAACCTAACTAAATATTTACAACAGGATGCCACCGCCAAGTTGTAAAAAAATGATTCACACTACTCATTCCTCGACCCTCGACCCCTCGGCCCCTCGGCGATCCTCGACCCTCAAACCTCGACCCCTCGGCGATCCTCGACCCCTCGGCAACCCTCGACCCCTCGGCGATACTCGACCCTCGACCCCTCGGCAATCCTCGACCCCCGACCCCTCGACGATCCTCGATCCTCGACATCGAACACTACATCCACATCCCACAAGCGACGCCGGCGCCCAGCCTCCTGCAGCAATAGTTCTCGGGGCCGATGGCGGTCGAACACCTTGGTGAATTTGTCTGGCAGCCTCTGCGATGAGTATTAAAAGCCAAGTTTTGAAACTTCAAACAACCAAACTGACTCATGACAAAAAATCAGAGCGTAGAAAGAGAAACGAAAGATGAAATAGTACATAGTGAGAGGTTGTGCAACTAGGATGATTTTCTGTACCAGCTTTTTTAATGAATTGGAGAGGATGATGGCGAAGAACTCAAAAGCCATTGGTGTCTTGTGGTCATTTCCATACATTCTGCTACAGGGCAACAACCCTTCTTATGACCGCAAGACACCAATGGTGATCAAAAGAAGGGTTGTTGTGCTGTAGCAGAATGTATGGAAACGACCGCAAGACACCAATGGCTTTCGAGTTCTTCACCATCAACCTCTCACTACCTATTGTTTCGTCTTTGGTTTCTTTTTCTATGCTTTGATTTTTTGTCATGAGTCAGTTTGGGTGTTTCAAGTCTCTTACGTCCGCATCTTAAGCTACGACTCCAGCCGCGCCATGCTCACCGTAAAATTTTAGGGCATCACATCACATAAAGCATTGACACTTCATACCGGGGGATTCTCGGCCTGGGCGACGGCGCTGGGACCGGCGGGACCCACTGGCTCCACCATCTATCCCCTCGGCGACCGGCGATCCTTGACCCCCTGCCTCGACCCTCGACCCCTTGGCGACCGGTGATCCTCGACCCGGTTCCGTCGGCGCCGACGCACCCCGTCAGCGATCCTCGACCCGGTTTTCCTTTTTCCTCTTCTTCTTGTCCTCTTCTTCTTCTTCTTCTTCTTCTTCTTCTTCTTCTTCTTCTTCTTCTTCTTCTTCTTCTTCTCCTCCTCCTCCTCCTCCTCCTCGTCTTCTTCTTCTTCTTCTTCCTCTTCTTCTCCTCCTCCTCCTCCTCCTCCTCTTCTTCTTCTTCTTCTTCTTCTTCTTCCTCTTCCTCTTCTTCTAATTTTTCTTTTTTTCTTTTTTTCAGAACTAAACCTAAACCTAAAACTAAACTAAACCTACACCTAAAACTAATACTAAAACTAAATCTAAACTAAACATAAACCTAAAACTAAAAAAATAGAAGAAAAAAAAGAGGTTGAGGAGGTCACCGCAGGGCTTGATGTATCGCGAGCTTTGTTATTATAGTTTTATCATATGGTGTTCTTCCCCCTCTACCTTCTTTGTGTGAATTGAGTCTTGCTTTTGAGGTTTGTTATTGTGGATTGAGTGTTGGATTTGGAGAACACTTGATGTATGTATTGCGATGGGAATCTGTGGTGACAATGGGATGTTCTATATGATTTCACTTACTTGATGTATGTTTTGGCACTCAACTCGCGGAATTACCGACGCGACATGGGTAGGTAATTATGCATAGGGTTTGATGCACATTTTCGTCCTATGTTCTCGATAGAAACTTTGGAGTGATTCTTTGTTGCATGTTGAGGGATTGTTATATGATTCAATTATGTATCATTGTTGAGAGAATTTCCACTAGTGAGAAAGTATGAACCCTAGGCCTGCTTCAAGCAATGCAATCCATTTTTGCTCACTTTTGTTATAGTTACCTTGCTGTTTTTATATTTTCAATTACAAAAACCATACACCATCCATATTACACTGTATCACCATCTCTTCGCCGAACATAGTGCACCTATACAATTTACCATTGTATTGGGTGTGTTGGTTGGGGACACAAGAGACTCTTTGTTATTTGGATGCAGGGTTGTTTGAGAGAGACATCTTAATCCTATGCCTCCCACGGATTGATAAACCTTAGGTCATCCACTTGAGGGAAATTTGTTACTGTCGTACAAAAAATTGTGCTTGGGGCCCAACACGAGTCTACAAGAAGAAGGTTGCATAGTAGAATCAAGCTCTTTTCTGGTGCCGTGCCGGGGAGGTGAGTCTTGAAGGTATATCTTTGACTTGCAATTGAATCTTTGTTTTCTTGGTTTATCACTAGTTTAGTATATAAAAGAAAACTACACAAAAGGAATTGAGGTTGCCTCATATTATTCATCTTTACAATGTCTTTCAGAAAATGATGGAAAGGAAAATGTGATGTATAAGAAGAAGAATTCAATAAAATGTTTGGCATAAAATCTTTGAATGTTGAGAATGATTGCAATGTTGTTGGTATGAATTCTTTGAATATCCATGATTCTAATGATATGCAAAGCCATAAGCTTGGGATGCTATGTTTGATGAGAATGACAGTTTGAGAATTTATTTGCTGCAATTAATGTTGTTCCCAAGCTTGGGGATGCTATGCTTGATGAAGATGAATTTTTAGTCCCCCAAGTTTTGATGAGAAATTTATTATCATGATAGCATGCCTCCTATTTATGATGTTATTGTTGATGAAAGTGGGTTGGAAGAGTGTAAACTCTAGTTAATGATCCCACTATTTTGGAGGGGTTGATGAATCTTTTCACAATAGTGATAAAAGTGGATTTGAGAGGTCATGACTTTATTTAGTAATGATTCCACTATCTTGGAAGAGGATTAAATTGATATGATGAGAACAAAGTTGCTACTTATGATGATTATTGTGATGACACTTATGTTATAAAAAGTAGTGATGATTATATTTTAAAACTTGTCATAATTATGATACCCCTTTTTTTGATCATTACTCTTTTAATGTGGAAACAATTTATAGTATTCGAGTTTCTTATGATATTCCCACATTTCGAATGAGGAGAATTTTACTTTAGGAGGAGAGTAATAAAATTTCTATGCTGTGGATCATGAAAAGAATGCTTTATGTGATAGTTTATATTGTTGAATTCATTCATGATGCTACTGAAAATTATATGATGAGAGGAACATATGTTTTACATATCTCAATATATCAAGTTTCCTCTCTATGTATTGAAAATCTTGAAGTATGCTTGTTTTGCCTTCCTATGCTAGTTGATTCATGGTCCATAATTTGTTTGCTCAACAAAAATCCCTATGCATAGGAAGTGGGTTAGACTTAAATGTGCTAGTCATATGCTTCATGATACTCCCATTATGTTTCAATTCTTACCTTCTATGTGAGCATCATTGAAATCATCATGCTAGCTAAAAAGGCATTAAAGAAAAGCGCTTGTTGGGAGACAATCCAATATTTACCCCTTCTGTTTTTGTGTGTTCACATAATTAAGCTACTGTTAGTAATCAGTTTTATAGCTTTGGATTTTTGAATAAAGTGCCAAGTAAAGCCTTGGGATAGTGTGGTTGATAGTTGATTTGATCTCTGCAAAAACAGAAACTTTTGCGCCAAGTAAAGAATTGTTAAAATTCACTGGAGTGTGGAAAAGTTCTGAATTTTTTACACAAGATTTATAACAAATTTCTACGTTGTACTAATTTTGAGAATTTTTGGAGTAACATAAGTTGAGAACATTCAGATCTTTACAGACTGTTCTGTTTTTGACAGATTCTGTTTTCGATGCAGTTGCTGTTTTTTAGTTTTATGGCTTATATTGCTTAAATAAATTGTGAAAAATTATATAGTACGTAGGCATTGTGGAAACAATTATGAATCTTGTATTTTACAGTACCCAAATGAAGATTTGTTTACTATACTAACCCATCTCACGAAGTCGTTAAGTTTTGTGTGATTGAAGTTTCAAGTTTTGGGTGAGATATCGATAGGAGGAGAATAAGGAGTGACGAGAACCTAAGCTTGGGGATTCCCAAGGCACCCCAAGATAAAATTCAAGGAATATTCAAGCAACTAAGCTTGGGGATGCCCGGAAGGCATCCCCTCTTTCGTCTTCAACATTATCGGTAACCTCACTTGGAGCTATATTTTATTCGTCAATATATGAGTTTGCTTGGAGCGTCATTTTATTTTTAGTATTTGCTTTCTGTTAGAGATGTTTTGCTTTTATTTCAATAAAAATGTCAAGTAAGCCTTTAACATGCTTATTTGCAAGTCTATAGTGGCTGTTTGAAAACAGAAAGGTGCACGCTAGGCGTGATTTCTTGAGAAAATCCAGAATGTGATAAAATGTTTACAATTATTTGGACAACAAGATATGATAAATTTTCTACAGTGGTAATTTCAGAATTTTTGGAGTTAGGTGGAAGTATGAGTAAAATTGCAGTCTTTACAAACTGTCCTGTTTGGACAGATTGCTGTTTAGTTTCAGTTTGCATATGTTGCTTGTTTAATGATTCTGTGTGAGGATAGGAGTATTAAATATGCAGAGGCATTTAGTATGAAATGTAAATAATAATTTTAGTGTGATTTGATACAGTAGAGAATGATAAGGTGTTGCATTGATTCATACTAACTTTTCTCACGAGTTCTTTGAGTTTTGTGTGGATGAAGTTTTTTAAGATTTAGGGAAACGTGTTATAAAAGGAATTAAGGAGACACAAAAGCCAAGATTGGGATGCCAAGGCATCCCAAGTTAATATTTTAAGAAGTCTCAGCAATCTAAGCTTGGGGATGCCCCGGCAGGCATCCCACCTTTCTTCATCAACAATTATTGGTTAGTACGATTGAGCCCAAAGTTTTTGCTTCTTCACATGATGTGTGCTATTTTTAGAATGTCATTTTATTTTGTTTGCTTGCTGTTGAATAAAATACTTAAGATTTGAAATTCTTAAACGAGAGAGAATCTTCACATAGCTCTTAATTATATGACTACTCATTGATCTTCACTTATATCTTTTTGGAGTAGTTTGTCAGTTGCTCTAGTGCTTCACTTATTCTTTTAGAGCACGGCGGTGGGTTTATTTTTGAAGAAATTGACACTACTGGAATCAAGGAGTTGCCATCAGCCACTTCTTTACGTTGCTAGCTGACGGCAAAGGAGGGTCTTTGCCGTCTGCTTACAAAAAAACAGACGGCAAAGAACTGGTGATGGCGAAGATGCAATTTGCCATCAGCCATATCTTTGCCGTCTGCTAGCCGATGGCAAAGAATCTTTGCCATCCGCTAGTAGACGGCAAAAGAGGGTGGGGTCCATTTTATTTTAGGGCAGCGCTGCTTGGTTTGTAACGGCCCACCCACCCACACCTCTTTGCCGTCCGCTAGCAGACGGCAAAGACCGTGCGCCATCGAAACTAAAGGTCACCCCCTCTAACTCTCTCCCTGGCCCCACCCTCTTCTATCCTCTTGTCCACCCCACCCGCGCGCAATGATGGCCCAACCGCCACCGCGAAGCGAAAGCGAGCAAAAAAGAGAGACCTTTGTTGTGGCAGTCGCCAGAACCACCCAAAAGCAATGACCAAAGACGCACCACACCGTGCCAGCAGGGCCGCAGACACATGCGCCGACACACGCGCCGCACCGCAACCACCCCGCCGCCCCACCACACCCACCACCCCGGAGCCATATGGCCCGGTGCCAGCACAAAGAAAGTAAACAACGAGACAGGAGGTGAAAAGAAGAAAACGCTAACCCCTTACTAGGTCGACGCCCCACACGGCCCGGAGCCCCCGGAACTCCTCCACCGGTGGGGGGCGCCAGCCCCATCCAACGTGACGGGTGGT